>OV702279.1:310183925-311383925 GCA_916181665.1 Avena sativa | reverse complement strand
TTGACCGTCGTGCCCTTGGGGATCAGGTACCCGCCGACTTCCATGTCCTGCGCCGCCTTGTGCGGCAGCACGAAGTGCCCCGGAGGGTGCTTCCGGAGGCCTTCCAGGATCACCGCCTTGAGGTAGGGCATCCTGGCGGCCTCGATCTTGTCCTCCGAGACATCCTCGTCGTCCCCGCACGTGGACTTGATCTCGTCGTAGAGCTTCTTCTGGACCGCCTGGTTCTTGACCAGCTCCGCCATGATCCACTGCAGCCCGGTGGAGGTGGTGTCGGTGCCGGCGTTGAGGAACTCGGAGCAGAGCGCCACGATCTCGTCATCCGTGAGCGGGCGGTTGCCCTCCTCGGGGATCGTGACGTCGAGCAGCGTGTCCACGTACGAGTACTGGAACGTGGTCTCCGACTCCTTGGTGCTGGGCCCGGCCTGGCCTTGCTGCCTCTTCTTGTACTCCCGGCGCGCCTGGATGAGCGGCACGAAGAGCTCCCTCTGGCGCATCCGCAGGCCGTGCGCGACGCGGAGGCGGTCGCGGAAGAGGTGCTTGGTGACGGAGGGGAGGAAGAAGAAGACGGTGAGGTTCCTGGAGATGTAGATGAGCCATGCGCGCTCGGAGTCCTCGATGGCGCGCACGGCGGGCTCGTCCAGTCGCTCGCCGAAGCACATGAGCACGAGGAGGCAGAACATGCTGTACTGGAACGCCTCCATGACGTCGGGCTCGTCCCCCTCCCGCAGCTTCTCCATGAGCACGCGGCGCACCCAGGCGCGCGCCGGCGCGAACAGCCTGACGCGGGACGGGTGGAGCGTCTCGGAGACGAGGTTGCGGCGGAGGAGGCGCCACACGGGCCCGTAGTCGGCGCGGGTGATGATGTTGTCGGTGACGCCGAGGAGGGAGCTCGTGGCCGTCCGGGGCCTGTCGGCCAGCGCCACGCCGGCGCCGATGAGGGCCTTGTGCGCGAGGTGCCGGTCGGCCACGAAGACGGACAGCCGCGACCCGATCCGGAGCGTCACGATGGGGCCGTACTTCTTGAAGAGGCCCAGGAGGAGCGGCTCCACGTCGGCCGCGGAGTTGCGCAGCCACAGCAGGTTGCCGAAGAGCGGCACGGCGGGCGGGCCGGGCGGGAGGCGGCGGCGCTGCGTGGCGGCATTGCGGAGGAGGACGACGAGAGGTAGGAGGAGGACAAGGGCGCCAGTGATGAGGAGCGATGTCGTCTCCATAGATACCAGTCTATCTATCTCTGGTCGATCGACTAGCTTTGGGTTTTGATTGTCTCGTGAGCTCATCTTATATACGCGGAGATCGATGTGCCCTGGAAGTTTACCGATCGAGTTGGATATCTTGTTGAAGGGACGAACTTGGAAGTTTACCGACTGAGTTGGATATCTCGATCGTTGATTTTGATTTTGAAGGGAAGTTGTAATCGTTTGGGTCTCTTGACGACACATATCTTGTTTTCTTTTTCACGTCGATCGGGAGGTATATATCGTATTCTTGCTTAACAAGATGTTAAAAGGATTATGCCCTTTATTATCTCGTCGTTCTAGATTCTAGAAGCCCATCATACGGTGGCAAACTCCTAACCAAAACATCGTTTTTGTTGTCTGTCCTTGCCCAATTAGAAAGCTATTTTTACGAACTTGCACTCTCTATTGCTCTAACTAAGCCTGAATCTCTGAAATAGTAGAGAAAATTGCAAAAAAAACAACAATTTGGGCTAGGGTTTGAAAAGACTAACACTTTTTAGGCAAGCTAAAAAAAAAAAATACTCTCTCCTTTCACTAATGTAATACCCCCTCCGTTTCGTAATATAAGATATTTTAGCTTTATAAAGATAACGTATCTAGACATGTTTTAATACGTAGGTTCGGAGAGGTTCACTCCGAATCTACACATTAAAAGATGTCTAGATACATCATTTTCACAAACCTAAAACATCTTATATTTTAAAATAGAGGGAATACCTTTTAGAGATTTCAAAATGGATTAGATACACTTCAAAATGAGTGACACACTAAAACATGTCCACGTACATATTTATATATTTTTTAAAGCTAGAATGTCTAACATTTGTGAATGGAGTGAGTATCACTTTTCTGTCCGATTGTCTAAAAAATCTACCACTTTACTCTAACCGGTCATCTTAAGTCGTTTGATGTTGTTTCTGACAAGAC
Organism: Avena sativa; assembly: GCA_916181665.1. NCBI lineage: Eukaryota > Viridiplantae > Streptophyta > Magnoliopsida > Poales > Poaceae > Avena > Avena sativa. Next base: position 311,381,760 of record OV702279.1, on the reverse strand, counting down.
AGACCCACTGTCAGTTCTGACGTGGCATGAGATAACAGCTAAAAGAGACTCCTACTCCACTATAGATGTCTAAACTTTTGGATCTTTTTTTTTTGGGCAAGTCAACTCTTATCTTCTTCTGGATTAACAAGATGTTAAGAGGACACGCTAAATTAAGGAAAATGATAGGACTCCCCCGGGGGATCGTATCCCCCGGGTCTTCCACGTCGCTCGCTCGCGGACGACGCCATCCTTCGGGTCCAGCGTGACCCCGCGTGTCAAAGGGAGAAGAGAGAACCGTGTGCGGGTCCCACCACGACCCCCTTCCTTCTGATCCTCACGATCCCCTTCCTTCTTATCCTCTCTCCACCCTGCAGACCACCTAATTAATCTTCTCCGGCTGCCTCGCCGCCGACCCGATTGGCTGGTTCCACGCCTCCCCATCCACCACTTCACCGTGACTGCCTACCCCATCCATGTTTTCCTAGCCTCCTCTACCAGCAAGCCACCATGGATTAACTGATGCGTGCCATGACGCCAAGCACCTCCTCTCCTCTGTCGCCGCCGGTGTCGTGCGCCTCTTCCTCTCTACCGTTGCCGGTCTCGCGCACCTCCTCGTCCCTTTCTTCCTCTATTTTACTCGCCGGTGACCACAAAAGCATGATCCGTGGCCAAAATCGAGCTCCTCCATGGGTGTCCATGGCTGCCGGATGTCGGAGCTACTCCTCGGTCCGATGCTTGCTACAAGAGGCGGTGGTGCTTGCTACAGCTGCGGCAGTGCTTGCTACATGCGGCATGGCTTCTTGCTACATGTGGCGACCACGCTTGCTACACGCGGCGGCGTCGCTTGCTACGTGCGGCCGGTGGCGCTGTGACGTGCTGGACGGCGTTGCTTGCTACGTGCGTCGGCAGCGCCTGCTACAAGAGGCCGTGACGCTGCTACCATAGCCAACGGCGGCGCTGCTACACACGATGCTAACGAAGGTGGCGGAGCTGCTCCAAGAGCCCAGCTGAGCCGCTCCCTAGGGCACTGTTGGCGTCGCTTGCTACATGCGGCGTGGCTACTTGCTACCGGCGGCGGCAGTGCTTGCTACGTCTGTTTTCTGAGTTTGCTACATCTGTTTCCTGAGTTTGCTACATCTGTTTTCTGAGTTTGCTACAATAGCGCAAACTTCTTGCTACGAGGTCTCCGGCGAGCTCTCCGGCAAAATTCTCCGGCAAGTCTAAGACGGAGTCAGTTTTGCTACATTAGCACAAATATTATGCTACATAGTCTCCGGCGAGGTCTCCGGTGAAGTCTCCGACGAGATCTGTCTTTTTTATTTGTCTCGTGGTCGAACCGTTTTCTGCTACAATGTAGCAAAAGCGGGGCAAAATATAGCAAAAGCGGGGCAAATGTAGCAAAAGCGGGATTTTGAATCTAAAAAGAGGACACGTGGTTGGCTGGGGACCCGGGGGATGAAAACCACAAATCCCCCGGGGGACGCCTAGCACTGTCCCTAAATTAAACTCTCTCCATATGATGTCCTTTATCTCGTTGTTCTAGATTCTAGAAGTCCATCATACGGTGGCAAACTCAGAAGAGCAGCGGCGCATGCAGATGAGTGGCTACGATTCAGTCGGGCCAGCGCGTGATGGACCGAACGTTAGACGGTACAAATCTCCGAATTAATTAAGATTATCATGAGATTAAGATTAATCCAATTAGGCTGCCAGTTCACGAAACTTCAAGCCAAAGGCATATACGTATTACTCTGCTCGAGCTCGACCATGAAGTTGTAAGGACAGACTACCGATACGGACATACGGTTTCAAGTGGGACGGGCATGCCAATTGCGAAAATGCTAGACGTACGAACGAAAACTTATTATGACAAAAATTTACGGACGGGACGTGGAAGAATTCAGTTGGTGCGAATCTGGTTGTTTCCTGTGATTTCAGGGCCTAAATTTCTCGTCTAATCTACACGTCAGTCTGTAACCTGATTCCGTATAAAAACTGTTCGTAGCTATAGCATTATTATACCAATTGTTCCGTATCCCATCCCACCACCAAAATCCCACTTATCCCGCTAACCACACCCATTTATCCCGTACGGTTGCGACAGTATTTCCTACCGGCCATCCTCATCGCTTCCTCCTATAGTCCATGGGGGTGTGCCAGCTACGTGGGTCCTATGCGTCCTGTTCCTCTCGCTATCTTCTCTCCCATTTTTCTCGCTTAATCCCAGTGGGTAATATCAGGCGGAAAGCAATCAACTCAAGTCCGTCCCACTTAAATCTTTATACAAATGGTAGGCCTCTCCTTTCAGGTGGAGGTTTCAGCTGCAACCATCGTATTTGATATAAACTATGTCTCGTGCCTGGTCTCCTAAGCCTGCTCTTTCGGTCTCTTCTCCACCTCTCTCTCTCTCTCTCTCTCTCTCTTCTCTCTCTCTCTCTCACTGACAGACGCCGGGCCTTCCTGATGATCCCTCCGCTGGAATAGCCAGTCGGAGGTGGAATAGGGGAGGTGTCAGAGTTAGTTCTAGGGGTGGTTTTTGTAGTTGTAGGGTGTGACAGCGTCTTGCCATGGTTTGGCGTCATGCCAGGGGCTGGATTCGAGATCTCTTGCCTAGGATCTTTAGTCGGGGGTTGGCCGGGCCGCTCCTTGCGGTGCTCCGGTGGTTGGAGCCGTTGGCAAGGAACAGGGAGGCCAGCGGCGGCTCCATGAATAGAAGGGCGTGTAGGAGCTTTCTCCAGATGCGGAAGTTTCGTCCCGGCTTTCCTCTCCTGGCCGGCCATGGCGGCGAGGGGGAAAGGAGTCGAGGCGTGTTGCGGGACTCTGTTCCACCTCTCTTGCCCGGTCGTGGTGGCGAGGAGGAGGGGCGTTGTGTGGAGTCGATTGCTTTTGCCGCTGATTGGAGTTGGCGCAGTGGTATTCATCGGGTTTGTTGTTGCTGCATATTCTTCGGTTTGTCCTCCTTATCTTGGGCAGGAGCTCTGAGGAGGAAGCTCGATTTCTTTGAGCGGCATCAACAGATTCTAGTTGTACGTTGTTGTTGCTCTTCGATTTGTCTTCCCTTCTTGAGCGCAGCTGTTGTGATTGGAAGGGAAGGAAGTCTAAGGACCGGCGGTGACGATCAACCATGGAGTAGTTAAGCCGCCTTCTTCTGCAGTGCCAAATCAGATGCAGTATGCCAGCCGATTATCATGGCCAAATCGAGGCCTTCAAGCTTGCCGACAAAGTTTCCCAGCGCTTTTTCAACCTCCATGGCGAGGCCCAGCAGTTGTAGAGGCGGATTGGAAGGACCTGATTGCTTTCTCCATGATGTATGTAGGGTCCTTTTTGTAAAGTGTTTGGACTTGGTTGTATTTTCAGGTTATGTAGGGTCCAGCATACAAATAAGTATCTCCACCGTCTTATACGAAAGGCTTCCAACCCCTTCCGGGGGGCTCTCCCTTGTGTAATTTTTTTGATATATATTATGGATAAATCTATATTCTCATGGATGTTATCTTATATTTGTGTAATAGTACGGATATGTATTTAGGACAAAGCTATACCTGATCAATTATTCTTGTGTTTATTGTGAATTTATGGTATTTTATAGTGATAAATATGTCTGTACACTTCAATCAACAATATACATGTTCTCGTAACTCTGAGGGTATTTTAGAAAAATCCACATCATACAGGTAGACATCCAGTCAAGTGGAAGTTGGCATGATGACACATCGACGGTACGGAGAAAACACGGAGCGTCTGAGCATGGAGTGGAAGTCAGCAAGGAGTTTGTCACTGAAAGGTTCGCTTCGTGAGGTGATAGAACCGGAGGCGGTCAACGTTCTTGTTTTGTGGGAGATTAGGAACGGGTTTGCAGGCGGCTGGGGATTGTTTATGCCTTTAGGGCCTGATTGTTGTTTGCACTCCTCAACTGACAGCCGCTGCCGGTGCATTCACAGGGGCAAGTCTGAACAACGACGATGTTCTTGCCAATTCATTCGGTTGGCGAGGAAATCCTAGATGTGATTTATCTCTTGCAGGCTTGGTTCTTACGTGTCTCCAGGATTTTAAGTACGGTTTTGCCCGTCTCCTTTTTAAGATTAATCACGCCATAGTGCTCATACTATAGTTTGTTTCGTCGCATGTTTTCTTTTAATTTGATAGAAATATTTCATGCGTACTTGCATTGTTCGCTTTCAAATTATTTCTTACCAATAAGCTGCAATAATGTTAACTCCATAATCTTACTAACTATTGAGATTTTTTGCTTCCGTCTTTATTGTGTTTTCTAGTTTTCTACTGAGCACAAGTGTTTTACATGATGCTTTTTTTTAAGAAACATGAATGATGTTATGGATCGATGTAGTGTTTTGAGAAGGTGATGAGGTCCAATCTCGAGTGTGGCCTGATCTTCATAGATTTGAGGTGGAAAACAAGAGGGGAGGGGGACGATGAACACGAAGAACGAAAAAGTAAGATACAAACTCACGTACACAAACACATCCAAATTCTCCCGTTGACCCGAATCACCAACTTGGTAGAATCCGCGTGAAAGAGACTGCTAGGTAGAGATTCATGATGGAAAAAATCGCCAAGCAATTAGATACAATTCTATTGTGAAGAGATTGCAATTGATAGAGACCAAAGACCATAGAGTGCACAATATAAAAGATCCAAATCATAAGGCGAGACCATGTACAACTCCAAGATGTAGATATATGGAGAGGTTCCCCCTAATAAAAGTGGAGGCTAAGCCAATACAATTTAATTCAATTCAAACCCTAAATCTGAGCCAACTAGAGTCTATATAGTAATAGGGTGAAGGGGGAGTTATGGATACATGGCCAAGGGCCAACTTAGGCTCATAGTCCCATGCTTGGGCGGTAGTACCAGCCGGGCCTGAGATTTTCATGTCCTATGCGGTAGTACCAGTTGGGTCCTCTTATGGGTCTCCCTTCACCCGGGCAGTAGTCCCGGTCTTGTTCTGGCTAAGTTTCGGTAAATTAGCGCATGTGTTCAGAATGTTGTCTATGTTTTGCTGGTAGTGGATTGGTACTGGGCTGGTAGAACCGGTGATTGGCCGGTAGTACCGGTGGAGCCAATTTCTTTCCATAGCTTCATTTCAGCGGCTTCTTTCCAATGGTACAGCTCTTGGTGATCATACCTAAGGACACACATCATGTTTCCATAAAGTAGAAAACCATCCAAGGGTGTATTGATGTCACACATAGACAAGAGAGGATTCACCTTATCATGGATATCCTTGATGACATCGGTCCACTCGGGGGACTTGGTGGTGTCGTGGTAGATATGGATGTAGGGTGTATCATATCAGAAGGGAGATCTGTATATTTATTTATTTTAAATGGAGGCAAAAGACAGATAAGTACCAAAACCATTATTATTTGTAGTCATCTTTTTTCATACTTTCTTTTTTACAAAAAATACATATTTGTAGTCATGGTTTTAATTTTTGACAGAGTTGCTAGGTATGAGGTTGCTAGAATAACACAAATGACAGCAGCAAAGGAAGAACACAGTTATCTAGTGGTTTCTTAGCTATAAGGTGATGGGTCGGTGTTCTTTTGGCTTGTTAGACCCCTTTTTTGGCATTGATGAATTGGGCCGAGACCGCCTTTCAGAATTCCGGTGCTTTCACTGAGGTCAAAGATGCAACATGTGAATACGTATGATCCACTGTCGCAATAAACGACACCGAGAACAAAACGAAGAAAAGTAGGAAGTTATAGGAAGTCAGAAAGTGGCAGGTAGTTTAAGATAAGATTTGTTTGGTTTGATATATATAATTCTCCGTTGCATATCTTTCTTTCTCTTTGCACTCAGTCTATTCACCAAGACTTAGATGCAACGGTGAATTCAGATAACGGTGTATAGGGCTGTCAACGAGCCGAACTCGAGCGAACATTGTTAGGCTCGGCTCGAGCTCGGTAGAAGCTCGAGCCGAGCTCGAGCGAGCCTAGGTTGACCTTCGAACCTACATCTAAGCTCGAGTTCGGCTCGACCAAAGCTCGAGTAGGCTTGAGCTCGGTTCGTTGAATCTCGGTAAGAAAATTTTAGTACATCCAAAGTTAGACATGCAGCTACATAGCAAGAAAATAGTAAAGCTTGAAAACCGAATATCATAAATGGCTCGGAGTCTCACATAATAGTAGTTGAAAGGGCATGTATGTCCCCATGTGTGGTTTTGGTAATTAATGACAATCTCTATGGACTAATGTGTAAATTGAGTTTCACTTGTAGGTTTGTCCATTGGCATCGCTTGGGCCATGTGTTGGTCTCAAGGTTGGAAGATGAAGAAATGTCCAAGGGCTTTGTGCCCATTGGAATCATGAAGAAAGAAGGAGCTTGAAGGTCGATCAAGGCATGTGCAAAGAGTTGCATCAAGATGGATCAACCTCAAGTAAGGATGAAGAAGGACGAGCTCAAGATGCGCCATCTCTAGAAGATCTCATGCTTGAAGCTTGCCATCCTCGTGCTCATGGAATGATGAAGACAAGTTCAAAGAAGAGGTTTCCCCATGGAGTATGGGGGAGCATTTTGCAAGTCTTCATCAAGCAAGAGCGATCAAGAGCAAACAAGAAAGTTGTTCCCACTATAGAAGAACAAGACGGTCTACATCAAGTTCAAGTGGGACGCTCAAGGCAAAGGTATGTTGATAGGGCTTCTCTTTTGCCGGTCTCGTGTTGTTAGTTGGGAGACCGGGTTTAGGATAGATAGCCGTACTATCAAGAGGGGCTCTCAAGCGGGTGTCTCGTTTGCATCGTTTGGAGAGAGCTCAAACCTTTGCATTCATAGCATCATCTTTCTTGGTTGTTATTTGGTTCTTGTCCATGAGAGGATCTAGAGCTTGTGGACATCATCATAACAAGCTCTAGTTCATCATCTAAGGATTTCACTTGCATATCTTATTGCGGTTTTTGATCTTGCGAGTTTTCCGGCTCCACACCTTGTTGGATTCTATTCGTCGTTATCTTTCCAACAAAATTGGTTTCATCCCGTTTGGAGTTCGGATGCAAAAGTTATTGCGTTTCTGGTTTTCTGGTTTCTGGAATTTCCCTGACCGGAAGTTCCGGCTTCCCACCGGAAGTTCCGCTAGGGCATTTTTGCCGCCGAAAGTTCCGGTGGAAGTTCCGGGTCTTGTTCCGCTCACGTTCAGAAACCTTCTGTATTGAATATGTCTATTTGCCGGAACTTGGCCGGAACTTGATCGGAACTTGTCCTGGCAAAAGTTCTTGAGCGGAACTTCCGCCCCAGGGCCGGAAGTTCCGGCCATGATTCGTGTTTTCAGTTTCTCACTCCGCAGTTTTCGACCGTTGGCTGGGTACCACCGGAACTTCCGGCCTCCCACCGGAAGTTCCGGCCAGGTGTCGCGAATGCCCATAACGGGCAGATCTGGGAGCCCTTTAAAAGGGGCTCCTCTTCCCCTTCGTGGGCACAAGCTTTTCTTCTTGGTTCTTGGCTTTCTCTCTCTCCTCCATTGTCAACCTTGAAGAAGCTTTCCCTCTCCCTTTCCCCTCCTATGATTCTTGCATCTTTTTGAGGGATTTGAAAGAGGAGATCTAGATCTACAATCCCCCCAAGTCAAATCCCTTCTTTGTGAAGGAATCATTGGGATCTAGATCTTGGAGAGTTTTGTGTTCTCCTCTTGTGTTCTTCCTCCCTTATTCCCCCAATAGCTTTTGTAGCTTTGTTGGAATTTGGGAGAGAAGGACTTGCCCTTGCATTTGGTGCATAGGTTTGAGTTCTACTCTTGTGTTCTTCCTCCCTTATTCCCCCAATAGCTTTTGTAGCTTTGTTGGAATTTGGGAGAGAAGGACTTGCCCTTGCATTTGGTGCATAGGTTTGAGTTCTACTCTTGTGTTCTTCCTCCCTTATTCCCCCAATAGCTTTTGTAGCTTTGTTGGAATTTGGGGGAGAAGGACTTGCCCTTGCATTTGGTGCATAGGTTTGAGTTCTCCTCAGAGATTCGGCGAGTTCAAGCTTGTGAGCTTGTTTCTCTTGGGTTCCTTGGAACCCTAGACGGTTGTGTGGTTGGATTGTTGACCTTTTGTGGTCTTGTTGACCTTTTGTGGTCTTGTAGCCTTTTGTGGCATTGTTGGCCTTTTGTGGCATTGTTGGCCTTTTGTGGCTTTGTTGTTGGGAGCCTCCAATTGAGTTGTGGAGTTAGCCCCAATCTTGTACGGGTTCGGTGACCGCCCTCAAGCGTCCCATAGTGGAGCAAGTGCCCGCCTTTTGTGGTGCGCACTTGGGAGAATAGGGTGAGCCTTTTGTGGCGTCGGTGAGTTGCGTGCTTCCGCATCCGGGGTGAGGCCTTGTGTGGCGTTGGGTGAGCATCGAGCCACCACACCTCGAGGTGAGCCATTTGTGGCGTTCGGAGAGCATTGCGCCATCGCACCTCTCCAACGGAGACGTAGCTTCTTTGGAAGTGAACTTCGGGAAACAAATCTTCGTCTCCGCGTCCATCGGTTATCTCTCAACCGAACCCTTTACTTATGCACTTTTCTTTGTGATAGCCTTCGTGCTTGAAGTATTTATACCTTGCTATCACCTTGTTGCTTGTATTGCTTAGCATAGGTTGTTGGTGCACTTAGGTGAACTTAGTGGCTAGGTTTTGTGCTCAATAAATTAAACGTTAGTTTTATTCCGCATTTACTTGAGCCTAAACCGTAATATTTTTAAAAGACTATTCACCCCCCCTCTAGGCGACTTCCTTTGTTCTTTCAGTAGTCTCATATGATAGTAATATAGTGCCAGCATGCCAGCATAATTATTTTAGCCGTCTTACAACAGATGGAATAATAATAGCGGTCTCAATTTTGCGGCTGCACAAAAATCACGAGCTTTATCGAACCGTTTGAGTTCGGCTTGTCTAAGCTCGTGAGCTCGAAAACAGGCTCGAGCTTGATTTGTTAGAGAGACGAATCAAGCTCGAGCCGAGCTGTTAACGCGCTGAACTCGTACAGTTTGTCAAGCCCGAACTTTTTTGACAGCCCTAACGGTGTAACTAGAGGGATTCAGAACAACTATAGAAATGAGGTTGAATTGACTTTGGTGTAGCGCAAATTAGTCTTGACAATGATTTGTTTAGTTAATAGATTGTTTAATGGAGATGTGCATTTGAATGCTTGTTTTCTGTCTCTAAGAAGCAAAATGTATTGTTTTCTTAATTGCAGAATATAGAAGGGAGAAACAAGAAGAATGCTTTGACAACATGGTGGTTCAAAGTATTAACCACTGACATTTGGTTCTTGCTTCTCTCATATACATCTTATTTGTTGCATAAGTACTTGTTGTTCCTTGAGGGATGGAGGATGCCATGTCATCTTAGTTGCTACTGCTCTAGTATAAAAATTTGTTATTTTCCTACACTGGCTAGATTCTATGACCCGATGTGCTACAACACATATTAGCCTTTCTGATTTATGCACGAAAAATATGTCTTAGCTTATCATGCCTTACTTATTCTGAAGCTACACTGTCTCAGTCAGAGTGAAACAGAGTACATCTTAGTTATCGTGTGAGCAAGTGCGGTTGACGCTATCTGTAGCCTCCTGTAAATTAAAGGCGTATTTACCGTATGGGACAACAAACCTTGGGATATAATCCATTCGCCAAAATGTAGGTGACGAGTATTTGTCAATCTGCCTAAGTTGATAACTCTCTTTTTTATTTTCAAAATGGAAAAAATATCGTCCCGGCCTCTACATTCAAGAGATGCACACCGAAGGTCTATTAAATTATTCACAACATCTTACAAGAGAAAATTATAAAGATTAGACCGAAGCCACCAAACTAGCTAACTCGCTAATCCTATAACACCGATGAAAGAGGAGTCCATGAACAGGGTCAAACACCCTGACATCAATGACAGGCACAACCGATCTGGCAGACTGTTGGCACATACCAACATACTCATACCAGAAGTACTCGTCGCCACCATCTTCCGCATACCCATCTTTTGGAGAAATCAGTGCAATGCCTTGCAAAGCTTTCCGTCAACGCCACCATGATGCCAAACAGCTCCACCACCTTGATCCCTCTCATGCCAATACGAGGATCTACTTGATGTCGGTCTTCCTCCCTCTAGATGGAGTGTCAAGTTTCGGAAGGCTCCACTGGTGAACTCCAATAGACAACATGCCGGAGTTCGTCGGATTGGATGGGTTTCGGTCGCGTGCAACCATGGTTTTATCTGGCCGTTTAGTTTCAGAGGGAGCGCCGTGAAGCTTTGTAGTCTGTTGCCATCAAGGACATGCCTTTAGTCCCATGGTGAAGATGGTCGCGGAGAATGACATGGAAGCCAAGGTTTGGGACTGATAATGATGGTTTGAATCCTAGTGGCGATGAGGTTTTGGCTTGGTGATCTGGGTCTTGGAGCAGCGACATCGGAAAGTGGGGTGACAGTACAGGAGGATTCCAAAGTTCAAACCTGCAGCGTGAAAATCTAAGATCTGACCTTAATTGGTTGTGTCTGGCAATGGACTTGTTAAAGGCAATGTTTTGTGAGCATGGACTTTATCTAGGATGAAAACCCATGATCGTTAATCAAGACAATGACGGCGCTTGTGCACTGTTCCCTTCTTGGAGGCACCGCTGATACGTCAGAAATGTATCTATAATTTTTAATGTTCCATGCTTGTTTAGTATCTACTTTGCTTTGATTTGTCTATATTTTGAGGTGTTTTTATATGTTTTTCTAGACTAACCTATTAATAAGATGCCACAGTGTCAGTTGCTTGTTTTCTTTTGTTTTTGTTCCAGAAAAGGTAGAAAATCAATATTCTCGGAATTGGACGGGACAAAATCCAAAGTCAATATTTTACCGTGGGGAACATGGAGCCAGAGTACGAGATGGAGGGGAGCTACCAGGGGGCACACCCCTAGCCGCGCGTCTAACCCTAGCCTGCGCCTAGGGGGTGCGATCGCCCTGGCTGCCCCTGCCTCCCCTCTTCGCCTATAAAGACCCCCTGATACCAAAACCCTAAGTACCCTGATCAATATTCCACAAAACCGTCTGTAGCCGCCGCCACCATCGTCCCTAGATCGGCGGGAATCTGAAGCTCTTCCTGGCACCCTTCCGGAGAGGAGATCATCCCGGAGTCCTTCTTCATCATCATGCCAGCCTCCGGTATGAAGTGTGAGTAGTTCCACTTTGGACTACGGATCCATGTAGTAGATAGATGGTTGTATCTCCTCCTTTGTGCTACCATGTTTAGATCTTGTGAGCTCCGTTCATGGTCAAGATCATCTATTTGTAATCATGCATGTTTTGTTTGCGGGGATCCGATGGATATTGAGATTACTATGTCAGATTGATTAATGGTTTTGTCTTATTAATTCTATCATGAATGTGTTGTTTGAGATCTTGCATGCTTTCCGTTTCTAGTAGCTATCTTGGCCAAGTAGATGCTAGTAACTCCAAGAGGGAGTATTTATGCTCGATAGTGGGTTCATGCCTCTATTTAATCTAAGAGAAGTGACAGAAATATCTAAGGTTGTAGATGTGTTGTTGCTACTAGGGATAAAACAACAGTCTCTTGTTCATGGAACAAGTGGATTGTTTACCTTACACACTTTGCTTAAAGCGGTTATCCGTTGCTTGCAACTTAATACCGGAGGGGGTTTGGATGATAACCCGAAGGTGGATTACTAGTCATAGATGCAGTTGGATGGCGGTCTGTGTATCTTGTTGTATTGCCCAATCGAATCTCATAGGATCATGAATGTCTAGTATTGCATTGTTATGCCTTGCTCGGTCATGTCAATTGCCCTGCTGTAATTTGTTTATCCAGCATGCCATGTTTGTTTATCTTAAGGAGAACATCTCTATTGAACTATAGACCCCGGTCCAATCTTTACCATTGATACATCTTCCACTTTTACTGTTTACTTTCTGCAAACCACTATTACCTTCCACACCATACAGTTAATCCTTTGTTTTTAGGAAACCGGTGAGATTGACAACCTCACTGTTCGTTGGGGCAAAGTCTTGAGTTTGTGTTGTGTAGGTTTCCAAGTTGCTAGCAACATCTTTGAGTCGTTTCCTTCCTCCTACTGGTTCGATAACCTTGGTTTCTTACTGAGGGAAAATTTGCTGCTGTGCTCATCACACCTTCCTCTTGGGGTCTCCCAACGAAGCTTTGTAATAAACTGATCCATCATCAGACGCTTTTGGAGAGGATGGTTTTCTGGTACTGTCTCGATGGTGTTTGGTCCGCTGTTGTAAGACATAAATCGCTGTAGCAAGAATTTTCTTTCTTCTGTAATTCTTCTTTCTTTTTTTGGTTATATGTATTCGTAACTCCAATAGGGCAATGCATTATTACAGATGTTGGGTGTAATTGTATCTCGCGATATCAATATATGCTTCTTTCAACAAAAAAAATGACGCCAAATAGCTCCACCACCCTCGTGCATCCAATACAAGCATGCACGGTCATCACTGAGACCCCCCGACACCATTGCCGCTGAGTCCCACCATACAACGCAGCTAGAGACCTCCGAAATATCTGTCGTGCATAGCACCTATCGAACCAGGTATGCCTAAGCGTAGCTGATGCGGCTCAGATCACTGTAGAGCTTCGTTGGGATATCCCAAGAGGAAGGTGTGATGAGCATAGCAGTAAGTTTTCCCTCAGTTATGAAACCAAGGTTATCGAACCAGTAGAAGTAAGGAAACAACTCCAAGGTGTTGCTAACAACTTGGAACCTGCACAATACAAACTCAAGACTTTGCCCCAACATACAGTGAGGTTATCAATCTCACCGGTTTGCTGAAAACAAAGGATTAAATGTATAGTGTGGAAGATAGTAGTTGCTTATAGAAAGTAAACGGTAACAGTAGATGAAGTATCAATGATAAAGGAATGGATCGGGGTCCACAGTTCACTAGAGGTGTTCTCCTTAAGATAGATAACATGCTGGATGAACAAATTACAGCGGGGCAATTGACAGATTGAGGAAGCATAACAATGCATATACTAGACATCTTGACTTCTGTGAGATTTGATTGGGCATTACAACAATATATATAGACCGTAATCCAACTGTATCTATGACTAATAATCCACCATCAGGTTATCATCCGAACCCCTTCCAATATTAAGTTGTAAGCAACAGAGAATTGCATTAAGCAATGTGTGTAAAGTAAACAATACAATTATTCCATGAACAAAAGATTATTGTTTTCTCTCTAGTAGCAACAACACATCTACAACCTTAGAGATTTATGTCACTTCCCTAGATTACTAGAGGCATGAACCTACTATCGAGCATAAATACTCCCGCTTGGAGTCACAAGCATCTACTTGGCCAAGATAGCTACTATCAAAGGAGAGCATGCAAGATCACAAATAACACAGACATGATAGAATAAATAATCAATATGAATAGTATCTTAATATCCATCGGATCCCCGCAAACACAACATGTATGATTGCAAATAGATGATCTTGATCATGAACGGAGCTCACAAGATCTAAACATAATAGCATAAAGGAGAAGAAACAACCATCTAGCTACTGTATGGACCCATAGTCCAAGGGTGAACTACTCACGCATCACTCCGGAGGCTGGCATGGTGATGAAGAAGGCCTCCGGGATGAACTCTCCCCTCCGGCAGGGTGCCGGAAAAAGCTTCAGATCCCCCAGATCTAGGAACAATTGGCGGCAGCTACGGACTGTTTCGTGGAGATTTGATCGGGTACTTAGGGTTTTTGCATCGGAGTGCTTTTATAGGCGAAAGGGCAAGATCGGTGGGTGCCCGAGGGGCCCACACCATAGGACAGCGCGCCCTAGGGTGGACCCGCGCGGCCCTAGGGTGTGGCCACCTCGTGGCCCCCCTTCATCTGCCCTTTTGACTCCGTCTTCTCTCCGGTAAAATATTGACTTTGGCTTTTGTCTTGTCCAATTCTAAGAATATTTCCTTACTAGCTTTTCTAAAAGCAAAAACAACAGAAAATAGGCAACTGACACTGCGGTATCTTGTTAATAGGTTAGTCCTAGAAAATATATAAAAATATCTCAAAGTGTAGACAAAACATAGCAAAGTTGATACTAAACATGCATGGATTATGAAAAATTATAGATACATTTACGACGTATCAGTAGCACCTGGCAGTTAGGCATGACTTGACATATCTGATAAAGACCCCGTGCAAGACGAAGCCGCTCCACCTTCGTCCCCCTCCAGTCAGTAGCTACTCCAAAGACGATGCCCCCATGAGGGAGAGCAGCATGTAGCATCACCATCATTCGATCCGGGTGACCCAGATTTAGGGTTTCCCCCAAGTATCCTAAGCGAAGATGCGAGAGTTGCGCCCGATGATGCCTTCGACAAAGGGATCAACGCAGAAGCGTCGCCATCGTCCACCATGACAGGAGACGGCTCGGTTTCACTGGCAGCCACGCATCTCCACTGCCTAACCCGTGATGCGGCCACCGAGAGGACCCGATGGATGCCAGGAGACCATGGCATGCCTAGGCCCGAGACGAGCCCTAGCATCCTTGCCATCACACAGACCTCGGCCGAAGCAGCCATGGTCTGCGCCGCCCGCCGCCCTTTCCTCTCAGAGGTCGACGATCGTAGCTGCCCGCCATCAACGAGATGCAAGTCCTGAATTTCTTTGAACCAAAATCTAAGGTGACCTGATTTGCTTAAGTTCTTCAAGCAACTAAACTAGGACACTTCTATGATGTTCTCATAGAAGTCCGCGGTACTAACTTTTTTTCCTTAAAAAAACAAAATAAGTAAATACTCCCTCCATTTCAAATTAATTGACGCACTTTGTTTAGATACGCATATGACTAGACGTCTTTTAGTGTGTAGATACATGCGTATATAAAAACTGCATCAATTAAGTTGATATGTATGTGACTAGACGCATTTTAGTGTATACTCTGTCCGTTCGGAAATATAAGATGTTTTAGGTTTGTGAAGCAAATGAACCTAAACACTAAAAGATATCTAGATATGTTTGAGCAAATGTAGTTAATTACATGCATATTCAGAAAAAACTGCGTCAATTAAGTTGGAACGGAGAAAGTACTAACTTTCTCTCTTCCTTGGGACAAAATGCTTTTATTGTCATCGTTGTATAAGGCTTATATTTTTTTTAAAGTCAAACAACATAAAGTTTGACCAACTTTTTAGAAAAAATATTAATACTTGTATCATCTAAAATCAACACCTTTGATGCATTATGAAATATATTTTCCTATGATATCTATATAATAATGTAGTTTTTAATTTTTTTTCTAAAAGTTTGATCAAACCTTACTTAGCTTGACTTTTTAGGAAAAAAACTGACTTTGTTTATTGGAACGGAGGTAGATATATGTGAATCTAGAAAACTCAAAGTCACTTACTAGGAGTAGGAGTACTAACTTTCTCTACAACCACTTTTCACATAATTTTGCCATGAAACAGATCACTAACTCAATGAGTTCAAACCATAGAAATCACAGGCAAACCCAAGAAATTGCCCTCCCAATCACAGTTGACAGGAAATACAAGGTGCTACATTGCCCAAGTACTGAAACTGCTGGCAATTACAATGCAAGCTAATTAGTTACGAACCGGATGTCCAGATTAGCACAAGAACTCAAATCAATAGCCCATTTGAGCGATTAAAATAGAAGTAGATAACTTGAGAGCTACATACAATTCCAACGAAAGAAAATCGGGTGGGATGAAGAAAAAGAAACATACATACAGCTCAATTTCTTCTCACCTCCCCTACCAAATAATAAGAACCATGACAAGCTTAAAAAACAACCATACATGGTAATTCACAACAGCACAGAGCCTGTACAACTTATCATAAATAACAACAGCTGCTAGACTCTAAAAACAATCATCATGTCATCAAATAGCAGACATGCAATCAATCTTCGTCATCTTCATGACGTAAAGAGTTGGCTCCCAAGGGTGATGATGGAGGTTCCATCGCCCATTATCGTCGTCATGGACATCTCCGTCTCCAGAATCTGGTCTAGCTCTGCCGCGACCAGCCTCATCTTCGGTCGCCTTCTGGAGGATGGGTTCAAGCACTGAAAAGCAAGGCCGACGAATTCTTTCATACCTTCTGATGTGAAACCACCACCTAACCTTGGGTCAATCAGTTCGTTTGAACTGAATTGTGCTTCCAGCTTTCAAAATGACAGGAAAATGCCTGTCAGTGAGATGTTCAGACATATGATCTGATGGTCTCTTGAATTTTCTTGTAAAATTATATACAAGCAACTGCAGTTCTCTTTCCAATTGTTTTGATGACTTTTATTTTAAAGTTACATCTCAATGGAGGTAGGAAAATAGCATATCAAATGACACGTACTACTCCCTCCGATCCTCCCTCCGATCCATAATAAGTGTCGGAGATATAGTACAAACTTTGTACTAAAACATTACTAAATCACGGACACTTATTATGGATCGGAGGGAGTACTATTTAAAAGAAAATAAATAAGAATTTTTAGCTATCTTACTAAATTGACATATATGTTGCATAGAAAAAAGAGTGAAAATATTTCAAGACAGATATTGCCTTAGCAGTTGCATTACCAAGGCAACATAGTTAGCATTTTGTCAATGTGCACATAAACAACCTAATCATAGGTCAATCATCGGAACAGTGAATCGAACATTCTATTTTTTTTTCTAAAAAAAGGTAGAAGCTTCACATGATTCCTCAAAATTACAAATACAGTCTGATGATTTACTGAAGAATCTTTATAAATACAGCTACATGTCAAAGGAAATTACCCAGTGGGCCAGAGATTCTCTGGATTCTTGAGGTGCCAAGCTAGCAGCTTCCCTGCCAGTAATTAGCTCCAAGAGGAACACTCCAAAGCTGTACACGTCGCTGCTTTCAGATAGCTGTGCCACCGAGTGTGCTCTAAGAACAGACATGCACACTGGGTGAGTTATGAGTCACAAAGGATTATTACAGAGAGGAGTACACTAATCATCCCACAACTGCAAGGCATAATAACAGTACAAATTGATGACGTTTTTTTTTTAAAGCTGGTAATCAATTTTGAGTATAAGCTTTTCAAAGATATCAATCTCCAACAGAGAGATGGCAGTCTAGATATTTGTTGTCTGGCCTGAAAACAGAAGATAAAAGGATGCGGTAATTGGACTTACTCAGGATCCTGGTAGACACTGCTACTAAACCCATGTGATGAACCGACATCTTCATATCCTCTAATCAGCCTAACAAGTCCAGCATCAGCCACCTTTGCAATGAAATTTTCATCGACCAGTACATTGCTCGTCTTGAAGTTCTTATGGATCAAAGGAGGCATAAGACAATGCAGATAATTCAGACCTGCAAGTAAATCAGCAATTATACTTGCTATTTTCTAAATTCATAAAATTAATGGGCGACAGATCCCAGTTGTACTACCTTTAGCTGCACCAATGGCTATTGCGAGCCTTTGTTTGAACTCAAGCCGTGTCATGTAGCCCTTCCCTGAATCCGGAAAAAGGTGAAAGGCTTCAGAAAAAAGAATAGTAAGGGAAGAAAGCTACGAAATATTCCTGATGACAACAACATATTACCATATAGATGGGTACAGACATTGCCATTGGGCGAGTATTCAAACACTAGCATTTGTAGACCTGCTTCCTGGCAAGAACCGATGAGGGTTACGATATTCCGATGAAGAATCTCTGAAAGCCTCCTGACCTGCACAATGCAAGGGCACCAAATAAGTCAAGAATGTCAATTTACTAGGCTCCTGCAACAAGTGCATTTATTTAGCTGTCTCTGTCTAATTGAGGAACTTGGATTTAATACTACTAGCAAACAACAATAATTGACAAGAGACAGATCTTCCTAACTTACCCCACAAACAAGTCAGTCGACAAAAATGTTCACTATCTGACCATAAATACAGCAAAATTTAGGTAATGCCATTAACTATTGTATCCAAATAACTACACTACAGGGCATACTGAATCCCCAAAGTCAGCATCACAGAGAACACCAAAACCAGAAACTTGTAAACACAAAGAGGAAATTCAGAAGATCAAATTTACTCTGGCCACAAGCATGGCAGAATGGAGCTGGACTTGGAAATATTTAGTCCACAACAAACAATGTCGTCCCTGCACTGTTTACCTCGTCAGCAAACTCCTGCCTGGGTGCTCCGATGCGCCGCTTGATGGCGACGACTGAACCATCAAGAAGCAACCCCTTGTAGACGAGACCGAAGCTCCCGGCGCCGACCAAGTTGGCCTCGCTGAAGTCGTTGGTCGCCAGCGCCAGCTCCTCCAGAGAGAATTGCCTCGCGCCCTGATGCTCCGGCGCCGAGGAGCTTCGGCCCCCTTTGCCCCACTCCACTGATGAACACACACATCGCATTAGCACAACCGAAGAAAGCAGCAGCATTGCTATCTTATCCATGGGGAAGATACAAGGAGCAGGCAGCAAAAGACAGTTCACCTACCTAAGGTGGAAGGGTCGGAGGAGCCTGTCTCGGAAGTCCGGTTCCTTCTCGCCCTGAGGCGCGCCCGGCACCAGAGCGCGATCGCCACGGCCAGCGCGATGAGCAGTGCGGCGCCACCGGCGGCAATGCCGGCTACGACGGCGATCGGCAATGACATCCGGGTGCCGGTGACATTGAATCAGCGAAGCCGTGGAGTGGGGCTTTTTTTGGTTTCCTTTTTCCTTTCTTCCGTCAGAGCGCGCTTGACAGATGGTCAAGCAAGCGAAGCGAAGAGAAGAGAAGAGAAGCAGGCCTCCAAAATCTAAACCCCGAGCAGATGCTGGACCTCACCTACTGCCCCCAAATCGGTGGCCGGCATTCATGAATGCAGCAGCGATCTCTCCCCGGATTGGCGCCCAAATTGGGCAATGCGGCTACGTATATAAGCCCGTCTAGGCTGTAGGGGAGGACCAATCAAGAGGCACTTGCAGAGAAGAGCGTGGACCGGGGTGGGGTGGGGTGGGCTGCGATCAATCAAGAACGAGAAGGGGAGGAAGAGGATGATGGATGGGGGGCTGTGGTGTGTGCTGGAGTAGGCGAGGCGAGGCAATCCAGCTCCCGCACATGGCAAATCGTTGGATCCCTGGCTGCTGCTGCGGCGGCCGCCCTTTTGTCAAAGGAGAGGGGACGGAGGGAGGGGAGGGGAGGGGGGGCGCCATCGGCCATCGGCAGTCTCCCCCCACGCCCCACCCCCACCCCCACCCCATGTGTGTGTGGGCGTGTCGGGGGGCGTGTGCTGTGCGTGACTGTAGGGCCCGGCCGTCGCGCTGGGGCTGGGGCTGGAGGTTGGTGACTTGGTGTAGACAGAGAAAGACAGCAGCTTGCGTTGGAATCTTTCTTTCACCGTCCTCTGCTTGCTCTGCTCTGCTCTGCTCTACTACTACATGGTCATGGACGTCACGGACATGGGCTGCTGATGCATTGCCATTTCGCCGAGAAGAAGCAGCTTTGTGTGGAGGGAATCTCGGCTGGAGATGGAACGGGAACAAAAAGGGTAAAAGGGGAGAGAGGGGGGGTGACGGTGGTGCGGTGGTTGGTTCCCACTTTCTAGTACAAGCAAGGAAAGGAGGAGGGGAATCTGCTTGCTCCGGACGGAGCAGGAGGTGCCGTCTCCCGTCCGCACTCCTTTCGTTTTCACCCAGCCATGTCCTTTCTCGCTCCTCCTTGCCGGTACAACGTCGGACCCCATGCTCCCCACTTTCCAGGATCCTCTGCGATATGGTCGAGCCCCCTGCCCAATGCACCGCCTCCGGCATTCCTATGCACCGCACGAACCGGGTGAAATGCTTCTAGGGTCATTATACTTGCTGGTCGTGTAAAACGGTTTTCTTTCTAAAGAAAATATATTAATATCGTGAAAATAATAATTACATCTAATTTCTGCAAGAACGAAATGTCAGCCGTATTACAGAATTTTGGTGACTACCTGTCCATTTGCTCCTCACCAAGTTCCTCCTTGACCGTCTTCAATAGGTGATTCTCAAAATAAATCGCCGTCTTCACGACCTTGGCACACTCTACTTCATAAAAAATCACCGTCTTTCGATCGCTTTATCGTTTCTCGCGCTTGATGGAAGAATCATGGTGACTAAGGTCATTCCCCGCTGGCTACCCACCTTTTACTTATGCACTCTTAAGCTAGCTGATGAGGCCATTCAAATTGTGGATAAATATAGGAGAATTGGCTTGTGGGGGCAAGTTGGATAATTCTAACAGACCAAAATCATCCTTGGCGGCTTGGGAACTAGTTTGCAGGACGAAATCCAAGGGTGGTTTAGGCATCACCAATCTCGTTGCTCGTAATGAGTCCCTCCTCATCGAGTTCTTGCATAAATCTTTCAACAAACTGAATATCCCTTGGGTCCACCTGATTTGGAGGACTTATAACAATTCTACACCACAAGCCACCAACATCTCTAGCTCATTTTTCGTGAAGGGACATTGTCAAACTATCTGTGAAGTTCAAAAGGATTGCATCTTGCTTGATTGCGTCAGGGGATGATGCCCTCTTCTAGAGTGATAATTGGACTACTAATCTTCCAATGACAAAATCCCGAAGACTACACTCCTTTGCTATTGACAAGCTTGCCTCGGTGAAAAATATTCTTTAGTTGGATGACCCCATTGATGCTTTTTGTTTTCCTTTGTCCACCCAAGCTTTTGAGGAGTTCCATGAGTCCAACCAACTTTTAAACCAAACCATATCTAGCAGAAATGTGTAGGGAAACGATCTATGGTCTTATAAGTGGCAATCAATTCTTTTCAAGCAAATTTTAAAAGACAAACTTCGAACACATTGAGGCTCCAGCCTTCTCTCCCAGGATTTGGAATTCAAAATGCACACCTAAGATAAAATATTTTTCTAGCTACTCGCTAATGATTGCCTAAACACGAAGGGCTTGGTCTTAATTAAGGAAAAGCTTCAATTTTAATGACAATGGTCTTTGCCAAATCTGCAATAATGGGTCTCTAGAAACTAGAATCATCTCTTATGGAGATGCAACTTTAGTAGGCTATGTTGGCAAACTACCAATATCACACTTGACGTTAATTTGGAGCTCTCTCAGATGATGACCGCTGCAATATTCAACTTTGGAAGACCTTTCTTCTTCAAAGCGTTTGCCACAACATGCTAGAATATTTGGAAGCATAGGAATGCTCTAGTTTTTGACAATGTAACACCTTCGATTATACTTGTTTAACAGAGACATCTTCCTTCTTTCTTATAGGATGAACGACGCTCTGAAACCCCCCTTCACTGCCTGGCTAGACACTCGGTAGTTTCTTTGGGCTACGCCCTAGGCTAAGCTTTTTTGTACATTCCTTTTTCCCTTCTTACAAATATTGTTTCCTTTTAATAAAATCTACTATAGGGGCCTTCCCTACAATTTTCAGCTCAAAAAAAATACAGAGAAGCATGTGGTGAAACCAGTTTTGGTGTTGACTGAATTTATTCTTTTAGCGTGTCTTTTGTCACATGGTTCATAAGTGGATATGCATTATGCAATAAGGTGGTATTCCCTAAAAAAGGTGGATGTGCAATAAAGTTATATATTTCTATTGTTAACAACTTTATACCTATAATAATGTGGAAAATGGTTAAAAGAGAGCATGTATCAAGAGATAGTTAAAATAATATTGAAGTTTTGTAGTACTATATTGTATTGTACTATAGTGTATTGTACTGTATTGTAGTATAGTGTAGTGTATCTATTGTATTATATTGATGTAGTAGATGAGAAATTCTTTGGAAAATAAATATTAAAACACATAGGACACAATACATTTGACTAACCATACGTACCGCGAGGACCCCCAACATCTGGAAACCAACTCTCACCGGTTTCCTCATATATATGTTTTATTAGTTGTTGACACTCCTACCAGACTCCAACACTAGAGGTTCCAATTGACACATAACAAGTAGAATCGGAATAATAATAATAATAATAATAATACACTAATTATCAGTGCTAAACTAAAATGCATGCCACTATGGCCGGGGTATCTGAAGTCTAACAGCATCTCTCTGAAATTTATAATAGGCCTACTAGTTTATCATTTGAGTAGTCAAACTAATCCACAGCGCATGATTCAGGCAACGCCGTGAATACATAATTCAGGCAAGGCAACGATCGTGCGATGCATGTCCGATGGATGCAAGTGGTTACAAAATTCTAGACATAGGATGAAGCTAAAAACCAGGGTAGCAACGGGCCCAGTAAGATACCCACCCAAGATCCAAATCTAGATCAATAAACTACTTTGACGTTTGGCTGGCTCACACGCTCATGCAACCCAGGCAGAAAATTGTGGAAGTCAAATTTAGTTCTGTCGACTCCAAATGTAAGCTAAAATTGCTAGTTTTTACCATGTAAAGTAATTAGCAACAGATAAGCAAACCAATTCCCTTGTCATGCAGCTTAAAGATATGAGAAATGAATCCTGATGCTGGCCAGACCAGATCAGATGCTCAATCAACTGCCACAACTAATAAACCAACCTATACCTGGTATGCATGAATCTACATGAAGAGAAACATACCCAAGACGCCAAGTTGACCAAAATAAAATCAGCAATCTGGAGACAAGGAGGCCACATGCATGATGCTGCCATGGTGATGGAGAATCCAATGGCTGCCACAGCAGAGGGACACTCATTACAATATGCCAACTTACAGCCTGTTGCATGCTGCAAGATTGTAGGGAGAGGAAACCTCCTGCCTAATCTAGATTGTAGGCACAGCATTATTTGCAAAAGAGTCAGCGATCAGATGTATGTAGCACATTACTAGTAATCTACAGGTTTCAGAACTGATGACGGATACCTATTTTAAAAAGTAGACGCAAAATGTTCTCCAAATCAGAGTGCAGTCCAGAAAAGGGCGAATGAATGCGCACTGTTCTTTCTATTTGTGAAAAAGAAATGAATATGTACTATGGCAATTAAGTACAAAAAGGATTAAATTATTGAAACAGAAACGTGCGTCGGAAACCTGACACGAATTAACTGGTGCTCTCTCGGTGCAACATTTGACAGCCCAGCTTTGCTGAAAACAACACTTCTTTTTCTCAAGAAAACACAAAACCCTTTGTGTCTCGATGCATTGATAGAAAAAGAGCGTACAAGCCCTAGAAAGGTCCATACCCGGGATTACGACACCAAACCCCTAGGAATTGGGCGCCGCAGGGAGCCCCGCCGCCCTTGCCTTCGTCCACAATCCGCCTCAACTATGTTTGCAAAAACATTGTGCCGAGTAGGCTGAAATGTGGTTATATTTTTTCATCAAGGAGAAAACAACAAGGTTCTTCTAACTGCTAATAAGGATATGAATAGGGATTAAACCAAATCAAAGCATCAGGCCCATTAAAGAAATGGTAGTCACAGATGAAACATTACAATGAGGTGGTGGGTTGTAGTAATAGGCAGGAAACCAACAAAGATTTGCCATATCTACCTTCTTGTGCCATGGCTGGCTGGGCCATCCATGACACATGTTTTTCGGTGGTCCTCCAACTACAGGCATCCCAAGCAGGAATATGACATGACATGAGATCTGAGGAAATAAAAGCAAGTAAAAAAGAAGACAAATCCAAGAACCCCCTTCCGTTTCCTGTTGTCCACTACAGCGTTTTTTCAGCCCCCAGTGCTATACCAGCGCCACTCATTGCTGTACAGATGCATCTGCACTGCTTCCGTGAGGCACACTGGGAGATCGACCACTGGTGTTATGTATGCTGATGCCACTCACTGCATGTACAAGTGTACCCATTCTGCCACGGCTGTAAACCGGCTGCCGCGAGATCTACCCGGCAATTCAGCCTTGCAGGGGGCTCTGAAGCCGCAGTGGCCGAGGCACATGTTTTCAATTCCAACTGCAAAGCAGCGAGTTTATAGCATAAAACCACTATATTTGTACAAAAATTTCGAAAAACCACCGGTTTACGTTTGAATCGCAAAAAACCACCACCCCACTGCTAATTTTTTGCAATGTACACTAAAATGAAATTGACAACAAATTGAATGTGATTATGACCAGGAGGGACCACTCTCTAGGCTGATGTGGACTGGGACCCACCTGTCAGCCCAAATAAGAAAATAAAAATCTCTTTATTATCCCTGGCTACCCCATCCCGTTGACCACACGGTGGCAACCACCGCCCCTCTCCGGCGAACTCGCCGGCGACCTCACCGCCGCCACCCCTTAGAGGGTTGCGTCCACGACCATCGACCGGTGAACTCGTCAGGACGGGCGGCGTGTGGCGGGCTCTGGTGTGGGACTGGAGGCGCGCGGTGGGCTCCGGCACGGGGCGGCGCGGCTGGGGTGCTGGGCGGGGCGGCGCGGTTGGGGGGCTTGGCACGGTGGCGTGCGGCGGTGCCGCGGGACTGGCGGCACGGGGCGGCGCGGCTGGGGGGCTGGGCGCGGAGGCGTGCGGCGGTGCCGCGGGACTGGCGGCACAGGGCAGCGCGGCTGGGGGCTGGGCGAGGCGGCGCGGCTGGGGGGGCTGGGCGTGGAGGCGTGCGGCGGTGCCGCGGGACTGGCGGCACGGGGCGGAGCGGCTAGGGGCTGGGCGAGGCGGCGCAGCGCGGCTGCGGGCTGGGCGCGGAGGCGTGCGGCAGTGCCGCGGGTCCGGCGGCACGGGGCGGCGGGGCTGGGCGAGGCGGCACGGCTGAGAGGGGATGCGGTGGGGTGGCCGCCGGCGGGAGTCTGGTCCGCCGGCGCCGGAGCCATGGCCGATAGGGGCTCGCGGTCAACCCTGGCTACTGCTGATTCCTTTTTTTTTTAGAATATCTAGATTTTGTTAAATGGGCTGACAAGCGGGACCCAGTCCATCTCGTCATTTTGGCTCTGCCAAGTGGGCCCTCCTGGTCATAATCGCTGTCAATTTGTTGTCAATTTCATTTTAGTGTACATTGCAAAAAATCAGCAGTAGGGTGGTGGTTTTTTGCGATTCAAACGTAAACGGGTGGTTTTTCAAAAAATTTGCACAAATGTGGTGGTTTTATGCTATAAACTCGCAAAGCAGCAGAGCCCAGTCTGCAAGCAACGTTTCATGTGTGATTTTTTTTTTCTCGGAATTTTTCCGATCTATTAATAATCATCAACAACGGTACAATTTTTTTTCAAAGTAAAAAAAATTACAAATAGATCATTAGACCACCTAGCGATGACTATAGAAACTAGCACGAACCGAAGGCGCGTCGTCGTCCTCGCTCCTCCATCACCGAAGTTGGTCTTGTCATAGTAAAACTTGTTATAGTAGACATACGAAAAATCACCGTGCTAAGGCTCCAAAGGACCAACGCACAAGAGCAGTAACCATCGCCGTAGATGCGAACCATAGAACGAAAGAGACTGACCTTGAATGGCACCAATGAATATGAAACGCGGACAGATCCCAAGAGATTCGCCGAATACAAGACTTCACGCGCTCTCCGCCGGCGTTAGACGCACCATCCGAGGATAGAACAGGGAGAACCTTACTTTGACTTCAAGATGTAGCCACCGCCTCAACGTCCTGAAGAAAACATTGAAAAATAGTCTAAAAAACAAGAACCCGCACACCGGCGACCTTGGTCCGCCAGGCCTCGAAGGCCCTAAGGCCAGTGGAGACGGAGCAGACCGGTTGCGTCGCCGGCGAGAGTTTTTTACAATCAATATTACAATATAGTTATAATACCGAATACTACATGGTAGATGGTAAAGATACATAAATTGTCTCCATACGGTACAAAATAAAGCCTAAAAAACGAACAAATCTTCAAGCTTTTCAAAATCTTCTTCTTTTGTGATATAATCTTGTACTTTTTTAAAGGCAGCCGTATAAGCACAACATAGATATCAAACCATAAATCTGTATATACCAACTAGGGTTCTCCCATAAATTTAATCTAAAACCTTTCATGTGTGATATTATTACATCGGTTTCAGCAGATAGCACTGCATCATAGGTCACATGAGTGACAGTCTGCATGCCTGCAACGATGTTTCCGTGCATTTACAAAGCTCCAGCGAAGCAGTAACTATCACCGTACTGAACACTGCAACCGGAGGGGTAGCATTTCAACAGCGATCGTCAGCAAATTCACATTTTTTCGCTGACAGTTGCTGAAGCAGCAGCCAATTAATCAACGTTTTTTTTTTAAAAACAAAGAAACTATGTAGGAGCAAATGACAACCTTCTGTATGAATTATGATGGAAGAGTTGCCAAAAATAAAATGATAGTTCTAGCTTCAAGAATAGGATGATGATAACTCACACTCCATACATGGAAAATATTGTGTGCCTCCATTGTTCTACTACCTCCGATCCATAATAAGTGTCGTTGATTTAGTAGTATAACTTATACTACTAAATCAACGACACCTATCATGGATCAGAGGGAGTAGAAAATACCAAACAAGGGTTGCAGTCTAGATATATACTTGGTACTATTATTACAAAAATGAATGCAGTCATCCACTTCCGTATAATGGTTATTCTTTGCAGAAAGTAATTGTCTGATTGGTCACTAAGCAAATCTTGCAAATGCATAAACAAAAACAAGATGAACAAATCTGGGAGGGGTAATGGTCCGAAACAGAGAACATCCACGAGGGGAATAGAGCAACCAGCACCCCCAGATGATCATTATTTCTTTCAGAGTACAAGCGAGTGGACAGCTCGTCACTTGAGAAACTAACATGGCGATCTCAGAAAAAATTGAAGAACATGATGGTGTCCTTTGCCATGACCAGCAAAAGCAGCTTGAAGTATATCAAAGACCACGTCCTGGTGATATCATGGTGCACATAGTCCAGAACGATCTCCTTGTTGAACATGTAAACTTGATGGTATACTGCGGCGACCATAAGGGATGTGCTTATGCTGTTTTTCGAGACAAGAAGCAGAGCTGGGATCATGTAGAAAGTAACTTGTGTTGCTATCTCTGATCGACTCACTTTAGAACTTTCACTTGTCAATGGACTGCTTCTAGATTTAGCCATAGTTGCGTCTAGTGGGCTGAATGCCAGAACTTCAGGGACTTCAGTCGCTTTCAGTTCATCTGAGACCTGTCAGACTTGGAAACATCAGATTCATGGACACATGCATAGAGTAGCAAAATAAGTGAAAATCAAACACTAGTTTGTCTGGTGACAAACCTGTGTCTTCTGCATGGGAGATTCTTTGGACGCTGCAGTAGAAAACCAGCGGGGGGGAAATTGTGTGCCGCTCAGGTGTGATGTTGGCGCATATCCCAGAACCTATACACATGTACATTAGACACAAAACCCAAGAATCTGCAGACTAAATCACAACAGACATTGTATTACTTGAACAAAAGTAATCTTATAAAGGAAACCACATGACAACAGCAAGTTCCTTATTATAGCATGAATTTGAAACAAAGAACCCTCAGTTTTCATTAATCAATCCATCAAACAAAAGCCTCTTGGATTTAATATTCCATCTGAATATCATAGGCCTTCTAGAATCCCACTGTCAATCATCAACAAAGTCATGCAATCCCATGCAATCAAATACATGCACGTATTTGAGTGGAGAACTACAGATACGATGGAATTTTGGAAGCCTGAGTACCAGGCTAATATATAGGAAATTAATTGTTGAGTAAGGTAAGGTCTCCCAGTTGCCGCAAAAAGCAAGCAAGCAGGGCGTCAAATTTCCTTTATATTGTATTTCTTTGCCGATATTCAAAATCAAAATATTCGGTATACTCCTTGGCATCCATACTAAATGTCTTGTGCTGGATTACTTCTTGAGGATGGCTAATTGTCAAGTGCACTTCAAAGTTTGGTTAGGCAAAAAAAAACATGTTATAACAGCATTAACAAGTCTGTACTAAAACATCGTATCTTATGAGGTGTCAAATGATAAAGGTTAGATGAGCTAACGTGCAGATTTATATGTTATCAGCTATAATTTTTCTCAACCACTACTTTATCCATTGACGTCCGACTATTACTCCTGGATTAATATATCCCTACAAATTATCCTTGTTCTTTCTTTTCAAACTTTCCAAGTTCGATATATACCCAAAAAGTATCCTGCTTACGCATATGCCCTTTCTGTCAGTTGACCATGTGTTAACCAGTAAGTCCATGCTGAAAGGACTCGTTGCCCCTACGTGTAGTTGCAGTTGGCTGGTTGAACCTGCTTAGGAGTACAAGTAAAGAGCGATTCACGGTATTTTTAGGGACAAATAAATAATTTTCTACTTGTTTTGGTTACCCTAATGGGAAACAGGGTGGAGATATACAGGTAATTTTCTGTCAATTCTAAGAAAATGAAAAGCTTAAATCCCTACTTATGGGTCAACGGACAGTCAACTGAAAGGGCGTATCCGGAACCCAGGAACAAATTTGTTGGGAAATATCCAGAACAATTAAAATCCGAGTCTGCTTGTTTTTCAGGACAAAGCAATTTCTTGGGCATATTCATGACGAAAGCAGTACCTAGGCTATAACCGCCAAATGTCAGCCAGATTCTAATTAACTTACTTCTCTTAGTCATTAAAATATGGAAAATGTATTGGGAAATGGGAAAATGTAGCATCACTTGGCAGAAGCTTTCTTGATTGTGGCAAAGCCTCCATTCCAACTTCAGAGATACCACAGCGTCTTAGCGTAGAACTCAAATATTGACATTGAAAGTTAATCATCTTTTATTGTACTCCCTCCGTTCCAAAATATAAGACGTTTTAGGTTTGTGAAGAAAATGAATCTAGACTTTTTTTAGTGTGTAGATTCATTCCAAAGTTGAATGAACTACATACTAAAATAAGTCTAGATTCGTTTTCTTCACAAAACTAAAACGTCTTATATTTTGGAACGGAGGGAGTAGGAAATTCGTATAGGATTCACATGGGCCCGTAATCTCAAATCATAGATCATAAAAAGAAATAACAAACTGGAAACAAACATTATACGCCATCCTATTCTAGCAATTAGCAGATATTTGTGCATTGATGCTCCCTGTACATTATTGGCATTGAAAATCCACTTACATGTGAAACTCGCAACTCAAAGCCCTAATACATGTCATTTGTTTCTCTATACTCTTCTAGCGCTATTTTCATCATTCTGATGCATTCGAAGACAGCTCGTACACTTGCTATGTAGGACAAACTATGTTGGAATATACGAGATACGGGGTGCAATCAAACCCTCCAATATACAAACAAAACAAATTTCCATCGTTCACAACGAACCATACAAAATCGAACAACACGGGCGATGAGATACTGCACTTGCACCACAGAATCCAATCTACACAGTGCATCGCGTCAGATCAAAACACAGGGGACAACGCTCACACTCAAGCACATCACGACATCCGAGGTCGACTTGTAAAATAAGACTACGCCGGGTACGGACGAAAGGGATGGGGATACCAACCATGCCGGGGCGGGGCGGGGATCCGACCGCAGGGGACGGGGAGGCGGAGGCGGGGTAGCGCGGGAGGGAGGAGAGCGCGCGGGATCCGGCCAAGGGCGACGGCGCTGCATCCGCGCGGGAGAGCGCGAGGGCTAGGGATCTGGATCGGGCGAGGAATCGTGACGCCATGGCGGCGATATCTCTCGGCTACCCTGTTCGTTCCGTATGGTCGCGAGGAGGAAGCAGGAAGGGGCGAGGAAGAAGAAGAAAAAGAAAGAGCGAGCAAAAAGCTGGTCTTGGGCCCCGTGAAGTTGACAGAATAACTGGTTTGGCCCGGCCCTGGTCAAGCTCTTGTTTCGGGCTGGCATGGCCTTCAGAAATGGAGGCTCAAACATGAATGGGCCCGCTCAAGCATTTGCTATGGCAGTTATGGAACTTTTGGAGTGGAGATTGTTTTTTTCTCTCGGGCACCAGTGCTGCTCCTGCCTACTTAAATAAATATGTAGCCCTCCGATCTATAATAAAGTGTCGTTCATTTTATATTAAGCTAGTACAAATTTTATACTACATGAGCGACACTTATTATGAATCGGAGGAAGTATCATATTTATGAGTTTAAAAAAATGAAAAAAATCCTGATATAGCCAATGATTATTCTCAGAAACGTGAAAAACATCAATTTCAAATGCTTTGCATTCTAAGATACACCAAATGACAAAATTATGGATCTGTGTGTGTATTTTTAAATCCCCAAACTTTATCTGATTTTGTCTTTTTTATGTAGCACACGGTATAAAAAATTTCGTGTTTTGATTTTACATACTTGTGGCATACAACATTGACTATGTCCAGAATTATTTTTAATATTTTTTAAAACTTATAATTATGATTTTTTTAAATGAAGGGAGCATTGGAGCTGAGGAGCCAAAGACACTTTGTGAAAGAAAAGTGATACTGATCCCTCGAAGGATGCCATCGTTCGGTTATCCGTACGCGCAGCGGTCCGCGTGACCCAGCTGGATGTGGGGCCTGCCCCTAACGCTTTATCTCCTCATCGCCTCGTCTTCACCAATCGTTTCTTTTGTCGTATATTTCTCTGTCTTCTTCTTCTACTGCTGGAGTATGTCTTTTCCAGCTTGCCTGCCATGTCTTCCTCCACCAAAGCATATCCCTGTTGCACCCATCTCTGCCTCCGGTCACCGCAAGTTAGCGCCATCATTATAGGCTTGCCTGCCATCGCTTCCTCCACCAAAGCGCATCCCTGCGGCACCATCTCCACCTCCGGTCACCGCAAGCCAGCGCTGCCATTATAGGAGGACTAGAGCAACAGAGCTTCGGTCCGCCGCCTCTGCTACATATGCTGGCTGCCTGGTACAAGCATCCACCGCCTCTGCTACAAACATATGTCGGCTCTGCTACATCTGTCGGCCGTCGTTGCTACAAACACCCCGTCTACTCTCCTACATACGCCAGCTGCCGCTGCTACAAACATCCACCCCTGCTGCTACAAACATCTGTGGCTTCTGCTACATACATCCATCGCCGCTGCTACAACGCCGACCATGCTTCTCGAAGGTCGGCCACGGCTTCCCACTTCTGCAACCGCCAGTCACCTCGGCTACATACGATCGTCGTCGCTGCTACAAACGCCCGACACCGCTGCTACAACGCTGGCCACGCCTCTCGAAGGCCGGCCACAGCTTCCCACTTCTGCAACCGCCAGTCACCTCGGCTACATACGACCGTCGTCGCTGCTACAAACGCCCGACACCGCTGCTACAACGCTGGCCACGCCTCTCGAAGGTCGGCCACGGCTTCCCACTTTGCTACAAACGCCAGCCGCCTTTGCTACATACGACCGTCGCCGCTGCTACAAAACGCCTGACGCCGCTGCTACAACGCCGGCTATCGCTGTTGGAAGGTTTGCCGCCGCTTCGCGCTCTGCTGCAAACGCCATCCCCCGCTGCTACAAATGCTCGCCGTGTCTGCTACTTAACACCGGCCTCCGCTGCAAGGGTTCCGTCGGTGCTGCGAGCTCGCGAGCTGCCAACGATTTTTGCGCGGTGTTGCAAGGCTGCAAGTAGCAGCGGCACTGTGCCACTGACGCTGCTCCGACGACCGGGTGCTGAAGCAACCGGCAGCGCGGCGTGACGGTGCGGCCAACGGTTCTGCTGGCGGCGTTGCAAGCGGTGGGAGGTGCGGCAGGGGCCGGGAGAGGAGATAGGAATGGGTTGTTGGCGTGTGTGGTATGTTAGGTTGATCTCCCGTTCGGGCCCAACGGCCCGAACCAACCTTGGACTCACGCCCTGATCGGGGGGCGCCCAACGTCGCAATCGTTGGTGGGCCCCCGTCGCGCAGCGCAATAAATAGAGGTGGGGGCCGGGGGCACGATCGCCAAGGTTCGTCGTGCCCACTCACCCCACCGAAAACCCTAAACCCTAGCCACCGATCGGCTTGCGCTGTAGCGGCGGGAATCACCCCCTCTCTGCCGCCACCACTCCGACGAGCCCGATGGCGAGCTCATCCTCGACGCCTAAGACCGATGGTAAGGTTCTCTTTCTCACTCCCTAGATCGACCCCTAGAGATCCTAGCAAGTTTCATCATTGGTATCAGAGCAAACTAGGACGGTTGATCTAGTCGAGGCAGAACAAATCCAAAAGAAAGAAAAGAATCATGGGGGCTAGGTTTTTACAGAAGCGCCGCCGCGAGGCCGCGCCGTTCCTCTCGATCCCGACGCATCGGCAAGCCGAGGTCGGGAAGAAGAACTCGATCCCATCTGGGATAAAGAAACTACAAGCCCAAGCCCCAGATCCCTTCTCCCCGGATCCAGATCGATCTCAGATCGAAAGAACTAAGGAAGAAGAACCAACCGAAATATTTTCGGGAAGTAAGAAACAAAGAAAAGCCCCAGATCCCGCGTTCCCCTAGTCTTTTCGCCTAGTTCCTCCCAAATCAAAGCAGAAAGAAATCAAACAAAAAAGGGGGGAGGCACCCATCGACCGCCGCCGTGCGCCGGCAAAGGGCACCGCGGCCAGACCGTTCGACGGCGGCGCGCTCACCGCAAGGGGAACGCGCGACCGGCGAATGGACCGGCAACGGCGCCGCCACTCTCTTCTCGCTCCGGCCCGCCAGCGCTCGTCGAGGGTTTGTTCCTCCGGCGGCGCGGTAGCGCGTGCGGCAGCCGGACAGAGAGGAGATGAAGAGATTAGAAGGGGAGGGGCTCGTCGCCGGCGGGACGCCGGACGGCGCGGCCACCTCGCCGTTTGCGCCGCCAGAGAGCGGGTCGCACAGAGGGAGTGGGTGAGAAAGGGGGCAAGTGAGCTAGGGTTAGCTCGGGGGTGACCGGGGCGCTGGTTTTGACCACGCGAGACTCACGCGCGGCCGCTCGATGGCAATGGACGGCCAGGATGGCGCCACGCGCAGCTCCCTGGGGCGGTGCTGGGCCACGCGGGCCGCGCTACTGGGCCATGGGCCACAGTTGGGCCGCGGGCAGGGCGCTGTTTTTGCTGCTGCTTTGCGCGCGCGCGGTAGATAGAGCAGCGGCGCGGCAAGCCGTGGGCCGCGTAGGTCTGCGCTGGGCCGCCCTCAGGAAAAGGCCCAAAATAGATGTTCCAGCACAGTTTCCTTCTGTTTTTTCTTTTTCAGAAGCTGTTTTTACTGTTTTTTAATAGTTTTTTCAACCTTTTTTTTTCTATAGCAATTTTTCCAACGAAATTTTGTGTAGAAAAAATTTAAAGTAACAGTAAAAACTTTGTGAAGAAGTAAAGTTCATCAATTTTTATTCATGTTATTCCGCTGCAAGAATTAATTGCTTAAATGCAATGGAGTAAGATTTTTTTTTTGATAGTGCTTATTTTATTTGACAACCAACGTTGTTAGTAAAATTTTCACTATGAAAGTAAGTTTTATCCATATTAGTAATATTTCTGCCCAACGGTGATGTAGTGTTAATATGGAGAAGTTTCATGTTTTAATTTGACCAACGTTGAATTAACTCGTTTTAATGATGTTTTGCTTTCAGGCAATCCTATGAGTTTTATCTCGGCCATTGAGCCCCTCAACGGAGGGAACTACGGCTCATGGCGAGAGAAGGTAGAGATGGGGCTTGCTCTGCTTGACCTAGACTTGGCACTGATTGAAGCCTGTCCTAAAGAACCTGTCGACCCCGTCAGGGGCGAAAAAGAAAGTGAAGAGGACTTTAAGAAAAGGGTCAGTGACCATGCTCCGATAAGAATGAAGTACGATCTTGAGCGTGCAAAGTGGGACTCTTCCAACAGGAAGTGCCTAATGGTCATTAAGAGCTCCATCATGGAAGCTATAAGGGGAGCAATCCCAGAGTGCACCACAGCCAGTGAATACCTGAAAAGGGTAGAGAGTCAGTTTACTGGGTCCTCCAAGGCCTATGCAAGCTCACTCATCAAGAAGCTTGTCACCACAAGATACACTGGTGGTGGTGTTAGGGACCACATCTTGCGAATGAGCAACATGTCCTCCAAGCTCAAGCCTATGGGAATGGAGCTCCCAGATGAGTTTATCATTCATCTTATCTTTGCCTCACTGCCAAACCAGTTTGAAGCTTTTGCTGTGAACTACAATGCACAGCCAGAAATGTGGGGCATCGAGAAGATGATGGCCATGTGTGTCCAGGAGGAAGAGAGGCTGAAGGGGCAGTCCGGTGATTCCGTGAACTACCTGAGCCCAACCAAGAAGAGGAACTTTCAGGGTTCCAAGCCCCAAGGGAAACCTCAGGGGCATCCCTCTTCTTCCAGGCCACATGGAAAGGATCCAGTTCATCAGGCACAGGAAGTGGACAAGGGCACCTGCAGGTGGTGCAAGGAGAAGGGCCACTACATGAGTGACTGTGTGAGTTTCCTAAAGCATCTGTGCAAGAAAGGTGATGATTTAATTACTTTTGTTGATGAATCACTATTTTTATGTTATGCAAAATCTACTTGGTGGATTGACTCAGGTGCGACTGTTCATGTTGCTAATTCATTACAGGGATTCCGTATGAGAAGGACCCTGCAAAGAGGAGAAAGAAGCATTAAAGTAGCAAACGGCGTTCAAGCTGAAGTCGAAGCCATTGGAGATCTTCCTTTAGAATTGTCGAATGGCTTTGTACTTTTATTAGTAGATGTTCTTTATGTACCCTCTTTGCATCGAAACTTGATAAGTGTGTCGCGCTTAGACGACTGTGGTTTTGCTTGCCATTTTGGCGATGGTCAATGTAAAATCAAATTGAATAATCAGATTGTTGGTCTTGCCTTCAGACAAGACAAGCTTTATTTATTATCACTCTGTGAGAATGTGAATGAAATAAGCGTTGAGAATGAGAATGCCTCCTCATCCCTGAATGGAAAGAGTAAGAGGAAAAGAATTGATGAAGTCTCATCGAAATTATGGCACTGTCGTTTAGGCCATATTTCGAGGGGGAGAATAGAACGCTTAGTAAAAGAATCAATTCTTCCACCTCTAGAATTTTCAAATTCAGAGCAATGCATCGATTGCATTAAAGGAAAGTTTGTAAAGAACATTAAGAAAGGCGCCAAAAGAAGCACAGGAGTACTAGAAATAATTCATACGGATATATGCGGTCCGTTTCCTGTGACATCTGTGGATGGCTATGACTCCTTCATAACATTCACGGATGACTATTCGCGTTATGGTTACATTTATCCTATTAAAGAACGTTCAGAAGCACTGGATAAATTCAAGATATTTAAGGCTGAAGTGGAAAATCAGCACAGTTTAAAGATTAAAGTAGTAAGGTCCGACCGTGGAGGCGAATACTACGGCCGGCATACCCCATATGGCCAAGTTCCGGGACCTTTTGCAAGGTTTCTACAGGAACATGGTATAGTCGCCCAGTATTCAACACCGGGCGAGCCTCAGCAGAATGGAGTAGCTGAAAGAAGAAACCGTACCTTGATGGATATGGTGAGAAGTATGTTAAGTTACTCCACCTTACCGATTGGTTTGTGGATGGAGGCGTTAAAAACCGCCATTCACATACTTAATCGAGTCCCAAGTAAATCGGTGTCTAAAACACCATATGAGTTATGGACTAGTCGCGAACCTTCACTCAATTATTTGCGAGTGTGGGGTTGCCCAGCTGAGGCAAAGCTCTTCAACCCAAGCCTTGGGAAGTTGGATCCCAAGACAGTGACTTGCCATTTTATTGGCTATCCAGATAAGTCCAAAGGCTATCGTTTCTACTGTTCCGACAGATACACTAAGTTTGTAGAAACGAGGCACGCTGTGTTTCTAGAGGATCAGATGATCAGGGGGAGCACGGTATCCCGAGAAATCAACCTTGAGGAGAAGCGGGTGCATGCACCCACTCCGATGATTCAGGAACCATTTTTCTCGATACCTGCTGCTGCACCGACACATGACAATGTCGATCTGACACCTGCTGTTGGTTCTCCTGTGGTAACAATGAATGAAAATGAAGACCCCGTTACC
The DNA here is from genome assembly GCA_916181665.1 of Avena sativa. Taxonomy (NCBI): domain Eukaryota; kingdom Viridiplantae; phylum Streptophyta; class Magnoliopsida; order Poales; family Poaceae; genus Avena; species Avena sativa. The sequence goes on along the minus strand of OV702279.1, from coordinate 311,345,938 downwards.
ACAAATGAGGGGGAGCCGCAACAGCCCCACACCGAGAATGTGCCAGAAGGTGAGGCCCTTAGAAGGTCTCAAAGAACTAGAAAGCCAGCTATTCCTAATGATTTTGAGATCTATGTCAGTGAAGAAGTTCAAATGGAGGGTGATCCCACCACATTTGAAGAAGCCATTAAAAGTCCTCACTCATCGAAGTGGCTTGAAGCCATGGAAGATGAGATGAGATCCATGAGTAGCAACAAAGTCTGGGATTTAGAAGAAGTTCCTAAAGGAGCCACAACGGTAGGCTGTAAATGGGTCTACAAAACCAAATGTGACTCTAGAGGGAATATTGAAAGATATAAGGCACGACTTGTTGCTAAGGGCTTCACCCAAAGAGAAGGAATAGATTACAATGAGACATTTTCTCCAGTCTCAAGTAAGGATTCTTTTAGAATCATAATGGCTTTAGTGGCACACTACAATTTAGAATTGCATCAGATGGATGTAAAGACGACATTCCTAAATGGAGACTTGGAAGAAAATGTCTACATGGCACAACCCAAGGGTTTTGTTGTGGAAGGAAAAGAGCGCATGGGATGTCGTCTGAGAAAGTCCATTTATGGACTAAAACAGGCCTCCAGGCAATGGTACTTAAAGTTCCATGAAACAGTAAGGAAGTTTGGGTTTGATGAGAATGAGGAGGACAACTGCGTATATGCAAAATTCAAGAATGGGAAATTCATTTTCCTTATCCTGTATGTGGATGACATTCTACTCGCTAGTAGTGATGTTAGTCTATTACTGGAGACGAAGAAGTTTTTGTCCTCAAACTTTGATATGAAAGATCTTGGTGAAGCCTCATTCGTTCTAGGAATTGAAATTCACCGAGATAGACAAAAGGGGATTTTAGGGTTATCGCAGAAGGCATACTTGGAGAAGATTCTGAAGAAATATAGTATGCATGCGAGTAATCCTACGCCTGCCCCTATAGTCAAGGGCGATAGATTTGGGAACTTTCAGTGTCCCAGGAACCAATATGAGATCGATCAAATGAAAGCGGTTCCATATGCTTCTGCTGTCGGAAGCTTGATGTATGCTCAAGTATGTACACGCCCTGACTTAGCTTTTGTTACCGGGGTACTTGGCAGATTCCAAAGTAATCCAGGAATAGACCACTGGAAAATGGTGAAGAAGGCATTGCGTTATGCAAAAGGCACAAAAGGCCTCATGCTAACATATAGAAGAACTGATTCTCTTGAGATAGAAGGGTATTCAGATGCAGACTATGCGGGAGATGTAGATGAAAGAAAATCCACGTCAGGATATGTGTTTACTCTCGCAGGTGGAGCTATATCGTGGAAAAGCTCCAAGCAAACCATCACGGCATCGTCCACGATGGTAGCTGAATATGTAGCATGTTATGAGGCCACGGGGCAGGCAAACTGGTTAAAGAAGTTTATACCCGGGTTGAGAGTGGTAGACAGCATTCAAAGACCACTCAAGATGTACTGTGACAATGAGCCAGCAGTATTCTATGCTCACAACAATAAGTCAAGTGTTGCTGCCAAACACATTAACATTAAGTTTTATGTTGTGAAAGAAAGAATCCAGGATCATACCATAAGTTTAGAGCATATAAGTACAAAAGAGATGCTCGCGGATCCGCTCACAAAAGGCTTACCACCCAGTGTGTTCAGAGAACACTTAGCCGACATGGGTTTAAGGGAAAGCCTATGATACCTGGATATTAAGGGCCTAGTATAAGAATCTGTTTCAAAATAGAGAGGTGTATAGTGGCTGTTGAATCGATGGTGCGTAACTGACCATTATGACGAGACATGCTCTATATGTTGATCTGTGATGGAATAGGTACCAAAGTATAAGTTAAATGAAAGATGAGATCAAGGGGGAGAATGTTAGGTTGATCTCCCGTTCGGGCCCAACGGCCCGAACCAACCTTGGACTCACGCCCTGATCGGGGGGCGCCCAACGTCGCAATCGTTGGTGGGCCCCCGTCGCGCAGCGCAATAAATAGAGGTGGGGGCCGGGGGCACGATCGCCAAGGTTCGTCGTGCCCACTCACCCCACCGAAAACCCTAAACCCTAGCCACCGATCGGCTTGCGCTGTAGCGGCGGGAATCATCCCCTCTCTGCCGCCACCACTCCGACGAGCCCGATGGCGAGCTCATCCTCGACGCCTAAGACCGATGGTAAGGTTCTCTTTCTCACTCCCTAGATCGACCCCTAGAGATCCTAGCAAGTTTCATCATGGTAGAGACAGGAAAAGTAAAAAGAAAACGAGCAGGGACTGGTGGAAAAACAAAAACGGACACGTGTCGCACCGGCACCGCGGATGCGGGGGATCGGTGCACCCGATCGTCCACGCTCCGCAGTCCCCTTTGTGAAACTTTTGTCCCTTCAAAGATCAAGGTATTCCTATGGAGAGGTCAGCATAGCAACCTTTTGCCAACTGCTGATCTCCGGAATATGACGAGAAGTAGTGCATGTTCGCTTTGTGATCGCAAGTGATTCGTGGAGTGGAGACACTCCTGCTTGAGTGCAACATAGTGACTATGTTTGGGCCTGTCTATCAGACGACCTTGTGGTCAAGCACCTGAATGCATACAGTGAACCAAAAGTTAGCACAAAAGACGCAAAGGATGTCCATGCGGCGAGTTCACTGAGGGGATCTATAAAAAAGGGTTGAACGTCAGAAATGAGCCACAGTGGTTTCAGATGAGCTAAGTTCAAATTTTGGCAATGTGATGTGGCTTCTCTAGAAGTATGTATTATTAGGCTTCGAGAGTGGTGTGGTAGAAAACTATCATGTTTTAGATAGCACCAACTTTCCGCTTGTTAGATCATTTTTAAACTCCTGCAAATTCTAGTTCTCTTGGCCTTTGCTGGGAGTAGAAAACATCCAACGTCGTATAATTTCATTTTCATGAAATGAAACCACAAGCGTATCCCTATTATTCTAAAAAAAAGAGTACAGTAATGAAAAACTATGCAAAACAGCACGGTGCTAGCAAAAAAACTAGGAGGATAGAGGAGTTGAAACCAGAATTTGTACAAATTATATGTGATGGCAACCATATCTATATGATTATACGATATCTATAACATTATTATAAAGCATTATGATACTCTCTTCGTCCATATTAGTTGACTTAAATTTGTCTAGATTCAGATATATGGGTCGGAGGGAGTATACAAAAAATAGTCACATGGTAGTTTTTTTTTAACAATAAAAGGGGTCTAGAAGACCCCGGAAGCTGCATTAGTCACCACGTGGTAGGGACAATTTACAAGAAAGTCCTTTGCATCAGGCACAATAGGAACCCTAGAAATAACAGGTAAGAACCTCCTAATAACAAAAAATACCCCAAGATTAAAAGATAAAATACAATCAAGCCCTTGGGCACCTCTGCCACCATTCTCCGGCGACCTCCAGACGATGAAATCAGCGAGATCGTGGAGGTTTCTTGCTCGTGACACTCCCTAATCCGGAGAAGAAACATCGCCGCCGGCCATCTTGCTCTCTTCGGGGACGAACCACTTGTCGAGGGCGAGATGTCGAGCTCCGGCGCGTCGCTTCGAGAAAGGGCCTTCGATGGAGGTTGAATCCCCAGGTCGCCTTTCGACCAGAAAGGGAAGCAACCCCGAGGCATCGACGCCAGCATCAGACGGCTGCGATTGACATCACATAGGCAACAAGTTGCTACACAGACGGAGCAAAATTCTGACCCCATTCGCCTCCCCCTCACCACCTCGGTCGGCCAAGATGAAGAACAGGGCGCAAGCACTACTAGGAAACCAGCTATAGATAGAAGGATCTTTTGTGGCGCATATGTGTGACCATGCGCCAAAGATAAATTCCAGTGGTGCATTTCAGGCAATGCGCCACAGAAATCTTCGCACTTTTGTGGCGCATATAGGAAAACAATGTGACGAGGTTTCGACTGGTCAATGCCCATTGTTATGAGATTGGGTTTTGGAGAAGATGGAGGTGCTAGAGATCGCGGAACGGTTAATATACAAGCAAACAGGGGACAAGATATTTACCCAGGTCCAGGACCCCGGAGGGAAAACCCTACCCCTGCTTGTCCGCTCTTGATTACGGCGGAACCGAAAAGTACAGGGGTGCGCAGATGCAATCTGGCGTGGAGGTGTGTATGAGGTGAGAAGTTGCCCTCCTCGTCGTTCCTCCTAGCCTTTATATAGAGATAGGCAGGTCTTGGGAGCAGATCGAGTCGGTTACAAGTTAGAGTTTGCCCCTTTGAATATTCTAGTCTTGCTCTCCAAGGATCTTAAGACGCCATGGGCTTTGTAACTACCTCGGTGAATTACGCTCCTAGATACAAGCCTGGATGAGCGGTAGTGGTTGAAATAGTACGGTGGGGCCCCAAAAGCCACTCACGGGTAGACCTTTCGGCCGTCCCAACCACTTCCAACTCAACGGGACCTGTACGGGCGGCGTAATCGGCAGGCGAAGGGATCAACTACATACACAAATGAGTATGTATGCAAGCCACCATACAAGAGTACATCAGAGCCATACCATCTAGAAAGAATGGAAATATAGCAACGCCATACGGCAAGATTCAAACATCCTGAATAAATCTATAGTTTAGGATAACTCCTCATACAACACACATCAGAATATCAAGCGGAAGCGGCAAAACAAGTCCGAGTACGGATAAGAAGCAAATCGGCATAAGATGCCATGAAAGTAAGCACATCCCGCCCACAGATCTCACGGATCCCCGTTCCCGGAATCTCTACACCAAACGATCGTTGCCCACATCATCAGCCTCTTCCACCCAGTATCCGTCCTGCGAGGGTACCTGTTCATCTGAACCAATAATTTATCGTGTGAGACCCTAAGGGTACTCAGCAAGTCTTTATGCCTCTAAAGGGGACACAACCTGGGGTGACGCAATTGCAGCGAAAGATAAACCCTAGCAGTTCTACAGATAAACGCTAACCATCCGCCTAACCAAAGATAGGCGGATGTCCGTGAATTAATGACAGCAGTTATAACAGTAATATCATCAGATCCATCCTCCTCCCCGCTTACCAACGAGGAAGCGGACGAACAACCCCCATCCGTTGGCAATTTTATTAACCATTCCATGAGTATTGCACTATTTACTAGTCATTTACTTAGTCAGATTAAAGCGGTACTTTAGTTATGCTTGTCTATGATCGAGAAACTGTGCTCCAAGTCGTCCATAACCGCGGACACGGCTTTCAGAAAGTTTTACCCTGCAGGGGTGCACAAATAGCAACACACACTCGATCAACCTCGGAAAAACCAAATCAAAACCCAACGAGGCCTTCACGACAAAGCAATCACAGGATTCAGAATTATTTCAGGGGGCCACCCCTTGGAGTACACCCGCAACGAAGTAAGCAAGCTCCGAGACGGACTCAAGGTTTGCGACAATGGCTGTAAGCGACAGCAGATCCCCAAACGGGGACTGTCGATACCGCGAAAACACTCCGCTTCCAAAATAGTACATCGTGCTCCTCACACAATCGTAAATAAAGCAGTAAAACATGGCATGGTACAGGATAGTAAACAAAACCTCAAACTAGTTGTGGCCCCGAGAAATAAGACGGAATCAAGCTCTGGCTCAGGGGGGTCCCATATACCTCCCGGATGTGGATAGCGCGATAAATCTTGGAACAGGAATCAAGTACTCGGGGTCTCACGGGACACAAGTGAGCAGGAAAAACCAAATAGCAGATATTGCTCACCGATGCCACTTTCATTAGTTATCCCATTACTACTCAGGTTAAGTTGTTTAGGTACCTCGTTATCCATCAGACTCTCACAAACCCTACACATGCTGTTCTACGACTCGCATGGCTCAAACAACTCCTGTGGTAATGGCTCGTGGGACGGGGGGAACAGGCTTGGTGGAGTTTAAAAGTAAAGGCTATGCAATACTTGGGATTCAATTTAATGCAGTCGCGACTCAATGATGCAAGAATAAGATAGAGGCAATAGGTACTGTATGTATGCAAGCATGTGGTAGTGCTTGCCTGGCAACTCAGTTGAAGCGAGGGACGGATCTGGGTAGTGCTCCTGGTTCTCTTGATATAACCCCTGCTCAGTGTCTATCCGAGAAAACCAAACAAACAAGGCCAACATGAATATAGAGCACAAGCATATGAATAAGATGCGTCAAGCAAACGATCATGCCATGATGAATGATGCACAATTTACATGGCAATAAGGTAGCATGGCATGGTGAGGTGTGGAAGACAAGTAATAACATTCTGATAGGGTTTTTGGATCACACTTTTGTTGTCATAACAATTGCTGTTTTACAATATATTTATATGATGCATGCTGCAATTGAAGTCATGGATAGCATAAACAGAAAGGTCTCATCGAGCTGATCATTTTAGACATATCATTTGTTCAATTTGGAATTATAAATCAAAAGTTATTAATTATTTAAATTCTAGTGGCATTTGTGGTAATTTAATTCAACTTGGAATTTTAAAAGTCCAAAAGGTAATTTAAGTAGCATATTTGAAATCCTCACATTTTTCTGATCTCAAAACATATATCATTTGCTAAATTTGGATTTACAATTGAAAAGTTATTTAAAACTGAATTAAATTTGAATTTGAATTAATTTTGCAAATGTTTGAATTTAAACAGACATGCAGAAAATACTTTTCGTACCTAAGCTAAGCTAGCCACAGTCACTGCCCAGGGGGACCGGCGCTGACTGGACAGACACACGCGCAGACGACGTTTTTGCACCGCGGGTTGAGCTAGACCTAGAGGCCGACAGGTGGGGCCATCGACCTCGCAGGCCCACGTGACAGCGGGCGTGCCCGGGGGTGCCACGCGGCGCAGCTGGAGGGACCGCGGGTTGCTAGATCAAAACAACGGGTACCTTTTTGCAAAACTGCACAGAGACAGACGTATGGGGCCGAGGGAGTGCGGGTTTAGGCGGGAGAAAACTCGAGGGTCTAAGCGCAAGAAGCCAAAAACTGTCGGACGGCAGCGGCGCAGCGCTCTGCCGGCGACTGCGAACGGCCGTCGTTTGATTGACGATGGCGACGCCGTCGCTGAACAAAACGACATGGCCCCAAAACGAAAATTGAAGAGGGAGCCACGGCCTACAACATAGGTTCAGGACACTAGCGCGGAGAAGGACCACAGCGCGCGGTGCAGGGCGCTGAACATTGCCAGATCTACTGCTGCAGCGGCTGCTGTCGCCAGCACGCGACGCGCGGCGCGCGCGCAGAGCGCTCGACGGAAAGCGACGGCGATGCACGGCGAGAGGGGGAGGGAGACGTTGTCTAGGGGGCAAGGGAGCTCACCAGCGACCGTACGGTGCAGCTAGCGGGCTCGGGGTCGCGTCGATCGTCGGGGTAGCAGAGGGTCGGGGCACTCCTGCTGCTCGCGGGCACGGCGGCGGCGGGGCTCCTCCAGCGAGATCCAGCGGCTCTGGCGCGTCACGGCGAAGCAGAGGAAGCAGGCGCAGCTCCTGGCGCTCCTGGCTCGCCTCGGGGTGCTCTGGGACGAAGGGAGGCAGAGGGGGCCGCCCTTAGGGTTTAGCGAGCATGGGGGAGAGGTGGCTCGCTGGGGGAAGGAAGAAGGAAGGCAGGGGAGGAAGAGAGGCCTGAGGGAGATCTGGGGGATGCTAGAGGCGAGGAGGGGAGGATAAGAACGAAGGGGGGGCAGGTAGACGGCGTGGTTACTTGCGTGGGGGAGGGGCAGGCGCTTTGCACCTCACGTGCATGGGCGGCCAGGGCAGGGCGTGCGCGGGCTGGCAGGCTGCCAGGTGGGGCCAGGGGACTGCAGGTGGGCCAGGGGGAGCTCGAGGGCAGGTAGGAGTAGAGGGGGCCCGTAGGGCAGGGAGAGAAAAGAGAGGGAAGAAGTGAGAGGGAGAGGGGCCGGCTCGGTCTAGGGTTAGGTGAGGGGGTGCCCTTGATGGTGAGGATGGGGTAGATAGGAACATGGTGGTCATGTGGCCAGCTAGGGCTAGGTGGAATGAGGGAGGGTTTGGTTAGCTTAGAGGGAAGTGTGAGGGTTAACAAGAACCAACACAAGATTAAAAGAGGTGTGATGGGGTGGTTTAGAGAGGGTGGAGAAGAGAGGAGAGAAGAGAGAAGAGAGATAGGTTTGGTGTTGCTTTCGCCAGGATCAAGCCAAGAGGGAAAGATAGAGCTAGAGATTTTGAATCATGCATGCTCCATACAAAGAACAGGCAAGATCAAAAGAAAAGAGGTAGGGAGAAAGATGGGGTTTAGACTTATGCTCACACATGAGCACATGTGTATGCATGGAGAATGGTGATGAGGTTTTAGCTATAGGAGGGTAGAGAGGTAGATGATATGGTGAAGAAAACTACAAGCCAAAACAAGATTTAAAACAAAGGAGAGATGATTCATGCAAGCAAAACCAAATATCATTCCAAGATCAAGAAAAAGGTGGCACTTGCATGGCCCATGCAAACAATAATTGCCATGTAGTTATATTGTGAAAACAACATTAATTTATGTGGCATTATTCCTTGCATTCCCAAAAGGTGGGCAAAGGCCAAGCAAAAGATTAGGGTGGAAACCAACCAACCAACATGAGCTAGAGGTAAACTCCAATTAAAATGCTAAGCTCAATATTAATTGGATGGTGGAATTAAAAAGGTGGTGAAAGAAAGGTGGTGGAGTTTAAAAGAGATATGCCCCCAACTCAACTTGGGCATTTAACAATATATTAAGAACCAAATACAATATCAAGAGGCAACTACAATTAATAATGCACATGAGATAAGAACCAAACAAGAAGGGGTTTTATATGATGCTCAAATGCAAGGTGGCATGATGACATGAGCATGACATGGTGATGATGCAACAATTATATGTTGGAAGTGGCCCTTTTATTACTAGAACAAGTAGCATTACAGGTGTTAGACAACTGGGATGCTACAACTCTCCCCCACTAAACAGGAATCTCGCCCCGAGATTCTAGGAAGAAGAAGAAAACACAAAGAGAGAAGGATGGTTGGCACGGAGTTCATCTTCACGCTCCCATGTGGCTTCATCAACAGAATGGTGTGACCACTGCACCTTGCAGAACTTGATGGACTTGTTGCGAGTCCTTCGTTCTGCGATCTCAAGGATTTTGGTGGGGTGTTCTTGATAAGACAGATCTTCTTGGAGGTCGATTAGCTCATGATCCACGGTCCTGCCGGGATCTTTGAAGCACTTCTTGAGCTGAGAGATGTGGAAAACATCATGGACTTTGAGTTTTTCCGGGAGCTCCAGGGCATAAGCAACTTCTCCTCTTCTACCACGAACCTTGAATGGGCCGATGTATCTAGGAGCCAGCTTTCCTTTGATACCAAAGCGGTGTGTACCTCTCATGGGAGTGACACGAAGGTACACGAGATCACCCGGGGCATACACCATGTCCGTGTGCTTCCTGTCATAGTTGCTCTTCTGACAACTTTGAGCAATCTTCAGGTTCTCAAGGATGATATGCACCTTCTCCTCTGCTTGAGTTATGATATCAGGGCCAAACCAGATTCTTTCTCCTGCACCTGACCAACCAATCGGAGTTCTGCACTTGCGACCGTAGAGAGCCTCAAATGGTGCCATCTTCAGACTCTTCTGGAAGCAGTTGTTGTAGGAGAATTCAGCATATGGCAGACATTCCTCCCACTTCATGCCAAAAGAGATGACGCATGCCCGAAGCATATCCTCCAGAATCTGATTGATCCTTTCAACTTGTCCTTGCGACTGAGGGTGGTAAGCTGTGCTGAAGTTCAACTTTGTTCCCAGAGCATTTTGGAAACTTTCCCAGAACTTTGAAGTGAAGATGCTTCCACGGTCTGAACTGATCTCAAGCGGAACCCCATACAGAGAGACAATTCTGTTGATATAGAGCTCAGCCAACTGAATTCCAGAAATTGTTTCCTTGACGGGGAAGAAATGAGCCACTTTAGAAAGCCTGTCGATGACAACAAAGATTGCATTGTTGCCCTTCTGCGACCTTGGAAAGCCAGTGATGAAGCCCATCTCTACTTTCTCCCATTTCCATTCCGGAGGTTTCAATGGCTGTAGAAGACCAAAAGGTTTCTGATGGACAGCTTTCACTCTGCGGCAGACATCACACTCCGAGACATACTTGGCACAATACCGTTTCAAACCAGGCCACCAATATTGTGTTTTCAAATCCATGTACATCTTTGTGCTGCCAGGATGGATAGAAAGAACCGAATCATGCGCCTCCTTGAGAACTTGGTCTCTCAAACCCGGGTAGTTTGGAACAAACATCCGGTGTTCAAAGAAAAGCGTGCCTTGATCATCAACATGGAAGGACTCATACTTCGGAAGCCCAAGTTTAGAGATGATGTTTCTTGTGTGCGGATCACCCAGCTGACGAGAGCGAATCTTTTCTTCCAAGAGAGGAGTAGCCAGAAGGTTCAGGAGATGCCCTTGTTCCACAACTTCCAGGTTGAGCTGACGGAATTCCTTGCACAAAAGAGGTTGCTGTTCTTCCATCATGAGGTTGTTTACATAAGCTTTACGGCTGAGAGCATCTGCCATGACATTAGCTTTGCCCGGTGTGTAGTTGATGGTCACATCAAAGTCATTGATTGCTTCGATCCATCTCCTCTGCCGAAGGTTGAGATCAGGCTGAGTGAAGATATACTTCAAACTTTTGTGGTCAGAAAAGATCTCACAACGGTTGCCAAGCAAGTAGTGCCTCCATAGCTTCAAAGCAAAGACAACTGCTGCTAGCTCGAGGTCATGTGTGGGATAGTTGATCTCATGCGTCTTCAACTGTCGAGAGGCATAAGCAACCACTTGTTTCTCTTGCATAAGGACCGCACCCAATCCTTGCAAGGAGGCGTCGCAGAATATCTGGAAAGGCTTAGATGTATCCGGAGGAACCAAGACTGGTGTGGAAGTGAGCTTCTCTTTGAGTGTCTCAAAGCTTGCCTGACACGCAGGAGTCCACAGGTATTTCTTGCCTTTCTTGAGGAGATCGGTAAGAGGCTTCGCTATCTTCGAGAAGTTCTGAACAAAGCGACGACAATAACTAGCCAAACCGAGGAAACTCCGCACTTCTTTTACATTTACAGGAGGAAGCCATTCAACAATTGTCTTCACGGTTTCCGGGTTGACTGCAATGCCCTTGGCAGAGATAACATGACCAAGATAGGTTACTTCAGGCAGCCAAAACTCACACTTTGAGAACTTTGCATACAAACGGTTCTCGCGAAGCTTGTTTAGGACACAACGCAGGTGTTCTTCATGCTCTTCCTTAGACTTGGAATAGACTAGGATATCATCCAGATAGACCACAACGAACTTATCCAGGTACTCCATGAAGACCGAGTTCATCAGCCTCGAGAAGGTAGCAGGAGCGTTGGTGAGACCGAAAGACATCACCGTGTACTCATACAGGCCATAGCGGGTGGTGAAAGCTGTTTTAGGCACATCTTCCTTGCAAATCTTGATTTGGTGATAACCACTCCTCAAATCCAGCTTAGAGAATACCACAGCTCCAGCTAGCTGATCGAAGAGATCATTAATCCGCGGGAGGGGATACTTGTTCTTGATGGTTTTAGCATTGAGAGCCCGATAGTCAACACAAAGTCTATCAGTCCTGTCACGCTTCTTCACAAAGATTGTTGGGCTACCCCAAGAAGAAGTACTGTGTTGAATGAAACCCAACTTCTCTTGTTCATCAAGTTGTCGTTTGAGTTCCGCCAATTCAGAAGGACCCATTTTATAAGGCCGCTTGGAGATAGGAGCCGTTCCAGGTTCAAGCTCAATTACGAACTCAACCTCACGATCCGGAGGCATACCCGGCAACTCTTCAGGAAAAACATCCGGAAACTCACAGACCACTGGGACTCTCTGAATAGCTTCCATAGCATCATCATTCAGAGCCGCCAAAGAGAAAAGCTGGACAGCAGGCGTCAGACTTGGCGAAAAGACTATATGGCCTTCAGGAATCTTCAAAGAAACCGAGCGTTCAGCACAATCAATCACAGCTGCATTTGCCGTCAACCAATCCATGCCCAAGATGACATCAATGTCAGAATTGCCCAGAACAATTAAAGAAGCCGAGAACGAAGAGCCACCAATCTCAATTTGATTGTCATGGCTGATCTTAGAAGCTGCCATTGTTGCTCCAGGAGAAAGAACCATTAACTTCTTGAGAAGAGGATCCGTCGCTAACCCATTCTCACTTGCAAACTTGATAGAAACAAAAGAATGCGATGCACCAGAATCGAACAAAACTCGTGCAGGGACTGAGTTAACGGATAGCATACCCATCACCACTCCAGGTGCATGCTCAGCTTGAGCGGCGTTGACACAATTGGCCCGAACAACAGCAGACCCGGGCTTGGTGTTGATGTTGAGAGCCCGAGGTGGTGGTGCACGAACCGAAGGAGAGCTTGCTGCAGATCTTGGCGGGGGTTGAGGGAGAGCTTTGTTCTTCAACGGACAGTTCCAGTTTTGATGTCCAGGCTCTCCACACGTGAAGCAGACACCAGGTGGACGTGGAGCAGCGTAGCCAGGGACTCCGCCAGGCGCTCCAGGGTAGTTGTTGTTGTAGCCCCTGGGAGCCGCAGTGATGGAGTTTAGTGGCCTTGACGTGTAGCTTGAAGGTCTTGGTGAAGCCGGGAGCGACGGTGGGGTGTTAGGAACCCAGACACGCCGCTTAGAAGGAGCTGCCATAACCGAAGAGCTTGATGCATCCCGGTTGTGTTTCTTGGAGTCCTCGAACACTTGCCGACTTGCCTCCTCTTGCAAAGCTGTGTGCTGTAGCTCCAGGAACGATGCCGGTCTTGCATGAGTGATCGCATACTTGATCGACGCATTGAGCCCTTGCCTGAACCTCTTCTGCTTCTTCTTGTCATCAGATACCTCATCACCACCATAACGAGAGAGATTCATGAAGTTCCTGATGTAGGTGTTGACGTTATCATTTCCTTGCTTCAGGTTGAGAAAAGCCTCCTTCATCCTTTCCATCACAATCTCTGAACAGGAATTGCTCTTTGAACGCTCCAGAGAACTGTCCCCAGGTGGGCTGAAAACCAGTGCAGCTTGCCTTCAAGTAATTTTCCCACCAGAGAGCTGCATCTCCCTTTAGAAGGTGAGTAGCACACTTGACCCACTCCTGCTCAGGAACATCAGCAGTCTCAAGAAGCCTTGACGTCTCACGTAACCAATCATCCGCATCCAGTGGGCGATCTGAAACATCAAACTGGCGAGGGTTGAATTTCAGGAAGCTCTTGATGTCGCCCCGCTTGGGAGGTGGAGGGAGTGGAGCAAACTCATTTCTCCTGACGCTTTCTTCCAAGCGCTGCTGGTTCTGCTGCATCGCTGCCAAGGCATTAGCTATGTTTGACAATGCGGCCCCAAGTTTTGGTGGTATGTCCTCATCTTAACGGCGTGGTGGAGCCATCCTGAGATTGATATAAAACACAAGTAAGTACTATAATGGAGAATGATAATAATCCAAAATAGTACCAAGATGGAATTAACCAAGATTAAAGGATACAATTTACTGAGATGATATTAAAATATCAGCAAAGTTCAAAGCACCTAAAAGATATTAAGCATATCGCACACGACTGAAAAGGAGTGTGGTACACAAATATATCAAAGAAAAATTTTCCACAAATTTCGGCATTAAAATACCAATAGATGCGCAAAATTTACTTAACGAATCAAGATTAGTGACTCTACCGATTCAATATACAAAAGCGAATGATAAAAGTAGTGGTATGGTCGCGACTCCATCCCGCACTCAAATCATTACTCCGCACATGAACAAGTGGAACACATATCCTAACCCCTTCTTCTCACGTTGAACCTACAGATTGGTAACTACGGAAACGAACACCCCAAACAAGATAGCGTCGGATACCAAGATGAAGATAGATTGCGTCGGTTTGCATAAGCCTGTCAGTATGGAATGTACCAACAGTTGATAACCAAAGGCAGATAAGATAACAACTTGGATGCAACAGATAGACAAAGGATTAAGCACACGCACACACACACACAACCTATGGTACTACGGAAACCCAGAACACGTGAATCCTAGTTTGAACTTTGAGAAGAGGATCGAAAACGTTGCACTTCCTTACCAGAAAAGGGTGGGTGGGAGGGTAAGAAGAAAAGTGGAAGCAGTCCTACTCTCGCGTTTTGTTTTTCCCTAATATACATAACTACCAAAAATATTTGCTAGACTGACAACGACCGTTTGGCTGAGACCCTGAAGGTCGAGATGGCTCTGATACCAATTGTAACTACCTCGGTGAATTACGCTCCTAGATACAAGCCTGGATGAGCGGTAGTGGTTGAAATAGTACGGTGGGGCCCCAAAAGCCACTCACGGGTAGACCTTTCGGCCGTCCCAACCACTTCCAACTCAACGGGACCTGTACGGGCGGCGTAATCGGCAGGTGAAGGGATCAACTACATACACAAATGAGTATGTATGCAAGCCACCATACAAGAGTACATCAGAGCTATACCATCTAGAAAGAATGGAAATATAGCAACGCCATACGGCAAGATTCAAACATCCTGAATAAATCTATAGTTTAGGATAACTCCTCATACAACACACATCAGAATATCAAGCGGAAGCGGCAAAACAAGTCCGAGTACGGATAAGAAGCAAATCGGCATAAGATGCCATGAAAGTAAGCACATCCCGCCCACAGATCTCACGGATCCCCGTTCCCGGAATCTCTACACCAAACGATCGTTGCCCACATCATCAGCCTCTTCCACCCAGTATCCTTCCTGCGAGGGTACCTGTTCATCTAAACCAATAATTTATCGTGTGAGACCCTAAGGGTACTCAGCAAGTCTTTATGCCTCTAAAGGGGACACAACCTGGGGTGACGCAATTGCAGCGAAAGATAAACCCTAGCAGTTCTACAGATAAACGCTAACCATCCGCCTAACCAAAGATAGGCGGATGTCCGTGAATTAATGACAGCAGTTATAACAGTAATATCATCAGATCCATCCTCCTCCCCGCTTACCAACGAGGAAGCGGACGAACAACCCCCATCCGTTGGCAATTTTATTAACCATTCCATGAGTATTGCACTATTTACTAGTCATTTACTTAGTCAGATTAAAGCGGTACTTTAGTTATGCTTGTCTATGATCGAGAAACTGTGCTCCAAGTCGTCCATAACCGCGGACACGGCTTTCAGAAAGTTTTACCCTGCAGGGGTGCACAAATAGCAACACACACTCGATCAACCTCGGAAAAACCAAATCAAAACCCAACGAGGCCTTCACGACAAAGCAATCACAGGATTCAGAATTATTTCAGGGGGCCACCCCTTGGAGTACACCCGCAACGAAGTAAGCAAGCTCCGAGACGGACTCAAGGTTTGCGACAATGGCTGTAAGCGACAGCAGATCCCCAAACGGGGACTGTCGATACCGCGAAAACACTCCGCTTCCAAAACAGTACAGCGTGCTCCTCACACAATCGTAAATAAAGCAGTAAAACATGGCATGGTACAGGATAGTAAACAAAACCTCAAACTAGTTGTGGCCCCGAGAAATAAGACGGAATCAAGCTCTGGCTCAGGGGGGTCCCATATACCTCCCGGATGTGGATAGCGCGATAAATCTTGGAACAGGAATCAAGTACTCGGGGTCTCACGGGACACAAGTGAGCAGGAAAAACCAAATAGCAGATATTGCTCACCGATGCCACTTTCATTAGTTATCCCATTACTACTCAGGTTAAGTTGTTTAGGTACCTCGTTATCCATCAGACTCTCACAAACCCTACACATGCTGTTCTACGACTCGCATGGCTCAAACAACTCCTGTGGTAATGGCTCGTGGGACGGGGGGAACAGGCTTGGTGGAGTTTAAAAGTAAAGGCTATGCAATACTTGGGATTCAATTTAATGCAGTCGCGACTCAATGATGCAAGAATAAGATAGAGGCAATAGGTACTGTATGTATGCAAGCATGTGGTAGTGCTTGCCTGGCAACTCAGTTGAAGCGAGGGACGGATCTGGGTAGTGCTCCTGGTTCTCTTGATATAACCCCTGCTCAGTGTCTATCCGAGAAAACCAAACAAACAAGGCCAACATGAATATAGAGCACAAGCATATGAATAAGATGCGTCAAGCAAACGATCATGCCATGATGAATGATGCACAATTTACATGGCAATAAGGTAGCATGGCATGGTGAGGTGTGGAAGACAAGTAATAACATTCTGATAGGGTTTTTGGATCACACTTTTGTTGTCATAACAATTGCTGTTTTACAATATATTTATATGATGCATGCTGCAATTGAAGTCATGGATAGCATAAACAGAAAGGCCTCGTCGAGCTGATCATTTTAGACATATCATTTGTTCAATTTGGAATTATAAATCAAAAGTTATTAATTATTTAAATTCTAGTGGCATTTGTGGTAATTTAATTCAACTTGGAATTTTAAAAGTCCAAAAGGTAATTTAAGTAGCATATTTGAAATCCTCACATTTTTCTGATCTCAAAACATATATCATTTGCTAAATTTGGATTTACAATTGAAAAGTTATTTAAAACTGAATTAAATTTGAATTTGAATTAATTTTGCAAATGTTTGAATTTAAACAGACATGCAGAAAATACTTTTCGTACCTAAGCTAAGCTAGCCACAGTCACTGCCCAGGGGGACCGGCGCTGACTGGACAGACACACGCGCAGACGACGTTTTTGCACCGCGGGTTGAGCTAGACCTAGAGGCCGACAGGTGGGGCCATCGACCTCGCAGGCCCACGTGACAGCGGGCGTGCCCGGGGGTGCCACGTGGCGCAGCTGGAGGGACCGCGGGTTGCTAGATCAAAACAACGGGTACCTTTTTGCAAAACTGCACAGAGACAGACGTATGGGGCCGAGGGAGTGCGGGTTTAGGCGGGAGAAAACTCGAGGGTCTAAGCGCAAGAAGCCAAAAACTGTCGGACGGCAGCGGCGCAGCGCTCTGCCGGCGACTGCGAACGGCCGTCGTTTGATTGACGATGGCGACGCCGTCGCTGAACAAAACGACATGGCCCCAAAACGAAAATTGAAGAGGGAGCCACGGCCTACAACATAGGTTCAGGACACTAGCGCGGAGAAGGACCACAGCGCGCGGTGCAGGGCGCTGAACATTGCCAGATCTACTGCTGCAGCGGCTGCTGTCGCCAGCACGCGACGCGCGGCGCGCGCGCAGAGCGCTCGACGGAAAGCGACGGCGATGCACGACGAGAGGGGGAGGGAGACGTTGTCTAGGGGGCAAGGGAGCTCACCAGCGACCGTACGGTGCAGCTAGCGGGCTCGGGGTCGCGTCGATCGTCAGGGTAGCAGAGGGTCGGGGCACTCCTGCTGCTCGCGGGCACGGCGGCGGCGGGGCTCCTCCGGCGAGATCCAGCGGCTCTGGCGCGTCACGGCGAAGCAGAGGAAGCAGGCGCAGCTCCTGGCGCTCCTGGCTCGCCTCGGGGTGCTCTGGGACGAAGGGAGGCAGAGGGGGCCGCCCTTAGGGTTTAGCGAGCATGGGGGAGAGGTGGCTCGCTGGGGGAAGGAAGAAGGAAGGCAGGGGAGGAAGAGAGGCCTGAGGGAGATCTGGGGGATGCTAGAGGCGAGGAGGGGAGGATAAGAATGGAGGGGGGGCAGGTAGACGGCGTGGTTACTTGCGTGGGGGAGGGGCAGGCGCTTTGCACCTCACGTGCATGGGCGGCCAGGGCAGGGCGTGCGCGGGCTGGCAGGCTGCCAGGTGGGGCCAGGGGACTGCAGGTGGGCCAGGGGGAGCTCGAGGGCAGGTAGGAGTAGAGGGGGCCCGTAGGGCAGGGAGAGAAAAGAGAGGGAAGAAGTGAGAGGGAGAGGGGTCGGCTCGGTCTAGGGTTAGGTGAGGGGGTGCCCTTGATGGTGAGGATGGGGTAGATAGGAACATGGTGGTCATGTGGCCAGCTAGGGCTAGGTGGAATGAGGGAGGGTTTGGTTAGCTTAGAGGGAAGTGTGAGGGTTAACAAGAACCAACACAAGATTAAAAGAGGTGTGATGGGGTGGTTTAGAGAGGGTGGAGAAGAGAGGAGAGAAGAGAGAAGAGAGATAGGTTTGGTGTTGCTTTCGCCAGGATCAAGCCAAGAGGGAAAGATAGAGCTAGAGATTTTGAATCATGCATGCTCCATACAAAGAACAGGCAAGATCAAAATAAAAGAGGTAGGGAGAAAGATGGGGTTTAGACTTATGCTCACACATGAGCACATGTGTATGCATGGAGAATGGTGATGAGGTTTTAGCTATAGGAGGGTAGAGAGGTAGATGATATGGTGAAGAAAACTACAAGCCAAAACAAGATTTAAAACAAAGGAGAGATGATTCATGCAAGCAAAACCAAATATCATTCCAAGATCAAGAAAAAGGTGGCACTTGCATGGCCCATGCAAACAATAATTGCCATGTAGTTATATTGTGAAAACAACATTAATTTATGTGGCATTATTCCTTGCATTCCCAAAAGGTGGGCAAAGGCCAAGCAAAAGATTAGGGTGGAAACCAACCAACCAACATGAGCTAGAGGTAAACTCCAATTAAAATGCTAAGCTCAATATTAATTGGATGGTGGAATTAAAATGGTGGTGAAAGAAAGGTGGTGGACTTTAAAAGAGATATGCCCCCAACTCAACTTGGGCATTTAACAATATATTAAGAACCAAATACAATATCAAGAGGCAACTACAATTAATAATGCACATGAGATAAGAACCAAACAAGAAGGGGTTTTATATGATGCTCAAATGCAAGGTGGCATGATGACATGAGCATGACATGGTGATGATGCAACAATTATATGTTGGAAGTGGCCCTTTTATTACTAGAACAAGTAGCATTACAGGTGTTAGACAACTGGGATGCTACAGGCTTGGGCCACCCGAAAATCTCCACAGGCCGCGTATATTCTTATGGGCCTTCCTTGGGCTGGACCAGGTATACTAATGTCGTGTACCCGCGGGGTATAACCATGTCAATAGCCCCCGAGTGTTCAGTCAAATCGTAGATTCGGCTGAGGACTCTTCAATCTTTCGGGTGTAGCTGTTTCTGTTCATAAGAGAAAGAATGATTTTAGTTCGTATGGATTGTTGATGCGTGTGCCTGACTCTCCTGACGGATCAGGGTAAGTTAACTATCTTAGGACAAAACAATACGATCTTCTTTAGACTCGAGTCCCTAGACTCGAATCTGGAACGGATGCTGGTGTAATTCAACCCAGGCCGATGAGGTCTTACAGGAGTCGAATCCCAGTAGTTTTGAGTGATATACCCAACGCGTCCATCAGGATTTTTCATCGTGTCTGTTGGCACGGTATTCTATTGGCAAAGTGCAGTCAGGTGCGTTACCAGGCCAATGTGTTAGACACAGCATCTGAAATGTTATCACTGCGGAGGTGTTTCGGGTGGCCAAGGAGGATGATTCTCACTTAGCGTTTGATTGGGGCAAAGTTGCCATAAAGTTTTTGCATTTTTTATCCGAAGGATCGCAATTGAAAAACTCATAGGGTGCGACCAGCGCTCCCTATGGGAGTAGCCCCCGAGTGTCTGTTCGAGTCGTAGACTAGAGCAGAGACTTTAGTTCAAGTAATTGAGCTTCAGGTCCGTAGGACACAATTTTTTCGGATGCTTGATCAATCTTCCCTATGGGAGTAGCCCTCGAGTCCTTAGTAGAGTCGTAGACTCGCTGTAGGACTCAAAGAATCAACAGTGGTGTAGTACCTTAATCATTCTTCAGGTGCGCGGCCAGTGCTCTTGATAAAAGTATCCCCGAGTAGTTGCTCGAATCGTAGTGAGTAATTTTAATTATTAGTCGAAGATTTCTAACCGTTGCTAGCATGGTTTTGATAACGTTAGTGCTGACGATCGGTGACCTCAACCGTCTGCGACGCCAGAGGTGACGTGACTGGACGAACGTGGGTCCCACTTTCTAACTTGGAGTTGACTGGTTGTGTGCGACATGGCGAGAATTACGGCGTCTCCTCGGTTTCTGTGCATAGTGGACGGCGTGCGGGCGACGGTTCGCTGTTGTGTTGACACGTGGACGGTTGGATCTGACCCTAGTGTTAGGGCTTCTGGATGAATGGTTCCTGTTCATCTTCTTCATCCTTATATCCGTGGGGAAAACAGTAGTTTGTTTTCACCCTTTGCCATTTGCTTTCACTGCCTCCATTTTCATGAGCTCATCTTCGTGCGCATTGGACGCTCTTTGATCTTTCCGTTCTTCGTTCTTGCACGCACACCGCCGCCGTCGACGCACCATGATGGTGAAGTCAAAGAAAGCTTCCATCGGAGGAGGCTCAAGTGCTACTGCTGGCGGCAAGAAAAGCACCACCGCCGCTCGCGTCACCGATGGGGGGTGGCGGTGCACGGAGACGCGCGAGGGCGACCTGCGCAAGCTGCGTGATGCGGGTTTAATCCCGCAGGATAAGGAGGCCGTCAAAATCTCTGGCGATGAGGTAATTCCCTATCCACCCATAGGGTTTCAGGTGATGTTTGTCGCCTTCGTTCTTCGCTGGCTTTCTTTCCCAGTCCACGATTTTCTTCGTGGACTTTTGTTTTTCTATGGCATCCAACTCCATCATCTTTCGCCCAATTCTCTTCTCCACATCGCCTGCTTCATTACTTTCTATGAGTGCTGGATCGGTATCGAGCCACACTTTGGCCTCTTCCGGAAGCTCTATTCCGTGAAGAGGCAATCTGGCACCGGCGGGGTCTACCCGCTCGACGGCTGCGTTATTTCCCTTCGATCTTCTGTTCTCTTCTTCTCCTTCTCTACGTATGAGTCCTTCCAATATTGGCGAAGGAAGTGGTTTTATATCTGCGACTCCACAGTGGACGGGCAGAACCTTGGCCTTGCCTCCTTCGACTCCGCCCAGGAGATCTTGCCGAAGAGATCCTGAAAGAACCATATCCTGGAGGGCGAGGTGGCAAAGGTATAGGAGCTCTACCGTCGGGTGGAGGCGCTCTAGATGGAGCCTGGTAAGGAGGTCAATGGTGTCGAGATAATCCGCAACTTCCTCAAACGTCGGGTGCAGCCACTCCAGGCGAGGGCGCATCCGATGTTTCTTTACGCTGGCCGCAACGACCAAACGAGGGTCTCGGCCGAGGAGTTATCCCGAGGCGACCTCGACAGAGTTCTTCGGCCGCTGCTGAAGTACAAGTCCGAGGAGGATCTTTCGGGGAAGTCGTTGATGTCCCCCTTCAGTGCCACGAAACCAGTTCCGCATGTGTAGATTTGCGACATGCGCGCTACGCCTTTTTCGAGTGCTTTTCCTTATGATTGCTTGTACTGATATTTGATGTCTTCATCGTGCAAGATTTCAAGGTGGCTGGCATGGTGCCTCCACTACCCGAAAAGTTTCCGATTGCACCGGATAACGAAGTCGTGGACTCCGAGTCCGAGCTTCCGTCGGTGCAGTCGCCAACTCAGGAAGCCCCCGAGGCAAGCGAGGGGCAGACTCGTAAGCGAGCACGGAGTTCAAGCGAGTCTTCGGATGCCTCGACTCCACCAACACCTAGGTACCCATCCTTCCTTGTGAGTCACAGCGGGGATGATGACGCTTCCTCCTCACCGTTTTCGATCGTGCCTCTGCGGGCCATGGTGCCTCAGCCACCGGCCAAGAAGAAGAAAAAGGAGAAGGCACCACCCGTCTTCGATTTTATCGACATCGACTTGTAAGTACCTTCGGATGCTATTCGTTCTTGTCTTGTGCACTTTTCTTCTTGCTTTGATAAATGTTTTCCTTCCAGCCACTCCTCGGAGGGTTCTCTTAGTGAGGACTCCCAGGAGACCGTAGGAGAGTCGAAGACAACGGCACCTCCCTCTCAGACGGTGGCCACCTCTGGGGGCGATGCTCCAAACCCCTCTCTGGAGGAGGCTCGAGTGATTGTCTCCCAGAAGACTGCACCTGGACCTTCGGGGTCTTCGTCTAAGCATGTAAGTTGTTTTCCTCTTTCCCTGGGGGAGCCCCCGAGCCCTATTTTCGGATGACCTGCTGGTCTTGTTTTCCTTTTTGTGGGGCATAGCGCCCGAGCCTTTTTATTGGTGCTTTCTTGATTGTTGGTTTTTGCTTCTTCTTGCAGCCTTTTGTGCACAATGCCAACCTTCTCGTTCAGCAGCATCTAGCGCTGGAGGCCAGCATGCAGCAACTTCGAGGTACGTGTCGTACTTGTTCTTGTCTTTTTAGTTTGTTCCCCTGAATGTAGCTTGTATTGCTCATGTGCGTGCTTGATGCTTTTGCAGATGAAAATAATGCTGCCCTTCGCCGACTGGACGCTCTGCAAAAGAGTCTTGGTCACGCGGAGAAATAGGTTGCTGATGCCGTGGAGGAGAAGGAGCGCCTACAGCAGGAGTTGGCTGCTGCTGCTGAGGCCAAGGAGTGCCTTCAGCGGTAGGCTTCGGATCGCGAGGAGCAACTCGCTAAGGTTGTGGCTGCGCACGAGAAGGAGGTGGCTGAGAAGCTGATGGCTGCTGCCAAGGCTTTTTCCAGTGAGTATCTTGTATGAAAATTGGTCCTTTTTGGATTTTCGACTGCCTTTTCTTCGTGTCCTTATTCGACTCATGCCTGTTTTTCCTTGTGCCAGATGCTTCGGGTATTGCGTTTGATCGCAGTGTCTTGGAGCATGGGAACGCCCTGAAAGATGCCACCGTGGCGGTCGAAGACCACTGCGGTACTGCTGTTGGCTCCCTTGCTAAGGCCAAGGAGGTCCTTCTGTGTTTCTATAGGGAGATCGTTCCCAAGGGCCCTGCCCTTGAGGATGTTGATTCTCTGGCGGATGCGCTGTCAGAGGATGCTCCTGCGGCCTACAAGCGCAAGCAGAAGGGCATCAGCGCTTCCGTGGGGCTGGCCATGGCCATGGCATCCGGAGTGGAGTTGGATCTGCACCACGTCACCTCTCGGATGCCAACATCGCCGGACGGCTCAGAGGTAGCCTTTGCTCTCTTCGCCTCTTGCTGTAAGCGTTATGGTCCGAAGCTTATCGATATGCTGGCGGACTATGTTGCGAAGCAGCGGGGGGAGGCCAAGAGCAGGCATTCTGGCTCCGAGGCCACTCCGGATGCGGGTGCTTAGGCTTCTTTGTTGTAGCTCTAGAATAGTGTATCTTCTTTTGTAATGTATGTTTTTGTTGATGAACAATTTCTCTTTGTGCCACGTAGTGGCTTTTGATGTATATAAATGATGCTTCAAGCTGTTGCCCAAGACATGTGTTGTTCATATTCTTGCTTGCTTTCCTTTAGGGACCTTCGGGTGAGGCTTCTGTGGATACTCCGATTGTCCCTCAGCTGCGACCATCTTTGGATGATGCGTCGCAGCTTGCCTTTCTTCGCAATCGCGTCCGTAGCTCGGAGAAGATATCCTTAGCGTTCGGGCCACGCAGACGTCTGGAAGTCGAAGACTGAGCGAGCTGTCGCCAGGGAGGAGTATCTGATGGGGGAATTGCGGTAGTTGAGCGAGCAACTACAGTGTGAGTATTCTTGGGCTGCTGCACATCTTCGGATGCGCCTTGTTTGCGTGTCATCTTACTCTGAATTTTCTGCAGGTGCCAACCTTGTTCCGAGGGAGGAGAAGGAACGCGTTGCAGTTCGAATCAACTGCCTGACCCAACAGGATATGGAAGCCGGAGGCTTTTTCTGTATGGACCGCGACCGGGCCACCGTCCTTGCGACGGTGCAGGATCATGTTCATCAGGTCTCACGGGTGCCGAGGCAGGTGAAGACTTCCCTTGCACCCATTATGTATGTCATGTTTTCTCTGGATGAGGCGTCGTCCACTCTATGGGGTTTGCTGTCGAAATTTCGGGACGTGAATCACGTGCGGGAGTTGGTGCGGCACCAGTTGGTGTCAAGGGTGAAAGCCGCCCTTTTGCTTGTTCGGCTGCATTGCCTAGATGTTGATCTTGTGGCGATGGCAGCTGAGCTGCCCCCTCGACCAGATGGTGGCCTATAGGACATGCGCCCACATTACGCGGCTGTTAGGCAGTATGCCGAAGAGATTGTAGATCTTTTTGAGCATCGGGCGCATGTGATCCTTCAGAATAGGTAGGTCCTGAAAAAAGATAGATGTAAAACTTGTATATATTTTGACTAGGCTTGTTGTGCCCTTTGTTGTAAAGATTATTTGTATTGGCACGTGGTGCTTTTTTGTATGCATGCCCTTTTCCTTAGCCTGACGTGATCATCTACTCAGGTTTACATGCGTTATTCTCAGTCGACGAAGTCGTGAGGTGAGGCGGATCCCCCGATTGTGTTGTAACAGAAAGTAATGTAAGGAAAAAGATTTTCAGACTGGGTACTTAGATTTTATTCATATCGTAACAAGGAGGTACATTGTTCGGCTGAGTAGCCTTATTGAAAGTAAAGAGGGGTAGCTAGGGGTATAAGTGTTGCAGTTGTGCGACGTTCCATGGGTTGGAGTATGCGACTCCTGACTTGACGTCCTTGAGGCGGTAGGCGTCACCTGGGGTGACTTTGATGACGATGTAGGGTCCTTCCCAGGGTGACTCGAGCTTCTTCGGCCGCTCTTGCTTGAGTCGTAGGACGAGGTCTCCTTCGACGAAGGACCTTGGGCGTAGCCGACGGCTGTGGTAGTTGCGGAGGCTCTGCTGGTAGACCACCGAGCGAGCTGCGGCGATGTCGCGTGCCTCGTCGAGTGTGTCGACGACGTCTTCGAGTGCGACCGTCGATTCGGCTTCGCTGTAGGCTACGACCCATGGGGCCTTATGGCGGACTTCTGCAGGTAGCACGACTTCGTCTCCGTGTACCATGAAGAAATGCGTGTATCCAGTTGAGATGCTTGGCGTTGTACGCAAGCTCTAGAGGACTAAGGGTAGCTCTTCTGCCCAGGCTCCCGCAAGTCGTTCGAGTGGGATGAGTAGGCGATTTTTTATGCCACCGCCCACGAGACCGTTGGCCTTTTCGACCTGCCTGTTGGTTTGCGGGTGCGCCACGGAAGCATATGATATGTTGATGTCTAGGCCTTCGCAGAAGTCCTGGAATTCTTTCGAGATGAAGTTCGACCCGTTGTCCGTGATGATGATGTGCGGTACACCGAACCTGTAGACTATGGACTCGAAGAACTTGATGGCCGTTTTTCCCTTTTGGTTGGTGATGGGCATGGCCTCTATCCACTTGGTGAACTTTTCGAATGTGACCAGGAGGTATATGTGGCCTCCTTTCGAAGATTTGGGCAGCTTGCCGATCATGTCGAGGACCCATTGGGCGAAGGGCCAGTCCAAGGGTATGGGCCTGATCCGACCCTGGTGCGTGTGGCTTATCTGCAAACCGCTGGCAGCCATTGCACCTCTGGACGGTGTCCTTTTCATCATTCATGGCCGTTGGCTAGTAGAATCCACCTCGTAGAGCTTTGGCGACAAGGACGCGGCTGCCCGCGTGGTGGCCGAAGATGCCCTCGTGGATGTCTTGGAGGATGGTTTTGCCGTCACCGATGGTGACGCACCTTTGGAGTACACCTGAAATGTTGCGCTTGTATAGCTCGCCATTGATGATGGTGAAGGCCTTGGACCAACGAGATATGCGCCGGGCATCTGTCGGGTCGTCGGGCAGTTCTCTGTTTATCAGGTACCGAAGGTACGACTGCGTCCATGTTTCTTCGATTGTCGTGACCTGCATCAGGTTGACCAACGTGACCTCCGTGTCGAGCTTTTTGGGTCCTTCCTGTCCTTCGGGTAGCGCAGCCCCCGAGTGCTCTGCTTCTTCGAGTGATCCCTTGGGGAATTTCCTTTTGATGGAAGGTACGCAGATTTGTTCGAGGAATACACCTGGTGGCACCCGTGCGCAGGTCGAGCCAATGTTGGCGATTCTATAGGCTTCCTCGTTGCTTTCCCTTACAACGTGCCAAAGCTCGCAACCGTCAAAGTCTCCTTAGAGTGAGTTGTAGAGTGCGCGATATGCGATCATGTTGGCGGCATGTGCGTCGCACTCGTTCATCGTCTGCTGGATGACAAGGTTCGAGTCACCATAGATGACTAGGCATGTTGCGCCGCAGATCTTGGCCATCCTCATGCCGTGGATGAGGGCCTCGTATTCGGCCTCGTTGTTGGAGGCGCAAAATTTCATCCGAAGGACATATTTCATCTTATCTTCTTGTGGGGACGTCAGTATGACGCCAGCTCCTGCTCCGGCCTCGCGCTTGGAGCCGTCGAAGTGCATTGTCCATGACTGTGTCATGTTCGGGGTATCCGGCAGCTGGAGATCCATTCAGTGGACGAAGAAGTCAGGGAGGACCTGTGATATGATCGCATGGCTCCGCTCGTAGACGATGTCTAGAGGAGATAGCTCGATGACCCACAGGGCTACACGTCCTGTAGCTTCGGGGTTGTTCAGGATGTTGGAAAGTGGCGCCTCATTGACGACCATTATCTGATGCTCCTGGAAGTAGTGGCTCAGTCAGCGAGCCGTCATGAACATGCCGTAGGCGAGATTCTGGTAGTAAGGGTACCTCTGTTTTGTTGGCGTCAATACCTCACCGAGGTAGTAAATTGGGTGTTGGACCCCATGGGTCTTGCCTTCTTCGGGTCGTTCGACCACGAGTACGGTGCTTACCACCTGATGCGTGGCTGCTATGTATAGCAGCATAGGCTCACGTTCCTTTGGCGTGACCAGGATGGGCGAGGTGGAGAGTAGTCGCTTCAGATCTTCGAATGCGTCGTCTGCTTCAGGTGTCCATTCGAATTTGTCTGCTTTGCAAAGTAGTTGGTAGAAGGGCAGGGCCTTCTCACTGTAGGGTTTCGCAGCATGGAAAACAAAATTTTTCTATCGCATACAAACAAACAAGCCAAGATCTATCTACTAGATTGTAGCAACGAGTCGATGGAATAACTCACCCTCGAAGATTCCAAAGTGTTTAACGAGAGCGGATTCTCGTGGGTGATGTAGTCGTACTCTTCCCGATCTCAAGATCGCGTAGATGATCCTTCCGGCATTGCGTTCCGGCAGCGCTCCCGCAGTCGGTCACACGTTCGGTACTAGACGAAGACCTTCCTCTCCCTTGTTCCAGCAGGCAGCGGAGGTTGTAGCACTCTCCTCGCGATTCCGGCAGCACGACGACGTGGTACCGGAAGTAGAGGGGAGATCTCGCAGGGCTTCGCCTTAAGCCAGAGTGAGTATGGTGGACTATGAGAGAGCCCTCGGTGATCTAGGGTTTAGACACACCAAGGAGGGGGCTAGTCCGGCGGCTAGGGTTTGACCTAGGTGGCGGCGGCGAGTTGCCCTAGGCCGGCGGCGGCTATGGAGGGCGGCGGCGGCTTGGAGCTAGGGTTTTGGGTGGAGAACTTGTGTGCTAGGAGGGGCAGCCCTGCCTC
Source organism: Avena sativa (assembly GCA_916181665.1). Taxonomy (NCBI): domain Eukaryota; kingdom Viridiplantae; phylum Streptophyta; class Magnoliopsida; order Poales; family Poaceae; genus Avena; species Avena sativa. The sequence continues at coordinate 311,318,574 of OV702279.1, read as the reverse complement.
TCCCTTTATAGGTGGGAGGCGCCGGCCAAGGGGAGGGAGTCCCTCCCCAACTCGGATCCCTAGTGGGCCGGCGGTGGAGGAGGAACTCCTCCCCAACTCGGTTTCCCACTTCCCCTCCACTTCCCAAAATAGCCGTTTGACTTTTCAAACAAGGATTTGAACAATCCCCCTATTTTGTTCAGCGATGACACTTAGTACATGATGCAATCATTCCAACTTGGTATGACACATTCATGTACCCTTCCCCTTCGGAGTGCCGGACATTCCAGAACCTTCTAGAACATTCCCGATGAAAACACCGGAACCATTCCCCAACTCCGAAACAGGACTTTCCTTATATGAATCTTATTCTCCGGACCATTCCGGATCTCCTCGTGATATCCCGGATCCCATCCGAGACTCCGAACAACATTCATTCTCTTTCTCATCATTCCATAACTACTCAACAACATCGAATCCTTAAGTGTGTCTCCCTACGGTTCGTGAATTATGCGGACATGATCGAGACACTTCTCCGAACAATAACCAATAGAGGAATCTGGAAATTCATATGGCTCCCACATATTTCTACGATTACTTTGCGATCGAATGAACCACTTACATACGATACCAATTTCCCTTTGTCTCACGATAGTTTACTTATCCGAGGTTTTGATCGTCGGTATCTCTGCATACCTAGTTCAACCTCGTTACCGATAAGTACTCTTTTCTCATTCCCGTGATATGTGATCCCTTGTGAGATAGTCACATGCTTGCAAGCTAATTGGATGACATTTCACCGAGAGGGCCCAAAGTATATCTATCCGTCATATGGATGGACAAATCCCACTCTTGATCCATGTGCCTCAACACATACTTTCCGAACACTCAATGCTACCTTTATAGCCACCCAGTTACGGTGTGGTGTTTGATGTCATCAAAGCATCCTTCCGGTGATGGTGATTAACATGATCTCATGGTCGAAGGAATTAGGTTACTATGTATCAGAAAGCTTATAGCAAATGAACTATATTAAATGACTTGATCTTTATGCTACGCTTAACTATAGGAGTATGTCCATCACATCATTCTCCTAATGATATGACCCTGTTGTTAATAACATCTCTATGTTCATGATCAGGAAACCATGATCATATATTAACCAACAAGCTAGTTTAAACAAGAGGCTTTACTAGGGACTCTTTTATGTTTACAAATCACACAAGTATTAATGTTTCCTATTAATACAATTATATCATGGTATGTAAACATTTATCATAAGTATGAAGATATGATAATAACCACTTTATTATTGCCTCTTGGGCATATCTCCAACAGTCTCCCACTTGCACTAGAGTCAATAATATAGTTTCAAACCTTTGTGTATTCAACACCTATGGCTTTCCGGTGTTGTATGTACACGATTGCTAGTGGTCAACTGATCTCCGGATCTGACACTTCTAGGTCCGTGTGTAATTGCATGTCTTTGCGTCTCTACGCATCACTCATTCTCTAATGAGATGGCTTTGTATAATTTTGGTCCTTTGGTGAGACCTTTAGTTCTTTGGGATTAAAACATGTTGATAATATTGTCGTACAATATATCTTCATAGTATTATCCCGCTGTGAACTACACCTAGTTTGATAACAAACTACTTGACACAAATGCCCTCTTTAGCTGCTATTATAGCATTCATATACTTAGCCTTTTGTTGTAGTATCTGTCACAATGTCTTAACTTTGGAACTCATCCAAATCCATTATGGAACTTACTTTCCATTATATTGTGCCACCCTTAGTTTAGATTGAGATAAACTTAATTTGTACTTTGTGACAAAACTAGTATCAATGTAGTACTTTTACAATGAACTAACCATCTATTTGTCACTTCTACAAATAATATACTCTTAGTTCTTCCAAAAGATCATAAGAATATCCTTACTATCGTCCAATGATCATCTTATGAATCATTCTGGTATATGCTCATAACATTTAGAGCATAGGACATATCTGGATTTGTACATATCACAGTATGATTGATATAAATACTCTTTGTGATTTCATACATCAAGTATCAATCTATACTTGAATCTTTGTTTCACTTACCAAATGTCAATACACTTGAATATATCATCAATATTGAACTCATTCAATCCTTTCTGTGCGACAAGAACCTTTCTTGTAGTTTCTATATTGAACTCATTCAATATATCATCTATGTACTTTTGGCACAACCATATTAGCGTCTATTGATGCCAAATATTTGGGTTTTGCCTAAGCCTTTCAACGAGATGAAATTCTTATCTTGTGTCAATAAAAGATACATCATTTCCAATCAACAATATGTCTTCCACATAATGTATTAGAAACATGTCTTAGCGCTCCCACTTAATTTCTTGCAAATGCAAGCATCTTCATTGTCTCCGACGAATTTAAACTTCTTTAACAGTTTCATCATAGTGAAGATTCCAACTTCGTAATACTTACTTCAACCATTGAAGTTTGCATATGCATTTAGCATCCTTTGTATTAACAAAACCCTTTGGACCATGTCATGCACACGTCCTAGGTAACCCTTCTATTAGAAGAACTTGTTTTGTTTATCCAACACATAACAAAATTATATGTCGTGGTTGCTACATTAATCCGTCTAGACTAAATATCGCTATGAAAGATCAGATCTTGTCATAGTCAACCTTTGAACATTGTTGTGAACTCTTTCCCAACATGTTGACTATTTCATAGATGTGAAACATCCATGTCTATTTCTTTATAGATCCAAACACAACTGTAAGGTCTTACACCTTTCTCGAGGGTCCTTCAAGTTCAAAACTTGATTTCTCGTGTATGGAACTATCACGGATTTTATGGCTTCAAGACATTTGACGGAGTCAGGGCCCATCATCGCTTCTTTGCATGTAGTCCGTTTATTATTCTCAAATAATGATTCAACCCTCAAATCTTGGTATTTGATTGTTTAATCGACCTACTTGGTTCAATAGAAACTTTGACCTCCATAACCACAACCTTTGAGGTACGTGAGCCATGAGCATTGTTGCTGCCTTCGGAACACTTTTCGGCGCTGCGCAACTTTGCACATATAGCTAAGGTTCTTTTAACCTTATCCAAGTTCTATTGTACTCCCACTTATCTTTTCACGAAAAATTCCTTCTCAAAGAAACTTGATGTTCTAAGCGACAAACACTTTTGTCCCCGGTGTTTATGGAGGATTACTTAACAGTTATACAAAGACAAGTTCATCCGACTTTGGTTGCAAACATCTTTCTTATGCATAGCATACCAATGTTTTAAGAAAGGACTACTTGAGTTTTATCCCAAACCATAACTTTATATGGTGTCATTTCAGCGGATTATGATGGAGCTCTTTTCAGTGGAAAAACAGTAGTCTCTAAAGATTTTAATCTTTTAAAATATAATGGCAGTTTCATGAATTACACCTTTGATCTTACCATGTCAAACAAGGTTTAATTACATATCTCGAATGCTCCATACTCTTATGGTGTTTCAAAAAATCCAAATCCACGGAACGATTCCTTAAATCTTAGGTATTATGCTAAACTTGTAACTCAAATATCTTCCTTATGATCTTATCATAAACTATTTATATTCTTGTTACAATGATTTTGCACTTCATCTTGAAAGTCTTTGAACTTTTCAAATGTTTCATACTTCATCCTTATTAAGTAAATATTCATATATTCACTCAAATTTTCGGAGAAAGCATATGAAGTTGAAATCCATCGCTCTTGACTACACATAATGGACTTCGTACAACAATATGTACAAGTTCCAATAAGCTAGTCATTCGTTCCTTTTTGGCCTATGAACGAAGCTTTAATTATCTCTAGGAAAGTTTCACAAGCGTCATTTGATCAAAATCAAATAGACTCCAAAATTCCATCCACATGGAGTTTCTTCATGTTTTCTTTTCAATATAATTTAAACGGCGATGTCACTTCCTAAGTGATCTTTCAATCAATTTGTCTTTCGACATTTTTAGCACTAGTTTTATGGATGTGATTTCTCCAACTAGATTTGTGAATCATCCATCTTTTATGGATTACGGCAATTATTTGAACAACCCTTTTGTTCTCATAATACCTAATAAAACAAATCTTTGAAGGCAAGCTTTGATGTTTAACGAGCAACACAATAACCCTTTATTTTTTCTCGATGAACATCATCACATATTCTTTTGCTAGTTACTTAGGCCATTGTAGTTCATGAATTGTGTTGTTTCGTATGACGATTCACACCAACAAATTTAGTATCAAATACTTAAGAACCACATTGTTTAATAAGCAAAGAATATAGCCATAACATGTATATCATCTATATACTTAAACTGAACAATTCTAGTCTTTTCTTTTCTGCCATATATTTATGAGATTCTCTTTCAGTATTTCTTTTCTGTTTGAAAGAATCTATCAATATCAATAGTGGAGCCATATACATGACACATAGTCCAAAGCGTGTATAATTAAATACCAATGTCTTTGGACTTGCACTTTGAAGTAGATCACCATCATCAAATGTTTGGTGTGCTTTCAAATTCCATTCTTTAGTAATCTCTTGGTGTGGGAAATATTTTACCAACATCAAATATTCACCCTTATCATGGAATTATTCATGATCAAGCTACTTTTAGCTTATAAAGATGAATCGCGAGTATAATGTTGCTCTCAAAACCTTTTGGTGGATTAGGACAACTAGTGTCTCCAACCTTTTGCAATTTCTCATCAAATATGAGAACATGACCTTTGCCATATTATACTCTATCATGTTGCAACCAAAACTTCATTTCAGATATCACAATATCTTCCACACATCATGGTTTCTGAAACAACTCTTTCAGATCCTAGATAACCTTGATATTAAGACAATCCTTTGAATATCAAGAATCATGGATACAAACATGATACTCATACACTTACTCTTGGAATTTTCACTCTCGTTTTAATACCAATTATTAAACTTCATGGAGTAACCGAAACTTACTGAAAGTTTGCAATAGGACTTTTAAACTTTAGATTAACACTTCAAAACAATACGATACCAGTTCGTAAAGTAACTAACCAGAATTCTATAGTTCTATCATCTCAATTAAAACTAAGCGCAAGGTGGTAAACGGATGCCAATGACTACAACAATTATGCAAATTCACTTTGATTTAATTTATGATAAATAGTGTTCAACTTTTAATCATATTGCCGTTGAACTCCCACTCAAAACAATATCCCTCACATTGTTTTAGTGATCACACGAACCAAATCCACCACATCAAAACCGATCATCACGAGAGTTGATGTAGCTTCAATGGTGAACAATCATCATGTTCATCATATCTACTATATGACTCATGTTTTACCTTTCGGTGATCCGTGTTCCGAGACCATGTCTGTACATGCTAGGCTCGTCAAGATCAAACCTTAGCTTCCGCATGAGCAAATCTGGCTTGCTCACGTTGTATACACTCGCAGAATCTAACACACCCGATCATCACGTGGTGCTTCGAAACAACGAGCTTTAGCAACGGTGCTTACTAAGGATGAACACTTTAAAACTTGAAATTGTGTGCTTGAGGGATCATCTTATAATGCTACCGTCGTGAACTAAGCAATACAAGATGCATAAAAAGATTAACATCACATGCAATTCATAATATGTGATATGATATGGCATTTCTTCTTGTGCTTCCGATCTCCATCTTCAAGCACGAACATGATCTCCATCATCACCGGTGTGGCGTCAAGGTCAATGGCGCCGCTTCATGGTTGTCTTCCACCAGCATCAACTATTACAACTACTTTGAATAGACACGCGGGTCTTAACAGAATTTAAATACAACCATATGGCTCCTGCCGGTTGCCAACTTACAATAAGGAACATTGCATACATCATATATAATCACAATCATGGCCATATCACATCACAGCACACCCCTGCAAAACAAAGTTAGACGCCTCTAATTTTCTTTGCATGTTTTACGTGGTTTGGGGCTTTCAATAAGTGTCATTCTAACTTACGAACAAGAACCACAACATTGATACTAGTATTGTCAATCACCCGTTGTAAATTGAATCTTAACTATGTTGGGAGAAATAGGCACCCGCAAAGCCACTTATGCAATACAAGTTGCATGTCAAGCGTGGAGCAAGTCTCATGAACGATGTCATGTAAGGTTAGCCCGGGCCGCTTCATCCCACCATCCCGCAAGATGCAAAGTACACAATAAGCAATCGACAACAAAAGCATCAACGCCCACAATGACCATTGTGTTCTACTCGTGCAACAAATCTACATATAGACATGGCTCTGATACCACTGTAGGGTTTCGCAGCATGGAAAACAAAAAATTTCTATCGCATACAAACAAACAAGCCAAGATCTATCTACTAGATTGTAGCAATGAGTCGATGGAATAACTCACCCTCGAAGATTCCAAAGTGTTTAACGAGAGCGGATTCTCGTGGGTGATGTAGTCGTACTCTTCCCGATCTCAAGATCGCGTAGACGATCCTTCCGGCGCTGCGTTCCGGCAGCGCTCCCGCAGTCGGTCACACGTTCGGTACTCGACGAATACCTTCCTCTCCCTTGTTCCAGCAGGCAGCGGAGGTTGTAGCACTCTCCTCGCGATTCCGGCAGCACGACGGCGTGGTACCGGAAGTAGAGGGGAGATCTCGCAGGGCTTCGCCTTAAGCCGGAGCGAGTATGGTGGACTATGAGAGAGCCCTCGGTGATCTAGGGTTTAGACACACCAAGGAGGGGGCTAGGCCGGCGTCTAGGGTTTGACCCAGGCGGCGGCGGCGAGTTGCCCTAGGCCGGCGGCGGCTATGGAGGGCGGCGGCTTGGAGCTAGGGTTTTGGGTGGAGAACTTGTGTGCTAGGAGGGGCAGCCCTGCCCCTCCCTTTATAGGTGGGAGGCGCCGGCCAAGGGGAGGGAGTCCCTCCCCAACTCGGATCCCTAGTGGGCCGGCGGTGGAGGAGGAACTCCTCCCCAACTCGGTTTCCCACTTCCCCTCCACTTCCCAAAATAGCCTTTTGACTTTTCAAACAAGGATTTGAACAATCCCCCTATTTTGTTCAGCGATGACACTTAGTACATGATGCAATCATTCCAACTTGGTATGACACATTCATGTACCCTTCCCCTTCGGAGTGCCGGACATTCCGGAACCTTCTAGAACATTCCCGATGAAAACACCGGAACCATTCCCCAACTCCGAAACAGGACTTTCCTTATATGAATCTTATTCTCTGGACCATTCCGAATCTCCTCGTGATATCCCGAATCCCATCCGAGACTCCGAACAACATTTGGTCTCTTTCTCATCATTCCATAACTACTCAACAACATCGAATCCTTAAGTGTGTCTCCCTACGGTTCGTGAATTATGCGAACATGATCGAGACACTTCTCCGAACAATAACCAATAGAGGAATCTGGAAATTCATATGGCTCCCACATATTTCTACGATTACTTTGCGATCGAATGAACCACTTACATACGATACCAATTTCCCTTTGTCTCACGATAGTTTACTTATCCGAGGTTTTGATCGTCGGTATCTCTGCATACCTAGTTCAACCTCATTACCGATAAGTACTCTTTTCTCGTTCCCGTGATATGTGATCCCTTGTGAGACAGTCACATGCTTGCAAGCTAATTGGATGACATTTCACCGAGAGGGCCCAAAGTATATCTATCCGTCATATGGATGGACAAATCCCACTCTTGATCCATGTGCCTCAACACATACTTTCCGAACACTCAATGCCACCTTTATAGCCACCCAGTTACGGTGTGGTGTTTGATGTCATCAAAGCATCCTTCCGGTGATGGTGATTAACATGATCTCATGGTCGAAGGAATTAGGTTACTATGTATCAGAAAGCTTATAGCAAATGAACTATATTAAACGACTTGATCTTTATGCTACGCTTAACTATAGGAGTATGTCCATCACATCATTCTCCTAATGATATGACCCTGTTGTTAATAACATCTCTATGTTCATGATCAGGAAACCATGATCATATATTAACCAACAAGCTAGTTTAAACAAGAGGCTTTACTAGGGACTCTTTTATGTTTACAAATCACACAAGTATTAATGTTTCCTATTAATACAATTATAGCATGGTATGTAAACATTTATCATAAGTATGAAGATATGAAAATAACCACTTTATTATTGCCTCTTGGGCATATCTCCAACACTCACCCATGCGGCTGATGAATCTGCTCAGCGGCGCGATGCGCCCAGCTAGCTGCTGGACACCTTTGAGGTTCTTTGGCTTCTCCATGGCTAGTATGGCCCAGATTTTCTTCGGGTTCGCCTCGATCCCTCGCTGAGAGATGAAGTAGCCAAGTAGTTGGCCAGATGGGATGCCGAAAGCGCATTTTTTTGGGTTTAACTTAATTCTCTAGTGATCGAGGTTGTCAAACTTCTCGCGGAGATCGTCGATCAATGTATTGGCCTTCCTTGTATTACGACTATGTCGTCGACATAGACCTGTATGTTGCGGCCGATCTGGCTCTTCAGGCATGCTTGCATGCACCGCTGGTACGTGGCACCTGCGTTCTTCAGCCCGAAGGGCATTGTGTTGTAGCAGAATACTCCGAACGACGTGATGAACTCCATTTTCTCCTGATCTTCAACCTTCAGTCAAATTTGATTGTAGCCCGAGTAGGCATCAAGGAAGGAGAGTTTCTCGCATCCTGCAGTCGAATCGATGATCTGATCGATCCGAGGGAGAGGGAAGTGGTCCTTTGGGCAGTGCTTGTTGAGCGACGTGAAGTCCACGCATATCCGCAGGATGTCCGTGTCTTTTTTAGGGACCAGCACAGTGTTAACTAGCCACTCACTCTCCTTGATCTCCCGGATGAAGTCGGTGTCGAGCAGTCTGTTGAATTTGAGTTCGACGGCTTCGGCCCATGGCTCGGACAATCGTCGGATGGAATATTTGACGGGCTTGGCGTCTAGAAACACATTGAGTGCGTGCTCGGCGAATTCCCTCGGAACTCCTGGCATGTCCGCAGGACACCAGGCAAAGATTTCCCAACGCTCACGGAGGAATACGACGAGCGCGCTTTCCTATGCGGGGCTGAGGTCATTGGCAATCAGTGTCGTCTTGGAGGCATCCGTCGGGTGAACCTGCACCTTTTTCGTGTTGACTGTTGAGTCGAACGACATGTCGGGTGCGATTTGCCTGGAGACTGGGGGTGCCCCGTTGTTTGTCACCTCTCGAAGGCTCGTGAGCTCCTCCTGCATGCCGAACGACTGGGAGATTCTGTTGAAGTCTCTATCGCAGTGGTCGGATCGGGTGAAGTTGCCCTGGACCGTGATGATGCCCCTAGGCCCTGACATCTTGAGTAGCAGGTACGCATAGTGCGGTACTGCTAGGAACCTTGCGAATGCCACACGTCCGAGGATGGCGTGGTATTGTGATGGCTAGTCCAGCACTTCGAACTCGAGACGCTCACACCGAAAGTTTTCGGGTTTGCCAAAGATGACGTTGAGCCATATATTTCCCAGGGGATATATGCCCTTTCCTGGGACTATGTCGTGGAACATTGTGTCAGATTATTCCAGGCTGCACAGCAGGATCCGCATTGCTGCTAAGGTGCTAGCGCATGTTGATGTCGCTGCCGCCGTCCATGAAGACGCGGCTCATCTCGAACCCTCCGATCTGCGCACCTCCGATCTCGAACCCTTCGACCGTATTCATCCTCCTCATCCGAATGCGCTCGGTGGAGGGAATCCTCGCCATCTGCCCACCTGTTGGCGATGTCCATGAGGTGGTCGAGTGTCTTGGGCTTGACGCGCCCAAGTTCCTCCTTGAAGTCAGGGCGCTTGACACCGTCCTTGAAGGCATCGATCGTTCTCTCCTCGGAGATATGTGCTGCGGAGTTCTTGATGTTGGACGAGTGCAAGATGTACGAGCGAATGGATTCACCCATTCGTTGAGTGCAGGCCTGCAGCTCCTTGATCGAGGCTGGCCTCTTGCTGGTGCCCTTAAAGTTTTAGATGAAATTGTATGTCATCTCCTCCCAGTTTTGGATTGAGCCTGAAGACAGGCTGCTGAGGAAGATTCGAGCTGCGCCTGTCAGCTGCAACTGAAGGCATTGTAGGGCGGTGTTTTTGTTACCGCCGTGCAGCTTGACGGACGACAGGTGGTCGCTGAGCCAGGCTTTCGGGTCCTGTGTCCCGTCAAACTTCGGAGTGTCCGAAGGAAGATTGAAATTTCTCGCAATCCGCGTTCGCCGAACAGATCTGCTAAAGCATCGAGCTCCGCAGAGTTCTCCGTCGTCATCCTCTTCAAATTCGGTTGAGCACGCGTGTTTGGCGCGTGCCTTGTCGACCTTGCGCTGAGCGAGGTCGCTTCGAGTGTCATAGTCGTGTCTGCGACGTCTCAGACTCTTGCATCGTCGAGGTAGATCATGCTCGTCTTCCTCCTCGTCGGATGAGGGCGTGGGGCTGCGGTTGAATCTGACCGCAACTTTCTTTTTCAGCTCCGTAGGAGCCTCATTGTGGAGCGCAGCTCCAACGAGTCCGAGTCTGGCTAGTGCGAACTTGTGCATAGCTCTCTTTGGGTCCCCCACCAGAGGTGTATGGGACGCGAGATATGTGGTGGCTGCAATGATCGCAACTTGCGGTGTCTTCGGTATGACGTTGTCGTTGACGTCCATCTCCATGAAGGACATGTTGAGGGTCCGGGTGACCTCGCGACGTGCAGCGGGGTCCATATTATAGTGCGAGAGCGATGCCTTTTTGGCTTGATTGCCGTGTGAGCTGGAGCCACCAGCGCCGGAGAGCGCAGCTCGCCGCACGCTAGACTCCGAGGCTGCTTGCTTCCGTTTGTCGAGTCCTCCTGCAGCTTCACCTTCCTGTTGTGCTTGCCGATGAGGAGGAGGTGGTACGCCATCAGCAGGTCACGTGAAGAATTCACGGGTAGGATCTTGTTGCCCGCCACGGCTTTGCGTGCATGGCGCCAGCCATCCTCGTTGAGGTCGATCCGATTGTAGGCGGCAACGTCGCCCTCGTTGGGCGGGAGGGATGGCTGTCTCCTGTTTCCTCCATTTTCACCCTATGGGTTGGGTGGTGGTACGTGGGCACCCGAACCTGGTGGCTGTTGTTCCACATCGCTTTGGATGACCACGCCGCACTGGTAGCGCCCACGGATTGGATCGCTACTGCCGCAACTTTCGGATCCGGAACCGTAGGTTCCCTCATCCGACGGGGGCTGCACAGATCTGAGTTGCAGCTACTGCTATTGTATGACTCGTCTGTTAGTGTTGACGTGCGTAGCACGCTGGGATGCGGGGCCCATGAGGCGGGCCTGATTGATGGCAGTGGCACCCTCTCTGGAAGGCAGAGAGTGTCGGTCTGTCCCACCTGGAAGCAGAAGCTCCCGAACAGAATCTCGAGCCCGTCGCCTACGGGCTCAAAATCCTTCATGGTGGCTGGCGAGTGGGCGGTGAAGTCGAAAGCGCCGAAGAGGAGATGGCTCTCCGTTGCCGAGGAGTTGTAGATCGCTTTGGTTGGACCATCACGATCGCACAATCAGCGCCTCCGATTCCCACAGACGGCGCCAATTGACGAGGTTTCGACTCGTCAATGCCCATTGTTATGAGCTTGGGTTTTGGAGAAGATGGAGGTACTGGAGATCGCGGAACGGTTAACAGACAAGCAACCAGGGGACACGATATTTACCCAGGTTTAGGCCCCCGGAGGGAAAACCCTACTCCTGCTTGTCTACTCTTGATTACGGCAGAACCGAAAAGTACAGGGGTGCGCAGATGCAATCTAGCGTGGATGTGTGTATGCGGTGAGAAGTTGCCCTCCTCGTCGTGTTCTCCTAGCCTTTATATAGAGATAGGCGCACATATCAAGTCGGTTACAAGTTAGGGTTTTCCCCTTTGAATATTCTATCTATTCTAGTCTTGCTCTCCAAGGATCCGAAGACGCCATGGGCTTGAGCCACCCGAAAATCTCCACAGGCCACGTACATTCTTATGGGCATTCCTTGGGCTGGACCAGATATACTAATATCGTGTATCCGCAGGGTATAACCATGTCACAATGCGTCACAGAAGTTTGGTGGGACCCACCATCGGGGTTGGGCTTCCTCCACAGAAGTTCCAACTTTTATGGCGCGTACGACCATATGCGTCACAGAAAGTGAGGGAAGGCCCTACCACAGAATTCAGTTGATCAACGTTCTGTGGCGCATACCTATTATGCGGCACAGAAGTTACAACTTCTGTGGCGCATATATAGGTATACGCCACATGATTTGGAAAACCAGATTCCCCTGGAATCGCTTTTTAACTTTTGTAAAAAATAAACGAAAATGATAAAAAATTCAAAAAAATAACTCCTTTGAGATGTAGTTATATTTTGGGGTATAGTTGTAGAGAAAATTGGAAAACATGAATTTCGATGTATTTTGGAAAAAAAGGTCATGGCACAGTAAAACGACCATAACTTTCACATACGATATAAAAAAAAGTTTAATATACCAAAATGATCATCTCGAAATTTCCTACTCGATTTTAACCGCTAGAAGCCGTTGAAGATTTTACAGATTCCCCAAATTCGAAAACAGTAAAAATTTATGGCAAAAGAAGATTTAAAAAAAAGGGGAGAAACTTCTGTGGCGCATTTCTCCCATATGCGCCACAGAAGTCTTGGGCGGGATTTGAAATTTGAATCCCGCCGCCCCTTCTCCCTCTCTTTTCTCCTTTTCACCTCTTTTTCTCCTTCCTCCACTTCTTCTCTCATTCTCCCCTTCTCCTCCCTCTTCCTCCTTCTCCACCCCGGTGATTCTCCTCCTCCACCCCGGTGAGATCCTCCTCCACCCCGGTGAGCTCCTCCTCCTTCTCCTCCTCCACCAGGTGAGATCCTCCCTCCTCCCTCCTCCTCCACCCTAGTGAGTTCCTCATCCTCCTCCTCCTCCTCTACCCAGGTGAGCTCCTCCTCCGACGACGACGACGACGACCACCTACGGCTACCTCCTTCTCCGGTGACCCCCTCCTCCTTTGACCTCTGACGACCCCCTCCTCCTCCTCCTCCAGCGGTAGCTGACGAGGTTTAATCTCGTCAATGCCCATTGTTATGGACTTGGGTTTTAGAGAAGATGGGGATGCTGGAGATCGTGGCACGGTTAACAGACAAGCAACCAGGGGACACGAGATTTACCCAGGTTCAGGCCCACGGAGGGAAAACCCTACTCCTGCTTGTCTGCTCTTTGATTACGGCGGAACCAAAGGTTACAGGGTGCGTAGATTCGATCTGGCGTGGATGCGTGTGCGAAAGTATGAGTCGAGTTGCCCTAGGACGTGCCCTCCTGGCCTTTATATAGACTTAGGCAGGTCCCGGGCGTAGTCCTAGTCGGTTACAAGTTCTAGGGTTTTACCCCTTTGAATTTCCTATCTCCTCTAGTCTTGCTCTCCAAGGATCCGAAGACGTCATGGGCCTTGGCCACCCGAAAATCTTCATGGGCCAGCGTATGTCTGCCGTGGGTCTTCCTTGGGCTGGACTAGGTATGCTGAAGTTACGTACCCGTAGGGTATAACCATGTCAGTAGCCCCCGAGTGATCAGTCGAATCGTAGATTCGGCTGAGGACTCTTCCATCCTTCGGGAGCAGCTATATGTTAATAGTATATATGTGCAGGGATTGTTGATGCGTGTGCCTGACTCACCCGACGGATCAGGGCCAGTTAACTGTCTTAGGACGAAACAACATGATCTTCTTCAGGTTCGGGTCCCTTAACCCGGGCCTGGAACATATGCTGGCGTAATTCAACTCAGGCCGCGGAGGACTTATAGGAGTGGAATTCCAGTGATTTTAATTGGTGTACCCAACGCGTCCGTCGGGATTTTTCATCGTACCTGCTGGTACGGATTCATACTACCAGAGCGCAGTCAGGTGCGTTGCCAGGCCATCAGATGATATCTGTAGGTCTTATCTTTGCGTCGCAGACGCAACATCCGAACATTTATCACCTCGGAGGTGCTTCGGGTGGCCAAGGAGATTGTCGCTCACTCAGCGTTTTGTTGGGGCAGAGTTGCCAAAAAGTTTTTGCGTGCTGATCCGAAAGATCGCAGTCGAGATTTCATAGGGTGTGCGACCAGCGCTCCCTATGGGAGTAGCCCCCAAGTGTCTGTTCGAGTCGTAGACTCGAATGGAGACTTTTAGTTCAAGCATTGTTTCAATCATTAGGTCCGCAGGACTCGAAAATTTTCGGATGCTTAAATCCATCCTCCCTATGGGAGTGGCCCCCGAGTCCGTAGTGGAGTCGTAAACTCGACGTAGGACTCAGAGAAATAATTTTGTCCTCATTTGTCTATCGGGTGCGCGGCCAGCGCTCCTGATAGGAGTAGCCCCCAAGTATTTAGTTGAATCGTAGATTTGAGTGAGTACTTTTAGCTGTGGAGCCGAAGTGGTGCTAGTATAGCTTTTGATGACGTCAGTGCTTACGATCGATGACCTCAAGCGTCTGCTACGCCAGAGATGACTTGACTGGACAAAGCGTGGGTCCCACTTGCTGACTTTGAATTGACCGGTCACGCGCGGCGTGGAGATGATTACGACGTCTCCTCGATTTCCGCACGTAGTGGACGGCGTGGTAACGACGGTTCGTTTTGGTGCTGACACGTGTACGGCCAGATCTACCGTTGGCGTTAGGTCTTCTCGATGGACGGCCAGCGTGTGTCGTCTTCGCTGTTATAATTCCTGGTGAAATCGTGGTTTGTTTTTCACCGCAGCAGTTCATCTATTCACTGCCTCCTCGTTCTTGAGCTATTATGGCTGCGCGCTGAGAGTTTCCTCCACATTTCCTTTGTCTTTCTTCGTTGGCAACGCCACCACCGCCTTAGCGCCATGGGGAAAACAAAGAAATCCTCATCTGCAGTTGGGACCAGCGCCGCCGGAGGCAAGAAGGGCACCGCCACTGCTCGCGTCACCGACGGTGGCTGGCGGCGATCAGAAACGCGGGAGAGCGATCTCCGCAAACTACGCGAGCGGAGCCTGATCCCGCAAGACACGACGGCCGTGAGACTCCCCGGCAATGAGGTAATCCCCCGTCCCCCATCTGGGTATCGGGTTATGTTTGTTGCCTTCATGATTCGCGGGTTTTCTTTTCCGGTCCATGACTTCCTTCGTGGACTGCTCTTTTTCTATGGGGTTCAACTCCATCATCTGTCTCCCAACTCCCTTCTCCACATTGCGTGTTTTATCACGCTTTGCGAGTGTTGGCTTGGCATTGAGCCGCACTTTGGCCTCTTCCGGAAGCTTTATTCCGTGAAGAGGCAGTCTGGTTCGGATGGTGTGTATCCCATTGGGGGTTTCATCATCTCCCTCAGTCCCAATGTGCAATTCTTTTCCTTTTCCATGTCCGAATCTGTCCAGTACTGGCGGAGGAAATGGTTTTACATCCGTGACTCCGTACTGCCTGGGCAAGATTTTTGTCTCGTTCCTTTTGACCCCTCCCAATTGATTGAGAAGAAAAGATCCTGGAAAAACCAAATCTTAGACGGTGAGGTGGCGGAGATAGAGGCCCTGTACCGTCGGGTGGAGGATCTCCAACTGATTCCTGAGAAGGAGGTGAACGGTGTCGACATCATCCGGACGTTTCTTGAGCGTCGAGTGCAGCCTCTCCAAGCGAGGGCGCATCCGATGTTTCTTTACTCTGGGCGCCGTGATCCGATGAGGGTTTCGAGTGAGAAAATCTCCGAGGTGGAACTTGACAAGGCTCTTCGCGCGCTGTTGAAGTTCAAGGCCGACGAAGAAATCCCGGGGAAGTCGCTGACTTCTCCCTTTTCTTCGACGTTGGTCGTACCGAAGGTGTAGATTTGCGCACGTAGTGCTCCCCTTTTGTTTTTGTCAGCTGTGTACTTTTTTCCTTTGTTTGCTAACAAAGTTCCTTTTACTTTTGCAGAGCTTCAAAGTGTCAGGCATGGCACCACCGTTGCCCGAAAGGTATCCGAATGCCCCGGATAATGAAGTGGTGGATTCCGTGTCCGAGCTACCGTCAGCGCGATCCCCAGCGGAGGATGCCGACGAATCGAGTGAGGACCATTTGCGCAAGCGATCACGGAGCTCTAGCGAGTCGTCAGATGCCTCGACTCCTCCGACTCCCAGAAATCCTCTGGGCCTTGAGCGTCATGATGATGTTCATGGGGGTTCTTCCTCTCCCCTTCCTGCCATTCCTGTGCGGGCTGTTGCTCCGCACCCGCCAGCAAAGCGGAAGAAGGAAGAAAATAAGGAGGAGAAGAAGGAAGAAAAGAAGGAGGAGAAGAGGGCCCGAAGGGCTTCTCCTATCTTCGACCTGAGCGCGTTGGGCTCGTAAGTTTTCTTGTTGCCACTGTTGTCCTTTGTTCCCTTGTTATTTTTGCACCTGTGTTGATTGGTTCGTATGCAGGCAATCCTCCGACGGCTCTAGTGATGGTGCGCGCGAGATGATGGGGGAGTCGAACATTGCGTCGCCTCCTCCTTAGACGGTGGCAACTTCTGGTGACGCTGCGCCAGTTCCTCCCGTGCAGGAGAGGCTGGTGGTTGCACCTCAGAATTTCGTAGGCGGGCCTGCGGGTTCGCCTTCGGAGCACGTAAGTTTTTCTGCTTGATGTTACGGGGAGAGCCCCCGAGTGTCTTCGTATGCTGATGTTGTTTATGCTTCTTTGTGTTGGGCGTAGCCCCCAAGTCCTGCTCTTACTACTATTGCCTGTTGCTGCAGCCTTTTGTCCAAGAGGCCAAGCGGCTGGTGGAGGAACGCCTGACGCTGGAGGCGAAACTGCGGCAGCTTCAAGGTATTCGTCTGCCTTGTAGTACTTCTCTTGCTTATCCTGATCCTGTTCTTTGACACTTGCTTGTTGTAAATGCAGAGGAGCATAACGACTCTCTCCGTGAGGTCGATGCTCTGAAGAAGAGCCTTGGCCAATCGGAGCAGAAGGCCGAAGCTGCCGCTGGTGCGAGAGAGCGCCTTGAGCTGGAGCTGGCGAAGGCAACCGAAGCGAAAGAGCGTCTGCAGCAGGAGGCCGCAGATCGTGAGGAGCAGCTGTCCACCGTTGCGGCTGCTCGTGAAAAAGGGGTGGCGGATAAGCTCATGGCTGCTGCCAAGGCTATTTCGGGTGAGTACAAGCTTTTGTACTTGCTTCTTTTTCTACGGATCTTCTTCTATGTTGCCTTTCTTCATGTTTTCTTCTTTTTTGTCTCAGATGCCGCAGGCATCGAGTTCGACCGCGGTGCTCTGGAGCACGGGAGTGCTCTGGAGCACGGGAGTGCTCTAGATGATGCCACTGTAGCGGTCGAAGACCGCTGCAGCACCGTCGTCAACTCCCTTGCCAAGGCGAAAGAGGTCCTTGGTCGCTTCTACCAGGAGCTCTTCCCGAAGGGCGCATCCCTTGAAGATGTGGATGCCCTGGCAGAGGCTCTGTCAGCCGAAGCGCCTGCAGCGTATAAGCGCAAGCAGAAGGGCATCGGCGCGTCCGTCGGGCTAGCGATGGCCATGGCGGCTGGGGCGGAGCTGGACCTGCCCCAGATTACTTCTCGGATGCCTACGGCTGCGGATGGATCCGAGGTAGCCTTCGCAGCCTACTCCGCTCGCTGTAGACGATATGGGCCCAAGCTCATTGACTTGCTGTCTGAGTATGCATTACGGCAGCAGGGCGAGGCCAAAGCTAGGCAGTCTGGTTCTGAGGCGACTCAGTGTCCTCCGCCTTAGGCATAGTAGACGTAGGGTAGTTTGTAGTCTATTTTTGTTGTAAATATCTTTTGTAGTACCATCCTTGTGCCACGTAGTGGCCTTATATATTTTAATGAATTCCTCCGAGTTGTGCTCTATCCTTGGCTGAATGTCTGTGTGCCTTCTTTTTTCTGCTGCTATAGGTTCCTTCGGGTGCTGACCCAGTTGACACTTCATCCGAAAGGCCCTTGCGAGCATCATTGGATGATTCCTCGCAGCTCGCTTTTCTTCGAGATCGCGTGCGCAGCTTGGAGAGAGATTTGCTTGGGTTACGCGGTCGCGCTGACGTTTGGAAATCCAAAGCAGACCGTGGTGCAGCCAGAGAGGAGTATTTGATGGCAGAGCTGGGTCGGCTGTCCGAGCAGCTGCAATGTAAGTTGATCCTTCTTTCGGGCTGTAGCTCAGTTCTTCGGGTGAGCCTGCTGGCCTTACTCTTGTTTTGTGCGGTTGTCGCAGGTGCCAATCTTGCTCCGAGGGAAGAAACGGAGCGTATTGCTGTTCGAGTCAATTGCTTGAATCAACAGGACATGGAGGCCGGCGGCTTCTTCTGGATGGATCGTGATCGCGCCATAGTTCTGGCGACGGTGCAGGATCGTGTCTACCAGGTTTCGCGGGTGCTCCGCCAGGTGCAGACATCACTTTCCTTGGTGCTGCACGTCATGTTTCCGTTGGATGCCGTGCCAACAACCCTTGCAGGTCTTCTGACGAAGTTTCAGAGTGCCAGCAATGTCAAGGAGCTGGTGCGGCAGCAGCTCGTCGCAGGGGTGAAGGCTGCCTTGTCTCTTGTGAGGGTGCACCGCCCTGACGTAGATTTGGCTGCTGTGGCGACTGGGCCACCTCCTCGACCAGATGGTGGAGAGTGGAATATGCGTCCGCATTACGCGGCTGTAAGGCAGTATGCCGAACAGATTGTAGATTTGTTTGAGCAGCGTGCTCAGGTTATTCTTCAGAATAGGTAGGACCTGAAAATAAACAGATAGATGTAAAATTTGTATATTGCGGCTGGGCGTGTATGTGCCCTTTGTTGTAAAGGTTTGCTTGTTTGCGAGCACGCAGTGCTTTGATTTAGTACGTGCCCTTTTCGTTTGCCTGACGTGGTCAGCTACTCAGGTGTACACGTTTTGTCCTCAGTCGATGAAATCGTGAGGTGGGGGGAGCCCCCGAGTGCGTATGTAGCATGTAGTAAAGTTGCAGAAAATAGTCAACCGAGGGTTGGGGGCGAGGTACTTAGCTTTATTTATATCGTAATGGAGGAGATACATGGTTCGGCTGAGTAGCCTTGGCTGAAAGCCTTGTTGAAAGTAAAAGGGAGGGTAGGTTGCTACGGGTAGAATCGTCGCAGGTGCGAGACGTTCCACGGGTTGGAGTACGCGACTCCAGACTCCACGTGCTTGAGGCGATAGGCGCCACCTGGGATAACCTCGGTGATGGCGTAGGGTCCTTCCCATGGTGAATCGAGTTTGTTCGGTCGCTTTTGCTTGAGTCGCAAGACGAGGTCTCCTTCGACGAAGGACCTTGGGCGCAGCCGGCGGCTGTGATAGTTGCGGAGACTCTGCTGGTACACCGCTGATCGAGCGGCTGCTATATCCCGCGCTTCATTGAGTGTGTCGACGGCGTCTTCGAGTGCAGCCGTGGATTTGGCTTCGCTGTACGCGACAACTCGTGGAGCCTGATGGCGTACTTCGGCTGGTAGCACTGCCTCGGCTCCTTGTACCATGAAGAACGGTGTGTAGCCGGTGGAGCTGTTTGGCGTAGTCCGTAAGCTCCACAGGACAGACGGTAGCTCTTTCGTCCAGTTTCCAGCTTTGTGCTCGAGTGAGCTCATGAGGCGCTTCTTGATGCCGACGCCGATTAGGCCGTTGGCCTTTTCCACTTGCCCGTTTGTTTGCGGGTGTGCCACTGAGGCATACGTGATATTGATCCCGAGGCCTTCGCAGAAGTCCTGGAATTCTTCGGAGATGAAGTTCGATCCGTTGTCGGTGATGATGCTGTGCGGTATGCCAAACCTATAGACAATGGATTCGAAGAACTTGACGGCGGTTTTGCCCTTCTGGTTGGTGACTGGCATGGCTTCGATCCACTTGGTGAATTTGTCGACTGCGACCAGGAGGAAGACGTGTCCTCCTTTCGAAGATTTTGGCAGTTTGCCGATCATGTCGAGGCCCCATTGGGCAAAAGGCCAGGCTATGGGTATGGGTCGAAGTTCGGACCCAGGTGCGTGCGGTTTGTCGGCGAACCGTTGGCACCCGTTGCATCTTCGGACGATGTCCTTCGCGTCGCTCATGGCCGTTGGCCAGTAGAATCCTGCTCGCAGAGCTTTGGCGACGAGGGAGCGACTGCCTGCATGGTGGCCGCAGATGCCTTCATGGATATCTTGGAGTATGGCCTTGCCGTCGTTGATGGTGACGCACCGTTGCAATACACCCGTAATGCTACGTTTGTACAGCTCGCCGTTGATGATGGTGAAGGCTTTCGATCGACGAGATATGCGCGGGGCATCTGTCGGGCTGTCAGGCAATTCTCCGTTTGTCAGGAACTGGAGGTATGGACGTGTCCAAGTTTCTTCAACTGCCATGACCTGCATCAGGTTGACCATGGCAACTTCGGTATCCAACTTTTCGGGTCCTTCATGACCTTCGGGTAGCGTAGCCCCCGAGTGTTTTGCTTCTTCGGGTGATCCTTTGGGGAATTTTCGTTTGATGGATGGCACGCAGATCTGTTCGAGGAACACACCTGGTGGCACCTTTGCACAAGTGGAGCCAATGTTGGCGAGTCTATCGGCCTCCTCGTTGCTCTCTCTTCCAACGTGCCGAAGTTCGCAGCCGTCAAATTCTCCTTCGAGTGCGTTGTATAGCACGCGGTACGCGATCATGTTTTCGGCGTGTGCGCCGCACTCATTCATCGTCTGCTGTACGACAAGGTTGGAGTCACCGTAGATGACTAGGCGCGTTGCGCCACATATTTTTGCCATCTTCATGCCATGGATGAGGGCTTCGTATTCGGCCTCGTTGTTGGAGGCTCTGAATTTCATCCGAAGAATGTACTTCATTTTGTCACCTTGCGGGGAGGTCAGTATGACTCCTGCCCCTGCTCCTGCTTCGCGCTTGGAGCCGTCGAAATGCATTGTCCAGGACTGTGACATATCTGGGGTGTCAGGCAGCTGCAGCTCCATCCAGTGTACCAGGAAGTCTGGAAGGACTTGAGATTTGATTGCGTGTCGCTTTTCGTAGATGATGTCCAGGGGTGATAGTTCAATGCCCCACAGGGCCACGCGTCCTGTGGCCTCTGGGTTATTCAGGATGCTGTTTAGGGGTGCCTCGTTGACGACCATCACCTGATGCTCCTGGAAGTAGTGGCTCAGTCGTCGAGCCGTCATGAACACGCCATAGGCCAGCTTCTGGTAGTGCGGGTACCGCTGTTTTGTTGGAGTGAGAACCTCACTGAGGTAGTAAATTGGGCATTGTACCCCATGGGTCTTGCCTTCTTCGGGTCGTTCGACCACGAGTACTGTGCTGACCACCTGGTGTGTGGCTGCTATGTACAGCAACAGGGGCTCGCGCTCTTTTGGCGTGACCAAAACGGGCGAGGTGGAGAGGAGCCGCTTGAGGCTTTCGAATGCGTCGTTGGCTTCTGGTGTCCACTCGAACTTGTCTGCCTTGCGCAGCAGCTGGTAAAATGGTAGGGCCTTCTCGCCCATGCGGCTGATGAACCTGCTTAGTGCCGCTACTCGCCCTGCGAGCTGCTGAACGCCCTTGAGGTTTTTCGGCTTCTCCATTGTCATGATAGCTTTGATTTTCTTCGGGTTCGCTTCGATCCCTCGTTGAGAGATGAAGTACCCGAGCAGCTGACCCGAGGGGACGCCGAAGGCGCACTTTTCTGGATTGAGCTTGATCCTGTAGCGATCAAGGTTGTCGAACGTCTCGCGGAGATCGTCGATAAGTGTTCTTGCCTCCTTGGTTTTTATGACTATGTCGTCGACATAGACTTGGACGTTGCGACCGATCTGGTCCTTGAGGCAGGACTGCATGCATCGCTGGTACGTGGCACCCGCGTTCTTTAGCCCGAAGGGCATTGTGTTGTAGCAGAATACTCCGAACGGTGTGATGAACGCCGTTTTATCTTGATCTTCGACCTTGAGTCGAATCTGGTTATAGCCTGAGTAGGCGTCGAGGAAGGAGAGCTTCTCACAACCTGCAGTCGAATCGATGATCTGGTCGATCCGAGGTAGAGGGAAGTGGTCCTTTGGGCAGTGTTTATTTAGTGACGTGAAGTCCACGCACATCCGCAGGATGTCCGTGTCCTTCTTCGGGACCATCACCGTATTTGCCAGCCACTCGCTTTCCTTGATTTCCCGGATGAAGTCTGCTGCGAGTAATCTGTTGATCTCCTTGCCGATAGCTTCTGTTCGTGGCTCTGACAGTCTTCGGATAGACTGCTTGACTGGCTTGGTGTCTGGGAAGACATTGAGTGCGTGCTCGGCGAATTCCCTGAGAACTCCTGGCATGTCCGCAGGACACCAGACGAATATTTCCCAGCGCTCACGGAGGAATTCGACGAGCGCGCCTTCCTATGCGGTGCTGAGGTCGTTGGCGATCAACGCCGTCTTGGAGGCGTCTGTCGGATGGACCTGCACTTTCTTGGTGTTGACGGTGGAGTCGAAGGACATGTCGGGTGTGTTCTGCCTTGTGATTGGGGGTAGCCCATTGTCCGTCACCTCGCGGAGCCTTACGAGCTCGTCTTGCATGCCGAAGGACTGGGAGATTTTGTTGAAATCCCTGTCGCATTGGTCCGATCGGGTGAAGCTCCCGTGGACTGTGATGACGCCCCTTGGTCCTGGCATCTTGAGTAGTAGGTATGCGTAGTGTGGGACGGCCAGGAACCTTGCGAATGCTACACGTCCCAGGATGGCATGGTATTGCGACGGCCAGTCCACCACTTCGAATTCTAGGCGCTCCTGCCGAAAGTTGTCCGGCTTCCCGAAGATGACGTCGACCCTATTTTGCCCAGGGGGAAGATGCCCTTCTTGGGACAATGCCGTGGAACGTTGTGTCTGATTGTTCTAGGCTGCATTGCGGGATCCGCATAGCTGCTAGAGTGCTTGCGAACATTAGGTTGATGCCGCTGCCGCCGTCCATGAAGACGCGACTCATCTCGAAGCCTCCGATTTGCGCCTCCAGCACCAGGGCAGCATGACCTGGGCGAGGGATCTGGCAAGGGTGATCCGCGCGAGTGAATGTGATGCAGGACTCCGATCCGCTGAGGTACTCAGGGATTGCAGGCGGAGTTGCCACGGCCAAGTTGATTTGTCGGGTGATTTTCTTCTGCACCCTATTTGTGGGGCGTCCCTTCTGTATCATATTGAGTGCTCCTTTTGGTGGGGGGTATGCGACCCCGGCGTTGTTTTGCGTTGGTGCGACTGGTTGATTTGGGCCTCCAATAGGCGGCGGTGGAGGAGCTCCGTGTGCTATTTCACCTGGCGCAGGTGTGTTTCCGAACGCAGGGATTGGAGCTTGTTGCCTCATCTGCACCATGCCTTCGCTGAGTTTCTGGAACTCGCGGCAGTCCTTGAGCATGTGGCTAGCTTTCTTTTTGCCATCTTGTTTGTCGATGTAGAAGTGGATGGTGCATGGACCCGAAAGTTTGTCGAATGCTGAGGGCCCGTTCTCGCGGTCGCGGCGTTGCCACGACTGCGTTGGTCGTCCGTTGTCGCGGAAGTTTCCGCTGCGGTATCCTCCGCTGTTGCGGCTGTTGTCATTACGGCGGTCGGCGTAGCCGGCTGCGACCATGTCGGGTCCGTCGCGGTCCTCGTAGACGCGCGATCTCCTCTTGCTGCGGCGTTCGCGTCTTCGGCCGTAGTCGTCCTCTTCATCTGATTGCGCCCGCTGGATGCAATCTTCGCCGTCTGCCCAACTGTTGGCGATTTCCATGAGCTGGTCGAGTGTCTTGGGCTTTACACGTCCAAGTTTCTCTTTGAAGTCTGGGCGTTTGACGCCGTCCCTGAAGGCGTCGATGGCCCGCTCTTCGGAGATGTGTGCTGCGGAGTTCTTGGTTGTAGACCAGCGTAGTATGTACGAGCGAATAGATTCACCCGTTCTCTGAGTGCAGGCTCGCAATTCTTCAATTGAGGCGGGCCTCTTGCTGGTGCCTTTGAAGTTTCGGATGAAGCTGTAAGCGAGCTCCTCCCAGCTTCGGATGGATCCTGATGATAGGCTGCTAAGCCAGACCCGCGCTGCGCCTGTTAGCTGCAGCTGAAGGCATTGCATGGCGGTTTCTTTGTTGCCTCCGTGAAGCTTGACGGATGACAGATGGTCACTGAGCCAGGACTTTGGATCTTGCGTGCCGTTGAACTTCGGAGTATCCGAAGGAAGCTTGAAGTTGCGTGGCATCTGTGTTCACCGGACGGATCTGCTGAAGCATCGAGCCCCGCAGAGTTCTCCTTCGTCTTCATCCATCTCAGATTCAGACGAGCATGCACGTTTAGCGCGTGCTTTATCGATCTTGCGCTGTGTAAGCTTGTCTCTGGCGTCGTAGTCGCTTTTATGGCGGTGCGAGCTCTTCTTCCTTCGAGGAAGATCGTGCTCCTCTTCCTCTTCGGATGAGGGGGTGGGACTCCGGTCGCGCCTGGCCGGAGCTTTCTTCTTCGGTTCCGCAGGAGCGTCTTCGTGGAGCGCAGCTCCAATTAGTCCTAGTCCGGTGAGTGCGGACCTATGCATGGCCCTTTTCGGGTCCCCCTCCGGAGGTGGGTGAGCCGCGAGATACGCAGTGGCTGCCATGATCGCAGCTTGTGGCGTCTTCGGGATGATGTTGCCGTCAGCGTCCATGTCCATGAACGATGTATGGAGAGTTCGGGTCACGTCACGCCGCTCCTTGGGGTCCATGTTTTCCACCTGAGAGCGGTGCTTGTTTCCCTGATTTCCGTTTGTGCTAGAGCCGGGTCCCATGGCGGAGAGCGCAGCTCGTCGCGCACTGGACTCAGAGGCTGCTTGCTTGCATTTGTCGAGCGTCTCCTGCATCTTGACTTGCTTCTTGTGCTCCTCGATGAGGAGGTAGTGGTATGCCCTCAGCAGATCACGTGGGGAGTCCAGAGGTAGGACTATTTCGCCTGCGACGGCGCGGCGTGCTTCGACCCATCCTTCTTTGCTAAGTTGGATGAGGTGGCCACTGTTTTCCCCGTTTTCGTCGTTTCCACCGTTTTCGCCGTTTCTGTCCTGCGGGTTGGGGTTGGGCGGCGGGTTAGGCGTTTCCTCATCGGTTTGGATGACTGCGGCGCACAGATAGCGCCTGCAGATTGGTTGGCTGCTGCCGCAGCTTTCGGATCCGGAACCGTAGGTCCCTTCATCCGAAGGTGGATCGCACAGATCGGAGTTGCAGCTGCTGCTGCTGTAGAACTCATCTGTTGATGGTGACGTGCGTAGCACGGGGTGTGGAGTCCACGAAGCGGGCCTGATTGACGGCACGGGCACCCGCTCAGGGAGGCGGAGGGTGCCAGTTTGTCCCACCTGGAAGCAGAAGCTCCCGAACAAGATTTCGAGTCCGTCGCCTACGGGCTCGAAATCCTTCATGGTATCCGGCGAGTGGGCGGTGAAGTCGAAAGTGCCGAAGAGGAGGTGATTCTCCGTCGCCGCGGAGTTGTAGATCGATCGGGTCGAAACCGTCACGACCGCACAATCAGCAGCCCCAATTCCCACAGATGGCGCCAATTGACGAGGTTTAATCTCGTCAATGCCCATTGTTATGGACTTGGGTTTTGGAGAAGATGGGGATGCTGGAGATCGTGGCACGGTTAACAGACAAGCAACCAGGGGACACGAGATTTACCCAGGTTCAGGCCCCCGGAGGGAAAACCCTACTCCTGCTTGTCTGCTCTTTGATTACGGCGGAACCGAAGGTTACAAGGTGCGTAGATTCGATCTGGCGTAGATGCGTGTGCGAAAGTATGAGTCGAGTTGCCCTAGGACGTGCCCTCCTGGCCTTTATATAGACTTAGGCAGGTCCCGGGCGTAGTCCTAGTCGGTTACAAGTTCTAGGGTTTTACTCCTTTGAATTTCCTATCTCCTCTAGTCTTGCTCTCCAAGGATCCGAAGACGTCATGGGCCTTGGCCACCCGAAAATCTTCATGGGCCAGCGTATGTCTGCCGTGGGCCTTCCTTGGGCTGGACTAGGTATGCTGAAGTTACGTACCCGTAGGGTATAACCATGTCAGTAGCCTCCTTCTCCTTCGGCGAGCCCCTTATCCACCCACCTCCGGGATATCCCTCCTCCGGCGACCCCCACCTCCGGCCAGATCTGGCCAACTTTATTTTTGAAATTTGAAAAAAAATATGTGGTGCATATTGGCAATATGCGCCACAGAAGTTTTAGATCTAGCCCGCATTTTTTTTAAAATTTGAAAAAAAACTTCCGTGACGCATATAAGCAATATGCGCCATTGAACTTTGAGACTTCTGTGACGCATTTTAAAATGTGCCATAAAACTACACTTTAGTGGCATGATAACAGTGGCAACCAGAGTAGTGAAGAGCCACCCGAGAGCAACCAGAGGTGCTTATTCCAGGGAGCCACAGTCGGAGCTCTCATCTTCCTCCACCACGGAAGCAGACCGACGAGCACCAACAACGGCCAGCTCGTGCCGCGCCACAGCAACAAGCTAGCCAGATCTCCCCTGTAACCTCCAAATTCTGGCGTCACGACAACACTCCTCTCCTCCCCCTCGCCGCCACTGCCGACCAGCAAGAGAAGCAGCAGCACCACCACCCCAAAGAAGAAGAAGCAACAAACCTTGGTCTTATTGCGGAGATCCTCAAGAACATGAGTTCCAGCAGTAGCCCCGACCACCAGAGGCACGCCGACGGAGCTCCCTCTTGAGTTGTTCGAGATCTGACCAAGAGGATTCCAACCCTACTCCAAACTACTAGTAGCACGCCAAAACACCTAGATCTAACCCTAGAATCTACTCCGGCGCCATCCCCTCGCCATCTCCGACCAGCAACGTCGGTGAAGAGAGCTTGGGGCCAGGCCGGACCTCCTGCGACGACTCTCAAACGGGGGCGGCGAGATCAGGGGAGGGGGAGGGGAAAAACGGGTCGTCCAAAGAGATATGTGTTGTTAGTTACATGGTAGTTTGCTCTTAGCTATACCAAGAGGCAACCATTATCAGGCTACATGTTAGTTTGCTCTTAGTTATACAAATAGTTATATACCGTAGTTTGTTAGTGTGACAGTGAAGTTAAAAAAAAACACCGTCGTACTCGTACAGTTAATAATGGGAGCCAAAAAATCAAATCTCGCGATGGAAAAAAAAGTCACACCAGCGATTCAAATTGGCGAGTCGGGGAGGGAGGAAGGATAGTGCATCCCCACAACACAAAGATGCTGTCCTCTCTCTGTCCCTCACTCCCTCAGTCGGCCATGAGCTGACTTTTGCCCTCGGACCTCGGACATCCCCTTCTCTCTCCTCACTTTCTCTTTCCTGCCCGTTCTTCCAAGAGTCCTGTCCCTGCCCCTACCCCTCCCCCCAAATTCCCCGACCCACCGCTCCCGAATCGCTCCAAAGATCGGGTTTTCGGAGGGCTTCCGCCCCCAGATCGGGGAGGGATCCCCGTCTCCTCTGGTGGGTCGGTCCCCGCCGTTCTTTTCTTGATCTTTCTTTACTGGGGGGAGGTTTCTTGGATGGGGTGCCTGCCGTGCTTCGGGTCGAGCGGCAAGGGGGAGCCCGCCAAGAAGCCCGCCGCCGCCGCGGGCGGTGGCGGCGCGCGGAAGGACGTTCCGGCGGATCGCCGCGCCTCCGGGGTCGAATCAGGTGTGGTTCCTGTGGAAGGCTGGATCTCGGCTGGGTTTGTTTTTGAGAAATGGTCTTTATTTTCCCCGTTTAAATTAAATGATGCGCGCGGTGCCAAGATTTGGGTGGATCAGATTAAGGAATGTGCCAATCTCTCGTGTCCCCGGAAATCCTTGTAACACGCGTACTCCATGTAGTGTAGCGAGTAGCTTCAGACTGAGACCAACGTCATGTAGTGTTGGTGGACTTTGTGTTCATGTTAGTGTATTTGATGGCATGGACGATTGACGTATATGTGTTTTCACGTATATGTGTTTTCACCTTGATTGACGTATATGTGTTTTTGGATTGGCCATATAGGTTCTGCTAAAATCTTACAAGTTAAACAAGTATTGCTTGACCATCGACGGATATGTGATTATGTTATGATGCTGGCTATCTTCAACTCGGTAGTATGACACAAGTGTCATATGGATAATTGTTTCCTTATAAGTTCTTGATATCACTGAAAAACCCATTGGGAACCCATGCTTGTTGCAACAAATGGTAGATGACCCTGTACAACATTCCAAATGTGTCAAAGAAGTGTCAAATGATATTTATTTCCTCCCAACATGATACACTTAACGCAGAAACTATCTAAGAAATTTTAGTTTAAAGATGGCCCTATTTCTCAATTCATTTAGGACTAAGGGTTACGAGTAGACCAGTATGGGGCAACGACTCATAGACTAGTCGTGACTAGTCAGTCGACATGAGTCCAGCAATAGGTACTATAAAATACCATAATATATAATTACTAATAGTTTTATACTAGTATGTAAATATGTAATACAATAGAATGCTGGGGACAGGGAGTGGAGGAGCATACCAGCAAGATCAGAGCAGAGCAACATCAGTCGATGGAGAGTTGGGGAGGATCCTGGGAGCAGTAGCAGACGGTGGAGGAGCAGACCAGCAGCTGCAGCAGCCACTCGCAGAGGAGCAGACCAGCAGCCGCAGCAACCAGGGGAGGAGCCTCGGAGCAGTAGCAGCCGGTGGAGGAGAAGTCAGGAGCCAGAAGAAACAGGTGGAGGTGCCATGGGCTTGCGGCGGTGCTGGCCGGCAGGCTCGTGGCAGCGGCCACCGGCGAAGGGAGAGGACACGGAGGAAGCCTGTGCAACTCGATCTAGGTTTTCCAAAACTAGGAAGGGAATATAGAAAAAAATATGACAGGTGGGGTCATTTTTTAGTCGCTCATAACAAAAAGCTGGACTAGTCGAGGTTAGTCGTGACTAGTCGAATGAGTCGTTTGAATCATCCAATGAGTCGAGTCGAGAGATTGAGTCGACCTCGGAGTTGCGACTCGTCGACTAGTCGAGCGACTCTGAGATCCTTGTTCAGGACACTGAGCAAGTTTTTTTTTAGCTCTTCTGCTACAGTTATGTCTTAAATATCGCAACACCCACACTTTGCTGCAAGCCTGTAACATTTGTTTACTAGCTCCATTAGTGTCCGGATTAAATTGTTTTCGACTCTTTACCCAAATAGTAAACAATTTATATCATTGCATACACGTTTGCGTTCTTTTACCAAGATAGATACTATGCCACATGACCCACTTGAACATTGTAGTTTTTGTGGTAAGTTAAAGGCTTAGAGAAAATCTAGAATATTTTTTGGTAAGTTAAATTTTGTTCTTTCATATTAGTAAAGATTTTTTTTGACAGCTTCATATTAGTAAAAATTATTCTTGGCAAGAGCATGAATAACCTTAACTTTTCCCCTTTCTATATGTATTATTATGTAGTTTAAATCATGTTAATATTCCACACCACATTTGCTCCGAGAGGCTAGAATTCCCAAGCAGTGGTGGCGGGGGATGTCATACATAGACATTACGGTCGTTATAGTTAATCATGCATAAAAAAAAGTTACCAAGGAGGAACAAAGTCGCTATTTGTTAGGAAAAAAATAGGCACCAATTTGAGTTGAAGAGGACTCAAAACTGGGTCTTAGGCCCGTACACCCACACTTACCACCAACTGAGCTAGTTGAGTATATCTGCAGTTATGGTATTAGAGTTTTCAAAGGAATCAAGCCATAATGTTAGATACATAGACAAGCCCTCAATCCAGTCGCACATTTGCACATGGTCTATGGCTACTCTTATACCATTTTAATTACTGTGTTTTGGAAGTACTTCATGTCACCGAATGTTGTATTCTTTAATCCAGATGGTCCCTAATCCTAGATGAACTTTTTCTTTAGATAAATCAAAACCACAAGGTGTATTGGACTCTAAGAAGGACGCAGTCATCCCACGGGAGGGAAATAATCAACATATTGCGGCACACACTTTCACTTTTCGTGAGCTTGCTGCTGCCACTAAGAACTTCAGACAGGATTGCCTATTGGGCGAGGGAGGTTTTGGCCGTGTTTATAAAGGACGTTTGGACAATGGACAGGTTTGGCTTTATGAAAGTAATTCATGCATTCAGATTTTATGTGTATCTTCTTTTTGTTTATTTTTTTAGCTTTTAATTAGCCTATCATTGAAATGCCAATATGATTGCCACATCTCTTTTAACCCGGGGTTGAAGGTTCTTGCTATATGGTCTAGATGGGCCATTGGAGAAGACATTTTCCTTGTTGTAACAACTCCCTACTGTGCAGGCTGTCGCAGTTAAGCAACTTGACCGTAATGGTCTTCAAGGAAACAGAGAGTTTCTGGTTGAGGTCCTTATGCTCAGTCTATTGCACCATGACAACCTTGTAAACCTAATTGGATACTGTGCTGATGGGGATCAACGTCTTCTTGTATATGAATTTATGCCACTTGGATCACTTGAAGATCATTTGCATGGTAAGTCACTTCACTTATGAACTTCTATCAATGCACTACAACCTACACACAGCCCCATTTCCCATATATTCAAAAGCTTTGGGCATTGTCATGGTTCAAAAAAGCGTCTCTAGGCGCTCACCTCAGCAGCAGCACAGCACATAATCTTGGCCCTAGGTGGTTGATTAGGCACCTACCGGGGTTGTCCGCAAGGAATCAACCTCAATGGCGCGTGGCGAGGAATGGATGGGGAGGAAGAAGGACGCAGTGTGGGGAGAGAGAAAACGCAGCAGCTTCAGGGAGGCTACAAAATGCGACGGAGTTTTGCTGGTGGAGTTGCAGGCTCAGTGACAAGGGCGCTGCTGCTGTTGCTCATGCAGTCGTGTTATTTCATGGCGGCTGCATGATGCAGAGGCAGGTCTGAACCCTGACCTAACTAAAGCAGCAGCTTAGTGGGCCAAATGAGCCTGATGTGCCTTTCTTTTCTTCCCCTTTCATTTCTACTTTTTTACCCTCGGATTTATTTTCCCAGGATGCACATGAGTGAGGACAAAGTGCCCTCGAAAGACTTGTGTTTTTTTGTGCGGTACTATAGCCTAGAGAGCAGCCAAGAGTAAAGAGTGTCCTGGGGTGTTACACTGCACATAAATGCTGTTGGGCAATTAATAGGGTGTATGTGGAAGGGAGAGAAGCAGCCGAGGATGTTGCCATTGCTGTCAGTGATTTCTCATGAACATCTACCACCTCTGTGTGCTCCTTGTCGGGGGCCTCGTAATTTACTAGTTGGCCTGGCTTAATATAATTTCGTCAAAAACAAGAAATGAAGTTATCTTTAAAAATTCCAAACTTTCAACAATGTGGGGTCAAGTTAGGGAAAAAAAACCATTCAGAATGTAAACATATCATGGTTACCTTCTTTTTAGATGGTAAATTGTACTAATGTTGTTCTACCACACTGTTATCTAATTATTTTCTGTGCCCTAGATTAATAAATATTCGTTGGCTCATCTCGTATCTTCAAAGCATTTTATTTGAAGCAGCAACTTATCTATCTAATTTGAAATAATTTTCATGTTAGATATTCCACCTGAAAAGGAACCTCTTGACTGGAACACACGGATGAAGATTGCTGCTGGTGCTGCCAAGGGGTTAGAGTACTTGCATGACAAGGCAAATCCTCCTGTTATCTACCGGGATTTTAAGTCGTCAAACATTCTTCTTTGCGAAGGGTTTCATCCAAAGCTATCTGACTTTGGCCTTGCAAAACTTGGCCCTGTCGGTGATAAGACTCATGTTTCAACACGTGTTATGGGGACTTATGGCTACTGTGCCCCTGAGTATGCAATGACTGGACAGCTTACAGTTAAATCTGACGTGTATAGCTTCGGTGTTGTGTTCCTTGAACTGATTACGGGCCGTAAAGCAATTGACAACACCAAACCACATGGAGAGCAAAATCTAGTGGCATGGGTATGTTCTTCCACTCTCTACTAATCTTACTTCTCAGGATTTACAGTTGGCATCAACATGTCATTCAAAAGCCCATTTTCTTACACATTTCATGAGATTATTTGAAGCATAGTTACTATAGTAAATTTGCTAAAACATTGAGATATTAACAAGATAATGGGATTAAGCTGTTGCTCTAGTCCAGAAAATAAAACAGTGTGAAGAAACAGAAAGAGAAATCGTTTATATCAGGTGGGAACTCTGCTGCCCAATCAAGGAATTTTAGGAACTTACTTTTTTTTTCCTGTTTTGTATAACCAACACCTGAGGGTCTTTAGCTTCGTTTTTCCGTTTTGAATCATATTGTCCTCTTTTTCAAGGATACACCCTGGAAGATGTATCAATTTCATATTGTCCTCTTGAACAGAACTCTAAAACCTTTATTCTCTCTATTGGATGGGCATAGACTGCTGATGTAGAATAGTAGAGCTTAGATTGAGGTGTGTTTCCTTGCACATGGAGGTATTTTCATAGCTCGAACCTGTAGTATCTAAATGAATTCACCTAGGCACTGTTTTTTTCCTGTATGTAATACTTGTGCATTGTCATGTTATGAGGATGATGCTACTTGCAGAATAAGCTGTCAGATCAGCTGCTTAAGTTGGTCATAATTCATGAATACTAGTGAAATTGGGGCCTTCTGTTCCGTGTTGATCACTAGATTAGTTTAAATATTTATGGATCCACTTCATTCTCAATCACAAGTTGTTGCCAAAAAAATGCTCTGAAAATTAAGTGTATTTTGCTAAAGTCAGTTATACAAATAGAAGTATATATTTCTTGTCAAGTATTCTTTGCAGTTGCATGTTTAAATCAATATTGCTTAGACAATATAATGTTGTATGCCTTATGGTTGATCTGATATGCAGGCTCGTCCTTTGTTCAAAGACCGTAGAAAATTTCCTAAAATGGCTGATCCATCACTTCAAGGCCGCTTTCCTATGAGAGGTCTGTATCAGGCTTTAGCGGTTGCTGCGATGTGTTTGCAAGAGCAAGCTGCAACTCGGCCTTTTATAGGAGATGTGGTCACTGCCCTTTCGTATCTGGCTTCTCAGGCATACGATCCAAATGCACCCGCTCAACATAGTCGGAGCAATGCATCTACCCCTCGAGCCAGGGAGCGTGCTAATGGGAACAGTGACCAACGGCGTATCCACTCGCCAAATCACCATTCTCCAGATTTGAGGAGGAAAGAAGCCACAGCAACATCGAAGTATGAACCCGAGGTTAGTAGGAATAGTTCTGGTGGTGGTTCTGGTAGACGGTCGGGCTTGGATGATCGGGATGTCACAGGTTCACAAGCAGGTAGTCCTGCTCATACAGGAAAGAGGTCTTCAAGGACCTCTGAGAGGCAGCGTGCTATTGCAGACGCCAAGACATGGGGTGAGAATTCAAGAGAGAGGAAGTGGCCAAATGCTCGAGGCAGCTTCGATAGTACAAATGAATAGAACTCTGGAGCAGAAGGTCTGAGTAATCATTCTAGAACAAAGACGAGTTGCTTGCCAGCACCAAACAGGTGACAGATTAGGAACATGGGGTTCGATCTCGGTTCCATGTTTAATGTGAATAGAGCTTTCCTTCTTTTCTTTCCTGGCCATCACCACTGCTTCATAGTTCCTCTTCCACAAAATTTCACCACCACAATCACCACACGCCTATTCCTGGCTTCCGTTCCTCGTGAATGTGACCATGCAAATGTGTCTTTATCATCACAGCGACAACCAGCATTTGGCCGGAAAAATTAGCAAGCAAAGGGAAAAAATGTTCCGAGGAGCACATGATCCAATCAAATACGTCTGTTCTGTTGCAGTTCCATGCGATGGATATCAGCGGCGGCGCAATTGTTCCAAGCATAGAGCTTTGTTGTGAAGTCTGAGTACCGAGGGATGTGATGATTTTTCTTCCATCAAGAGTTTGTACCGAGGGGTTTTACCTGTGTTTCATACGTCAGTCAGTTCATGTCACATTTTTTGTGTTGGTTTGTCAGAACATCCGTTGATTAATCCCTTCTAGCAAGCTGTTGTGTCCTTTCCATCTGAGCTGTGCATTATGTTTCGAAATGAAAAGCTAAGCTTATATTGAGTTGTATCAGTTCATATGTTCTCCTTTTGTTTTCTATGGTTGAGCTTTCTGTCAGTTTCTATTATAACAAATTTGCATGGAGCACGAGATTGTTGTTTTTGTGTCCAACATTGTTCAAACTAATGATACAAATTTTGGATTTTATTTAGGTAACCTCATACTATAGTTTTATTTCCATATTCTCTTTTCTATAGTTGGTTATTAACTTATTATACACTAGGTCAAAAATGCCATTCCTATTTGTATGCAACTAAGATGTACACTTTCGAGAGATGTCAGTGCTTAAGCATAAGAACTATAGATGGTTCCAAGTATATCAACTAGTAATTGAGTACCAAACCAAGTTAGTAAAGGCCCACAAAATTCTTAACACCTGAAATTAATTTTTTTTGAACAAAAGAGGGACCCCGAAGGGTCCAGAGCTGCATTAGTTGGCAAAGAAATTGACCCAGTAAGAAACTAAAATTACAACCTGGTGCAATCAGGTCCCTCTTCACTGAGCTTGATGAAGTTTAGACATCACAGCCACCTGCACCGCCATTGGGGACGAAACCACTTGCGTCCGGTGGCACAGCGACCAGGATCACAGCCACCTGCACCGCCATCGGGGACGAAACCACTTGCATCTGGCGGCACAGCGACCAGGGGGGTGAGCTCAGTGGGGAGGATGCAACACCGCAGCCCAGAGAGGTCACAGCAACCAAAGATAACTGAGGCGCCAACTCGCCTCAGTTGATGATAATTGGCAGCTCCACTCCATGCGAACCACATCAGATCTCCATGACGCCACTCCACCTACATGATGGCCGAAGCAGAGCGTCCACTGCGCCTGCACGGCAGCACACCTACATCGAGATCCAGAGGACTGACCACGAGCTTACTGAAGTGGGATCTTCGATCAACCCCCGACCGCGGCTCATCACCTCCAGGCTAGCTCGAGAGCAGCCAGACCACCCCAAGACACTGGCATGGTGCCAAACTCTGGCAACAAGCCAAGGCAGACTCTAGACCTAACCCTAAACTACTCCTGTACAGGGGGGGGGGGGGGTCCCTCACCACAACTGAACACTCAAGACAAAATAACGGCCAATACCGACGCGACTAAACCGTATGCTGCCCATAACGAGAAGCAACCGCCGAGCTTAAACAACTGAAGACATATATACATGAACCATGTTTGTACATTTGAGAAATATACACCCTCAGCAAGGATAATTTAATCCAGCACGTGTCTATGTACATGAGATAGTCCATAGACTGCCAACGAGCAAGTTCTACTTGGCAGAAAAGAACAATCACTAGAACTTCATGCCATCTTGAGCCATTTTACTGTGCGCTGAGTTGCTGATCAACTGATAGACCGGGCTGCTTCGACAAGATGATAGTACCGTCGGCAGAGCCAATTTTGTACCTGAGCATATTGCCATCCGTGACGATCCTGCATGATCCCCGCGACTCAGAGTGCATGCTGACGCCGAGATAGTGGAGATGGTCTTGCACGCTGTTACCACTCACAGACCTGGACAAAAGAGCAACATTAGGATGGACGAACATCAGCTAGCAAAGTGATCACAAAAAAGACAGAGAGTTAATTTGTAGGGCGACAGGGACCTGCTGCAAGCAGGGTCTTCACCAGAATCGTCGCAGATTTGCTCGATAGGGTATACCAGGCTATCTAGTCCGACATTATGGACCCATACCTGAAAATATATGTGAAATGCGCCGGAAAATCGACAGGAGACAGTTAAAATGAGGAGTAAGGAGACAGTTAAATGAGGAGTAAGGAGACA
Organism: Avena sativa; assembly: GCA_916181665.1. Classification (NCBI taxonomy): domain Eukaryota; kingdom Viridiplantae; phylum Streptophyta; class Magnoliopsida; order Poales; family Poaceae; genus Avena; species Avena sativa. The sequence continues at coordinate 311,282,841 of OV702279.1, read as the reverse complement.
GTTTGTGGGGTAATTTTCACATATCTCTCAAAAAAACATAACATCAGGTGTACCAGAGAGATCTAGGACAGTAGTTATAAAAGGTGGAAGTGAAACAGAGCAACACATACCTCCCGTGGGAAATGATGGTAGGTTTTCTGTGGGAAGTAGTGGTAGTACGGGGGTAAATGAGGCACAATATCGTGTGCGTTGGTTACTCGAATTGCGTTTGGCAAGTATTTCTTGAAGTGGGAGGAAAACACAGAGTTGCCAATCCGAGGTTGCCCAAATGTCAGTAGTGTCACGTCCTTTAACCCATAGTTGACCTTCAAGAACACGCAAACATGTGTTATCATGCTAGCTAATTCAGAAGCACATGACGTAAATTGTTGAGGAAAGACAAAAAGAAAGCTATTCATCTGAAGAACAAGCACATAAATTATACTTTCAACTTAGGTCCTTGATCTTAAATGACCTTGCTGGGATTTTCCAACAAAATATTAGTAAAATGTAAAGAGAGCTCAATCTGAGAATTTTGTTAGTTAATTATGCAATATTGATTTGGGATTTTAATCATGTTATTCCATTCAGTGCATTTTATACACATTAAAGAATAAACTAAAATAAGAACAGAAGAGGACTGGAATCCCCAGGCAATGCACCCTATTTATTCCATTCAGTACAGCTCATAGTAGAACTTAGCAGGAAGATGAATTCCATGAAAGTATTACTTCTGAACAGAGAAACTTTCAATAGAAGCTGAAAGCATATCTTCTTCAGACTAATATTAGTACTCACAATAAGATCAAGGGCGCAAAACGAAGCCATGGCCCCTCCCATGGAATGTCCTGTGACCATGATGGGAACATTGCCATAAGTTTCCATGGTCTTCTGGATGCCATTGACAACTCCATCTCGTAATGTTGTGTTATGATATGCAGAATAAAACCCACTGTGCACCTATAAACAGATAGATCGCCGACATTAATAATGTGAAAGAAACTGGCATTTACATCATATATACTTGAGCCATGCTAACCTTTGCTTCAGCCATGCCTGGATAGTCGAAATCAAGTTGTTTCCAGAACAAGTCCTCTATCCAATTCTGAATGCTGAGAAAATGGAGGAGCAGCATTACTTACATAAATACAACAAGATGTAGATTATGTCAATTTTCTCTGTTGAAAAAAAATTCAGGTATTAATTGATGTATGCCTTGTCAAATTTATGTGATTGACTAGACTTCAGAATATCAATTTAAGATACCTCACATGTTAGATTTTTTTCCTGATGTTGAAGAAGTCGAAAATCAGCCTTTAAAGTAACCAATAATAAGGAAGAGGTAAAGAAGTACCTGTTCTCTTGAGTGCCTCTGAACGCAACTACAATAGCTTTCAAGTCACTTGCGAAACCGACATATGCCTGGTTCATCAAAACAATGAAGATCAATGTACAAGAAGAGTGCATTAAGGTGATCATGGATATAGGGATTAACCTCCAAGCAATTTTCCACATCAATAATCAGCTCCATCATCTCAAACCCCTGTGTCATATATAGACTTATCAGGCATCCACGCAACAAAAGTTGCATACGAATTGACAATGGGAAATCTTAGAACAAAATCATCCTCTTGCCCTTTCTTAAAAAAGATGCAACAAGTGACTAGGATGAATACCTTCGTCAGGTCACCGCATTTTTCGCAAGTCCAGGTAAATAGTTGCGAAAGATCATTAGTATAGACCTGTAAACAACACCACGTTCAAACTGATGGCTACTCGACATCACTGGAAACCCGGATTTATTCAAATCTGAAGAAGGGGATGATAAAGAGAAGAAGGCAAAACAGGCTTACTGCTGAAGTATACTCTGCGAGCGTCTTGGCGAGAGTTGAGTTATATACCGGCTCTGGTTTGTCCTTAAGTTCTGAATCAAGAGAGTAGAACCAAGATGAGGATACAGGAATACTTTCAGTAATCGGAGAATCAAGCTAGGGGCAAAATCGAGGTACTAAGGTAAGAATCTTTGTGGAGTATGGTAGGTAAAGGCATGGACAAGCACATCCTAAATTGGAGTTTGAGAACAAAACGAGCCCCCGACCCGCGTCGCTCCTTCCCCAGGGGCGACCCGGGAGGCGACGCCGCCCACCACCGCCGACCCACCCTCCCTCCCCCTCCCTCCTGCCGTCGCCGGTCGCCTCCACCGGGCAAAGCCCGGGTGGAGCCGGCGGCGGCGGGTCCTTCTCCGCGGCTGCGCTCGGGAGTGGGGGAGCTCGCGGCGGCGGCGCTCATGGCGGACGGGTGGTTGCGCGCTTCGGGCGGCGGGCGGCCGCTCTGCAGACGGGGACTTCGGCAGCGGCGGCGTCCGGCGGAGTGGGAGGCGGCGGCCGGGTCTGCGCGGCTGGGTTCTGTCCGGGCCCGATCTGGGCCCTGGATGGGCCTGGGCGGGCTGCGGCCGTGGCGTCCCTCTCGGCGTCCGCGCGGGAGGCCGAGCCGGCGGGCTCGGGCGGGGCTTCGGTCGGGGCGGCGCCCTCGACCTCGGGCGGCAGGCAGGGGTGGCTAAGCTGTTTCTCCGGCGTCGGCGGCGTCCGGTCTGCCGGAGATGTGGATGCCGGGGCGGCGGCCCCGGGGACGCGACGGCTTTCGGGTGGTCAGCGGCCGGAGGTTTTGCCTCGACGCTTCGGTGGCGTGGAGGACGGCGGGCTGGGGGTGTCTCGGCGTGGTGGTCTCGTCGCGGCCGCGCCCTACCTCGTCGGTGCTTTGGCGGCTTGGCGGCTGCGGTGGGTCTATGCCGGAGCGGCGGCTCCGGATCGTGATGGTGGTGATGCTCTTCCCTGGCCACGGGGGCGGCGGGGTTGGGCTCTGTGGGCATGGACGGCGTCTCTTTCGCCGGTGATCTTGCTCGCCGGGCGGCATGGACTGTCTAGTTGATAGTCCCTTGGAGGTGGTGGTCGAGGTCTCCGGACGAAACTCTAGCCCGACGCGGTCGGTGCCGGCAACGGCGGCGCTTGTGAGCGTCATTCATCCCTCTTGAGGGCGTTGTCGTGGAGCCTCGACGCCCCTCCGTCGTTCATTCCGGGGTGAAAACCCAAATCTGGCTTGCCGGATTGGATGACGGCGGCGTCTTCTGGACGTCGTTACCCCCTTGGAGGCGTCATCTTTCGGAGTGGGCGGAGCCTTTGCTTGGGGTGTTTGTGTTGCTGGTCCGAGTCGTTTGTCTTTGAGCCCTGTCGGCGTGCGGGTACCGCCGGCGTGTTCCCAGCGGCCTGCCTCTCGCCATGAAGCCGAGAGGCCTAGCCGTTCCTTCGGCTCTGACTTCCTCTCCGGGGACCTGGACCAGGCTTTTCGTTGCGCTCGCTGTTTCCGTTGTGTTCGTGTCGTTCGGCGATGCTCCAGACCTAGTCGACCTAGGTAGTGTGGCCTCGTGTGGTTTTCTGCCAGTTTTTCCTTAAAACTGTGCCGTTTGGGGTCTTTTTTTGGTCCGGTTCCCCTTTTAACCGGACCCGTGTGTTTATACGTCTGTTTGGGGTTTTGGCCGGTTTCCCTTCCAAACCAGTCAATTCTCTTCTTCTAATAGAAAAGGCAATGCTCCTGCTGGTTGCACTAAAAAATAAATTGGAGTTTGAACCACACAACAGGAATCGAAGTATCGAACAACATTCAGTGAACTAGTGATCAGATAACAGCTAGTGATAATGAGCATCTAGTTGCTAATCAGTTCCTAAACATATATAACGACGGCATTGCCCGAACCCAGGGCAAAATCAGCCGGGAAACAGGGTAGGTCCGCAACCCACGTAGGGCTCGAACTGCCCTGCAGGCAGAAATCAGTCCAGGGAAGTTCTCCGAGGCGAGAAAAAAGTAGCCGTACCTCTCCCGGAGCAAAGCACCAGGAAGCACATTAGGACGGCGGCCTGCAGCCACCGCCACCGCTGCTCCTCCATCCCCTCTGAATCCGCGGCAGGAGAACCCAACAACCTTCCCCCCGGAGAGATTCAGCGCGCGCCTCGCCGCCGGAGGCCGGGACCCGCCCGAGAACTCCTTTTCGCCCGATCGAGCGAGAGGGAAGGGAAATCGATGGATCAATGATTAGCGGGAGGAGCGCGTCGGGTCGCACTCACACCCGCGAGAAAATATTCGAGTTGGAGAAGAAGTGCAGGGCAAGCGAAACGAAAATATATAAACTGGAGGGGGAGATATATAAAATAATTTTGCGAAAACTTAGACCAGGCTGATTACGGAAACACGTTCGATTAATTTACGCTCGTGGCGTGCAGGGCCGCCGTCTCCGTCACGAATTTCTCTTTTTTCTGACAGGTCTCCGTCGCGAATTAATTAAGGAAGGGAAAGGTGTGCCCGAGACGGGCCGGCCCGTCAGTGCGATCCAGATTCTTCCTCCACGTGGCGCATACGTGGACCCGGCGCTGGCCGCGGAGGATCCAAATCCTACCGCTGTCCCCCTCTCCTCCCCCGACACGAGACGAGAAGTTTACGCAAGCTTAACTGCGGTCGCGGGGAGATCAGTCATCAGAGAGGAGGGGAATAGAGGAAATGGAGCTCTCGCCATCGCCGTCGCCGGAGCGGAGTTGGGCCGACCTCCCCGACGACATCGCCATCGCCGTCGCGTGCCGCCTCCAGGTGCGCGCCTGCTACGCCTCTCTCGATCGCTGTATTATTAGACATAGCCGAAGTACTATATGTGGTTCGCTCGTTGACTGACCTCTGGCTCGAACCCTGCCCAGGAGGCGGACGTGTGCGCCCTCGGCGGATGCTCGCGGTCCTGGCGCCGCGCCTGCGACGCCAACTTCGTTTGGGAGGGCCTCTTCCGCCGCCGCTGGCCGGCCGCCGCGGCGGCTGTGGCGGCCGGAGGAGGGGCAGGGGCTTCACGCGTGCAGGTGGGTTCCACAGCATAGAGCATGAGCTCTCATCTCCATTCCCCCCAGCTTATTTTTATGCTTAGGTTCACAGTTTAGTTGGCGTATTTTCTCTATTTAAAGAGAAATTCGATGCAGTTTGGACACTTGGTACTGTTTTCACTCAATTTTGCTAATTCAGGGCTTTCAGGCTCTGCAGTCTACATCTTGTTTGCTGTGCTAGTAAGTCGGTGTGTGATGCTATATATCCTATGCAGAATAAAACAAGATTAACTTCACTCTCTTCGGTCAATTAGGAATTGTTTCACCACAATACCATAGTAGGACAATTTAATGTAATTTGGACACTTGGTCTGTTTATGCTCACTTTTGCTGCTTGACGTTCTACTAGTATCATCCTTATTCAGGGTTTTCCTTCATTTTTTTTGCCACTCTAAGAGTATGTGCTACACAATGAAGCTTGTGGGCAGAGAGTACTGGGCTCCTATGAGTAAAACAATATGCCAGGCCAGATAGAAATCGATCTATGAGGGCCTGCTTCATAGACATTGCATCAGTTTCCACCACAACTCTTCCTTTGTCCGATTACAGAAGCAAAGAGGATGGCCTGAAGTAACACAAGATTCAATCTCTGCTTGTAGAGCCATGTGACTAAGGTTCCCCATGCCTGAACCATGTATTGCGATCTAAGTTAGAGAAGTCTAACTGCACGTTTTCTAGGAATCATGTATTTACAAATGGAAGCAATATGACCCTTTCATGTTGTTCTCGCGAATTCACTACACAACCTTAATACCTTTTTTACAATGCTTGAATTAATATTCAGTGTTGAAGAACTATTGCATCCTTTCACCATTGTATTTCTCATCCTGTACTCACCTGCTCCCTTACTGCCAAAAGCATGGCAGGTTAACCTTACATTTTGGTGTTACATGTGCTGTAGGAATGGAAATCTCTCTACATAAATCACCATGGAAGAACTGCTGTGGCTATCTCTAGTGTGGTTGAATTTGTGGAGAGCAGCTCACATAACGGGTCGCTTGAAGCTGAATATTATCTGAAAGCTATGTCTGATTTGGCATTGATGAAGGATATAGGTTTTGTCAATGTCCAGTTTTTCTTGCTTTCAAGAAATCGCAGTGCGATAATAAATCTTATTGGACTGCACTACTCCATTGCATGCCTGCATATACTGGTGAGTTGCATTTCTGACGCTCTTATTGAGTTTTTGTTATGGTCACATGCTCTCCCATCACAAGAAATTTGCACCACCTGGTTTATAATTTTTCTGCGGAAAGTTAAGTAAACCGTTTCTCATAATTATTCTTGAAATACCATACCTTATTACCTAGAGAACTATGTCATTCAGATGTTAACAAACTATGTTAGTCCCCTCGAATCTTTGATAATATGTCTCATCCAGAAGTCAACATGGTTAGAATAGCTCACTTTGTTGCACTGGGATCAAGCTTTATTATCTTTTTTTTTCCTTGAACAAGGTCAAGCTTTATTCTGGAAGATTATGCTAGCTTTGGCACTTCATGTGTTTAATACTTTAATGACAGCCTGTGTGTACCCTGATAGTAATGGCAGTCCCTCTGCTCAAGCCTGCCATATTATGTCGTGTATAAACAATTAAACATACTGTTCCGCCTCTCAAAACACAAACTGAAAGAGAAAACTTCACCACTTAAGATAATGTATGGTTGGCAACATCAGAAAGCTTTGGAAAATTAAACCTTGTACATGTTTCTTTGATTTATAGCGTATGTCCTTACTCGACTAATCTAACTAAGTTTCGTATGCTCATAAAATGCTGTTTTGACACGCAATTGTTTTCCCAGCCAAATGAAGTGGACAAAGCACTTCAAGCTTGCCAGGTCGCAGAAAGGAAAGTGTGCGTGAGCTTGCTCAAGCTTGGTAGGTGGTTCTATGGTTTCCGGTTGCCTGACGAATACGAGTCGCACAAAATTTCATTGAGTGGGCTCACCAGCAACGAGGGGGCAAAAGTTCTAGTCATCCTTAACCGTGGTGCTGTTCACGAGGTATTTCGTCTCCAGATCAGTTTGGTGGCCACAAAATAACTGAGCTTAAAAGTATACAAACATCTGTACATGGTTGCTGGGCTCTCTGTAATTATGGATATGTTCATCCTTTGTATTTTGGTGCCCTCGTGGCACTGCTTGATGTAAATGGAACAACAGAGACGGGCGAAAGTGTGAAACTGTGTACACCTCTTGTGTAAATAAATAATGAATCACACGATGTGTAAAGTAATTAGGTACACATGTTGCTGATCTGTTCAATGTCTGATGTTCCCATTTCTCTGTTTATGGTCTTTCTAACCTCCTTTATGACAGAATATCTCCTGCGAACATATATATTGCTATATCGATGTAGGTTACATAAATAAGCATAAACTATGTGAACTAAAAGCAAGTTGAAAATAACTAAAATACCAAATACAGACTGTAGAACACAGTGCCGAAAAGTGAAAGTAACTAAGGGAAAGAAATTTTGATATATGGTGGAATCATCATCATCATTGGGAAGCTCATGATGTGCGTAATAAAATGGATGAATTAGACTGGAATTCCTGGAAGACTACTCTGTTTAAGATGAAAGAATTGGAGTTCATAGTTAAGGTTGTATTACTGAGACTACTGGATGAATTTGACTGAAATTCCTGGAAGATCACGCTGATGTCACTATCTGACAAACTTCACCAGACTTCAAAAAGTTTACACGATTAGTTTATCTCGTGACTTTGACAACCCTGATGTTCACTTCATCTCCACTTTCCGTAGAAAGTGACGCCAAGGCAATCCTATCTGAATGCAATAATTTTAAGGCAGTGAAAGAGTTGAGATAATGAGAGATTGGGTACTAAAATAAAGTGCGATCTGGGTTTATGAACATATTGTTGGACCCAACGAACTAGTAGATGAGTGAATAGACCTTCATGGATCTCGATCCGACTAGTTTGCTAGCCTATATTCCTGAATCTGTATACACTGCGGACAGAAGGAGAAAATATTCAGAAAGAGGTGACATTCTGCCTGTGTAGATCCTCTGCTGGAGAATTTACAGAGGTGCACCAAAGTCTGAGATTTTGCCGGAGAAAAAGAGCCTAAACAAAGAGAGAGAACGGTGGGTGACAAAGCAAATGGCTATGAAAATCAATCGAGGCAGAGGGATCAGGCTTTGCCTCCTTTTCGGAAAAAAATGTATGGCAAAGCAATGCCGGCCTGGTACTGACAATTATCTCATGTGGTTAACAGACAATCAGATATTCCAATGATGTTTTTGGTTCAGACCGTGTAATAAAATTTTGAGATCTGCCCGGAAGTGTAGAATCTTTGGCTTAATCTTGATATATTCTGTAACCTTTGTTTTTGGTTGGAACCTGCACTAGGCCTTGAGACGTGCATACTCCTAGAGCCACCACTAAAGAACCACGTAACAGAAAAGGACATCAGTGATATTTCCTGCTGCTTAATTGGTTTCTAGCTGTGCTAAAAGATGGCCAATGTCCCAGTGATTTCCTGTTACGATCATATAATTTTTTTGAAAGGAAAGACAAAGAAAGTAGAGCAAGGAGATGGGAACAATGACGAACCATAGCAGCATGTAACAAATTCCATGATATATGTACTTTTCCCAAAGGTAACAGTTCGGAGATGGACAGCCTAGCATATCGACAGCTTACAGTTTCGACGGATCCTACAGTTCAGTAGAAATTATTTCCGAACTGAAAGCCATGAACCAACCAGTGCCTGGCCTGCTCCCATGCAGATGCAGTGCAGGGACTTGTTCAACCTCAGCAGCACGGGTAGACGGTGACGGAGCGCCGGCGCGGCGGCGTGCAGAGGAGGATGAACACCAGGGCGATGACGGCCGCGACGAGCAGCCCCATGAAGCTGAACCCCGCCTCCTCCTCCGACTCGCTGCTGCAGCACATCTTGCCCATGTCGTCTGCCTACTTCCTCCTGGTGCTAAGCTAGGCTGGACTGGAGATCAAGGGTGGTTAGAACTTGGAAGAAGAAGAAGAGAGGCTTCCTGGCAGAGTGGTAGGGGTTTTTTCTTGTTGGTCGTGATCTTCGCTTTAAGGCGGGGCGGTGTGGCCAGTTGTTGAGGCGTCATTGTCAGGTCTTCAATGATGCCATCCTCCTCCTCTGCTCGCAGCTCTCCAGGGGCGGAGAGGAGACAGCTCAGGGCCTATGCTCGCACCCACCAAGGCCACTACCACTGGCCTGAGATGGAATGGTTAGGCCGATCAGCCACCCACACAGGAGTATATCTGGCAAGTAGATCCGGCCTTTCTTCCTCCCTTTCTCTCTGTGTCTTCCTTTCGGTATGGAATGTTCAGTTCAGAGATAGTTCTTCGGCTTTGCCCGATCTCGTCGCGGTCATTCGATGGCGATCCGGGTGAAAATTACAGGGACAGCAATACCTGACTGCGATGTATGTATGTACATGGGTGAAAGGTACGTGGCCGGAGCAGTGGTATTATATCCTGGTATGACCCGGATATGGTTTTTTAGGCTTTTTGATGATGGCTACTCTGTTGTCCGTCCGTCCATGATGGCGACGCCGGTGAATCGTTTTCTCACGCCTATCTCCGTGTGAATGTGAAAGACATCTCCATCGCCATCTTCGTCTGTTTGAAGGGGTACAGATTAGGTGGCGCGGGTTGCGTGTCGGTGAGTTGGGCTTTCTGGGAATTGGGGAAGAACCGGAGAAGGGCGAATAGCAAGTGGCATGTGCCATGTTTTGGATCGCTGCTTCGTCTGGACTGGGATACAAACAGGACTCAAGTTTCGTCCTAGACAGGGTTGCTTCCTGGCTCAGCTAACCAGTAGTGTTTCGTTTCAGCTGGACACCGATATCTCATCCGCTTCAGCCCCTGCTTATTTGAACCGTGAATTTCACTTGGTGCCTAGGCTAAAGGCATCTCCAGTGGCACGATTCAAACGGTACTCCCGCATCCGAACTGGCCGACAGGACGTGAATGTCAGCTGCGCACCTGTGCGATCTATTCGGACAGATGCATTCTGGTGCGACCCATTATTTCATCAAATTTGGGTGACCTATGCGTTTGCACAGACACAGACGGCACCCACGATGACCGTGGGCCTTATGGCAGCGACCTAGACATGGCAGACTGACCGGTGGCAACAGCCATGCCATCAATGCTGACACTGACTGACACAACGTCGCATGAGTTCCCTGCGCTAACATTGATGGCAAAGGCGCTAGAGCCTGTGCGCGCCGCACTGACGACTAGGGCTTCTTAACCGGCCTTGTGGCCGTTTTCGTCCATTGCTAAAGAAAAGGGAAGCACGCTCCCATCCCGATGAAGATGTCGTCGTGGCTGAAGAAGACCAAGAACGACCATGAGGCAAGCTCGAGCTCATCGTCCCGCCACCATCGCCAACAACGGTTGCCCACTCCACCGCCACCTCCACGCTTCCTCCACGGGCTACCGCCACCGCCAAGGCCGGAGGCGTACGTTCATCCTGCGGCGCGGATCGCAGATCCCGACGAGGAGCATCAACGGGACCGGATCTATGTGTCGGTGCTGCAGTGCGAGCGGCATCAGCGGGAGGAGGACGACATCGCCCACCACGATGTCTACCTCCCTGGCGGCTAGCACCTCAATGTGGAGAAGGTGCCCGTGCCGTCAGCCAAAGAGGGGAAGAGGCTGCAGGCAGAGATACGCCACCGCGTCGCCAAACTCCCGGCCATAGTGTGATTCTAGCACGCGTGCCAGAACGAGTTCTACTGGCACGACTTTCTCGCGTGGGAGCACAACGCGCAGCGGACGTCTGCTTATCGGGGCGAGTTCCAGTAGTCAGAAGTCTACGGCGACATCCCCACCTGCTAGATGCAAGTGGTTGGTTCCCCACTAGCCAGGCAGACATCCACCCCGATGCATCCAATACCAAGAAAGTTGATGCACATACTGCATAACCCTTGTCGACGCCATGGTTTATGGTTTAAGCTAGTGATGAGGACCGGGGGGTTAGCGCCGGCGGTGAACACCGATGCGGCCACCACCGCGTAGATCGTTGACTACATGAAACACCATGTCTCTTGACGTGACGCAGCCAGAGAAGAACTCGGAGGCCACAAATACAAGAGCACCGATAGGGTAATTAGGCTAAAACAATTGGGGGGGGGGGCAGTCACTAGTGCAGAACGGCTCATGTGTCCCGGTTGGTAAGGGCCTTTAGTCCCGGTTCCCCAACCGGGACGATGCAATCGGGACTAAAGCCCCAACCTTTAGTCCCGGTTGCCCTACCAATCAGGACAAAAGAGCGTACACATGGCCGTTGCTCCGTGCGAGGGGGGAGGAGCAACCGTCCCGGTTCGTAACATGAACCGGGACAAATAACCCTCTGCCGCAGCAGAGATTTCACACATTTCTCTATCGCGGCAGAGAATTCATTTTGGCAACCTTTTTTTGCCGCGGCAGCATTTTGGCCACTTTTTGTGACGCAGCAGAGAATTCATTTATGTTGTTTTATTTTTTATTTAGTGTTTTGCACTCATCAATGAAAGAACCATTATATTACACAAGATCATCATGATAATATAGATCCAAGTGTAGAACATATTACATTCGATACACGGAGTTCATGCACTACATACAAAATAAGCTCTTTGTACAATCTCTATTGTATATTGTAACACCCTCAGAATCGACCCTATGCAAGTTTCAGCGATTCCCGCCAAACCCGCATAGAAACGATTCAAAGGTGCCCACCAGGCACTTGCGTGCGGGTGGAAAACGAAGTAATAACATTACACAACAGTCCTCGATGGGACCCACAGAACAGATATATATACAACACGACTCCATGAGTCAAGAATACAGATATACAGAACAAAGATCCAAATCACCTTGAAAACGATAGAGCGTCCAGCTACGGACAAGATGCAAATGGGGCTAAGAGCCCTGAAGAATAACCAATGGCGTCCATAACCCTGCCCAGGCCAAGCCGGAAGGGTAACCCTGCTAACGACGTCGATGTCAAAACCTGCTTAAACAAAAGGGGTGCCGACAAAGGGCCAAGGAAAAAGAGGGAGCGGTCAGTACTGAGGCCAGTACACGGCGAGGCTAGAATTCGGCGGTCCTCGCCTACATAGGTATGGTGGACTGAAGCGGCAGCGCAGCATGCACTAAACAACCTATAGAGACTCGATACAACTGGCGGCTATCAGAGAGGGGTAAGAAAGACCTATTCGGAACCAACCTGATACTACCAACAAACAAACCCATCCTAGTGTTCCCCCCCTCGAGACCAAACGAGGAAGTCAACCGAGGAACTCACTGTGGCATCCCGCAAAACCACTACTAGAAAATCGCGTCGTTTTTGTGCATTGCATCGTCATCATCATATGTTGTTTGTCTAAAACTATTTTCGCAAAGCCCTATTTGTTTTCCAAACGCCCCTCTTTATTCAAACGCAAAACCCCGGGTCTCCGGATTATTTTGTTTGTCTGCTATTGGTTTGCAGAAGCCGTGTTTAAGACAAATAAAATATCAAAGTATTTTTAGTGGGGCAGTCGAACGGGCCGAATGACCCGAACGACCACCCCCAGAATTATAAACGGTCCACCCCAACAATTCCTAAAACTACCAACCTATCTACCCACCCCTCTGGCCACCTCATCCCACCCAATCAGTATGCGCCACCTCACCTCTCCCCCAAACCCCCACCACTAAGAAGCTGCCACCTCACCCCCTGCCCTCACCCACCCAAACACAGCCACACACACCACACCACACGCGGCCCACCACCCAGCCTCACCCCTCTCCCCACCCCACCAGCCGACAGTCCCCACCTCCCCGCCTGGGCCCCACCTGTCCCCTGGCCCACCCCGTCCCCCACCTCCCGCAGACTCCTCCGTCCTCCTCCTCTCCCTCTGGCCGCCCCTCCCCGACCCGACCCGACCGCGCGCAGCACCGCCCGCCTCGGCGTCCGCCCGCGCCGCCGCCCCGGGGCTCCCCCTCTCCTCCTCCCGTTCCCGTCAGCCGCCAGCGCCTCCGTCGGCCTCCCTCTTCCTCGCCCGCGGCTCATCCCTGGCGTCGCCGGCCGCCTCCAGCCGCCGCGTTCCCCTCCGGTGTCGCCCCTCGCCTCCCCGTCAACCTCCGCCGCTGCCCCGACCGCGAGCTCCGCCGCCCGCCAGCGTCCCCGGCCCCGCGTCCCCGAGACAGAGCCCGTCTGCCCGAGCCTCCCCGCCACCAGTCCGCCTCGCCGGAGCCACCTCCCTCCCCTCCGGCTCCGCCGCGCGCGCCGCCTCTGCCGCGCCCGCTCGCCCCGCCGGCAGCCCCTCCTCCGCCGTCGCCGCCTGTACCTCGACCTCCCCGTGCTCGCTTCCCCAGCAGGCCCGCCGCCAGCGCGTCCTCCCCGCCACCGCGACCATCCCCTCCATCGGCCCTCTGTCCCGCGCGCCCCCGGCTCCGCCCCGCCGCTCGCCGGCCCTTCCGCACGTCTCCCTCCGGCCGCCGCGCGCCGGCTCCGTCCGCCCCGCCTCTGCTCCGAGCTCGCCGGCCCGCAGCTCTGCTTCGAGCCCGCGCTCGCCCCGGCACAAGTCCTCCCCGTCCGTCTCCCCAGACCCGCTCGCCTGCAGCCTCCCCCGCCGGTCCGCGCTCCGGCCGTCGCCCGTCCTCCTCCCCGACGCCTAGCGCCCGCACCTCGTCGGCCTCTTCCTTGCAGCCTCCAGTGGCGTCGACCTCATCTGCGTGGAAGCCCTTGCAGCCTCCAGTGGCGTCGACCTCATCTGCGTGGAAGCCGTGACAAGGTTCGCTGCCAAGGTAGTCGGGAGGCCACCGGCGCCGAACAAGCTCGCCACGGACCCTTGGAGCCCGAACCACAAGTGCCCTCCTCGGATCCGATGATCGAACAACGCCGTCTCGGAACGCCAAGCGCTTCTTCCCCGCCCCGGAGCCCAAGCCTCGACACCCCGAACCCTGGCGCCGTTTCCAAGTTCGCCACCGGTGAACAGGGAGGAAACCTCAAGGACTTCAGCACGGAGCGGCAAGATTGCCTCACGGAATCCGAAGCGCGGACCCGACGAGTTCTGCGCGACGACAAGAGCGACAGCAACCAGGGGAAAGTCCGATGCGCCCCCGGCACCAAACCAAGTCCTGCTCCCGGATGCCGAGGTCCCCGACACAGAACAACAAGATCTACCCAGTAATCCGAGGACGATCCCGCCGAGGCCGTCGAACCCTGAACCCCGAGACCCAGCCCCGAACCCCGGAACCCCAAGATCTGCCGAACCCTAAAGTGTGACCCTTATCCGAACCCTTATTTTTATAAATGCTAAACATAAAACCTGTAGCATATTAAATTGTCATCTCGCATGCATATCATTGGTTTGGGGGCCTTATGCCGGTTCACCTAATAATTAAATATGGGGCTTATATGCGGGCAAATCTAGCCTTATATTGGCCTCATTTAAACTTGTGTAGCGAACCCGTATCATCCTTTGCCATGTAATACAACATTTAAATTACGGGGGTTTCTAAATAACTTGAACCGTTTATTAATTGTTGGGACCCCGGTTCCACTTAATATTGACCTAATTGCATCGCATCTTTGCCATGCCATACATCATACATGCATCATGCCGATCTTCTGCCGTTGTATTAAATAGTGCATCCGGTGTTTATTCTAGTGTTTTGGTTCTTCGCGGATAAGGCCGTTGAGTTGATGTGAGCTTCGCCCCGATCTTCGGTTGAACCTTCGGCAATGTTTTCAGGCGAGCATCTCCCCCTTTCTACCTATCTTACTTTTCTAGTATTTATTCCCTCCTGTTGATCTTGGCTATCTGTGTTGCGATGCTCTATTTTCGTACCCGTGATATCCCTTGCAGCCATATATAGCCTTGGACACATCCTATTACCTGTTGTTTGGTAGATAGTTGGACCCGCGTGTCGTAGTCGCTTGCTCAAGTGTTTTGCTTGTCGTCAAGTACCACAATTGTGGAGGATTGCCGCATGTTTATTGTTGGAGATGATCATGTCTTTAATTACTGTTTCACTTTAATTACTGTTTAACAACTAAAATTGAATTAAGCAGAGGCATCGGTGGGTGATAGGTAAGATTTGGTTTCCGACCGCCCACTTGTGTCCCGTAGGACCCGAGTTCTTGACACCTGTTCCGAGATCGAGCGCGCTAACCACAGGTGGGGAGATATGGGCCCCCCATTGATTATTACCTGATTTCAAAGTATTGTACTGGGGGCCACAAACTAGTTTGAGGTTTTATTTACTATCCTGTACTTATGCCATGTTTACTGCTTTATTTACGATTCTGCGAGTAGCACACTGTACTGTTTAGGAAGCGGAGTGTTTTCACGGTATAGACAGTCCCCGTTTGGGGATTTGCTGTCGTATACCGCCACTGTCGCAAACCCTAAGTCTGTCTCGGAGACCGGCCGACTTCGTTGCGGGTGTCGACTTGGTGGGGTGGCCCCCATGTACTTGCTTTGGGTCTGGGAACGTCGTGACTTAGGCCCCGCCGACATACCGATGGGTGTATGTTAACTGATCTGGCAAAAAGGGTCGAAGTGCTTGTGGATACTTTGGTGCACCCCTGCAGGGTTAAATCTTTTCGAGAAGCCGTTTCCGCGGTTATGGACGACTTGGAGCACAGTGCTTGATCATAGACAACTATAACTAAAGTTTATTGTTATAAAGTGACTTGTATCCGATTTGACTAGTAATCAGCTTCACTACAACGGAATGGCTAAATAAAAGTAACAACAACTGCTGGGCTTTGGGGTTATCTCATGCTAATTGTATCTGACTAGTAAGTGTTGCCACTATAACGGAATGGTTAACTAAAAGTGCCCACTGCTTACTTTATCAGGATGATTATCTAAACCTGACTAGTAAAGTGCCGCAACTATAACTGAATAAGTAAAACTGCCAACTGTGTGAGTTCCTCGGTTGCCTCCCTCGTTTGGTCTCGAGGGGGAAACGCCAGGATGGGTTTGTTTGCTGGTAGTATCAGGTTGGTTCCGAATAGGTCTTTCTCCCCCCTCTCTGATAGCCGCTAGTTGTATCGAGTCTCTATAGGTTGTTCAGTGCATGCTGCCGCTGCCGCTTCAGTCCACCATACCTTTGTAGGCGAGGACCGCCGAATTCTAGTCTCGCCGTGTACTGGCCTCAGTACTGACGCTCCTTCTTTTTCCTTTGCCCTATGTCGGCACCCCTTTTGTTTGAGCAGGTTTGAGATCGACGTCGTTAGCAGGGTTACCCTTCCGGCTTGGCCTGGGCAGGGTTATGGACGCCATTGGTTATTCTTCAGGGCTCTTAGCCCCATTTGCATCTTGTCCGTAGCTGGACGCTATATCATTTTCAAGGTGATTTGGATCTTTGTATATTGTATCTGTATTCTTGACTCTTTGAGTCGGTGTTGTATATATCTGTTCTGAGGGTCCCATCGAGGACTGTTGTGTAATGTTATTACTTCGTTTTCCACCCGCACGAAAGTGCCTGGTGGGCACCTTCGAATCGTTTCTATGCGGGTTTGGCGGGTTTCGCTAAAACTTGCATAGGGCCGATTCTGAGGGTGTTACAGAGTGGTATCAGAGCTCAGCAGCCCACAAGTCCAGCCTGTAGGATAACCTAGCTAACGGCCGAAGTAGAGTGTCAAAACTATTTTGCAAAATCGGTTGGATAGTTCTGGTTAGGTCTGCTTTTACTCCTTACCCTCTGCTATTCTCCTCTTATCTCTACGCGTTTTGAATCCGCTCTCTTCTTTTTCTTCGAGTCCAGGATTTCTCGTGGTTGGGTTTCCGTCGTACCTTCAGGGTTTCGCTTCCTTCCTTTGATAACGGTGTTGCTACATCCGGTCTTCATGCCATCCGAGTGATCCTTTATCTGTGGTGCCATTCTTTGTTCTTTGTTTGTGCCTTCCGGTGTTTTCCGACGCGACGACATCCTCTACGCCAGATCCGATGCAGAGTCTGCATCACTCCTTTGTTTCCGAACCTCGCTTGTCGAGATCTTCAGTCTGAATCCTGAGGGTTGGTTGCATAATCTGTCTATTCGTGTACATAGTAATGCTTTGGGTGCGGGATGGAGTCGCGACCATACCACTACTCTTATCATTTGCTCTGTATATTGAATGGTGGATCGATGCAATTCTGCTCCTTCCGTGAAAGTTAGAGGTGGCCTTACCTCTAACTTCGTCCGTTGTTTATCCGGAGTGTTCTCTTGACGAACGGGATCAACGACGTCTTGTTGGTGGTGTCGCCGTTTTCAAGACGAAGAAAGCATCCTTGTTAGTGGTGGCGCGAAGATCTACACGAAGCGGGAAGACGCAGATCGCCGACTTTCCTTCCGATACCATGAGGCGGATCTCGAGGGCGAGATCCATTGTTAGTGGTGTCGAATTGTGGCATCCCGCAAAACCACTACTAGAAAATCGCGTCGTTTTTATGCATTGCATCGTCATCATCATATGTTGTTTGTCTAAAACTATTTTCGCAAAGCCCTATTTGTTTTCCAAACGCCCCTCTTTATTCAAACGCAAAACCCCGGGTCTCCGGATTATTTTGTTTGTCTGCTATTGGTTTGCAGAAGCCGTGTTTAAGACAAATAAAATATCAAAGTATTTTTAGTGGGGCAGTCGAACGGGCCGAATGACCCGAATGACCACCCCCAGAATTATAAACGGTCCACCCCAACAATTCCTAAAACTACCAACCTATCTACCCACCCCTCTGGCCACCTCATCCCACCCAATCAGTATGCGCCACCTCACCTCTCCCCCAAACCCCCACCACTAAGAAGCTGCCACCTCACCCCCTGCCCTCACCCACCCAAACACAGCCACACACACCACACCACACGCGGCCCACCACCCAGCCTCACCCCTCTCCCCACCCCACCAGCCGACAGTCCCCACCTCCCCGCCTGGGCCCCACCTGTCCCCTGGCCCACCCCGTCCCCCACCTCCCGCAGACTCCTCCGTCCTCCTCCTCTCCCTCTGGCCGCCCCTCCCCGACCCGACCCGACCGCGCGCAGCACCGCTCGCCTCGGCGTCCGCCCGCGCCGCCGCCCCGAGGCTCCCCCTCTCCTCCTCCCGTTCCCGTCAGCCGCCAGCGCCTCCGTCGGCCTCCCTCTTCCTCGGCGCCCTCTGCCTCGCCCGCGGCTCATCCCTGGCGTCGCCGGCCGCCTCCAGCCGCCGCGTTCCCCTCCGGTGTCGCCCCTCGCCTCCCCGTCAACCTCCGCCGCTGCCCCGACCGCGAGCTCCGCCGCCCGCCAGCGTCCCCGGCCTCGCGTCCCCGAGACAGAGCCCGTCTGCCCGAGCCTCCCCGCCACCAGTCCGCCTCGCCGGAGCCACCTCCCTCCCCTCCGGCTCCGCCGCGCGCGCCGCCTCTGCCGCGCCCGCTCGCCCCGCCGGCAGCCCCTCCTCCGCCGTCGCCGCCTGTACCTCGACCTCCCCGTGCTCGCTTCCCCAGCAGGCCCGCCGCCAGCGCGTCCTCCCCGCCACCGCGACCATCCCCTCCATCGGCCCTCTGTCCCGCACGCCCCCGGCTCCGCCCCGCCGCTCGCCGGCCCTTCCGCACGTCTCCCTCCGGCCGCCGCGCGCCGGCTCCGTCCGCCCCGCCTCTGCTCCGAGCTCGCCGGCCCGCAGCTCTGCTTCGAGCCCGCGCTCGCCCCGGCACGAGTCCTCCCCGTCCGTCTCCCCAGACCCGCTCGCCTGCAGCCTCCCCCGCCGGTCCGCGCTCCGGCCGTCGCCCGTCCTCCTCCCCGACGCCTAGCGCCCGCACCTCGTCGGCCTCTTCCTTGCAGCCTCCAGTGGCGTCGACCTCATCTGCGTGGAAGCCGTGACGAGGTTCGCTGCCAAGGTAGTCGGGAGGCCACCGGCGCCGAACAAGCTCGCCACGGACCCTTGGAGCCCGAACCATAAGTGCCCTCCTCGGATCCGATGATCGAACAACGCCGTCTCGGAACGCCAAGCGCTTCTTCCCCGCCCCGGAGCCCAAGCCTCGACACCCCGAACCCTGGCGCCGTTTCCAAGTTCGCCACCGGTGAACAGGGAGGAAACCTCAAGGACTTCAGCACGGAGCGGCAAGATTGCCTCACGGAATCCGAAGCGCGGACCCGACGAGTTCTGCGCGACGACAAGAGCGACAGCAACCAGGGGAAAGTCCGATGCGCCCCCGGCACCAAACCAAGTCCTGCTCCCGGATGCCGAGGTCCCCGACACAGAACAACAAGATCTACCCAGTAATCCGAGGACGATCCCGCCGAGGCCGTCGAACCCTGAACCCCGAGACCCAGCCCCGAACCCCGGAACCCCAAGATCTGCCGAACCCTAAAGTGTGACCCTTATCCGAACCCTTATTTTTATAAATGCTAAACATAAAACCTGTAGCATATTAAATTGTCATCTCGCATGCATATCATTGGTTTGGGGGCCTTATGCTGGTTCACCTAATAATGAAATATGGGGCTTATATGCGGGCAAATCTAGCCTTATATTGGCCTCATTTAAACTTGTGTAGCGAACCCGTATCATCCTTTGCCATGTAATACAACATTTAAATTACGGGGGTTTCTAAATAACTTGAACCGTTTATTAATTGTTGGGACCCCGGTTCCACTTAATATTGACCTAATTGCATCGCATCTTTGCCATGCCATACATCATACATGCATCATGCCGATCTTCTGCCGTTGTATTAAATAGTGCATCCGGTGTTTATTCTAGTGTTTTGGTTCTTCGCGGATAAGGCCGTTGAGTTGATGTGAGCTTCGCCCCGATCTTCGGTTGAACCTTCGGCAATGTTTTCAGGCGAGCATCTCCCCCTTTCTACCTATCTTACTTTTCTAGTATTTATTCCCTCCTGTTGATCTTGGCTATCTGTGTTGCGATGCTCTAGTTTCGTACCCGTGATATCCCTTGCAGCCATATATAGCCTTGGACACATCCTATTACCTGTTGTTTGGTAGATAGTTGGACCCGCGTGTCGTAGTCGCTTGCTCAAGTGTTTTGCTTGTCGTCAAGTACCACAATTGTGGAGGATTGCCGCATGTTTATTGTTGGAGATGATCATGTCTTTAATTACTGTTTCACTTTAATTACTGTTTAACAACTAAAATTGAATTAAGCAGAGGCATCGGTGGGTGATAGGTAAGATTTGGTTTCCGACCGCCCACTTGTGTCCCGTAGGACCCGAGTTCTTGACACCTGTACCGAGATCGAGCGCGCTAACCACATGTGGGGAGATATGGGCCCCCCATTGATTATTACCTGATTTCAAAGTATTGTACTGGGGGCCACAAACTAGTTTGAGGTTTTATTTACTATCCTGTACTTATGCCATGTTTACTGCTTTATTTACGATTCTGCGAGGAGCACACTGTACTGTTTAGGAAGCGGAGTGTTTTCGCGGTATAGACAGTCCCCGTTTGGGGATTTGCTGTCGTATACCGCCACTGTCGCAAACCCTAAGTCCGTCTCGGAGACCGGCCGACTTCGTTGCGGGTGTCGACTTGGTGGGGTGGCCCCCATGTACTTGCTTTGGGTCTGGGAACGTCGTGAATTAGGCCCCGCCGACATACCGATGGGTGTATGTTAACTGATCTGGCAAAAAGGGTCGAAGTGCTTGTGGATACTTTGGTGCACCCCTGCAGGGTTAAATCTTTTCGAGAAGCCGTGTCCGCGGTTATGGACGACTTGGAGCACAGTGCTTGATCATAGACAACTATAACTAAAGTTTATTGTTATAAAGTGACTTGTATCCGATTTGACTAGTAATCAGCTTCACTACAACGGAATGGCTAAATAAAAGTAACAACAACTGCTGGGCTTTGGGGTTATCTCATGCTAATTGTATCTGACTAGTAAGTGTTGCCACTATAACGGAATGGTTAACTAAAAGTGCCCACTGCTTACTTTATCAGGATGATTATCTAAACCTGACTAGTAAAGTGCCGCAACTATAACTGAATAAGTAAAACTGCCAACTGTGTGAGTTCCTCGGTTGCCTCCCTCGTTTGGTCTCGAGGGGGAAACGCCAGGATGGGTTTGTTTGTTGGTAGTATCAGGTTGGTTCCGAATAGGTCTTTCTCCCCCCTCTCTGATAGCCGCTAGTTGTATCGAGTCTCTATAGGTTGTTCAGTGCATGCTGCCGCTGCCGCTTCAGTCCACCATACCTTTGTAGGCGAGGACCGCCGAATTCTAGTCTCGCCGTGTACTGGCCTCAGTACTGACGCTCCTTCTTTTTCCTTTGCCCTATGTCGGCACCCCTTTTGTTTGAGCAGGTTTGAGATCGACGTCGTTAGCAGGGTTACCCTTCCGGCTTGGCCTGGGCAGGGTTATGGACGCCATTGGTTATTCTTCAGGGCTCTTAGCCCCATTTGCATCTTGTCCGTAGCTGGACGCTATATCATTTTCAAGGTGATTTGGATCTTTGTATATTGTATATGTATTCTTGACTCTTTGAGTCG
Source organism: Avena sativa (assembly GCA_916181665.1). Classification (NCBI taxonomy): domain Eukaryota; kingdom Viridiplantae; phylum Streptophyta; class Magnoliopsida; order Poales; family Poaceae; genus Avena; species Avena sativa. The sequence continues at coordinate 311,261,505 of OV702279.1, read as the reverse complement.
CTGTTGTATATATCTGTTCTGAGGGTCCCATCGAGGACTGTTGTGTAATGTTATTACTTCGTTTTCCACCCGCACGAAAGTGCCTGGTGGGCACCTTCGAATCGTTTCTATGCGGGTTTGGCGGGTTTCGCTAAAACTTGCATAGGGCCGATTCTGAGGGTGTTACACTCACACAGTTGGCAGTTTTATTCATTCCGTTATAGTTGCGGCAGTTACTAGTCAAATAAATATGGCATGAGTCATCCTGATAAAATAAGCGGTGGGCAGTTTTAGTTAAACATTCCGTTGTAGTTGCAACACTTACTAGTCAAATATACGATTAGCATGAGATACCCCAAAACCCAGCAGTTGTTGGTACTTTTATTTAGCCATTCCGTTGTAGTGAAGCTGATTACTAGTCATATCGGATACAAGTCAGATTATAACAGTAAACTTTAGTTATAGTTGTCTATGATCGAGACCTGTGCTCCAAGTCGTCCATAACCGCGGACACGGCTTCTCGAAAAGATTTAACCCTGCAGGGGTGCACCAAAGTATCCACACGCACTTCGACCCTTTTTGCCAGATCAATTAACATACACCCATCAGTATGTCGGCGGGGCCTAAGTCATGACGTTTCCCAGACCCAAAGCAAGCACGGGGGGCCACCCCACTAAGTCTACCCGCAACGAAGTCGGCCGGTCTCCGAGACGGACTCAGGGTTTGCGCTAGTGGCTGTAAACGACTGGGAACCCAAAACTGGGATTGTCGATACCGCGAAAACACTCCGCTTTCCTAAACAGTACAGGTGCTATCCATCGCACAATTTAAATAAAGCAGTAAAGCATGGCATAAGTACAAAATAGTAATAAAACCCCAAACTAATTGTGGCCCCCAGTACAGTACTTTGAAATCAGGTACTAAATCGATGGGGTGCCCATACATCCCACATGTGGTTAGCGCGCTCGATCTCGGAACAGGTGTCAAGAACTCGGGGTCCTACGGGACACAAGTGGACGGTTAACAACCAAATAACATCTATTGCCCACCTGTGCCTCTGCTTACCTACTTCAATTTTAGTTATTAAACAGTAATTGACTTAAACGATAATTAAAGCCACGGTCATCTCCAACATTGAACATGCGGCAGTACTCCAACAACTGTGGTACTTGACGACACGCAACAGCACTTGAGCAAGCGACTACGACGCACAGGTCCAACTATCTACCAAACAACGGGTAATAGGAGGTGTCCAAAGCAATATAGGGATGCAAGGGATATCTCGGGTACGAATACTAGAGCAACGCAACACAGATAGCAAAAGATCAACAGGAGGGAATAAATACTATAAAAGTAAGATAGGTAGAAAGGGGGAGATGCTCGCCTGAAAAACATTGCCGAAGGTTCAACCGAAGATCGGGTCGACACTCGCATCAACTCAACGGCCTTATCCGCGAAGAACCAAAACGCTAGAATAAACGCCGGATGCACTATTTAATACAACAGCAGAAGATCGGGCATGATGCATGTATGATGCATGACATGGCAAAGATGCGATGCAACTAGGCAATATTAACGGAACCGGGGTCCCGGCAATATTTAAGTGGTTCAAGTTGTTTAGATACCCCACAATTTAAATGTTGCATTATCAAGACAAAAGATAGCACCGGTTCGCTACACAAATTTAAATGGGACCAATATACGACTAGATTGCCCGCACATGGATCCCATATTTAATTATATGGTGAATCGGCATAATGCCCCCAAACCACAGACAAGTATGCATGCAAGTATGACAGTTAATATGCAACAAGTATATAGGTAGCAATTTATAAAAATAGGGGCTCGGATCGGGGTCACACATCTGGGTCGAAGATCTTGGTCCGGGGGTTCGGGGTCGGTCTCAGGGTCCGGATCTGGGGTTCGGTCTCGGCGGGAGCATTCTCGGATAACAGAGTAGATCTTGGCGTTCCGCGAAGAAGGACTTGGTTGGCGTCGGGGGCGCATCGGACTCGCCCTGGCGTCGTTGCGAAGATCCTGTCGGGTCCGCGCCATCAAGTCGGTCCTGTCGTTTCATGGCGGAGATCTTGGTGTCCCGGATCTCGGCGTCTTTGGGTTCGAGAGGAAGAACTTGGCGATCCGTGTAGGCGACCTTGGCATCAAGGTGGTCGATGACGAACTTGTCGGATGGCATGTCCTTCAGAAGATCTTGGCATTCCGACTCCAATGTCGAGGACGTACTTGACACGACGTCGATCTCGTCGCCCCAAAAATCTTGATGGAGGTAGGATACTTGAAGTGCTTGCATTCGGTGTACTCGGTCATCGGATCCAAGATGGAGAGCATGTTGTTCCGTGATGACGAGCTTCAGGTTCCATTGTAGAAAATCTTTGTTCCGACTTCGTGTCGGTGAAGGCCTTGTAGCGGCACCGGTTACTCGTTTTCGTCGTCTAGCATCGAAGATCTTAGTGGCACTGTGCACACACGCGAGGTCAAAACGGTGACTGGACTGATGGCAAAGGGGAAGCTTGAGCTGGTTCCTGCGCGGACGTGCTCTAGCCAGCGGGGGACAACACGGCCGGGGCGAACTTGGTCGCAGAGACGCAGACAGCGGGTGGGGGTCGAGCTGGGGCAGCACGGCTCGACGGGGCGAGGCCAGAGGACAGCGGAAGGCGGCGCTAGGCGACGGCGACCGAAGCGACGGGGACAAGGACGGCGAGGGCCGGAGGGAGGCAGGGCCTCAGGTGGCCGCGGAGGCGCACGCGGGCAGCGACGGCTCACACGGAGAAAGGGGCAGCGGAAGGGGACGGCGCTGGGCATCGGCGGGAGGCGGGACTGGCGAGGCGAGCAGGGGGCAGGGCGTGCTCGGCCGCGGGCTAGAGGAGGAGGCGGGGAGGGGCGCTCGCGGAGGGGCCGCGCGGGCGAGGCAGAGGGCGCCGAGGAGGAGGCGGGGCGCTGCCGGAGGCGGGGACGACAGCAGGACAGAGGCGGCCGACGCAGAGCTCGCGGGAGGCGCAGGGCCAGCGCGGAGGGTCCGGCGGCGGGAGGAGGAGGCCGGCGGAGGAGAGCTCGGGGACGCGGGGTTCGGGCGGTCTGGCGCGACGGAGGAGCACCAGGGGGAGGCGGCGCACCGGGGACGGCGGAAGGAAGAGGCCGGCGGCGGTGGCTCGGGGACAAAGAGGCGGGCGTGCGGGCTGGGGAGAGGACGCGGCAGGGGGAGAGAGAGAGAGGGGAGGGGAGCGTGCCTGGGGCGGTGGCTGGTGGGTGGTGGGACCGGGGTGGGGCAGGTGGGGCTTGGGGTGGGGCCAGGCCAGGAGTTGGTGGGGGTGTGGTGTGTGTGCTGTGTGAGGGTGGGTGTTGGGTCTGCAGGTGGGGCCGGGGTGCGGGACAGGGAGAGAGGGCCCGGGTTTTGTGTTGGACAAAGACGGGGCGTTTATAAAACAAAAATAGGTTTTTCCGAAAATAGTTTTATGCAAGCCAATGCAAGATGATGACGATGCTCAAATGCAATGTGGCATGATGACATGAGCATGCGGTCATGATGATGCAATGCACAAAAACAACGCGATTTTCTAGTAGTGGTTTTGCGGGATGCCACAATTCGACACCACTAACAATGGATCTCGCCCTCGAGATCCGCCTCATGGTACCGGAAGGAAGGTCGGCGATCTGCGTCTTCTCGCTTCGTGTAGATCCTCGCGACACCACTAACAAGAGGTCGTTGTCCGTGATCGTCGAGGGAACACTCCGGAACAAAAGGTCGAAGGTAGAGGTATCAACAAATAAAGCCACCTCTAGCTTCCGTGGACGGAGTAAAACTGCTGGATCCACTGATTCGATGTACAAGAGCGAATGATAAGAGTAGTCGGATGGTGATCAGTCCATCGCGCACCCAAACCATTACTCTGCACACGAATAGGCGGATTATGCAACCAACTCTCGGAATTCAGATTGTAGATCTCGACAAGCGAGGTTCGGAAACAAAGGAGTGATGCAGACTCTGCATCGGATCTGGCGTAGATGATGTCGTCGCGTCGGAAAACACCGGAAGGCACAAGAAGGAACAAAGAGAAGTCCACCAGACGAAGGATTCCTCGGATAGCATGAAGACCAGATGTAGAAGCATCGTTGCCAAAAGAGGAAGCGAAAACCCTGAAGGTACGACGGCACCCAACCACGAGAAATTCCTGGACTCGAAGAAAAAGACGAGAGCGGATTCAAAACACGTAGAGGTAAGAGGAGAATAGCAGAGGGGTAAGGAATAAAATCAGACCTAATCAGAACTATCCAACCGATTTTTCCAAAATAGTTTTGACACTCTACTTCGGCCGTTAGCTAGGTTATCCTACAGACTGGACTTGTGGGGTATCGCAACTGCTGAGCTCTGATACCACTCTGTAACACCCTCAGAATCGACCCTATGCAAGTTTCAGCGATTCCCGCCAAACCCGCATAGAAACGATTCAAAGGTGCCCACCAGGCACTTGCGTGCGGGTGGAAAACGAAGTAATAACATTACACAACAGTCCTCGATGGGACCCACAGAACAGATATATATACAACACGACTCCATGAGTCAAGAATACAGATATACAGAACAAAGATCCAAATCACCTTGAAAACGATAGAGCGTCCATCTACGGACAAGATGCAAATGGGGCTAAGAGCCCTGAAGAATAACCAATGGCGTCCATAACCCTGCCCAGGCCAAGCCGGAAGGGTAACCCTGCTAACGACGTCGATCTCAAAACCTGCTTAAACAAAAGGGGTGCCGACAAAGGGCCAAGGAAAAAGAGAGAGCGGTCAGTACTGAGGCTAGTACACGGCGAGGCTAGAATTCGGCGGTCCTCGCCTACATAGGTATGGTGGACTGAAGCGGCAGCGCAGCATGCACTAAACAACCTATAGAGACTCGATACAACTGGCGGCTATCAGAGAGGGGTAAGAAAGACCTATTCGGAACCAACCTAATACTACCAACAAACAAACCCATCCTGGTGTTTCCCCCCCCTCGAGACCAAACGAGGAAGTCAACCGAGGAACTCACACAGTTGGCAGTTTTATTCATTCCGTTATAGTTGCGGCAGTTACTAGTCAAATAAATATGGCATGAGTCATCCTGATAAAATAAGCGGTGGGCAGTTTTAGTTAAACATTCCATTGTAGTTGCAACACTTACTAGTCAAATATACGATTAGCATGAGATACCCCAAAACCCAGCAGTTGTTGGTACTTTTATTTAGCCATTCCGTTGTAGTGAAGCTGATTACTAGTCATATCGGATACAAGTCAGATTATAACAGTAAACTTTAGTTATAGTTGTCTATGATCGAGACCTGTGCTCCAAGTCGTCCATAACCGCGGACACGGCTTCTCGAAAAGATTTAACCCTGCAGGGGTGCACCAAAGTATCCACACGCACTTCGACCCTTTTTGCCAGATCAATTAACATACACCCATCGGTATGTCGGCGGGGCCTAAGTCATGATGTTTCCCAGACCCAAAGCAAGCACGGGGGGCCACCCCACTAAGTCTACCCGCAACGAAGTCGGCCGGTCTCCGAGACGGACTCAGGGTTTGCGCCAGTGGCTGTAAACGACTGGGAACCCAAAACTGGGATTGTCGATACCGCGAAAACACTCCGCTTTCCTAAACAGTACAAGTGCTATCCATCGCACAATTTAAATAAAGCAGTAAAGCATGGCATAAGTACAAAATAGTAATAAAACCCCAAACTAATTGTAGCCCCCAGTACAGTACTTTGAAATCAGGTACTAAATCGATGGGGTGCCCATACATCCCACATGTGGTTAGCGCGCTCGATCTCGGAACAGGTGTCAAGAACTCGGGGTCCTACGGGACACAAGTGGACGGTTAACAACCAAATAACATCTATTGCCCACCTGTGCCTCTGCTTACCTACTTCAATTTTAGTTATTAAACAGTAATTGACTTAAACGATAATTAAAGCCACGGTCATCTCCAACATTGAACATGCGGCAGTACTCCAACAACTGTGGTACTTGACGACACGCAACAGCACTTGAGCAATACGACGCGCAGGTCCAACTATCTACCAAACAACGGGTAATAGGAGGTGTCCAAGGCAATATAGGGCTGCAAGGGATATCTCGGGTACGAATACTAGAGCAACGCAACACAGATAGCAAAAGATCAACAGGAGGGAATAAATACTATAAAATTAAGATAGGTAGAAAGGGGGAGATGCTCGCCTGAAAAACATTGCCGAAGGTTCAACCGAAGATCGGGTCGACACTCGCATCAACTCAACGGCCTTATCCGCGAAGAACCAAAACGCTAGAATAAACACCGGATGCACTATTTAATACAACGGCAGAAGATCGGGCATGATGCATGTATGATGCATGACATGGCAAAGATGCGATGCAACTAGGCAATATTAACGGAACCGGGGTCCCGGCAATATTTAAGTGGTTCAAGTTGTTTAGATACCCCGCAATTTAAATGTTGCATTATCAAGACAAAAGATAGCACCGGTTCTCTACACAAATTTAAATGGGACCAATATACGACTAGATTGCCTGCACATGGATCCCATATTTAATTATATGGTGAATCGGCATAATGCCCCCAAACCACAGACAAGTATGCATGCAAGTATGACAGTTAATATGCAACAAGTATATAGGTAGCAATTTATAAAAATAGGGGCTCGGATCGGGGTCACACATCTGGGTCGAAGATCTTGGTCCGGGGGTTCGGGGTCGGTCTCAGGGTCCGGATCTGGGGTTCGGTCTCGGCGGGAGCGTTCTCGGATAACAGAGTAGATCTTGGCGTTCCGCGAAGAAGGACTTGGTTGGCGTCGGGGGAGCATCGGACTCGCCCTGGTCGGTGTCGATCTTGTCGTTGCGAAGATCCTGTCGGGTCCGCGCCATCAAGTCGGTCCTGTCGTTTCACGGCGGAGATCTTGGTGTCCCGGATCTCGGCGTCTTTGGGTTCGAGAGGAATAACTTGGCGATCCGTGTAGGCGACCTTGGCGTCAAGGTGGTCGATGACGAACTTGTCGGATGGCATGTCCTTCGGAAGATCTTGGCATTCCGACTCCAATTTCGAGGACGTACTTGACACGGCGTCGATCTCGTTGCCCCAAAAATCTTGATGGAGGTAGGATACTTGAAGTGCTTTCATTCGGTGTACTCGGTCATCGGATCCAAGATGGAGAGCATGTTGTTTCGTGATGACGAGCTTCAGGTTCCATTGTAGAAAATCTTTGTTCCGACTTTGTGTCGGTGAAGGCCTTGTAGCGGCACCGGTTACTCGTTTTCGTCGTCTAGCATCGAAGATCTTAGCGGCACTGTGCACACACGCGAGGTCAAAACGGTGACTGGACTGATGGCAAAGGGGAAGCTTGAGCTGGTTCCTGCGCGGACGTGCTCTAGCCAGCGGGGGACAACACGGCCGGGGCGAACTTGGTCGCGGAGACGCAGACAGCGGGTGGGGAGTCGAGCTGGGGCAGCACGGCTCGACGGGGCGAGGCCAGAGGACAGCGGAAGGCGGCGCTAGGCGACGGCGACCGAAGCGACGGGGACAAGGACGGCGAGGGCCGGAGGGAGGCAGGGCCTCAGGTGGCCGCAGAGGCGCACGCGGGCAGCGATGGCTCGCACGGAGAAAGGGGCAGCGGAAGGGGGCGGCGCTGGGCATCGGCGGGAGGCGGGACCGGCGAGGCGAGCAGGGGGCGGGGCGTGCTCGGCCGCGGGCTAGAGGAGGAGGCGGGGAGGGGCGCTCGCGGAGGGGCCGCGCGGGCGAGGCAGAGGGCGCCGAGGAGGAGGCGGGGCGCTGCCGGAGGCGGGGACGACAGCAGGACGGAGGCGGCCGGCGCAGAGCTCGCGGGAGGCGCAGGGCCGACGCGGAGGGTCCAGCGGCGGGAGGAGGAGGCCGGCGGAGGAGAGCTCGGGGACGCGGGGTTCGGGCGGTCTGGCGCGACGGAGGAGCACCAGGGGGAGGCGGTGCACCGGGGACGGCGGAAGGAAGATGCCGGCGGCGGTGGCTCGGGGACAGAGAGGCGGGCGTGCGGGCTGGGGAGAGGACGCGGCAGGGGGAGAGAGAGAGGGGAGGGGAGCGTGCCTGGGGCGGTGGCTGGTGGGTGGTGGGACCGGGGTGGGGCAGGTGGGGCTTGGGGTGGGGCCAGGCCAGGAGTTGGTGGGGGTGTGGTGTGTGTGCTGCGTGAGGGTGGGTGTTGGGTCTGCAGGTGGGGCCGGGGTGCGGGACAGGGAGAGAGGGCCCGGGTTTTGTGTTGGACAAAGACGGGGCGTTTATAGAACAAAAATAGGTTTTTCCGAAAATAGTTTTATGCAAGCCAATGCAAGATGATGACGATGCTCAAATGCAATGTGGCATGATGACATGAGCATGCGGTCATGATGATGCAATGCACAAAAACAACGCGATTTTCTAGTAGTGGTTTTGCGGGATGCCACATATATACACACCCAAATAGTATTCTTCTTTTGGGTTTAGGACTTCTACATCCAAGAATCCCGCTAATTCCTCCTGAATTGCTCGTACGCAATCCTTTGGCAGAAGATCGTCCCGTAGACGTTCGATCTAATTTAAAAAAGGAGTCAACCTATATGAATGAAACTAAACACAATTTGATAGTAATTAAAAACTATAAAAATTGTTTACGTACATGGAGTTGCTCTAAATTTCTGCCCTTCTCACAACACGTCTTACGGATGAACTCGCAAACATAGTATCCACATAAATTGTTCTCTGGTCCCTGCGTCAGGCACTTTACGAGAACAAAGTGCAATCAAAAAAAATTTCAAGCATGATAATAACAGTATCAAAACTAGAATCAAAGAGATGCGCGGATATAGCTAGTGGTACTTACATCTAGTGGTTGAAATGTAAGCTCCTGTTTCCAAATACCCCTAGCCTTGTTTGGTGAACCGTTTCCAAGCGCTGTCCGGCGAAGAAAACGAATAAAAGAAGTTATTAATTACTTGATATTATAAAATTCATGAACGTTGCCGATATAGTGTCGTAATGATTAGAATTACCGCTGGAGAATCATCTGCATTTCCTGCCACGACTCAAGGGGTTTATGTTTCGAGTCCATGACTAGTACACTCCCTTTGTCAGGTTGAATGATTAACAGAATATAGTCGAAGCTAAGCATACATAACTAATCAATTATATACTTAACATCGACTAAGCGAAATAGAAAGTATATACAAGACAATAACACTCACTCGAAGTTGTAAGAAAATAGTATTTCCCTTCTGGTTTCTTAAAACCTTAACGTGTATACGATATTATCCTCCGTATCCTGGAGGTTTGTTTTGAGATTAGCTTGATGAACCCAATATGGGTCAATGAACCCAATGTCATAGATTTGTCCTCTGCTGTATTCGAGAATCTTCATTCTACATATTATAGTATGATTATATACATGCAATAAACGAGGTGAGATAGCTAGAGACTAAATTAATTACAGAATTAGTACTTACAGACAATAGGCACTGATGATCGATTTGTCCAAGACGTCTTGATTGGATAATTGAAATAGTTCAACAAATTTAATAAATATCATGTCATCTATTTCTTTTCCATAATGCTTTTTTGTAACCCTCAGCATTATCCAGTTAGCCCCGGCCTTTGTGGCATGCATGTACCAGTTATGCAATCTTCGTATTTTTGTTGGAAGATTATTTACCTTCTCAGGTTTAACGATAGGTTTGCCGTACTGGTATTTGTATGCTACTTCACTCATGGGGAAGTACTGTAACTGGGATAAGTAGTGGGCAATACTCATACCTTCAGCAGCGGCAGCTTCTCCGTATTGTGCAACTACATCTGGATCATACTGCTCTTCGGCCGCATATTTGCTCGACCCCACATTGGTATGGGGAATCACCTTGAGAGGGGCGCAAGATTGTTTTGCTTGTTCTCCGAGCTAGGCAACAGATTTACCGCTTGCATCAGTACTGCTCTTCAAGGCTTGCTGTGTCGCATGTGACTTGAGAATAGAGCGCTCATAGTCTGATGACAGCTTTGGATCGGGCTGGTGAAGGGCCTTTAGCATTTTGAACACTCGGGCTTTTTCTTCTTTGGTGCTAGGGAACTCTGGCTCTTTCGGCCGCCTGAGCTTAGCGTAAAACGCTGTCGTTTCCGCCTCAACGATCGCCGTAGTCTCCTCTTCAGTACAGTCATAAGCTCTCTTGGGAGGAACCTTTGGTACTTTTGGAAGAGCCTATTGTTTACGTGTCGGCGATTGCTTACCACTCCGCAGAGTAGCGGTGATACGCTTACGCTTTTTTTCCTGAGGCGCCGACGATGGCTGCCGCGGCGATGGCTGCGTCGGAGATTGGTGAGGCGACGGAGACGGGTGAGGCGATGGAGCCGGGTGAGGCGATGAATATGGCTGCCGCGGCAACGACGACCTCGTTGGAGACGGGTGAGGCAACGGCGAAGATGGCCTTGGCGTGTGATTTGGAAGCATGATACATTCCTTTGGCCATAGAATGGTGACGTTTGTTGCTTCTCCCAGTTCAGTCACATCCCCTTCACCTGCATGGTAGTCAAGCTTCAAACCTTGAAAGATAGGCATGATTTCATCCACCCCGACAACAGCGTAGACCTATGGAACCAGACGACAATGGTAAGTTGGTGTGGGTCCAATCGGTAAGGCATAGCCGACCGCCACCTTCATTGATATGTTCACAACTTTGACATGTAGCTCGTAGTGTGTCATCTGTGTGATATCATCCACTGGGTAGCCAACATGAGCTATCGTCGGTGCACCGTCGTCATCGTCATTGTCATCACCTGGGACCTCGGTGGAAGCCACACTGCTTTTTCGATTATTCGATAGGCCGGTAGCATCGAATGCAGGTTCTACCACCATGTGTTGCTGAGATGGGCCGGTAGTACCTTGCTGGCTAAGTGCGTTAATTTGATCTGGTTGTTGCTTTATTCGTTCTTCAATTATACGCATTCGCTCTTTCTGAATATCTACTTCAACTTCCGCCTTGTCCTTTCTCATCTTACGACTTCTATCAGGATATTTCTTCCTCTCTTCGGGAAACCCAGTCCTCCATGGTTTGGAGCCTATTGTGCCTCGTGTTCGTCCATCATGTTCCTTAATTCCAAGGGCGAGTGTGAGCTCATCATTCTCTCTATCGGGAATGAAGTCCCCATCTTTAACAGCCTTTACTGCGTTTCTCATCTTCTCTATTGGCAAGGGGTCTTCTTTATGTCGTATGTTATATATACACTTCCCTTTCGAGTCCAACGTGCCCCCATGCCCGTAAAACCAATTCTTGGCACGTTCGATCCAATCGTCTGTCTCTGGGATGATCTTTTTAGCACGCAGTTCATCCTCAAGTTTCTTCCACTTAGGAATGTCAACCCTGTAGCCACCTTGCCCCATAGTATGGTGATACTTCTTGTTAGCAGCATTCAACTTATTCGTTGCAGACATTTTCTTAGCTTTTTATGATGTCTTGTAATTCACAAACTCAGCCCAGAATGGTTTTAACTTTTGATACTGAATCTGCTCGAAATCTAGAGACTTCTCTTTCACGACATAGTCAAAGTGCAATCTTTTCTTCCAGTTGGTGAAACACCGGGCCATCTTCTTCATAGCCCACTCCCTGACCTTCATCTCCATGGCTTTCGCATGTTCTAAGGCGTCCTCAACTGGATCCTCCGCATTTGGATCCAGCTCTATCTTCTGTAGTTTGAAATTAAGCATGAGCCTCTTACACAGTAAATCTTTGGCCATGTTAGGGACATATAAACATGTTCCCTCTTCTTCCGCATCAGCAGGCTTATTCCAATTTCGAATGGTGATCGGGATGAAGTCCCTAACGATTACTCCGCATTGTGCCACAAATTTGTTTGCGACAACAACGGGAGCCGTCGGTTTGCTGTCTTCACCGATATCTCGATCCTGAACCTCTCATGGTCTTCCAACTTTTTGGTTGGGGCTCGTCCGCTCTTTTCAGTAGATTTCTTCGATCCGGAGGGCTAAAAGAAGAAAGATCGTCGTTACTATTTCTATATAGATAGCAGATGATTAATTAATGAATTAATTATATTACATGCACCTCGCCGGAGCGGTCGTCTTCTCGATCACACAAGGCATCGCCTTCTGCCTCACGGAAGGCATCACCTTCAACCTCAAACAAGTCATCTCTTCCGGCAAAAAGAGGATCACCCTCACCGGAGTTGTTCAGAAATGTCAATACATCTAAATTTTCTTCCCCGCGGATCGCACCTTGGATCAACTCTTCCTTTTCTTCGTCTCTGTCGTGTGGGTCCATATTTTCTCCATAGGTGGAAAAACGGATAAGTCAAAGCGGCTAAGGGAGAATGTTAGGTAGGGTGTTGAGACATATAAACCCTAATTCAGAGAAACCCTAATATATACATACACAATAATAAAAATGAAGAGAAACCCTAAACCTAGCTACAAAAAGGAAACTATGTAGTAGATAGGTAACTCTAGCTACTGACAAAAGACCACATTGGAATCATATGCATCATAGCGATAAATTATATACTTTGTAATAGGTTAAGAATCAGAGGCTACGCTTGCCCTCGGGCTCGGATCCTATCGCGAAGAACCAATACCGGAAATAAAGGCTACAATTCAAGACATGGCATAATGCAATGCGCAAACAATATTTATGACATGTCAGATTAGATACTACGTAGTAACCATAATGCATGTCGATTTAAGAGGGTTCGAAATGCCCTGGCAAAGGTGCATCGTCAAACTCACATGTATATGAGGGGTATAGATGTTCTTCCAACATGCGCGGAGGGGTGCGCTAGAAAGAGCGTGACGAGGGGAACCACATAGTGGCGGCGCCACCCCTTTAGGGTCACCAGAGCGAGGCCTGCGACGAGCGGCGGCGACGGAGCTCACAGACGAACGGCACGCGGCAGCTATGAAGATCTAGGAGGCAAACGGAGGGTGCGCCCTGAGCACCAGAAGCTCACCATGGTGCTCGACGTGGGGTCGTGGAATCCAGGCGAGGCCGGAGGCGAGCTAATTGATGGCGGCGAGCTTTGTCGGGGTTGGGGCTTGATTCCTTCAGTGGGACGAAACAGGGGACCGAGGCGGAGCTGCTGGCACCACCATATGGTCGAGGGGAGGCCGGGAACAGCGGCGTCAGCCGGCTACTGGGGCCATCTAGGGTTTGGCCAGAGAGGGAGAGAACACACGCGAGGTGGAGAAAGAGGGTGAGAATGCACGACGATGCACGACAGCAGACAAAGGAGACGGCGGGGCGACCGGCGACGTCTCCCTGTGCGCGTGCGTCGGGATCATATCAACTAAAATAATCATCTACTAAAAACCATCACTAGTGCGTGTGCGCGCGCGTCGGGATCTACATCATCTAAATATACACCTAAATCATCTAACAACTATACACCTAAAATCTAAATAATATATACATACACCTAAAATAATATACACCTAAAATAATATATACATACACCTAAAATAATATATGCATACACACACCTAAAATCAAAATATATATCTACACATGTCAAAAAAATATACATCTACATGCATATACATGCATGCATACACATGCTAAAAGGAAGCAGGGACCCTCTCGGGTACGGTGGTACCGGCGGCGGCGGCGGTGGACGCGGGCGGCGGTCGGGGAAGGAGAGGGAGAGGCGGCGGGCCAACGCTGGACACGGGCGGCGGTGGCGGAGGCGGAGGACGGAGGCGGAGACGGAGGCGCTGACGACGACGGCGGGCACGGGCAGCCTGTCAGCGTCGTGGGGATCGGGGGCGGCGTTGTCGATGAGAAGCAGAGAAGAAGCAGAGAAAAGAGACGGGAAAGAAGAAGAGGCGCGCAAGTTATAAAGGAGGGAGTATACGTCCCGGTTGGTGGCTCCAACCGTGACTAAAGGGTCATACGTCCCGGTTGGAGCCACCAACCGGGACGTATAATCCACTTTTTTTCATCAGACCAAGGGGCGCGTGCAGGGGTCTTTAGTCCCGGTTGGTGGCTCCAACCGGGACGTATGACCCTGTTTTCAATTTTTTTCAGGAATTTTCTCTCTGTTCCCGTCTTATTTTTTATTTTGGGGTTTAAATTTGTAATGTTTTTTAAATGATAATTACTTTGGAATTTAAAAAAACTTTAAACATAAAAAGTGTTTGAATTTGAATAACTAATTCAAAACCATTTTCTATTTTTAAAAATAATTAATGTAACCATTTAAATTATGAACCATTTAAAATTAAAAATGAATTAACTTATATTTTTTTAATATTATTTTGGAATTTAGAAAAACTTTAAACATAAAAAGTGTTTGGATTTGAATAACTAATTCAAAACCATTTTCTGTTTTTAAAAATAATTAATGTAACCATTTAAAATTAAAAATGAATTAACTTATATTTTTTGAATATTAATTTGGAATTTAGAAAAACTTTAAACATAAAAAGTGTTTAGATTTGAATAACTAATTCAAAACCATTTTATGTGTTTAAAAATAATTAATGTAACCATTTAAAATTAAAAATGAATTAACTTATATTTTTTGAATATTAATTTGGAATTTAGAAAAACTTTAAACATAAAAAGTGTTTGGATTTGAATAACTAATTCAAAACCATTTTCTGTTTTTAAATTAATTAATGCAACCATTAAAAATTAAAAATGAATTAACTTATATTTTTTGAATATTAATTTGGAATTTAGAAAAACTTTAAACACAAAAAGTGTTTGGATTTGAATAACTAATTCAAAACCATTTTCTGTTTTTAAAAATAATTAATTTAACCATTAAAAATTAGAAATGAATTAACTTATATTTTTTGAATATTAATTTGGAATTTAGAAAAACTTTAAACATAAAAAGTGTTTGGATTTGAATAACTAATTCAAAACCATTTTATGTTTTAATTTGGATTTGAATTAACTTATATTTTATATATATTAATGGGCGGGAAGAAAAGGACGGGGGCGGGAAGAAAATTTTATTACGATAGAACTAGAATTAAAGTATATAACACAACTAACACTAAGTTACATAAAGCATAACTGAAGATTAAGATACATAGAAGAACTGAAAATTAAGATACATGGCCAGATTAAGTCACAATCGACCGAACTTGTTTTGCAATGTTGGAGTGATTCAGTCATGCTCCTGCCTACACCTGTAATACTCGCCACTGTAGTCGTCATACTCACCGTGGCCGTCGTCGCTGTCGTCGTCGGGGTCGCTGTAGTTGAACCTTGAAGGCTGAGTACGAGTAGGCTAGACTTGAGGGTAGCGCAGGCGGGGGTTAGAGTCGGCGGTCGTGTCGTAGGCCATGACGCTCTAGAGAGTCCGGCCGCGCCACCACAGCCGACGGCCGGCCTCGTTGAATTTCGGAGGAGGTGGGTCGTCCTCCTCGTGCCTGGCGAGCGCCCTCTCACGCCGATCCTCGAAGAAGGCTTCCCAAGTCGGGAAATAGTCGGGATGCCAGTTAGGATTCCTCCGCAGCTCCGGCGTGAGCTCGAAGTAGTAGTGGTTCGTGATGGCCATCCAGCGCGCCACACCTAGAGGGAGAGGAGGAACCGGCACGCCTCCGGCGCTCAGCATCCAGCCGACGGGGACGCAGTAGCCTAGCGTGCAGGGGTAGTTCGAGGCGCAAAGCGCCTCCGCCTCCCTGGGGGTTAGTCGTATGGTGGAAGCCATGGGAAAGAGTGATGAGGTTGCAGATATGAGTCTAGAGATGTGCAATGACAATGGAGGCTAATCCTACATATATGTACTGAGAAATGGCGGGAAGAAAACCGTGGAAAGAAATGGCGGGAAGAGAAATGGCGGAAAAAAACTGCGGGAAGAAACTTGAGTTTAGGGTTTAGGGTTTAGGATTTTGTGAAGGTTTTTAAAAGACATGGTAAATATACCAAGTCTGGTATTTTTTCTTGCAACTATGTCACATAATATGACACCACGCGAAGGATTTACATTATTCGGACTTTTTTTGAGTTTCTTATGCCCATTTTGATTTTTTTGAATTTCTAACTATGGTCGAACCGGCGTGCATGAAGATAGGGGACGAGCATCATTAGAACTTGCATTGGATCTCTAAAGAAACCACATATTGCGAGTCTAAAAATGATATTTTCAAAAAATCACAAGCGTTAGATCATGTACCTGTAGTACAAACCAGACCCACTTCCTACCGGTTCGGCAGACATTTGTCCTTTTTACCCGGGATGGAAGAAAAGGTTTGAGATGTCCCGGTTGGGAGATAGTCCATGTAAGGTGGTCTAGTATTTTAGAAAAATGGAACGGTAGCATTCTGAAACAGCATTTTGGTGGTTATTTCACAAAATGACCCGTTTTTTGTGCTCGGAAAATGGCTTTTTCGTGCGACGAAAAGGAAAACTTCCTCCTGCAACATTGTTATCCATACCAATGTCCACATGCATGCATAATATGGGCACAACATCATAAACTATGTCGTGATTCAGCACATAACATCGGTCATTTGGACCGAAAGCCATGAAACCTCGAACATGATAGGTCATTTTGTGAAGGTTTTTTCGATACATGATCAATATACCAAGTCTGGTATTTTTCCTTGCAACTATGTCACATAATATGACACCACGCGAAGGATTTATATTGTTCGGACTTTTTTTGAATTTGTTATGCCTGTTTTGAATTTTTTTGAATTTCTAACTATGGTCGAACCAGCCTGCATGAAGATAGGGAACGAGCATCGTTAGAACTTGCATTGGATCTCTGAAGAAACCACATATTGCGAGTCTAAAAATGATTTTTTCAAAAAATCACGGACGTTAGATCATGTACCTGTAGTACAAACCGGACCCACTTCCTACCGATTCAGCAGACATTTGTCCTTTTTACCCGGGATGGACAAAAAGGTTTGAGATGTCCCGGTTGGGAGATAGTACATGTAAGGTGGTCTAGTATTTTAGAAAAATGGGACGGTAGCATTCTAAAACAACATTTTGGTGGTTACTTCATAAAACGACCCGTTTTTTGCGCTCGGAAAATGGAAAATGGCTTTTCCGTGCGACTAAAAGGAAAACTTCCTCCTCAACATTGTTCTCCATACCAATGTCCACATGCATGCATAATATGGGCACAACATCACAAACTATGCCGTGATTCAGCACATAACATCGGTCGGTTGGAGGGATTTCGGCAGGCTGGGCCAGGCAGCACTAATGATAGGGGTGAGTGTCGACATTATGTCGTGCGGCTTGTACCTTGTCCTGGATGGTGTCACCAACCGGGACTAAAGATGAACCTTTAGTCCCGGTTGGATACACCAACCGGTCAACATTAATAATAGGGGTGAGTGTCGACATTATGCCGTAAGTGTCGACACTGTGCCGAGCTATTTGTACTATAAATAGGCATCCTTGTGAGTCCAGTTCTCAAGCCAGATTGAGGCATCTCCAATATGGTTTTCGAGAGCAGGGACACCACTACGACCAGTTTCAGTGAGATGCCGCTGGTTCCCAGTCCTCCGACATCTCCAAGAAACTGGTCATAGAGGCACTCCCTAATATGTGAAATTAGTTAGCGCCCAGGTGTATTGATCTAGTTAGAAAAGTTACAAGCTGCAAGATGGTGTGCGAGAGCAGGGACACCACTACGGCCAGTTTGAGGGAGATGCCGTCGGAGCCCAGTCCTCCGGTATCTCCAACAAACTGGTCATAGAGGCACTCCCTAATATGTGACCACGCGCGTTTGGAGATCAGATCTTAATGGTAAGTATGAATCGAGACAACTTCTTCATAGTTCGGGAAAGTCGTTCTATGAATCGGGACTAAAGGCCCCCTTTAGTCCCGGTCCAGCCACAAAACGAGACTAACACTCAAGACATTTATTAATATTAAAAACCGAGACTACAAAACCGGGACTAAAGGCCCCCCTATATATAGTCCCGGTCAAGCCACAAACCAGGACTAACACTCAATACATTTATTAAACTTGGAAAATTGCAAACATCATTGATATCCTTCACAAAATGAGCTATCATGTCTCATGACATTTAGGTTCACAATATGCATCCGATCGGCCAGACATGAACTAGAGGTACACAATATGAGCATGAACTTCTTGGCATATGTCCTTCCTTATGATCGCTTCAGACGTAACAATGGAGCATCTTCTTTACTTAACGGAATGCTTGGGTCAGTTTTCACTGTGAAGGGCGGAATTTCATCAAACTTATTATAATCTTCTGACATGTCTGTCTTGTCCTTGATTCCCATGATGTTTTTCCCCTGAAAGAACTATGTGACGCTTTGGCTCATCATATGATGTATTCGTTTGCATATTTTTTCTTTTTTTCGGTCTGGAGGACATGTCCTTCACATAGAAAACCTGAGACACATCATTGGCTAGGACGAATGGTTCATCTCTATAACCAAGATTGTTGAGATCCACTGTTGTCATTCCGTACAACTAGTCTATTTTTACCCCTTCCCCATTCAGGTTGACCCATTTGCAGCGAAACAAAGGGACCTTAAAAGAGACTCCATAGTCTAGTTCCCATATCTCCTCTATGTAACCATAGTATGTGTCCTTTTGCCCATTCTCGTTCGTTGCATCAAAGCGAACACCACTGTTTTGGTTGGTGCTCTTTTTATCTTGGGCGATTGTGTAGAATGTATTCCCATTTATTTCGTACCCTTGGAAATTCAATATAGTAGAAGATGGTGACGCGGCCAACAAGTATAGCTGATCTCCAACAGTGGTGTCATTCAAGAGATGTGTCCGCATCCAACCACCGAAAGACTTCATGTGTTCATCTGTAATCCATGAGTCAGGCTTCCCCGGGGTTTTGGAGCGTACAATATTCTTGTGTTCCTCGATGTACGGAGCTGCCAAGGTGGAATTATGTAGAATTGTGTAGTGTGCTTTAGTGAAAGAATCCCCGTCCCTACATATCATTGCTTTCTTTCCCAGCGTGCCTTTTTCCACTTAGTCTTCCCTCATGCCTCGAGTCAAAAACACCAATCGTCTTAAGGTCGGGAATAAAGTCAACACAAAACTCAATGACCTCCTCTGTTCCATATCCCTTGGAGATGCTTCGTTCTGGTCTAGCACGGTTATGAACATATTTCTTTAAGACTCCCATGAACCTCTCAAAGGGGAACATATTGTGCAGAAATACAGGACCGAGAATGGCAATCTCTTCCACTAGGTGAACCAGGAGATGCATCATAATATTGAAGAAGGATGGTGGGAACACCAATTCAAAACTAACAAGACATTGTACCACATCCTTCTGTAACCTTGGCAGAATATCTGGATTGATTACCTTCTGAGATATTGCATTGAGGAATGCACACAGCTTCACAATGGGTACTCGAACATTTTCCGGTAGAAGCCCCCTCAATGCAATCGGAAGCAACTGCGTCATAATCACGTGACAGTCATGAGACTTTAGGTTTTGGAACTTTTTCTCTGCCATATTTATTATCCCCTTTATATTAGATGAGAAGCCAGACGACACCTTGATACTGTAAAGGACTTCAAAAAAGATTTCCTTCTATGCTTTGGTAAGAGCATAGCTGGCACGACTTAAGTGACGCCCTTTATCCGTCTTGTTCTATGTATGCATGTTCTTTAGTTCTTTCATAATTTGTTGGTCCTCCCGTGCTTCTGGTGTATCTTTTGTCTTCCCATACACGCCTAGGAATCCTAGCAGGTTCACGCAAAGATTCTTCGTCACGTGCATCACGTCGATTGAAGAGCGGACACGTAGGACTTTCCAATATGGCATCTCCCAAAATATAGATTTATTCTTCCACATGGGCGCGTGTCCTGTAGCGACGTCGTTTGGAACTGATTGACCGCCAGGACCCTTTCCAAAGATTACTTCTATGTCCTTGACCATACCAAATACATCATCACCAGCAGGGAGTTCAGGCTTCTTCCGGTGATCTTCCTCACCTTTGAAATGCTTGCCTTTCTTTCTTACGAGATGATTGGTCAGAAGAAATCGTCGATTCGCCAGGTACACAACCTTCTTGAATTTATGCAAATATGTACCTTCAGTCTTATCTAAACAGTGCGTGCATGCCTTATATCCCTTGTTTGTCTGTCCTGAAAGGTTACTAAGAGTAGGCCAATCATTGATGGTTACGAAAAGCAACCCTCGTAGGTCAAATGGCTCATGTTTGTTCTCATCCCACGCATGTACACCTGGTTTGCCCCACAGCTGTAAGAGTTTTTCAACTAATGGCCTAAGGTACACATCAATGTCGTTGCCCGGTTGCTTCGAGCCTTGGATGAGCACTGGCATCATAATGAACTTACGCTTCATGCATAACCAAGGAGGAAGGTTGTAGATACATAGAGTCACGGGCCAGGTGCTGTGACTGCAGCTCTGCTCCCCAAAATGATTTATGCCATCCGTACTTAGACCAAACCATAATTTCCTTGCGTCACCTGCAAAGTCCAGGAAGTCTCTCTCGATTTTTCTCCACTGTGACCCATCAGCAGGGTGTCTCAACTTCCCGTCTTTCTTACGGTCTTCTTTGTGCCATCGCAACAACCTGGCATGCTCTTTGTTTCTGAACATGCGTTTCAACCTTGGTATTATAGGAGCATACCACATAACCTTAGCAGGAACCCTCTTCCGCAGGGGCTCTCCCTCAACATCACCAGGGTCATCTCGTCTGATCTTATACCGCAATGCATTGCATACCGGGCATTTATCTAAATTCTCATACTCCTTACCGCGGTAGAGGATGCAGTCATTAATGCATGCATGTATCTTCTGCACATCTAATCCTAGAGGACAAAGAGTCTTCTTTGCTTCATACGTACTCTCGGGAAGTTCGTTATGTTTTGGAAACTTCGGCTTCATTATTTTCAGCATCTTTTCAAATGAGGAGTAAGTTAGACCACACTCTGCCTTCCATGCAGCAATTCTAGTGTGGTACCGAGCTTTGTGCTGCCATCTTTGCAATTTGGGTAGAACAATTTTTTGTGATCTTCTAACATTCCCTCTAACTTAAACTTCTCATTTTCTGTTTCATAGTCTCGCTTTGCATCAGAAATGACCCTACCAAGTTCATCAACGGGCTCATCTGATGCCCGTTCTTCACCTCCTTCCTCTTTATTGTATTTCATTGCAGTATGACTGTATTCAGGAAACATATGACGATAGTTGTTATCATCATCTTCTTCTTCACTGTCTTCCATCATAACCCCTCTTTCCCCGTGCTTGGTCTATCAATTATAGTTGGGCATGAAACCTTTCATAACCAGGTGGCCGTGAATGATTTTCGAGGAAGAGTACTCCTTGTTGTTTCGACATTGAACACATGGACAACGCATAAAACCATTCTCTTTGTTTGCCGTAGCCACATCAATAAATTTATCCACGCCTTTAATGTACCCGGGTACACGCTGGTCACCGTACATCCATTCCCGACCGTTCATCTGCATCATATAATCAAGTTTATCAAAAATAGGACATCATAAATAGTGAAATGACCAATTCACATCGACACATGCATTGTATCAATGACAGAGAAGAGATAAGATTGCTAACCTCGATCGAAGGAAATAAAAAGGAGAAAGCTCAAGTGCGTCTCGGACACCTTCTATATTTTTGTTATATGGGAAATTGAACGGAATCATTCGCTCAAACATTTCATCAAACACCTTGAATGCATGCATAGAAAAAAAATAAACTAGCACACCTCTCACACCTTCCACCAAGAAAAAACAGAGGGGAGGCAGAGGGCCGGGGTGTCGTATTTATAGAGGGCGGGATCATACGTCCCGGTTTGTAACACAAACCGGGACTAAATGTGTATGCCACGCCACGTGGCTGACGCCCAACCTACGCATGACCCCTTACGAACCGGGACGCATGCCTCCGGCCACCGTGCCCGCTCAAACCAGGACGCGTGTCATCATTAGTCCCGGTTCGTGGCGCAACCGGGACTAATGCTATTAGGGGGCGTGAACGGATAGCCTGGTTTCTACTAGTGAGTGGCCCCATCACCTGCGCACGGCTCCGCCAGTGATGAAGCTAGGAATTCAGGAGTCGATGGCAAGGCTGAGCTCAATGTTGACACAATAGATAAAAGATCGATCTAAGCGCTCAGTGTTGTAGGGTCCTATGATGATGAGACCCTACCATTGAGCCTCCGCTCAGTTCCTAGTGTTGTTGTTATGATAAACAAGGGATGAAGCCCTAGTTGCCATGCATAGGTTGATGTACTCAACATATGATAGTCATTGGTTGATCGTCAATGGCTTCATACACGACAGATGGCGTTGCTGACACGCAACATTGCCTTATAACAGCTGCACAACAAACATTTAAGGAGATGTGTATTTTTTCTTTAAGACCACGAGTAGAAGGAAAAACACATGGCAAGAGAAAACCAGACTAAAGAGAAAACAAATTCGACCTTTTTTTTGCTTTGTTTTGGGATGTTGGCTTTCTCGTAGAACACTAGCCATGAACGTGTCTTCAGAAAATGTAACCCAAGAATTAATCATCGGGAACTATCGAAAGACCATTCAAGTTATGATTTGATAACTTAAGCCTAGTTTGGTAACAAAGTTTTTCTAATACTGAAGTATATTAATATCATAGTATTTTAGTACCTAGCAAATTAATACTTTAGTTTTTTCTTTTCTCAGTTTTAGAAACTAACCTCTTTCTCAAATACTTCAAAAAACCATAGTTTTGGAGAATACTTTAGTTTTAAAACCATATTATTTGTTGATCCGAACACCTAAAAGTATTTAATACTTTAGTATTTTCAGAAACCGAGGTGTTCCATCAATACTTCAAAAATACTTTAATGCCAAATGGGGCCTTAGTTTTTGTGATTGTATGTTAAATACAACATGATTCCATGATACTTTCAGAAGGATAAGAATTTATACTCTAAACTTTATGTGACTGAGTAGTCCCATAACTTTTTCATGCCCCCTGCGCATGCCCCAAGAATACAAAGACATAGGCCATGATGATTTAAATAATATGGTTATTTTTCATGGCCTCGTTGAGGGGTGGTACACAACTAATTCCCTCGTTCATTCAAATGAGTCCCCTACTTTGTGACTTGCTTGATGTAGACTTGGTTCTTTGGTTAACTTTTTTTTTCTTTTTTTGCATTAGAGGATTTCTTGAGCTTCATGACTTTGATGGGATTTCCTTCTTTGTATGAGAGGATTTGATTGAGCTTGTTGGAGGATATTCCTTCGCGGTTTCTAGGGGACTCATCTTCATAATTTGGAGAACAGACACACACCTTTATAGACCCTCATAGGCATTTTGTATGTGGTGGAAGAATACCCCTGGGGGGTGTCAAGATGCTCACACTGGACTCAACTTGTATTGGCCAAGCATGCCTCTTCTGCTATTTTTTCTATAGGTTATCACAGGGCTCCCTGCCTCTAGGAGCTTGAAATATGGCAAGAAAGACGAGGAGTATGAGACCTCAGCACATGAAGTAGCCCAAGTATTCACCACCTCCTGCTGAAAGCATACACTTCACCATGTGTCTTGTGTAGTGGGTATAGATGCCACTCCACTTCATGTGTGACACATGTGCCACCTTCAGACTAGTTCGAGGGTGTCCAAGTCTTCAATTGCTAGCATGGTGCATTTTAGGGAAAGTCGTTTATTGTGGGACATTGACGTCTGCGGTGACCCAACATATCACTGCATGTGTAGTACACTATAGTCGTTGACATGACATCTACAGAACACCGTTCCGTAACTATTACATCCCTCAGAGTGGTACAGCAGAAACATTGTGGGTCCATATTACAAATGTACACACGTTACTATTATTAAAATACCGGAAGTTCAATACTTCCAAAAGATCCAACTTACAAACCACAATATAAAGTGTTCAGCGGAAATTTAAAAGTACCAACTCCGACTAGGAGTTAAGCTCAACAGCTTATTCTATAGAGTTCATGCTGCTCGGCTCTGTTAGTTACTACTAGCTAGGTACTTAGTTGGACTCGTTCTCATCGACACCGTAGCGGATCTCGTAATCCACGCCTTCAACTCCTCCGGACAGATCAGGTTCCTCGTAGAACACATCTTCTTGGCATTCTGCTGCATACATTGGCACATCTTCGGGATCCTTAGAGTCTAAGAAAGGGATCAAAGGAAAGAATGAGTAACAACGTTACCCAACAAGTTCATTATACGCAAGGTGGGAAGTTTGATGCTCTAACTACCACCTTGGATTATAAATCCTTGGCACTATGCAATTGTTGTAAATCTTTCTTCAAAGATTGATTTTATTCCGAAAAACTATGACAATCAGCCTTCATAGGTTGACCAGAACTTTCATGGAGTTCCTTTCCTGCCGCGTTCGTAGCTCCTTCCCGGAACAGGGAGTAATAAGTTACAGTTCTTACACTCTGCAGATGTGTGTTACTTTACCCATGAGAGATCAACTCCTTGTTGCATAATCAGGCGTACTTTCCCGTCCACAATTCCATGATGTGGGGCCCAGTAGTTGGTCCAAGCCAATCACTGCCCCCTTCGCGACCCCGCATGCCTCCTTGGTGTACACCATGCCCACATAATGAATTACGGCAATGGTTTGTACAAACCGTTAGATGCCAGAACTATCATGGGACGATGAGGGTTTCCACCCATATGCTGCATATCCTCTACGAATTACCAATTAATATGCACGCTACGAGGATAACAGCCATGACCTGCACATCCGGCTTCATGCGAGAGGAAGAATATACAGCTGACTTCTCTGTCCCATTCCAAATCTCATGGCTAACGCGTAATATACGGCGCTAGAATCACTGATGTGAGGGGTTATTAAGTCCCTACTTGATCATCATTGTGCAAATAGAACCCTAAGTTCTATTGCTCCATTATATCACCACTTAGGATGATATCTATGATTTCTTTATTTATGAAAATATTATTTTCTTTCTTTTATATCATATATGATAACACACAATTTGTAAATACTTTGATAAAGACTCTTCAAAGGACATGAGCAAGTGATGAACTTACCTTGTGATGGCAAGGTAGTGAAGTCTAATGCTTGCACTCGACCTTGAGCTTCTAGTTCTACAAAAACATCATTATTGCCCGGTAAGGACAATATTTAAAGAAGCAAAATGATTATGCAAGTAATGTAATGCATTATTTAATTCTATATGCATTTTCCCTATATAAGGTGCTTTTTAATAAAGCATTTATAAATATTAATAATAATTTTTTTATATTAATTGTATATATTGAATTATTTTATTTTATTTCTTTTTTATTTGATTTCTATTGATTTAATAATTCTTTTAGGAATTATTAATTATACATTAAAATTTATTATTAAATATTTATTTAGTATTTTTCAAAAATACTATAATGAAAGTGATTTTTATTTATTTTTATTACCTTTCAATAATTTTGTAAAATTCCATAAAAAATATATAAATTACAAAATTCTTATAAAAATTTAAATGTTCAAAATTTTATATCTTATTTTATTTGGACAGAGTGGATTATTGTGAATCCAAAAATATTTTATTTTATAATTTTTGGACTAATATTTTATTTTCTAGAATTTTATTGAGGTGAGGGGCATTTTGGTCTTTTCCACTTGATTAAAACAATTTTTGAAACAACTTGGGTTGGCCTTTTGGGCTTATTGAGCCAGTGTGGCCCAATAGGGCAAGGTCAAAATACCACCCCGAGGGGTTTTTGGCCCACCCAGCCAACACTCTCTGCCTTCCTCTCATTTTCACATCTCCTCTTCCCCGACCCCGTGAGCTCTGGCGCCGCCGCTGGCGATGGCCGCCGTTGAGGCTTCTCCTGGCCGCCGTCGTGGTATAGGGCAAGGTTTGCAGCCACGCTCGTTCATCTGGTCCATCTCGATTTGACTCCGGGGTTTCCCCGTGGTCAGGTTCACCCCGTTCCCGAACCCTAGGGTTAGGAAAAGGTGTTGTCGCCACCGCCGCGGTCCCGACTGCGGTGGTGTGCTAGGCTTGTGTGCTGCTGTGGCCGCCGCCGTGGCCGGTGCAGGTTGCAGCGCCCACCCTGGATGCTCCCTGTGCCGCCGCGGTTCGTCGGCCAATCTGCTTCCTCTTCGATTTGTTAGCGAGGACCTCGGGTAATATGCTTATGTGGTTCTTGTTCCTGTTACTACCATGAATCTCTGTGTGTGTGTCTAGTGGCTTCTCATGCCTAGTGACTATGTACTGATTAGGGTTCATCTCTGGATTAGGGTTCTTAACCCCATGTTGATCACATCCTTGATGCTTTAGATTTAGTGGTGATCATACTTGAGCATGAAGAATGATTATTTGTTGTGAATCATGATTGGTAGTGGCTTTGATGTTGCTAGTGGCTTGTCAGATTTATTCTAGTGGTGATTCACTATGATTTTATGCTAGTGTTTCTATGGAATCACTGATTGGAAATGTTGTTGCTATGAGAATTGTCTCTACTGTCAGAATGCTCATCCTGACAGTAGTTTTCTCTCAGTAGTTGCTTACTGCAATTATAATGGTAGGCTTGTTTGAGATTATATATACTGAATCAAATCATTACATGTAATGATTTCTGTGGATGTATAGATAAATTTAATGTTGATTCCTGGCACTTGGCTTCAGGAAGATGATATGTATTGGTTTGTCCCTTTTATCTGTGGGAACTAAGCAAGATTGGTTTTAGCTCCTGTAAAACTTGTCCTTGTGATACCACTATGATCTGGCACACAAGTGATTGGGTTTTATCTCTCGTCTTAGCCTTGACAATACTTGTGATTAATATTGACAAGATAAAATGAAAGCTCTCCTTGATTCTCCTGCCTATGATGTTGGTCTGAGGCTCTAGGATTTAATTCCTAGTTAGTTGAGAAATTAGTTTGTTTGAAACTTGTAGGATTAGGGGTGCTACTCTCTCTGAGAGATGTTCCCTGATCTGATAAGATCAAATGAAAAATGATCTAAGTTGCAAAAATTAACACTAAAATCTGTGATGCTGGTCTGAGAGATTAGTGCTTGTGGCTGAGCTTGCTTTCTTATCTTTATACTTGAAATCTCTAGGATAGATTCACCTCTCTTGGGTGATTATTGAGAGATCATTTCATAAAACAACACATGATTTTGTTTAGGTAATATGATGAAATCATGTGATGGTTTTATGAGGCTCACTACAAAATCTGATGTTGGTGTAGTAGATTGATGATGATCTTGATCTTGATCTGCTTTTGCTGGGCTCCTGAGCTTGCTATTGAGCTTGCCTGGTCCTCCTAGCTTCTGGGCTTGACCTTGCTGTCCACCAGATTCATCCCCCTCCTTATGTCACCATCCTGGTGATGTTTGGGTTGATCTGGGTGGTTTTGTTTGGCTACTGTTCTTGGCTGTTCTTGTGTGATGTGTAGTGGAATGATGCACTAGTGCTCTCCCACGGCTGTGCTGTGGTTTTGTGTGATTTGGCTGTGCTTGTGAGGTCGACAGCACACCATTTGCATGCTGGTGTGTGTCCATCTTGTGTGCCTGCTATGCACTTGTGGATAGGTTCAGAAATTTTGAACTTACTATTACTAGCTTACTTTTACCTGGCTGGTGAATTGATCCCTCTTGGCTGTCATTTGCATTCTGGATTTGAATTTATGAAAGATGAAATCTTTCATATTGGTGAAACTTTCCCCTTTTATAACATTTATGTAACATCCCAAAAATACTAAACTTGGATCATCAAACTCTAATCTTCAAATTTAGGGTTAACAAAAACTTTTCTAAATAAAATAGGAAATCATGCATGTGTGTATGCATTCCAATTTGGATTCTTTTGAATTGCCTTTTTTATGTGTTCATTTGATTGTAAAAGGATTCTTAGGTGAAATAAACATCATCTAAACAATCCCCACACTTTTCCCAAAGACAAATAAATCAAAACAAACAAAATAAGGGAATGGTCATTTTGGTCAATTTAACTCCCATGCCTACTTTGGCTGTCTCTAACTTTCAGAACTTAACAGAAACTTTTTTGCATCTTTACACCCCTTGATATTACTCATAACAAAGTACCAAGTCCCACTTTGTGATCATCCAAAAACATTTGAATGCATAGTTTAAAGGACAGTTCAAAATTGAATCTTTATCATATGGGAAGATCCCACTTTTTCAAAAACCACTCAAACAAGCTCAACTTTCAAAACCCAAGCATCCACAGACTCACCAGCACATGCCTAGCACACTCACCAAAAATCTTTTCAAAATTCAAAACTTGAGTTCTTGCGGCCATTTCATCAAACACCTTGCTGATGAAAATCAATCAAATCTTAAACACTATTGTGAGCAGTGATTTGGGCCTAACTTGTTCCCTCTCTAGCTCACAGCAACCTCAGTAGATCATCTAGCAAACTTAACTAAGCCCTATCCCCACTGTAAGCTTGGCAATGTCATCAATGGTGAACACCCGAAGCCACCCATGTCACCCCAGTGTGGACAGCAAGCTAGGAGAAGAACTAGCTGTGCCAACCTTGTCTGGGAGGTAGCCCATGCTTCACCGCCCCCTCTCGACCAGCCCTGCCTCGCAGACAGTGACCAAAACCGCCAGGAATGCCGCGCCCGTGCCTCTGTCAACCATGTCGAGCATGCGCCAGAGCGCCACCCTCGACACACGCCCACAGACCGCACGCCGCCCTCGCCGCGTGCATACGCGATCAGCACCTCCCAGGAGACCGCCAGACATCCCCATTCGCCGCCCCATGCCTCACAGCCAACGCTCGCCGTCGAAGACGCCGCCTCTGCCGTGCAGAGCATCGCATGTTCAAGACCGTTTGCCACCGCCTCTACACGCGCATTAAAGCCATAGAGCATCGCCAGGAGAACACCGATCGATCACCGCCGCCGGCCATGCCTCTAGCAGCCCGTAGCCATGTCGCCACCGTCGCCTGCCCATCCCGTTCGGTCTCGTCGTCGAGACTATAAATAGAGGCCTCCCCCGCTTAAACTCTTCACACCATCTCACTCCCATCTCCTCACTAATCGTTCCACCCCGCTCCCGGAGCAAGGCGAGCAGCACATCGCCGGAATTGCGCCAGAGCAGGCCGCCTCTGGAGAAGAAGGGCGCCGTCGATTTCGTCCACCCCAGGAGAAGCTGCCGGTACCAGGAGGTTCACCATCGTCGACTTCGTCGTTCGCCTGCCTCGCCGACCCTCGCCTAAGCCCCATGAGCCCCCCACGACCCCCACTGAGAGGCTAGGGTTCGAGCTCGCCGGTGACTAGTTCATCGTCGACGACGACCCTCAGCCGTTGATCTTACTTCTAATCCAATGCACCACGTTGCCCCGTACAGCTTCGCACCCCCTGTCTCACTGACGCGTGGGGACAGCCACTTAACCAGCCCGCGTAAGCACTGTGCTTAGCAGGCCGGCCCAGTATCGTTTCCCGCGTAGACCACTCGTTTGAATTTGGATTTTTCCATTTTCATTCAAACACAGTTCTGTACCTAGTTTCAAAAATCAACCCAGCTCGACTCAGTGAACCAAACTGAATGAAATGAATTTTGTTAGAAAGGCCTTGAAATGATGAATCCAAGCCCATTGGATTTAAATCATTTGGATCTGTAGATCATCCTTGGTAAAAATAACAAGGCAAAAGCTTTTCTGCATTCAAACATTTTTCAAATTTAAACCATAATAGCTTTTGAGTTGATTCAAACTCTCAAAAATCACATTTAACCATACCTTTCAGAATATATAAAAATATATGGGTTTACTTACAGAAATAATGTTCAAGTAATAAAAGAATGCCACATAGGCATTTCTAGTCACTTATTTTTTTATTTAAAATAAAAAGGTTAAACCTTATTAAATTGTGACACCTCTTTAAATCACATTCCCATGGACTAAAATATGTGGTGATGACATGTGTCAACATGATCCCATGTTTGGTTTGGAGAATATTAAATCTTAAGTAGTTTTTCAATGAGTAGAAATTACTTTTCTAAAACTAAAATCAATAAGACAAATGCTTTAGTCTTGTAATGTTAGTGATGATGCTAGATCATCTATAGAACCCCTTTGTGTGATGATTGCAAGTAGTTAAGTATTGTTTGGTGATTGTGTACCTCGTATTTATTCATAGACGCTAGTACCGACCAAGGATACGAGGAGGATGGAGGATACTACGAAGAAGAAGCTGAGGAGAACTTCAACCACTGCTCTGCTCAAGGCAATCCTAATACTACTAGTTAATTGAGCAAGCTAACACTTTCAAGATACTCTAGTAATGCAAACGAATACTTGCTTGTTACTATGCCAACTATATGCCCTAAGCATATGTGATCATACCCACTTGATACCCCCTCCTTGTTTTACTTGCAAGCTTTCTACTTTTTTTTCTTTATCAAAGCTTTTACCTAGAGTTTACTGAAGTAACTTATAGATTCTAGGAAGATACCTGAAGGTTGCATAAAGAGCATAAAATTTGGCCTAAGCTAGGAAACCTTGATATCATCCTAAGGCATGAGGTGGTACTTAGTTGAAACTCCAGTTGTTTATCACCCCTCATTAGTACTCACCCCATTTGTAGATGCTAGTGCTAAGTATAAAACTTGATCAACTTTAGATGGGAATACTTGGTGAAAATGGTTATGAAAACCTTAGAATGATGGATCATTCTACTGAGATGTTTTGACATGTGTTTCCAAACACCAGATGATTTTGGTGATGAAAATGTTGAGGCATGAGCCTTAGCCCTTTATAAAACTGATGGTTGTCTGGATGCGATACCATTCCAATTTTACCGTACAACCACAATACCCGAAGATTGGGTAGGGCTTGACTGGAAACTTATATACCTTAGTATTGGTTCCCTCACGGCCAAGGTCTGAGATGAGGCTACCTTGTGAAGATTGTCCACCTGTGCTGTACCCAAGATGACAGTTGGTCATGGTTGGGAGGCCAAACTCACAGGAGAGGTGCTTATACTAGGGCGTGTAATTGAAAGGTTAGGATTGATTATCCGGATACTGAGTATGGTGAATTCAGGATTTGTTCCTAACGGATGTATCGAATGTTGTGGTGAAAGTATACAATCTCTGCAGAGTGTCAAACTATTCGAATAGCCGCGTCCGCGGTTATGGACTGTTGGAGTGTCCATACTGTTCCCCCGTCAGATGTTTTCAAAATGACTTGTGAAATAACTTGAGACTTTGACTTGACCACAACAGAGTTGTGGCATGAGATACAATTTCCCACTTAGGTGTTATAAAAATTTGACTAGCTTTCTCTTGCTTTTGAACTTAGTAGAGGTAAATCTGGCTTTTTGCAAAACAACCTTAGAGCTTAGTGTCCTATTACAAAAACCCCCTTCACTTGTTAGTATTAGTTTGCGAGTACTTAAAGAGTACTCATGGCTTTGTCCCTGGCTATTCATGTGGCCAGACTATGAAGAGGAGTACCAGGATGATGGACCCCAGGAAGGTTACGACAACTAGGATCATCTCCCATCGTCAGCATTGCCTATGACCCCGAAGATGGAGCTTCGCCTACGCTACCTTTATTATTACGTATTTCCACTGCTTGAGTTGTATTAAGAACTGGATCATGAGATCCTTATTTGTGTAAGACCTTATGTATGGTTTGTAATGGATGATGTAATGTGGTATCCAATTCTGTTATGTGTCGCAAAAATGGTAATCCTGGGATTGCGATGTATGGCATAACAGGCATCTGGGATTAAAAATCCGGGTGTTGACAATTTCTCAATGATGAGTTTGTCAAGTGCACTTCACTGACATATCTAAGAGAAATATACTAACACTAATCTTATTTTGTTTCTATTTAGTCTTTGTTTTGTAGGTACAAAGATAAAGATGAAGATTTAGTGTAGATTTAAATATAGGATAGTTAATAGATTTTCAAATGTAATTTTCTTATTCTTTTGTAATTTTTCTTTTATTATCCTTGTACTCTTTATTTTATTTTATTGTAATAAAGATTATATTATTGTTAATAAAGAATATTCTTATTCTTTATTTCTTTTGTAAATTGTGAAGTTTGGAATGACTTCAGTAGTTACATTCTTTGTAACTTGTTTATGTGCTAATCATATGAAATGAATTTCATATTCAATATTGTTATTGGATATGATTTAAGTGATAGTACTTATTTCTTAATTAATTTAAGATTCAAATCTTATACCTAAATCATTTAAATTATAATTCAAATACTCAAGTTTAAAATTCAAATTCATTTTAAACACATATCTCATTAAGATCATCTCAAAGTTTATAACAATCACCTTTAAGACTAAACCTAATCTCAAAGTATGAAAGAAACATTGATCACTTAGGTTTTTTTTATTTGGCGAAAATTTTACCCACATTTTCACAGATGAATGCATGCAACAATTCATATACCTAAATCTACCCTTCGTTAGGTCCTAAATACTGGGATGTTACAGACTCCCCCCCTTAAATTAAACCTCGTCCCAAAGTTTGTGGAGATGTACCTGAATAGTTCTGGATAAGCTTTTCTTAAATCCTCTTCCTTCTCCCATGTGGCTTCTCTCTCAGGGTGATGTTCCCACTGTACCTTGGAATATTTGATTACTCTGTTCCTCAATCTTTTCCAGTTTTCTTCCAGAATCTTACATGGCTTTTCAATATAAGTCAGGTCTGCTTGTAGTTCTATCTCTTGATGTGTTATTGCATCATATGGAACCTTCAAACATTTGCGAAGTTGTGACACATGGAAAACATTATGCACTTGAGGATGGTAACTCTGAAGCATAAGCTATAGTTCTATTTTGACTCAGTATCTTGAATGGTCCAATATATCTTGGACCCAATTTTCCTTTAACTCCGAATCTTTTTACTCCTTTCATTGGACTTACTTTCAAATAGACCATATCTCCAACTTCTGGGTGCCATGATCTTCGACTTTGATCCACATAACTTTTCTGCCTGCTCTGGGCTATTTTCAGTCTATCCCTGATCTTATCAATGATGTCTTGTCTTTCCTTGATATAATCTGGTGCAAATTCTTTGCTGCTTACAGGTTCATACCAACATATAGGTGATCTACACTTCCTTCCATATAAAATATCATATGGAGCTACCTTCAGACTACTCTGATAGCTATTATTATAAGAAAATTCTGCCAATGGTAGGCGATCTTCCCATGTTCCTCCAAAATCTAGTGCACAAGCTCTCAGCATGTTCTAGTATTTGATTTTTTATTTCAGTTTGACCTCCTGTCTCAGGATGATATGCCGTACTGAAATCTAACTTTGAACCAAGTGCTTCATGCAATTGCTTCCAAAATGTTGAAGTAAACACTGATCCCCTATCAGTTACGATCTTCTTGGGTACTCCATGCTTACTTACTATCTCTTTGACATATACTTCAACTAACTTCTCAGCATTATCCTTTTGATTCACTGGAATAAAATGTGCACTCTTAGTGAGTCTGTCCACAATTACCCATATCATATCCTTCCTTTTTGGTGTCATAGGTAATCCTGTGATAATGTCCATATCTATTTCCTCCCATTTCCATTCAGGAATTTCCAAGGGTTGTAATGGTCCCGCTGGACTTTGATGTTCAGCTTTCACCCTTTGACAAGTATGGCATTCAGATACATATTTAGCAATATCCCTTTTCATGTTATTCCACCAGAATAGTTCTTTCAAATCCATATACATCTTAGTACTCCCTGGATGTATAGAATATGGTGTATCATGTGCTTCTTTGAGTATGACATTTCTGATCTCAGTCACATCTGGAACACATAGACGATCTTGGAACCATAAAGACCCATACTCTCCAAGGCGAAAAGCTGATTTTTGCCCTTGAGATATCCTCCGAATTTCCTCAGCAATAAAAGGATCTTCTTCTTGATGTCTAAAAATATTTTGCTTAAGATCACTGTCCTGCTCTGCAACTGCCTGCATAGTCGCTAATCCTCCAAGAACCTCTGTTCTGATGAATTGAAGTTCTAATCTTTCCAAGTCCCTTTGTAACTCTTTTGGTAACTCTCTATTGCTTGGCTGAATATCTGCACTCTTTCTACTTAAAGCATCTGCTACAACATTTGCTTTCCCTGGGATGTAATTGATTGTTAAATCATAATCCTCGATTAATTCCAACCAACGCTTCTATCTCATATTCAATTCCTTTTGAGTGAAGAAATATTTGAGACTTTTATGGTCAGTGTATAACTCACATCTAGCTCCATAAAGAAAATGTCTCCATCCTTTCAGCGCAAAGACTACTCTTGCTAACTCTAAATCATGAGTTGGATAGTTGACTTCATGTGGTTTCAATTGTCTTGAACCATAAGCAATCACCTTCCGATCTTGCATTAATACACAACCCAAACCTTCTTTAGATGCATCACAATATACAGTGAAATCCTTCCCTGTTTCAGGAACTGCTAAGATTGGAGCTGTGGTTAATCTAGTCTTCAACTCTTGAAAACTTGCTTCACACTTCTCATCCCACTTGAATGGTGTATTCTTCCTTAATAATTTGGTCATTGGTCCGGCTATTTTGGAGAAACCTTCAATGAATCTCCGATAATAACCAGCCATTCCTAAGAAACCTCGAATTTGCTTCACATTAGTCGGTGCAGTCCACTCTAGTACCGACTGAACTTTAGATGGATTCACAGCAATCCCATCCTTATTGATCACATGACCGAGGAATTCTACCTCATCTAACCAGAACTCACACTTACTGAACTTAGCATAAATCTTATGTTCTCTTAAAGTATGCAATGCTATTCTCAAATGGTCAGCATGCTCTTCCTTATCCTTGGAATATATTAGAATATCATCAATAAAGACGATGACAAACTTGTCCAAATATGGCATGAAGATCTTGTTCATCAGATTCATGAATATTGCCGGTGCATTGGTCAAACCAAATGGTACTACCAGATACTCATGGTGTCCATATCTTGAGACAAATGCTGTTTTTGGAACATCTTCTGGCTTGATTTTTATTTGATGATATCCAGATCTCAAATTGATCTTTGAAAATACTCCAGCTCCTATTACTTGGTCAAACAAATCTTGAATTCTTGGTAAAGCATACTTATTCTTGATAGTCACGTTGTTCAGATTTCTATAATCACCACACATCCGTCTTCCACCATCTCTCTTGTCCACAAATATTACTGGGGTTCCCCATGGAGATACACTTTCCTGTATAAATCCTTTCCCCGCTAAGTCATCAATTTGCTCTTTGAGTTCTTTCAACTCTTTGGGTCACATTTTATATGGTGCTTGATCTATTGGTGCTGTACCAGGTATTAGGTCAATGGTGAACTCTATCTCCCGGTCTGGTGTTATTCCCTGTAATTCCGTTGGAAAAAAGTCTTGGAATTCATTAACTATAGGAATCTCTTCTAATTTAACTTATTTCATTGAATTCAACTGCAGATCTACCATGATATGACTGTGTTTATATGCTTGGTAAACTATCCTTGCTCCACTTAGAGTTTTGATTGAGACAGTTTTCTCCTCGCAATTTATCTGAGCTCCGTGTTCCATCATCCAATCCATCCACACTGAAATTCCCTTCAAAGGAATCACATAAAGGTCTGCGAAATATGTACAACCATAGATCGAGATAACCTGATCTTGTTTTATGTGGCGTACAATCACATTCCCTCCTGCCGTAACTACGGTCATAGGACTTTCTAACGTTGCCCTTCTAATCCCTAACTTATCACAAAATTCTTCAGAAATGAATGAAGTAGTTGCACCAGT
The DNA here is from genome assembly GCA_916181665.1 of Avena sativa. Classification (NCBI taxonomy): domain Eukaryota; kingdom Viridiplantae; phylum Streptophyta; class Magnoliopsida; order Poales; family Poaceae; genus Avena; species Avena sativa. Next base: position 311,225,768 of record OV702279.1, on the reverse strand, counting down.
ATCAAATAGAACTTTGCCGGGATTGGTAAGGATATTGAGCGTACCTATCACTGCATGCTCTGAATTATCCGCCTCCTCTAGAGTTGCATAGTTCAGTTTTCCGGTAGGTCAGTTTCTCTTGCCATTGTTGTTCTTGCCATTGTTTCCCCCTTTATTAGGCTGTCCATTTCCTCCACTGGCTTGTCCTCCTCCCTTGGTAGGCCATCCTCCCGGTGGTTTGCTCGGAAAATATGGCTTGATATGCCCCTTCTGGCCACAACCGTAACAGATCACTAAGGCTTTTTGCATTCCCTCTGGAAATGCCCTGGAATTCCACAATTGTTACAGATAACATTCCTTCTCGGATTAGATTGATTTCCACCACTGCCCTTGTTATTGTTATTGTTACTGTTGTTGTTACCATAATTCCTATTCCGAGGTTTGAACTCCAGGTTAGGTTTAGGTTTGCTTGCCTGAATTCTCTTGGTTTCCTTCTTGGCTCTCTTCCTCCGATCCTCTTGGACATTCTTGTAGTCATCTTCAAAAGTAATGGCTGCATCTAACAACTACTGATAAGTTTGCTTATTGGCTAACCTTAGCTTCATCTTCACAAACGGATTTAATCCACGCAAGAAATGTTTCTTCCTCTTCTCTTTAGTGTTAACATCCTCCTCAGCATAATGAGACAACTGGCTAAAATCCCGGATGTACTTCATGACACTAGTATATCCTTGCTGAAGCTCCTCAAATTCTCTCCGCTTCAACTCCATGACGCTTTACGGAACATGATATTCACGGAATCTCTGCTTGAACTCCTCCTAGATATACTCCCTTCCTGGTTGTTGCATGGCTAACTGATTTTACCACCATGATGTTGCAGGTCCAGTCAGCAGATGAGTTGCATACCTCAATTTTTCATCATCATTGCAACCCACAGTTTTCAGCTTCCTTTCTGTATCTGCTAGCCAGTCTTCTGCATCCATTGGTTCAGGAGTTGATGCAAAAGGTAACGGTCTTGCATTCTGGAATCAGATAGACTCACTCCTCTCCTTTAGGTGCTCTCTGATTTGCTCGCCCCAGCAGTTCTTCCATGAACTTGTTCTGGGTCTCTTTCATCATTTGCATGCATTGCATAAAGTTCTGATCCATTAACGGCCTCATTGGTGGTGGTGGTAATGCTTCTTGGTTTGCTGCATCTGCATCGGCCTTTTCCTTGGCCTCTCGCTCCATCCGCTGCTGCTCAGTTTCCATTTCTACACCCGTATCCATGACCCCCTAGTCCTGCAACATAAAATGAATACTCATAATTACATCATGCACATGTGTTCTGAGCTCGACTTTACGCACAGAACTAGTCACACAATGAAGATCCAAAGAAAATGCAAATATGCATTTCACATATTATACATAATATCATAATGATACAAAGTTCTTACAACATATACCATATAGGTATAATCTCAAAACTACCATATTCATCTCACTACCTTATTACTTGGAGTACAATACACAGTGCTTGATACTGTTGACTACTTATCTCCTTCTAGTAGTAACTATGCTCATCATACATGCCTGATGTCCAACCATGATGACGTGTTGTTCGTCGCACAGTTTGTGGAACATATGGCCTTCTAGAAGGAACATACTCTATATCTGAAGTGTCAGGACTTGAGTCACTACTCAACCTGAGCGCATCGACTCCCTCCAGCTCAGCTGAAAAGTCTTCAGAAACATATTCAACATTATCTCCAACCTGCATCTCCTAATCTTCATTTCTTGAGTTGTCAACAGGATACACAGATCCTGCCGCTCCCCAGGTGCTCTCATGGGCAAGATAGTTAAATACTGGATAATGTATATTCCCTGTATTTTGAGAAGATGTTGATGATTCAAACACTCTCTCCTCAGGATCTTCTTCTTCATCCTGATCATCTATTGACATGGTATTTCTGCTACTATTATTAGGGTTCATTCTTTTACCCATCCAACTAGATTGTCCAACATTTCTGTCAGAACCATATGTGGACATCTGGTATTCATGAGATCCATTATATGATCCCATTCTCCAACCATCTGAATTCTCAATAGGAAGTTCTGAGTTAGAACCATCCTCTGAGCCCTGTAGTACTGCATACCGTATATCTATAGTAGGATTATGTGTAGGTTCAGGTCTTGGTGAATAAGGATATGGTATAAAAGATTCCGGATCTATAGGTATATCCTTAAAGATAGGTGTTGCACTACTACTTGCTTCTTTCTCTAGCTGGAATGCTAACTGCTTCCTCCTTTCCGGATCAGTTAGATCCTCTAACATGTCATTTTTGTCTTCAAAAATCACTTGATGGGTCTTATAAAAAGATGCAACGAGTGTTCGGTATCTATCCATAAACTTGTAAGCTAACTTAGGATGCTTCTTAACCAAAGTAAGATGATCCGATATAGGCTCCGAGTCTATAGAATCATGAGGTATCACCGAAAATGTGCTGCCTTCTAGCTCCTTGGTTTTCTGTTCCCGGATATTAGCTATTGCCTCGACAACAGCAACATGATAGGCTGCTAAATGACTCCTACCTTCTCCTATGGGTAGATCGTGATATAATCCAAGCTTCTCTGGAAGTTGGATACTCACACGAACTTGGATAACATTCGGCCATCAAGGTAAGTGATAGTGTTCACTGGAATTCTAGTTGGACAATTAAAAAGCTTTAAAAATTGACGAAGTTGGTCTGTAAATGATCCTTGATAATCATCAAGAGTCTCCTCTTTTCTTACCAAAGTATGTTTTGGAAACTTTGGTGCCATATCTGTGTATATCAGAAAAATAATTTTGATTAGTATCCAATGACATATTGCATCATAACAAAGAATTATCGCACTAAAATATATAACGGAATATTATCATTTGAATACCCATTATATTATTTTTAGAGAATTCTTTATCGTTGCTAATTCTCCTACAAGTAATACTCTTTACTAGGTTTTCAACCTAAAGGTCAAAGCAATTTGCTCTGATACCAACTGCGGTGACCCAGCATATCACTGCATGTGTAGTACACTATAGTCGTTGACATGACATCTACAGAACACCGTTCCGTAACTATTTCATCCCTCAGAGTGGTACAGCAGAAACATTGCGGGTCCATATTACAAATGTACACACGTTACTATTATTACAATACCAGAAGTTCAATACTTCCAAAAGATCCAACTTACAAACCACAATATAAAGTGTTTAGCGGAAATTTAAAAGTAGCAACTCCGACTAGGAGTTGAGCTCAACAGCTTATTCTATAGAGTTCATGCTGCTCGGCTCCGTTAGTTACTACTAGCTAGGTACTTAGTTGGACTCGTTCTCATCGACACCGTAGCGGATCTCGTAATCCACGCCTTCAACTCCTCCGGACAGATCAGGTTCCTCGTAGAACACATCTTCTTGGCATTCGGCTGCATACATTGGCACGTCTTCGGGATCCTTAGAGTCTAAGAAAGGGATCAAAGGAAAGAATGAGTAACAATGTTACCCAACAAGTTCATTATATGCAAGGTGGGAAGTTTGATGCTCTAACTACCACCTTGGATTATAAATCCTTGGCACTACGCAATTGTTGTAAATCTTTCTTCAAAGATTGATTTTATTCCGAAAAACTATGACAATCAGCCTTCATAGGTTGACCAGAACTTTCATGGAGTTCCTTTCCTACCGCGTTCGTAGCTCCTTCCCGGAACAGGGAGTAACAAGTTACAGTTCTTACACTCTGCAGATGTGTGTTACTTTACCCATGAGAGATCAACTCCTTGTTGCATAATCAGGCGTACTTTCCCGTCCACAATTCCATGATGTGGGGCCCAGTAGTTGGTCCAAGCCAATCACTGCCCCCTTCGCGACCCCGCATGCCTCCTTGGTGTACACCATGCCCACATAATGAATTACGGCAATGGTTTGTACAAACCGTTAGATGCCAGAACTATCGTGGGACGATGAGGGTTCCCACCCATATGCTGCATATCCTCTATGAATTACCAATTAATATGCACGCTACGAGGATAACAGCCACGACCTGCACATCCGGCTTCATGCGAGAGGAAGAAGATACAGGTGACTTCTCTGTCCCATTCCAAATCTCATGGCTAACGCATAATATACGGTGCTAGAATCACTGATGTCAGGGGTTATTAAGTCCCTACTTGATCATCATTGTGCAAATAGAACCCTAAGTTCTATTGCTCCATTATATCACCACTTAGGATTATATCTATGATTTCTTTATTTATGAAAATATTATTTTCTTTCTTTTATAGCATATATGATAACACACAATTTGTAAATACTTTGATAAAGACTCTTCAAAGGACATGAGCAAGTGATGAACTTGCCTTGTGATGGCAAGGTAGTGAATTCTGATGCTTGCACTGTACCTTGAGCTTCTAGTTCTACAAAAACATCATTATTGCCCCGTAAGGACAATATTTAAAGAAGCAAAATGATTATGCAAGTAATGCAATGCATTATTTAATTCCATATGCATTTTCCCTATATAAGGTGCCTTTTAATAATGCATTTATAAATATTAATAATAATTTTTTTTATTAATTGTATATATTGAATTATTTTATTTTATTTCTTTTTTTATTTGATTTCTATTGAATTAATAATTCTTTTAGGAATTATTAATTATACATTAAAATTTATTATTAAATATTTATTTAGTATTTAATAAAATACTATAATATTAATGTATAATGAAAGTGATATTTATTTATTTTTATCACCTTTCAATAATTTTGTAAAATTCCATAAAGAATATATAAATTACAAAATTCTTATAAAAATTTAAATGTCCAAAATTTTATATCTTATTTTATTTGGACATAGTGGATTATTGTGAATCCAAAAATATTTTTTTATAATTTTTGGACTTTTATTTTATTTTCTAGAATTTTATTGATGTCAGGGGCATTTTGGTCTTTTCCACTTGATTAAAACAGTTTTTTAAACAACTTGGGCTGGCCTTTTGGGCTTATTGGGCTAGTGTGGCCCAATAAGGCAAGGTCAAAATACCACCCCGAGGGGTTTTTGGCCCACCCAGCCCACACTCTCTGCCTTCCTCTCATTTTCACATCTCCTCTTCCCCGACCCCGCGAGCTCTGGCGCCGCCGCTGGCGATGGCCGTCATTGAGGCTTCTCCTGGCCACCGGCATGGTGCAGGGCAAGGTTTGCGGCCACACTTGTTCATCTGGTCCATCTCGATTTGACTTCGGGGCTTCCCCGTGGTCAGGTTCACCCTGTTCCTGAACCCTAGGGTTAGGAAAAGGTGTTGTCGCCACCGCCGCGGTCCCGCCTGCGGTGGTGTGCTGGGCTCGTGTGCTGATGTGGTCGCCGCCGTGGCCGGTGCAGGTTGCAGCGCCCACCCTGGATGCTCCCTGTGCCGCCGCGGTTCGTCGTCCAATCTGCTTCCTCTTCGATTTGTCAGCGAGGACCTCGGGTAAGTTGCTTATGTGGTTCTTGTTCCTGTTACTACCATGAATCTCTCTATGTGTGTCTAGTGGCTTCTCATGCCTAGTGACTATGTGCTAATTAGGGTTCATATCTGTATTAGGGTTCTTAACCCCATGTTGATCACATCCTGATGCTTTAGATTTAGTGGTGATCATACTTGAGCATGAAGAATGATTGTTTGCTGTGAATCATGATTGGTAGTGGCTTTGATGTTGCTAGTGGCTTGTCAGATTTATTCTAGTGGTGATTCACTATGATTTTATGCTAGTGTTTCTATGGAATCACTGATTGGAAATGTTGTTGATCTGAGAATTGTCTCTACTGTCAGAATGCTCATCCTGATAGTAGTTTTCTCTCAGTAGTTGCTTACTGCAATTATAATGGTAGGCTTGTTTGAGATTATATATACTGAATCAAATCATTACATGTAATGATTTCTGTGGATGTATAGATAAATTTAATGTTGATTCCTGGCACTTGGCTTCAGGAAGATGATATGTATTGGTTTGTCCCTTTTATCTGTGGGAACTAAGCAAGATTGGTTTTAGCTCCTGTAAAACTTGTCCTTGTGATACCACTATGATCTGGCACACAAGTGATTGGGTTTTATCTCTCGGCTTAGCCTTGACAATACTTGTGATTAATATTGACAAGATAAAATGAAAGCTTTCCTTGATTCTCCTGCCTATGATGTTGGTCTGAGGCTCTAGGATTTAATTCCTAGTTAGTTGAGCAATTAGTTTGTTTGAAACTTGTAGGATTAGAGGTGCTACTCTCTCTGAGAGATGTGCCCTGATCTGATAAGATCAAATGAAAAATGATCTAAGTTGCAAAAATTAACACTAAACTCTGTGATGCTGGTCTGAGAGATTAGTGCTTGTGGCTGAGCTTGCTTTCTTATCTTTATACTTGAAATCTCTAGGATAGATTCACCTCTCTTGGGTGATTATTGAGAGATCATTTCATAAAGCAACACATGCTTTTGTTTAGGTAATATGATGAAATCATGTGATGGTTTTATGAGGCTCACCACAAAGTCTGATGTTGGTGTAGTAGATTGATGATGATCTTGATTTGATCTGCTTTTCCTGGGCTCCTGAGCTTGCTCTTGAGCTTGCCTGGTCCTCCTAGCTTCTGGGCTTGACCTTGGTGTCCACCAGATTCATCCCCCTCCTTATGTCACCATCGTGGTGATGTTTGGGTTGATCTGGGTGGTTTTGTTTGGCTGCTGTTCTTGGATGTTCTTGTGTGATGTGTAGTGCAATGATGCACTAGTGCTCTCCCACGGCTGTGCTATGGTTTTGTGTGATTTGGCTGTGCTTGTGAGGTCGACAGCACACCATTTGCATGCTGGTGTGTGTCCAGCTTGTGTGCCTGCTATGCACTTGTGGATAGGTTCAAAAAAATTTGAACTTATTATTACTAGCTTACTTTTACCTGGCTGGTGAATTGATCCCTCTTGGCTGTCATTTGCATTCTGGCTTTGAATTTATGAAAGATGAAATCTTTCATATTGGTGAAACTTGCCCCTTTTCTTACATTTCTCAATGATGAGTTTGTTAAGTGCACTTCACTGACATATCTGAGAGAAATATACTAACACTAATCTTATTTTGTTTCCATTTAGTCTTTTTTTTGCAGGTACAAAGATAAATATGAAGATTTAGTGTAGATTTAAATATAGGATAGTTAAAAGATTTTCAAATGTAATTTTCTTATTCTTTTGTAATTTTTCTTTTATTATCCTTGTACTCTTTATTTTATTTAATTGTAATAAAGATTATATTATTGTTAATAAAGAATATTCTTATTCTTTATTTCTTTTGTAAATTGTGAAGTTTGGAATGACTTCAGTAGTTACATTCTTTGTAACTTGTTTATGTGCTAATCATATGAAATGAATTTCATATTCAATATTGTTATTGGATATGATTTAAGTGATAGTACTTATTTCTTAATTAATTTAAGATTCAAATCTTATACCTAATCATTTAAATTATAATTCAAATACTCAAGTTTAAAATTCAAATTCATTTTAAACACATATCTCCTTAATATCATCTCAAAGTTTATAACAATCACCTTTAAGACTAAACCTAATCTCAAAGTATGAAAGAAACATTGATCACTTAGGTTTTTTTTTATTTGGCGAAAATTTTACCCACATTTCCACTGATGAATGCATGCAACAATTCATATTCCTAAATCTACCCTTCGTTAGGTACTAAATACTGGGATGTTACAACGTCCATGATTTTGAAAAATCTTTGTGTTTTTAAGAGAAAAGGTGAAAAGTCAAAACACAATAGAGAAAGAAGCAAAATTTGTGTGCAAAGATGGTCACAAATAATATTTTTTTAAGTACCTCCCATTATTAGGGGTATTGGAGGTTCTACTTGTTGATTAATCAGATGATAAGCACCGTGGTCATATTTTTGTTCAATAACAAATGGATCTTCCCATTTAAGCTCAAGTTCTCCTTTAGCTTTTCCTTTTACCACAATGGGGCGTCTCAACACAAGAATAAGTTCTCCTTTCCGAAAAACTTAGGGTTTAACAAGTTTATCATATGCACACACCATGTTGTGACGGTATAATTCTAAATCTTGCAGTGTATTTGACATGGGTATGACCTACGGGTACCAATATTAGCCTATCCGGTCCAGCCCAGCGGGAGCCCACGTGATGATGCACACCTGATGATGAAGCCCAGGAGGGATTCAGGTGACGCAGACCCATGAAGGAGATGATTACTTGGAGGATACGACTAGCTTTACATAGAAAGTTTAAAGGATAAAACCCTAATATGTAACCGACTCGACTTTATTCCGAGACCTGGCCTCCCCATATAAAGGCTAGGAGGGAACGACGAGGAGGATCACGTAAAACCTTAGCACACACCTGCCAGATCTCATCTACGCACCCCTGTAATCACCGGTTTTGTCATCAATCAAGAGCAGACAAGCAAGAGTAGGATTTTCCTTGGGGCTTGAACCTAGTTAAATCTTGTGTCCCGTGTTTCTTGTCTTTTAGCCGAACGCGATCTCCAGTGCACCCCTCTTCCTCAAAACTCAAGTCCATAACAATGGGCATTGACGAGTCGAACCCTCGTCAATTGGCGCCGTCTAAGGGAATAGGGAGCACTAAGGTTGTGATCGTGGCGGCCCCATCACCCATGATTTTCAAACCGGAGACTCCGGTCTACACCGGAGATTCCAGCCAACCTTCGGACCAGCCTCCGGACCACCTATCAGACTGTCCCAGCGCCTCTGCGAACCAAGTGGACCAGAGACTCCGGTCCAGCCACACCGGAGATTTCGGTCTAAGGCATGGACCAGAGACTCCGGTCAGTCTCCAGACCTTCCTCTGGACCACCCATCAGACTGTCCTAGGCTGAATTCTGGAGACCCCTTCGGTGACTCCAGGGGACACTCCGGACCACACCGGAGACTCCAGTCCATGCAGACCGGAGACTCTGGTCTGGATCAAATAAGAGGCAAACTTCAAATGGCGATATCTAGAGTTTGGAAACTCCGATTGACCCAAAACCAATATTGGATACCACCAAGAGAGAACATTTCATGTATTATAATGTGAGATACCTCTCTTGGTGAGAAACCGAAAAACCTCAAAGATCAAAAACGCAATATGATATAAAACGGAAATCCGTTTTTGATGAACTAGAGCTTGTTATGAATATTACCACAAGCTCTAGAACCTCACATGGATAAGATCCAAATAACAACCAAGGAAGGATGATGCAAAGTATGCAAAGGTTTGAGCTCTCTCTGAAAGATAGGATCGAGTTACTCACTTGAGAGCCCCTCTTGATAGTACGGTTATCTATCCTATAAACCGGTCTCCCCAACTAAGACCACGAGACCGGTAAGAAGGAAACCCTATCAATATCATACCTTTGCCTTGCGCATATTCCACTTGATCTTGATGTAGACGATCTTATCCTTCTCAAGATGGAACACCTTTCTTGATTGCTCTCGCACGCACTTGCTTGATGAAGACTTGCATGTTGATCCCTCCATATGACATGGGGAAACCTTTACTTTGAACTTGTATTCATCGATCCATGATCACCGAGGATGGCAAGCTTCAAACATGATATCTTCTAGATATGACACATCTAGAGCTTGCGCAACACATCTTCTTCTCATTTCATCGACCTTGAAGTCAACACATGCTTCAAGTGAAGCCAATGGACAATTCCTACAAGTGCAACTTAATACACACATTAGTCCATAAAGATTATCATTAATTACCAAAACCACACATGGGGGTCCACATGTTCTTTCACACGGTCAACACCAATCAGATCCAGGTCCACCCAACGGACCCCGCTAAGACGACCCTCATCGCCAACAATTTGAGTCCCGCATAGGAACTTACGCTTATCGAATTCCTCTGTGAGCGCTAGAAAATCTTCGCCTGGTGTTTTGCGGACATGCCAGGAGTTCCTAGGAAATTCGCTGAGCATGAACTCAACGTGCACCCTGACGCACGGCCAGTCAAGCATTTGATGCATCGACTGTCCGAAGAATGAGCCAAGGAGGTCGGAAGGAAAGTCAACCGACTCCTCGACGCCAACTTCATTCAAGAGATCAAGGAGAGATTGTGCGTGGATAACCCCTTGCTGGTGCCAAAAAAAGGACACAGCCTGTGGATGTGTGTGGATTTTCACAGCCCTGAGCAAGCACTCCCGAAGGATCACTTCCCATTACCTCGAATCGATCAAATCATCGATTCAACCGCAGAGTACGAGCACCTCTCTTTCCTCGACGCCTACTCAGGCTACCACCGGATTTAGATAAAGGTGGAGGACCAAGATAAAATGGCCTTCATCACGCCATTCGGGTCTACTGCTACAAAACGATGCCCTTTGGGCTTAAGAACTTAGGCGCAACCTATCAAGAAATCCAGCTCCTGAAAACGCATCCAGATTTTCTCATCTTGGGTAATCTCATCATGAATGGACACACTTAGGGACGGAATCTCCACCTCTAGAGGAAGAACCGCCTTACTCCCATAGACTAAGGAGTATGATGTAGCTTGAGTTGGCGTACGAAAGTAGCACGATACACCCCTAAAGCTTCATCAAGACGATCATGCCAGTCACAATAATCCCATGTGAACTGTTTTTTTTTTAGAATTTAGCCAAGGGTCTTATTAAATGCTTCGGTTAGCCCATTGGCATGTGGATAATATGGATAATATCATGTGGAATAATTCCATTTTATATGTTTCCATGAACTTGACCATTTTACGGGACTTAAAATCCTTTGCATTATCAGAAGTGATCCAATGTGGGACTCCAAAGCGATGAAAAATATTCCACTCTAGAAAGTTTTATAACATTGTCATATTTTACTTCTCTTAGTGGTGCTGCTTCTGCCCACTAGAGAAATAGTCTGTTGTTGCAGGCATGAATTTGTGATCCATAAAGGAGAGAGGCTCAAATGGATAAAAATGACATCTATACCCAGACATCAAATAGCCATGCAGGTATCCACCAATTGGTTCTGTCGTGACCAAAGCGACAAGAGGAAGAGCGACTGCGGTGAGTATGGCCGCGTTGATATATGGTGCCACGACGCGGTTGACGGGATATACTTTGTCCCAAAGACTATGGACGGACATGAGGGATCCTCAGCTCGCAGCAGCACAGGGACGAAAGAGTAGGTGCCCATAAAAGGCAAGTCATAAGTTCCAACAAGGGACTCAAGGAGCCGTTTGGAGATTTTACGCCACGAAGAACTGCAGGGTAGTGCCTCATAGCTCAATTGCTTTGTTATTTCTCTTCTGCAACACTATATGAAGATCATATGATGATCCTAATTTATATCTGTTTATAGCAGGACAGCCGGAGGGGTGCCAAAGAGTCAAAGGAAAAAGTGCTACTCTGGCGTGAGGACTTCAATTTTCTTTCATGACATTGAGCAAGAAACATTCATGCCCGAGGATGAAATTTTGGTATATGGCGACACAGACAACTTCATGACTCGAGCCGCTGAATGCTTGCCCCTCGAGCGAGATCGGAAATTGTTACTGAACCGGAGCCTGAGTCTTCTGCGGAGTTTCTAGATAAAGAGCATCTCTTCTGCAGGACGATTGTGCCGACACCGCCAACAAGATTGGCCAAGTTGTTGGCCGACCTTTAAGATATAGTTATGTGGTGGGGGCATAAGATCATCCTTACTCGTTGGGCATTTCTAGACCGAAATCCGGACCAAAGTATGGCCGGACGAAGCTTGTTTTCGGTCTGGGTACGCGGAGTTTCCAACTCGTGTTTTCAGGCCGAGTTCCTTGGACGCTCTTTTTCGCCCAAATTCGGATCAAATTCGTCTAGATTTCGGCATAGTTCGGCATAATATGAATACAGAACATTGTTCGGCCTAGTTCGGCGTAAATTTAAACATAGTTTGGCATAAAGTGTCTAGATCTCAGGCGCCTGAGAATTAGTTATGTCTAAGTCGCTGATGTCATTCTAATATTTGTGCTAATTCTTAGTTGCAACCTAGTTGCAACTCATAAGATTTGTACTAGTTCTCAGTGACAACCTAGTTGCAACTCATTAAATTCTCAGTTACACCCAAGTTGCAACTTATGTGTAGCACGAATCACGAGGTAAATCAAACGGTGAAAGAGGCGACTGAGACTTAAGAAGTTCTCAGGCGCCTGAGAACTAGCAAATCCGTAAATTTAAACATAGTTCGGCCTACAGTGAAAATACAACATATTTCGGCCTAGTTCGGCCAGTTCATGCTCGGCATCTATGTATTGCCTCTGCGTATCCATAGGTGTTCAACCAGATCATCCTGCAGCTGTTGATGCATTGCCGGATCTCGGATCTCCTAACACATGCAAATGGACAATTCTTTCACTGCCAATGCATGCAGTCTATGCTTCCAAGCATCCCAGTAAATCCTCTATTTTCATTGACTGCGAGAATCCGAGCAGTGTCTTCGGCAGTGGGTGTTCTCAAGTACTGTTTCTCAAACACTGCAATCACTGCCCTGCAGAACCTGTACAAGCAATCGATGGCGGTGGACTCGGCCATGCAGAGATAGTCATCGACACTGTCACCCGGCGCTTCATATACAAGCAACCTCATCACCACTGTGCACTTCTGCAGTGAGAAAAACCCAACCATGTCGGTGTAGTCCTTCTTGCAAACGAAATAGGGGTCAAACTCCCGGATGGCATGCACGATCTTGAGAAAGAGCTTCCGGCTCATCCTAAAACAGCGCCGAAACACGGCCTCTCTATGGAGCGGCTCGTTGGTGAAGTAGTCGGCGTACAACAAGCAGTAGCCATCTATCCTTTGCCCCGCCTTGCACTTCCGGCGACCCTTCGCCGAACCTCCGCGCTTCGGCTTCGCCATCTGTAGGTACAGCTGGGCGAGGGAGGCAAGGATCTGCATCTGCTATGCATCTTCGGCGACATCGGCGTTCTCCTCCTCCAGTAACACGGCGAGCATCTCCTCGTCGTCGGAGTCCATGACCGAACCGGAAAAACACCGAACACTTGGCGGGCGAGGTGGTGGGAGCTCGCAGCGAAGCCGAGCTACGGCGAAACTTGGGCGGTGAAAGCGGCGGTAGAATGGGCGGCGACTACAACGAGCCTATCTAGAGGCGTGGGCATGTCTCGGCGTGGAGGAGCTCCGCCGGCGAAGACATGGCGGCAGAGGCAGTTGGGGAGCACTTCGCCGCAGACTGGACAAGTGGGTGTGGGAAAATGGGGCTGTGTTGCCGATAGAACTGGCCCACGCCTGTTTTCGCTTCGTCCGGCGTTCTCAGGATGCTGGGAATCGCCTGGAAAGTCCGGACCAAAGTTCGTCCAAATCCAGACAAAACTGGATTCCTGAGAACACGATTAGACCGATTTTCGACGTCTAGACCAAAATTTCGTCTTAAGATCGGTGTCGTGAGAAGCCGAGTAGAGATGCTCTAATTTGGGCACCAATAATGTGTGAATGCCCGAGTATGGGAAGACACACCTCTACGTTGTCTTAAAAGAAACTTATTCAGGCACATTGCACACGATGGAGAGTAGGGACAGTCGTCCCCATCCTTGCATGAATTTTTGGCATGACTTATATGGACACTCGTATGGTGCTTTTAAGCAAAGAAAATTGGGAAACCTGAAGAATGCAGGTATCCTCCCAGGGATCACGGCATCCATTCATCACAGTCAGAGAGATGAGATGAGATCTTCTCGAGCCAATGCATGATCCGCGGGTCTGGAGACAGTAATGTGATCTATGTGGCACAGTGGAGGCTTATGCTACCTCCAAAGCCACAAATAGCCTTCATGAAAATGAAAATTAGTAGTCACTACGTCCTAAAATATAAGGCACCTAAGAATTAATTAAAAGTCAAATCTTACTAACTTTGACCAAATATTTAGAAAAATATATGTATGTCTACATTATAAAATAGACAAATTAAGAAAATATACTTTATGATAAATCTATTTATAATTTTATGTATAAGCTTGGTCAAACTTAGAAAACATTGATTTTTTACTAAATCTTAGGCACCTTATATTTTGGGAAGGAGGAAGTAATTTATCGACTAGACTGCCAATCACGGCCGTCCAGTAGGGTTCTTTGCTGATAAGAACTTTAGAAATAAGTGGCTTGGATTTATCTAGATTTAAATATATCTATATAATAAAATATGTCATTCATATGAATCTAGACAAATTGAAGCCACTTATTTCTAGACAGAGTAACACAAATTTGTTTGTGTTCTATTCTTTCAGCCATACAAGGTCAACATTGATCAATGACGTTGGCGCGAAGCGCATTTTGCTCGGACCCGCGTGTGGAACATGTCTATTTTATTTTTTGTACGTACTCCCTTCGTTTATAATTAGATCATGTTCTAAGTTTAGCCAAAGTCGAACTTTTTAAACTTTAACTAAATATTTAGCAAAACATAAAAATATCTAAAATATAAACCTATAATATTAAAATTGTTATAAAGTATATATACATTTGATATCATGAATATTAATAGTTTTTCCTATGTTTTTGGTCAAAGTTGACAAAGTTTGACCTTACTAAATTTTAAAAAGTGATCTATTAAAAAAGGAGGGAGTACGGACCAAGTGTTGATCGACTCAAATCTCATACTCTATTTACTACTCCCTTTGTTTAGAAATATAAGACATTTTAGTCTTGTGAAATGAATATATCTAGACCCGTGTATATGTTCACTCTAAACCTATAGACTAAAACATGTCTAGATATATTTGACTCAAAACTAAAACATTTTATATTTCTATATTTCTAAACAGATGGAATAACAATTAGTTAGATAATTAGAAACACCGTTTAAGCCTCCAGCGTTAATCCTCGCGCAGTCACAAAGTTGGCCATCCGATCGTGTCCCTGGCCATCCGTAACCCTAGGATCAATAGGTGTCTTCCACAAAACGCACGCCACCCCCGTTGTCTAAATAATCTATAAACCTGCCTCCCACGTCTTCCTGTTGGAGCTGCTCCATGGGTTCAATAATGCAGCACGCATGTTCTCCCTTCGGAGCCGCTCTCGCCGTGCTGCCCCTTCATATGCCGTCCATGTAGCACATCCATCATCTATCCGTGTCTCCTACCTGCCTCCGGTTTCACGATCTACTAAGAGCATCTTTAGGCAGTGTCCGTAAAACAGCCGGAAACTAAACTTTTCCGGCGACATACGGGCCGCGTCTAGTTTTTGGCGTAAAACAGAGCCCCCTTAAACTATCTTCGGCAGTAAAACTTATTTGGTGGCCCGTTTAATCGTCCGTCGAACCACTAGATCTAATGGTCGGGGAGTGCGATCTGAGCGAAAACTCTATCCCCTTCGCCGCACACCCTCTCCCTCTCCGCCGCCACCAGCAAGCCCTCCAGCGCCCAGATCCGGCAACCACGTCGCCCCATTTGCTACGCCGCCACCGCCAAACAACCCGCCTCACCGCCATGCGCCCCGACGGCGTCTCGAGCAAGCGTCGCATCGGCTCGCGCGTTCAGCTCCTCAAGACGGAGGAGGAGATCAAGCGCAGTCGCAACATCAACGCCAAAAAGCGCGCGGCGTTCCGATATGTGTCTTCGCCGCACATGCCGGCCTCGCTCCTCCCCTACGCCCCGCGTGGTACACCAGAAGCGGCTCGTCGGGGGCGGGTTCCTCGCGGCCGCGCCTGCCGTCTCCGTCGAGTGATAGCTCCGGGTGTTCATCTTCTGAATCGTGATGTTCTTCCGGGCAGTTATCTTCTCTGAACCCGTTCTTCTCTGAATTTTGCCATGAAGGCCGTCATCTTTAAATTATTCAGTTTTAGTCTGATAGACCCTAGCATGTTTACGAACTGAATCCGTATAATCGATGCCCCGTGTCCCTGATTTTACAAGCCGCGTTTTACGGACACGGTTAGACATGCTCTAAATCTTGTACCTTCCCAGGAAACTCCGATGCATGGAGCAGCCCGAGTTCCCGTGTTGTAACGCCGCAAGGCGTCGCAGCCATATTTTAAAGAAGAGTGAATTCCATTTTTTACCCCCTAGTTTCAAAATTTTGACACTAATTACCCTATTTAGCAAATTTTCATCATAATTACCCCATTTAGTAAAAGTTGTGCCAATTTTTACCCCATTTAGGAAAAGATGTGCCAATATTTACCCGTGTAAAGTTTTGTGAGTGCTTTGGCAGGGAGTGTCTAATACACGTGGCATGATCTGCTAAGCAAGAACCTATTACTCAAATATCACGAAGCCCGTGTAGTTCCTATTTAAACCACAACTAACAGCACTGATGTTCCACCATGTCAGTCTAGCTTGCTCTTCATGTAGCGCAGATTATACAAACACAAACAGCAAGATGGGAGATTGAAGAAAAAAATGCGAGGAGAAAACAGCCACAACCGAAACAAGTCTATGTGGCACACCACCTGTACTTATGGCATGGACCCACCTGTCAAAAACGCTCACAAAATTTTATAGGGGGTAAAAATTGGCATAACTTTTTCTAAATGGAGTAATAAGGAAGAAATTTTGCTAAATAGGATAATTAGTGTCAAAATTCTAAAACTAGAGGGTAAAAACTGGAATTTACTCTTTAAAGAAGTTAAGCTCCTGCCGTCGGCTCCGTGGCCGTCGCCAACAATCTCCGACCAATGCACCGCTGGCGGCGGCCTGAAGTCCCGTGCTCTGAGGCTACAAGGGGACGCACTGTTGGGCAAATATACTTCTCGGTTTGATGAATCGTTTGTTGGATGTTGCAGTTCAGCTGTTTGACAAATTTATTCTTTGGCATCTAGAGTGATTTGCATATCCTTTGCTATGGGCCTACACCCTACGGTACCATGTAAGTTTAGCAACGGAAAACTTTGTGCCAAATTTGAATATTTAACTGCAGGTATTTGATGATTATGTTGTGGCCTAACGCTCTTTCTAGGATTTTTTTCAGCAAACCGTATGCTCAGCTTTCATGGTCCTGTCTTCCATCTTTTCAGGTTTTGCAGAGGCTTTAACTCAACTTATGTGCTAATGTACGGGTGTGATCCTCCCTAAGTCATGTTGAAATAGGAGAAATTTTGCAGTTACTCCTCGCCAGAATATTTGTGCTCTTCATGGTATGCTTATTACAATATTGGTGTACAATTGAGGTGTTTGTTGTGATCTTTGGTTGGGAATAACAATAAAAAGGTCAACATATCCGCACCTCTGTATCATGGTTCTCTAACGACGCAATTATGCAATGCATTTACTATATCTCGAGGGCTTCCTTCTACGCACTTCTAATGTTAATCAGTATATAATGACAGCCGATGTGAGGTTCCTGGAGAACTCCACTTGGTACAGAAATGTCATGTGAGATTTTTTTCATTGTATATTTTCACTAAACCCAATGATTGTTGATGCTCCATTCGCATCTGTGGTATCTTGTTACTTTTTTTTTGATATAGGGATTTCTTTGTAACTCTACATATATCAGCATCAAGTTAATACTTGAAGCTTTAGTTGAATAAAATGAATCTCTGCCCTTCAAGGTGCACTGCTAAAGAATTTGTAAGCTATAGCAAAAGGACTCACAATTTAAGAAACATATGCAATGCATTGAATTTGAAAAAAATTATTTACCCGGTATATAAAAAGGTTGACACATTGTTCGAGAAATTAAACTTCCATCATAATGAATCTATAATTTGATTCTCAGTACAAGGTTATTTGGTTAAACTATGAACCTTGCAATGCATTGAATTTGACAAACTTTATGTACCAATATATAAATAGTTTGACCCATTGTTCGAGAAATTGAACTTTCATAGTAATGAATCTATAACTTGGTTCTTAGACCAAGGTTGTCAAAATAAGTTAGTTCACATAGGTGAGAGGAGAAAATAAAATGTATGTAAAATCCTTGGATCCAATGTTGTATCCATTTTTTTAAACTTATAGTTGATGCTTCGTTGGGTTTTTTCCATCTATTATCCATTCCCATGTTTCCTATACATATGAAGGCATATTTAACCGTGCTTTTTTTGTAGTATAATAAAGGTGCATATAGATTAGAGGGTTTTAGTTTTTATTGTTTCAACATCCATTGAGGTGACAAAACATCAAGGCTATGTAGTTTTTTCAGCAATTTTAACAACAACAAAAATATTACACCATACGACTAGATTCAATAATAGTGTGTTTTCAGCTAGTCTCTTGCCATCCTTTTCCAAAAACATACCTTCATATTCCTTTGTTTTGTCATTTTCTTCCCATGATTTTCAAAGTATTGGAGAATTATACCATGGCATGCATCATAAATTTGCTACTTCCGTTAATGAACCAAGTGTTAGTTTTTGTTTTCTGAATAGGCAAGATGAGGTCCAGCCAAAAAAACATATATTGGTATGTTTCTACACTCTCTCTTCCTTTGATTTGAGTTTATAACACGTATAAAGAAAATATGTATATCTTTTGCTATTCTGACACCTAAATGTGTAATTTTCACTATTTTAAGCTGCTCCATCCAGTCAGTAATCATCAGACAGATATACATTCTTTAAGGCATTATTTGTGCCACGTTATCTTTCCCGCTACCTGCGCATCTCTTTTAGGGAAAGGTATATTATATTTTTTCGAGGTAAACTATATTTATTTGGACTATAATTGTGTAAACTAATATTTCGTCCATGTTTTTCAAGCTTTAGCTTTCCAGGGGTGTGACTTACTTAGTTATAGGTGATAACAATGATTTATCTGATGTTTGACCAATGTCTCAAACATTAGTAATTAATTATGCATATATATAATGTTGTTGAACCAATGTGGGAGGTGTAATTTTGGTAATGGAGAAATAATGTGTACGAATATGTCAACTTTCCAAGTTATTGCATCTTTAACCAGTATTGCTATATTTGTGAATGTTCAAATTCTATATTATAATGAATTTTATGAAACTGATATTACAAATTAATTTCAGTTAAAAATGTTAGATGGTATTTTGATATTTATGTGCACACAAGTTTGAAGCTACTATATGGAATATTAAATGGGAGATCTCTATAACTAGGAAACAGATATGGGCAGCCTTGTAATCAAACAAAGACAATATGGTACTTGATACACTATCATCTCATATCTTTCTTTTCTGGCATTTGGTGATGTTGAGACGAAACAATCACTTTTCTAGGTTTCCATAGACTAAACATGAAAAGTGCAATGAGAATGAAACAGTTAAATTTCCTCTTTTTAATGTTGTGGAACCATTTGAAATGATGCAGTTTTGGTATTGAAATTATTAAGTCTTATTTTTTGTGTTAAGAAATAATATCACATTCTAGGACAACACTTTCTTATTATTTTGCTTCCTCAGTAAATAAAATGGGGATTCTACCCTATTAGTTTCTACAACATGTTATCTAGCTAGAGAGGACATTCAATGTAATTGCCTACATTTAGAAAGTTAAGAAAATTTTCTGGAGAACTTTCATCTGAGTTATAATTGTATCTTATATTTTTGTAGTAATATTTTGGATTACGAAATCTCGCGAGCTAAAATGGAAATTAAGAATATATGAGGCTTGAAAGTTAAGAATTAAATATGGACTATAATCTTTTCTATTATCTTCTAATAAAAATATTATAGAATCTGGAGATTGGCGAGGTATAACCAAAATTATTAAGATCTGTAGGCTGCTATCTTGGATTTGCAGAGAAATCTTTAGCCTGTGTGGTGGCATGGGTTGATGGCTAGTTTACCTTTTAACATGGATGTGCTTATATGTGAGGATATGCCGAGGTGATTGTCATTTATCTTGGAAATTTGTATATAATATATCACGACACTGGTCTAGCTTAAAGTATGGATTTCTATATTCATATGAAAGTTCGAGGTGCACTTTTAAGCTGCGAAAGAATATATGGCAAAGCTAAGGCCATAATTTAGCAAGCATTCAGATTATCATGCCATGCATGCCGTTTCAAACTATAGCAGCCTTAGGTAGGTAGCGAATATCCATTTAGGAAAATGAAGAATAGGTGTTTGTAAGAAACACTTCCCATCAAGAATGTAGCCTCTTGTTTCCATAAGACATGTGAATAGGTGGTGAGTGTCCACACACACACACACACCTCATAACAAAAAGTGTATATTGTAGCCAAATCTGGTGCAAGAGAAATAATGTGTGTTGTGGCAAAAGTCCATGCCACCAAAAAGATATTTTAATTGTAGCTAAATTTGATGTGCCACATGATGAATCAATCGTATATTCCGGGAAAGTCCACTTAAGTAAAATGTGGATAGAACGTGCAACATGACACATTGAGAACGGGATGCAATATATGTTGTAGCGACATCTCGTGCCGCATGATAGTTAAATATATGTAGCGGTGAAAAACTTCAAGAGAGTGGACTGAAGCAAATGACTTGCCATGAAGAAAGTATGGTAGCAAATGACCAGGCTACATGTGAGGATTCAATGTAGAGAATGCTACTACTCCATGAACCAATACCATCTGCACTGAAATCATCACCACTCTACTACTTTATCAATTATATTGGCCACTAGTTGTTAGCTTTGTTGTTGATCATATCTAGACCGTTGTTATTCTTCTGGCTATGGACATGTTCCTAAGTTCATTGATTACTGTGTTGACCTTTTCTTACAAGTGTATATTCCTATTGTTGGTTTCTTTTGGTCCAGAACTACACTTTTACTGATGTTTGTCTAACTTCCCTTGGCATAAGGATTTCAGGACTATTTCCTGGTGTCCTATTTTGTATTCCAAAGCAATAGCTTCACCTTAAGGTGAAATCTACATTTTAACCAATAACTTGGTTTCTTTTGTTTTGTTATGTTTGTAGATTTCAGCAAACATTACAAGATAGAATGCAGATGAGAAGAAGATAAAGATAGAATGTAGATAGGTTTAGTTTAGGTTATTTTTTAGTCTATATTAGGATTTCTTCATTCTTTAGTAATTCTTTAAAAAAAAATTACACAACCTTGTATTAACTTTGAAATCAATAAATATCAAAGTTTAGAATATGTTGCCAAGTTTCCTTGCATTAATTCCTTTATTTACTTATGTTTGTTTTAAATTTGAACTCAAGTTTGACCAAGTCAAACCTCAATTCTGAATTCAAATGTTGTTATTTGAATCCTAGGTTACTTAGAATAGGTCCTAATGTATGTATGTATAAGAGTATTCACTCTTCAATTTTTTTAATTGACTCAATTATTATATTCAAGATCATCTTTGAAATTTGAAATTTTAATTTAAAATCCTAGTGTTGATTTGAGTCAAATCTCAACACTAGAATAAAATCTAAATCACTTGTCACTTATACAACAAAAACTTGAAATTCCCCCATATTTTTCAAATACATGCAATGCAAATGCACAAAACCAACATCTACCTTTTCC
Organism: Avena sativa; assembly: GCA_916181665.1. Taxonomy (NCBI): domain Eukaryota; kingdom Viridiplantae; phylum Streptophyta; class Magnoliopsida; order Poales; family Poaceae; genus Avena; species Avena sativa. Next base: position 311,204,381 of record OV702279.1, on the reverse strand, counting down.
CTCCTATTCTTTGGGATGTTACAAGGGTGGGAATGGTCAGAAGAGTGAATATGAGAGTGGTAGATAAGGGTGCGATTGAGTGAGAGGTAACATTGTTCTCTCACCGGCTCCCGCCTACATCACCTAGGGTCCCGTTATACTTTTGACCATGGGAGCTCAACCACCCTACAAGCTTCTGCACCCGAGCAAGCCAAGCTCATTGATAACAGCCTAATCAAACATTTCTAGAAGGCTCGGTTAAGGGTGCCTTAGTTTTCGTGTCATGTGGAAAAGAGTCATCATGCAGGCATCCGAACATCTGAGCCTCCACCGAACAGGTCTGGTTGTGTCGGATGCAAGCAACCAAACAACCCCATATGGTGTGTGTAGTTTGTTTAGGAGCCTTGAAGGTGAGAATTTCCAAGGGAGATCCCATCTTCCCTAAATTTCAAGCAAATTCAGGATCGTTCATGCTTTAACTTGCGTAACCTCCTCCATACACAATGTAGCTCCCGGAGCCTCACATTGTATAAGTTTGTAGCACCCCGGGTAAAACCACTACTAGAAAATCGCATGTTAAATAATATCATCATGACATCATCAGTTTTCCTAAAACTATTTTACTACAAACCCTATTTTTATTTACTACAGTACTCCCCTCCTTTGTTTCAAATATAAATTCTCGGTGTTTCCGGATATCTTTATTATCTAAAACTATTTATAAAATATTTTATTAAAATAAAAATAAATAATAAGTCTATTTTTGTTGGGAGAGGCAGACAACCGACCAGGTCCAAAAGGCCCAGTCAGAGTCCACCTACAACCCCAGACCAGTTTCCCCCTGCCCTAACCCTAACCCCACTCCCTCAGCAGTCGCCGCATCCCACCCAAACCTGGCCAACGGGCCAGGCTTTTGCGGGCCGGCCCGCAACCCGCAAAAAAAGCCCGGTACTAGCCCGGCCCGGCCCGTGGCGTGCTGGCCCGTGAAAGAGCGGGGCCGTGCCAGGCACGCCCTGTTAAGCTGGGGTTAAGCTGGGGTCAGTTGAAAGCTGGAAAATATATAGGCAAAAGAACACTTAGGAGGGATCGAACTCATGATCTCAGCCTGCCACAGCGCTACTTCGACCACCGGACCACCGAATGATAGTTGTAATAAGGGCGACGTGGTGCTTTTTGTATATTTGTTAGACGGTCCAGCCAAAAAAATTAATAGGCCCGCGTGCCTAACGTGCCACGAGCCGGCCCGTCAAGCGCCGGGGCTGGGTTCGGGCCGCGCAGCCGGGCACGCGTGCCGGCCCGGCACGGCACGTGAGCTAGGCGGGCCGCGGCGGGCCATGCCAGGCCAGGACCGTTTAGGGCGTGCCATGCCTGGGCCGTGTCGGGCCGGCCCGTTGGCCAGATTTGATCCCACCGTTCTGCCGCCACCCACCAAACCAGGTCAACCGACCACTCCACATTGCCACGCCAGTGCCCAGATCCCGCGACGCCCTGGCCCCACCCCCACGCGGCCTCCTCGCCTCTCACATTTTCTCCGTGTTTCCCTCTCCCTCTCTCCCGAGCCCCTGACTCCCGTGCTCCTCGGCCGCCGTCGCCCCCCTCGCATGCGCAGTGACCCGCGCCACCCTGGTCACCTCCTCTCTGGCCCGCGTGATGCCCCTGCCAGGGCCCTCTTCCTCGCCCCCAACTGTCGCGAGCCTGCATCAGCCTCATCTCGTGGCTTTCTCCACCGCCCTCCCAGGTGCCCCGGCCACCTCCTCGTCTGCCCGTCTCTGTGCCGGTCCCTGCGTCCGCCGTTGCCCCTCTCCATCTTGACCAAGCACCCATTGTTGCTGCTTGGTCCTCGTCCTCCCCGGCCTCTCTCTTGCGCCTGGCCGCAGCCTCGCCGCCGGGGTTCCTCCGTCCAACTGCCGCCCGCGTGACGCCCTCCGTCCCTGCCTCTGCGCCTCCTCATCGAAGCCCCTGCTCGACCCTGCCAGCCGCCTTCTGCGTGTCTTCCCAGCGGCCGTCTTCCCGAGCGAGGCAGCAGCGCCTCCCCTCCTTTGTGCATAGAGCGCAAGCCCTCGTTGTCCTGTTCCTGGTGTCTGGAGGACACGTAAACAAGTTTTTGTACCTTCTGACACTGTCTGCAAGGCGTTCGAGGTAATGCCTGAATACCACAAGGCCTACAGGGAACATTCAGGTGTCCATGCTGCCTGCAGACTTGTTGGTGGTGTGCTCCTTTTCCTCACCAAGATCTTCCGAAGACAAGGTTGCACCTCAAGTTCGCCAAGGACCATCAGTGCTAAACCCGAGGAACCATTGTCACTGAACCCGAGTCCGACACCGGCATGACACCAAGATCGCCTTTCTGAATGCCAAGATCGCCACCTAGAAACCGAAGACCCCGATCCACGGATCTGAAGGCTCGCATCTGAAGACCGATCCCGGCGTCGAGACCGAACTGAACCCCCGGAGCCCAAGATCGTCGAATCCTGATGTGTGATCCCTATCCAAGACCCCTATTTTATAAATGCCATCTATATAAATTGTTGCATATTAAATTGTCATGTTTGTACATATTGTGTGGTTTGGGGGCCTTATGCCGATTCACCTCATGATTAAATATGGAGTCCATATGCGGGGGAATCTATTCTAATATTGGCTCCATTTAAATTTGTGTAGCGAGCCGGTGCGATATTTTGCCTTGTCAAGATAACATTTAAATTGCGGGGTATCTAAATAACATGAACCATCTAATTAATTGTCGGGACCTCGGTTCCTCTTAATATTGCATAATCGCGTTGCACCTTTGTCATGTCATACATCATACATGCATCATGCCCGATCTTCTGCCGTAGAATTAAATAGTGCATCTGGTGTTTCTTCTAGAGCTTTGCTTCTTCACAGATTAGGCTGATGAGTTGATGCGAGTGTCGACCCGATCTTCGGATGAACCTTCGGCAATGTTTTCAGGCAAGCATTCCCCCCTTTCTACCTATCTTACTTTTATAGTCTTTATTTCCTCCTGTTGATCTATTGCTATATGTACTACGATGTTGTAGTTTTCGCATCCGTGATATCCTTTGCAGCCTCTATATTACCTTGGACACATCCTATTACCCGTTGTTTGGTAGATAGTCGGCCTTGCGAGTCGTAGTTGCTTGCGTATGTGCTGTTTCGCGTCGTCGATGTTCCACAATTGTTGGAGAAATGCCTCATATAATGGTGGAGATGATTATGGCTTTAATTACCGTTTAATAACTAAAATTGAAAGTAGGTAAATAATGCAGAGGCATTGGTGGGTAATAGACAATATTTGGTTTTTAACCTCCCACTTGTGTCTAACTAGGACCCGATTTCTTGACACCTGTTCCGAGATCAAGCGCGCTAACCACAGGTGGGGTGTATGGGCACCCCCATCGATTTAGTACCTGATTTTAAAGTACTGTACTGGGGGGCCACAACCTAGTTTGGGGCTTTATTACTATTATATACTTATGCCATGCTTTACCGCTTTATTTACTATTGCGCGTGAAGCGCCTCTACTGTTTAGAAACCTCGTGCCACGTTTTCGCCGTATCGACAAGCCCAATCACACTTTCGGGTTCCTAGTCATTTACAGCCGTCGCCACACACCCTGGGTCCGTATCGGAGACGGCCGACTTTGTTGCGGGTAGCTTAGTGGGGTGGCCCCCATGTATTTGCTTTGGGTCTGGGAAACGTCGTGTCCGAAACCCCGTCGACATACCGTTGGGTATATGTTTTGTGATCTTGTACCTACCTGATCTGACAACAAGGATGTAGGTGCGTGTGGAAACTTTGGTGCACCCCTGCAGGGTTAAATCTTTCTGAAAGCCGTGTCCACGGTTATGGATGACTTGGAGCAAAGTATCTCGATTATAGACAACTATAACTAAAGTAGTGCTTTAAATCTGACTTTGAAATGACTAGTAATCAGCTTCACTATGACGGAATGGCTAAATAAAACTGCCAATAGCTGCTGGGTGTTTGAATGTCTCATGGTATATGTATCTGACTAGTAAGTATTACAACTACAACGGAATGGTTAACTAAAAGTACCCACTTCTTATTATATCAAGATGACTCATGTTATATATACCTGACTAGTAATTGCTGCAACTATAACGGAATAAATAAAACTGCCAACTGTGTGAGTTTCTTGGTTGACTTCCTTATTTGGTCTCGAGGGAGAAACACCAGGATGGGTATGTTTGGTGTTAGTATCAAGTTGGATTCGAATAGGTCTTTATTATCCCTATCTGATAGTCGTCAGTTGTATCGAGTCTCTATAGGTATTTAGTGCATGCCGCGATGCCGCTTCAGTCCACCATACCTACGTAGGCGAGGACCGCCGAATTCTAAGACTCACCGTGTATTGGCCTTAGTATTGACCGCTCTCTTTTTCCTTGGCCCTTTGTCGGCACCCCTTTTATTTAAGCAGGTTTGAGATCGACGTCGTTAGCAGGGTTACCCTTCCGGCTTGGTCTCGACAGGGTTATGGACGCCATTGGTTATTCGCCAGGGCTCTTAGCCTAATTTGCATCTTGTCCGTACTCGGACGCTGTATCGTTTTTAAGGTGATTTGAATCTTTGTATTGTATATTTGTATTCTTGACTCCTTGAGTTGCTCTTGTATATATCTGTTATGTGGGTTCCATCGTGGACTATTGTGTAATGATATTACTTTGTTTTCCACCCGCACGAAAGTGCCTGGTGGGCACCTTTGAATCGTTTCTATGCGGATTTGGCGGGAATCGCTAAGATTTGCATAGGACCGATCTGAGGGTGTTACAAAGTTGCACTAAAGACATGTGCTCATCTTGTGGTTGGACTTAAAAAGTGTCATTCATCAGAGCATCTCTAACCCATCCCTAAAACAGCTATATATGAGAAAATATACTCCTCTAACGGCCGAAGACGCACCGAACCAATCCCGCATCGGTGTTTAGAGGAGAATATTTTTAGGCATCGCGGTTTTCAACTCGCATATATATGCGGCCGCAAGGTCGACTCCTATATTTTTTCTCCCTCCCCGCTGCCGTCTAGCTTGCCCTCCCACCATCGGCTACCGAATCCGGCCTCCGCCGACGCCTAGAAGGCTGCCCTGACCCTCTGAACTTCTCTGCTAGCCAACATTGTCGGAATCGTCCGACACAAGATATTTTCCCCGGTCGCAAATCTGCCACCGACTTCGCCGGATTCGACGCATCGCGACCAGGATTCGTCGAGATACTCCGGATCCGTGCGGCCCAGCACCGCCGGCATGTCTTCGTCCTCTAGGCGTCGTCGCAGCACCGCGAGCTCCCCGGCCAAGCTAGCATGAGCACCGCCGCTTTCTACGGCACCTGCTCCTGTAGCGGAACCACCCGCACCTTCCCATCCCGGCGCCGACGGAACGAGGTGAGTTCGGTATATCCTCATTTTTTTAAAAGCTTGTGAATTTCCTAATGTGAAAATGATGATTCTTAGTATCAAGGTGAAGAAGAAAAGGCTACATGGTCGAAGGATAAGGATAATGATTTGTATTTTGCGTGGCATCATCAAACAATTGTTGGAGCCGACCAACCGAGATTCCAACAATTTTGGGAAGAAATACATTCCAATTTTAATCAAAGAACTAGTGGAGATGCTAGGTCATTATATTAGTATCGATTATGAATAGGTGGACCTTGCTAGTAAAGCTCTCCATTGTGTCCGACTAGAATCTGTGATTATCAATAGGTGAAACATGGTAATATGAATTAGGATGATGCTATCACTTTGCTAGTAATGCGCTTCAATACGGTAAATAATGGTGTTTACGTGTGATCTTAGAAAATTAGGATGATGCTATCACTTTGTACGACTAATTTATCGATATTTATTAATTAGGAATCTTTATGTGGTATGTTTTTATGTGCCCAGTTTTGCAAATTATGTTCAAAAAAATGGTACTCCTCCAAATTAAATTACTGGGGATCGGATCCGCGGCGCAAAATTTAAAGGGCTATATTTGCTTCTCTAAAGGATAGGGAGCCTTTTTTACTCTTCTAAATTTTTGGAGATGGGTTAGAGATGGTTTAAACTGGGCAAGAGAAGTCTTAAATTGAAGTTGAGTAGCGAAATTATTTTTTAAGATGTACCTTTTGTCACATCTAAAGGCCCAAAATGCAGGCTAGCAAACAGCTCACTCAACCTGAGATCATCATTGCGTCAGGCTACAGCCAGATCAGAGAGGTTTAGCCTCCTATCGATGGCATGGAACACATGACCAGAAGACAGTGGATCGTCTATTCCCGAAGTCCAAAGTTGTGTGGTGGAACCCTGGCAGATCAACCGTCCCAATCTGGGCAGCCCGTGCGTGAAGTGAAGATCAACCCATTTTCGGACCTTACGGAAACTCCGGGGACGACTGGCCGACGCCTGTCCGCGGGTCGCTGGATCGCCTTGACTCAGGGTGTGCGCTGTCCTACACGGTTGAGGAGGTACATGCATGCCTGCCTGCTGCGAGACGGAGCAGCATCAGCCGCAGCCGAGCATTACATGGGCCCAAGAAAACCGTTAGCATATGCATTGAGTTGATCGTCGATCGACGACGACGACCCAGGGTGTTGACACACAACTGCGTACATCAGCATGAATTTATATTACTCGTACTTTGCCGTCAACCACATCGAAAAAGACACGCGATCCAACCACACAGTTGCAACGTTCTGACAAAGACATTTTCATAAATGATGGCATGGCTAGCGTAGTAGCGTTACCGCCGGCCGGAGATGCTTACACTTACACCACGAGCGACGACGAGTACAATAGTAATCAAGATTTGCCCCGTCTAAACAGCTGCACTATTGCACTGGGCACTGGGCACTGGGTAGCGAGTACAGTAGTACCACAACATTGATCGGAAATCTGATCTCCATTATTAATAAGAAAAAGATGCCCACCGCCGGATGCCCTTTGCAGGATGGGGATCAGTCCTTACACGGATCGAGAGTGACGTAACCATTGCATTGAGTCGATCCACCTGTACTAGTCCTTTACATGCTACTACTGTTTTGCAATCAAGCGTATTGAAAAGCCATTTTTATCAAACCTACTATTCCCTCTAACCCATATTAGTTGAGCTGAATTTGTCTAGATTTGAAGACAAATCTAAGTTAACTAATATGGATCGGAGGGAGTACGATAATCCACGATCTTGCAATTTGCAACTACTCTCAACAATCTGACGGGGACATGTGTAAATGATACTGCTATCTAGAGTTTCCACGCGCAAATTTTGCGTTGGGGTAGTGAGGACCATTGTATATATGGATACACGAACAACAGGTGTGGAAAGGCGCACGGTGCTGAACCGGGACGTGAGGGAGGTTTTAATAAAAGCTCTGATCTCCTTTTTTTTTGAAACGGGTAGTGTATAACTAGGCATATGCACATAGTCTTTTATTACTTAGTTTTATAGTTTAAAAGCTCGCATCTCAAGAATCATGACGGCTCAATAAAAAATCAACCATTAAAAAATAAGCAACATACTCAGTAGTCTAAACATCTCGAATCTTATTAATAGGTCGCCAAGTGGCCGCCAAGTAGCTTTGCAAGGCCATCTGCAGCGCAGCCGGTTGCATCCATAATCATACATTTCTGCCGATCCTCTGGAGCAAGAAACGTCATAGCTGGATCCAGTGAATAACCACATGCATAACCTGAAAAGATAGTAGAGTATTTTCTGTTAAAACAATGTTATTTCTACAACTTCCATATCGACGAAACCAAAGCTGAAACCCCTAGGTGAATCCTAGCTTTAGTGCTATTGTCAATGCCATTCTACCAGTTTCCAAACATACTTTCTTATATTGGTTTGTGGTGGTATGTTATATGTAAAATAAAATATGCTAGACTAATTTGGCAAAAGAACATGAGAGAAATAAATATTCTACTGATTTCTCTGCATCAGAGGCAACACTTCTTGCTCTCATTCCAATTTCTTTTGGCCATATTGTCTCTAATAAGCAACATCATTTTACTAAGTAACCACATAATTTTTTTATATTTAGTGAGATTTTTCAACTTTCATAAATACATGCTTAGGAATCTAGTCTATCCATTAATGAGATCGACATACATAGTTTTTACCGAAAATTTTCCATTAGATGTTAATTTTCAAATAAAATTATCAAATTTATCATTTAAAGATACCCCCATCAATATTTGGCATAAATGTATCCAAGGTAACCAATTATTGCATTTCAATTGCCTCCTAAAACCAATATTTTCCATAAATGTATGGACACCTATAACAAGTGTGGAACGGCACACAGTGTTGAACCGGAATGAGGGAAGCTTTAACCGAAGCTTTGGTCTCCATTAGTGTAACATTCCAGCATTAGAGCTTAGAAATAAGCTGAACCCAAATGTGTGCATTGCATTCATGCATAGAAAATTCAAATAAATTTCGCGCTTTTAAACAAAACCTGTCAAGGTGATTGAAGCTTCTCTTAACTTGATGAAATAAGAAGTAGATCATCAAGTTGACTGCGATAAGTTTCAATAGGACTTTGCTAAAACCTTACTGTGGGTAAGGGAGATTTAACCTAAGGGTAGATCAAATGAAATAAAAGATAAAACCTAATACATTATGATTTATATTTGATCTTTAGGTGATCATATCATAGTATCCATTATAATCACTCATGAGTACCAATTTAAGGATGTAACACCAAATATGAATTTTAACCACTATATCTTAATCTCATCTGCATATACCTGAGTATCATGGTAAGGTCTAACCCTACTTCTTAAGCAATATTGAGTAGGAAAGAAACTGATTTTAGATCATTCACCTATACCTTTCTTTCCATATCAATCCTTATCATCCCTATTGAGTTATATTTCAATACTTGTTGTTAATCAATATTGAGAAATCAACTATTGATTCATCCATTCCCAACATATCAAGTATTTGATCATAACATAGCTTACAAATAAGTGTCTACAAAGAAAAAACTAAGAACAGGTGAATATTGATGCTAGTTTCAGATGTCATTTATTTGATAAGAATGATTGAAAACAATCCAATCAATAAGATAGTTGATGGAGTTAAATTCTTCCTTGATAAAAAAGAAGATTTCAAGGATGAAGTCTGGAGATAGTTACTAGGAGTAGTCCTATTGGGTCAAGTAGGTATAGTTAATGAATTATATCTCTTAACCCAATAGAACTAAACAGAAGATAATTATCATACAACTGCAATGTTGTATTGATGGAGACTTGTTTAGCCAACTGGAAACCTAAACCATAATGGATCAAAAGATTATAATGATCAAGCCTTATTCACCAAGGATGAGTACTTATGTCATGTATAAGTGGTATTGGTGGATAAAACATGATTGAAACCCTAGTAGAGGTAAGCTATCCTAGAGTAGTCATTACAATCCACATAAATTTAATTCAGAGATTTAAGTGTGAGCCATTAGAGTCAAGAGAATATAGGATGATATTATTCAATTAAAGCTAGTATAGCATAGAGTTATAGAAGTAGTGTTATTCATCTTAAATGTTAGTCAACTTTAGAGAAAGATTAGTGATGGAGGATTAAGGAAGACTGGGAGTAGAGTTTGAAGGAACTACTGGTTGGATGGAAGATTATCAACAGTAGAATAGTAAATACAACCAAGCAAGGATATGAGAAAGCTATGAAGTACCTTTGTATCAAACTCATTGGATTCATCCATGAGTTTAGAAGAATGATATATGAATAAGAAGATTTTAATAAGTAAGTCCATCATACTAACCATGATGATGGATAGGAAGAAGTATTATATCTAGGAAATGAATTCCTTAATTAGAGATCCAAGATTGTGAAATATAATTATATGTTATAAATCATCTTCCTATTAAATCTTGGTAAGAAATCAAATCTAAATCTCAAATCAAACATAATATCCATCTCATACTATTGATCCATCATCTGATGTCTATAATACTTTATAGAAATATTTCCCTATAGCAAATCACATAAGCACATCTTTGTTAATTCCAACCATCATAACTATATGTGCTTAAGTATATATTTATCAATTATTTTCCATGAAATATTCTAGATATAAATTTCTAGTACTAAAGGTGAGGTTATCAGATATCCCAAACAGAAAATAATATGTTTAGCTATTGAATCTTTAACCACATACATAAAGGAGACTGAAGATATTAAAGACCCTAAACCTTAGGGTAGATATGAATAATACAAAACCTTAAACCTCTTTGTTTATTACAATAGAATATATACATTGTCATGTTCCAAATCAATGGAAGTAGTAATAACTATATCAAATGTCTTTTATATTTCATGCATCAAATAATGGTATAGGATCATTACACATATAAAAGTTTCTATTCAAAATATGAGCCAACTAAAGTTAAGTTGATAAGCAAATAAGAATATATCATTTAAGAAATTCATAACTAAAGGAGGAAAATAAAATAATAAGAAGAGCTTTTACAAAATATTAAAAGGGGTTCATATATTAAGAAAATAAAAGGAATATAGCAAGATTATATATAATAAAAAATTCACAAATAATACTAACTATGTTTTAGTATTATTGAAATTGTCCAGCAAAGAAATCCTACAAAGAAAAGTTCAAAATATAAATTAAACTCAAATCTGAATAAGAAAACAGAAAATAGAAAAAGGATAAAACAAAGAAAAACAGAACATGGCTGTGGCCCAACACCCCTACACCTATCTGACGCCCCTGTGCAGCCCACAACAGCCCAGTAACCAGCCTAGTTCTTTTTGTTCTATGACTGACAAGTAGGGACAGCAAAGGACTGCATGTTGAGAAGCAAAGATTGTCAGGGGGTTATCCGCAAAACGGCCATCGTTGTCATCGTCACGCACACATACATCTCGCTGGTGGAGCTCGCCGCCGCCCGATGCCGTCATCGTCGTCGTTGCGCCAAGATCAACATCGTCGTTGCCAGGAGGGGATAAGAAGGCCACCGTGACGCCCTGCCTCAATCCCTATCTCCAATTCCTCCTTATCCTCTCAGATGCGAACGGGACCGAAACCCTAGCTCACCGGAGCCACCCCTCACCGTCGAATCACATCTTCCCACACCATTCTAAGCAGCCATGGAGAAGCGCCTTCCTCCGTAGATCCTCAGGATAGAATAATCTTGCATCAAGGGGAGCACCGGAGCGGGTGAATTTTGCCGTTCTTCTTCGCAGTAGTTCGTCGGAATCCTCGTCGGGAATCTTGTTTCCGACCGTGCCTGTCCTCGCCAACCACTCTATCATCATCAGGGTGAGTTCCTGAACCTTCCAGCATCCTCTAATCGCCTGATCTCGTTGTAAATCACCGTCTCACCATATGCCACCGTCAGCCACCGTCGGAGCTCGTCGGAGCTGAGGCTCCGATGACCATTTCCGAGCGGCGATGCCACTTTTAGGTTCAGTAGGTTGCGCTGATTTGAACTAGGTCCATTTCGTTTGCTAGAACGCCGTAGATCGTCGCCGGTGACCACTCACCGACGGCGGTGGTGGTGCTGACGCCATCGTTGCGTCATGCTCACCTCATGATTGAACCACGTCATCTAGTTTGACTGGTCCTTACCCACGTGGCTGATGACATGGCCTAGGGCCCATATGTCATTGACTGGGGGGTAAAGACTGGGACAATAACAAATGTATTTCTTTCACCTGAGAGATGAGGTGGACCCTGGCCCACGGGTCAGTGACTGGGGCTAACTCTTGGTACGGTGTAAAAAGTATTTTTATGTTAGGAAATAAATAAAATGTTATAATCCAATTAATAATATTCCAGAAATTTAATAAATGATTAAATCTTGTCTAATTAATAACTTTTTATTTATAGTTCAGAAAAATATGTATAATATATGAAAATTTTCAGAAAATAAAATCTATAACTTAAAACTATTATCAATTAATATTATGCTGATATTTAAATAAATATTATTTAATAAAGGTTTTATAAGTAATAAAACTTTAATAATTCATATTCCTATAATGATAAATGTTAATAATATAAGTAAAATACCAAAAATCTTAGAAAAATAAGAATTATAATTTAAAAATACAATCATGTCTTTTTAGTTCACTTCATTAAATATTTATATTTATTAAGTAATTATAAAGTAATAAGGATTATAAAAATCATATCTTATTATTTATAAATCACAAAAATAAATGTGATACACCAAATTGATCACAAAAATAATATCTACATATTAAAAATCTAATATTTTACTTCTGAGGTAAATAAAAATTAAATATTTTAAGAACTCAAATTTAAACTTATTTACTTCATTAATAATTCATATAAGGATAAATAACAATTAGCAATATTCCTAAAATGAGTAAATTGAGTTTAATAAATAGTATTAGTCTTAAATATTAATAAAATGAAGCTTAAATGGTTTAAAACATTATAAGTATCTTTTTATTAAATTATCATCAACCCTAAGTGAAGATTTTATTCTCAAAATATTTCAATTCATAATAAAAACCTTAAAGAACAACTTATGAATACACCAAACCTTTTCTAAACCATGTTAACCACCAAATTACAAAAACTACCACAACATTATATAAATCCATAAGTAGTTAAGTGATCGTATGTTTTAGATTATAAACTATACTCACTTATCTATAAAAGATAAATGATATTACTCTATTATAGAATCAAGAAACCATTACCCGAGTCAAAAGAATGACCATTCTTAAGTAACTTAGAGAAAACATTTCACATACACAAGATACAAATGTATAAGTACTATACTTTCAAAACTATCTATATTTTTAAAGTTAACTTTAGTCTCCAAGAATCTAAATATAATACAATACATATTACTATATATTTTATAGTTAACTTTGGTCTGAAGTAATTAAACTATGAAGCAACTCAAGCCAAACCATTTAAGCAAACAAATAACATCAACCACCACTAACTAACCACGAAGGTTGTTTAGACCTTGGAAGAGAAACTTTTTCTTTGAAGGTTATTCTTTTTGCCACTTCAAACAAGAACTCTTGTATAAGTAACCTTGACTAGTATGTCATATGTATATATATTTTACTACTACATATGTGTTGTTCACAACCACTCATAAGTTCTAATAAAAGTACTAATATGAAACTTATCTAAAAGGACCACACATTCCAAAGTAACCATTTCCGGAATCCAAACCCTAGGACAACATTATCCCCGGGATTTGCGCTTAGAACGTGCATCACATTACTTATGCATAAAAGCATATTGCTTCTTTAAACATTAGTCCTTACCGGACCAATGATGCTGATTTCAGATTTTGGATCTTATACACTGACTCGAAGACCGTGAGTGCATAATCTTGCAATCACAAAAGGCAAGTTCACACTTGCTCATGTACTTTGTTTATTTTCTGTAAAGTATTTTACAAATCCAGTGTTGTTATCACCTGCATTTGAAAAAGGTCTAAAAACACTATTTTCAATAATAATGTGAACTATTGGTTACTGATCCAGGGTGATCAGCTAATCTATTAAATCTGACAGTTGGAATACCACTGTTCAGAACTATATCACCTAGGCCTTAACAACCAATGTCGCCAGTGATTATTGCGCCGTATATTACGCGTTGACCATGAGATTTGGAATGGGACGGAGAAGTCAGCTGTATCTTCTTCCTCTCGCATGAAGCTGGATGTGCAGGTCGTGGCTGTTATCCTCGAAGCGTGCATATTAATTGGTAATTCGAAGAGGATATGCAGCATATGGGTGGGAACCCTCATCGTCCCACGATAGTTCTGGCATCTAACGGTTTATACAAACCATTGTCGTAATTCATTATGTGGGCATGGTGTACACCAAGGAGGCATGCGAGGTCGCGAAGGGGGCAGTGATTGTCTTGATCATCTTCTGGGCCCCACATCATGGAATTGTGGACGGGAATAAGCTGTCCGGTTGTGCAACAAAGAGTTGATCTCTCATGGGTAAAGTGACGCACCTCTGTAGAGTGTAAGAACTGTAACTTGTTACTCCCCGTTCCGGGAAGGAGCTGCGAACGCGGCAGGAAAGGAACTCCATGAAAGTTCTGGTAAACCCGTGAAGGCTGACGGACATAGTTTTTCAGAATAAAAGCAACCTTTGAAGAAATGTTTATGAAAACTTGCATTGCCTACGACCTACGGTCTGTGGCTGTAGTTATAGTGCATCAAACACTCCTTTTCTAGTGAACTTGTTGAGTACGCTCGTACTCAAAGTATCTTCTTAACCCTTGCTAGATTCTGACGCCATTAAGACGACGTCTACATCAAGTTATGCCCCAGGACTTATCATGCTCAGCTAAAGCTTTTTAATAAAGACAAGGAAGACAACATATACCTCAACTCAAGTGAAGACAAAGTCATTGATTAGATAGGAACATAATCTCTAGCCAAAGAACCTATTTCTGTAGTGCGTTGCGATAGCAGCAATGCCAACCTCTTAGCCAGAATACTAGACTTAATAGTATAATTGTTCTTGCATTATTTATCTTTGATTCTTCTTCGTAAGAAGTTCTTTCTCTCTCTTTAACCTAGAGTGTTTTCTGGATCTTATGTAAAGAGTGAGTTGTAACCTTTAACCATGTATTGGACCCTCTGTGTTTATGTTGTGCCATTCTAAGGGATGTAATACTAGTGAACGGTGTTTCATTGGTGTTATGTCAACGACTATAGTATACTACATCATGCAATGGTATGCTGGGTCACCGCAGTTGGTATCAGAGCATATGCTTTGACCTTAGGTTGGAAACCTAGTAAATGGGTATAACCTGTAGGACACATCCTAGCAATAATAAAGAGTTCTCTAGTGATATGAGGGATATTCACTTGAGAATAATCCTATTATGTTACTAGTACGATAAATCTTTTATATGATTGCAATTCCAATCATTACCCAAGATAACTCTTTTATGTGACTGATGATAATTTCTTATCCACAGTTCCACATGGCACCTCGATACCCACCCCGGAATGTTCAAGTGATGAATAGGACGTTGGATGACTACGGAGGGGATTGGACAGACAATCTCCGACAACTTATATGGAGTTTGGAATGTGAATCAAGACTTCTGGTCAAGATTTACACTTACTATGATGGGCAGGTATTAGCTAAATACCATGTCATGATCATGTTACCCAAGAAGTTAGGACTTAAGAGAGAAATGCCATCAGGAAAGGCAAGGTGCATGGCATCTGCATATCAGATTGCCGTAGCAGCAGCCATAACCATGATCCGAGAACAGAAATCCCAAGTGCTAGAAGGTAGTACTCATACCATTATACCACATGAAACCTCAAACTCAGAGCATGAGTTAGATCACTCTACCTTAGTCCAAGATGAACCTACTCTAGCTGTAGAGTATATGGGTCGTTATCGGTCCTTGCTAAACACTTATCATAACACTCACCAAGTCTTAGTTCAGGAGCTGGATACGGTCATTGAGGATTTTACTGATCCTGATAAAGCAATGGCTCGTTGGAAGAAGCTAGATAAAGAAGCTAGGCATCCTAAATACATACCTTCAGGAGAAGTGTTCGAGGAAACCGAGTTTGATGACCCAAACTCGGAAAATTATGCCTATTACCAAAATGAATTCAAGCCACCTGAAGACCTATGGACCAAATATAACTCCGAACAACAGGAATGGAATAAAGTTAGTCCAAATAATCCTGAGCCTAACAAGTATGGATGGGAAATAGAATCTTAAGGTAAAACCATAGGAAATCCTATACCTTGTGATACATGTATTGAAGAAGAGCCCAACTATAACCATAGAGAGCCTTATGGACCATACGGGGGTAATAATAATCCAATCAACTTAGAAGAGTATTCCTACAGCTACTACACCAATATATATGACTGGATCCAAGAAAAAGCTAAGGAACCAACTTACTATGAGGAAGCGTTGCCAGAAAACCCAAACTATTCAGTGGAAGATTACGCTAACTCTATTCATTTTTCAATGACTAATCTCAGTCTCGGTACTTATAATCAAGATTACGCACCTCCTGGATGCTCTTATGCTCCAGAAGGCAGTTGTAGGACTTCACGTCATCATGGACGGAACTCCAGGAAGCACTAGAGGAAGATGAAAGTAAGGAAAGAACGACATCCCAAGGGATGAGGGCTTGAATAATGTATATAGAGGGTAATGTGTATTGTAGTTTGAAGAGTTTTCCGAAATAAGTGAGGATATATCCACAAGGGCAAGAAGTTCTTGTAAGATAGTTGTGTAAATAGGTATGGAGCAAACCGTTGGAAATCTAGTACATTTTTAAATTATTTAAACCTATGTGTAATACATGGTATATGTTTTGTTGTTTATCGACTTTTGGATCTTTTTGATTCTTCTTGATTGATTAGATCTGTACATGAAGTTTAATTAGGTGTGCAAATGCATGATGCAACACCCAATTATTACTTGATGTTATAGACCTAGATAGAAACGGGAATTCATGTAAGGGAGTGACGAGTTTTGAAGATCATAATGAAGACTGACTTGAAGGATGAAGCATGATATAAGAGGTAGTAACACCATTTGAAGGATGGACCAAGATTCGACCATCATTAATCCGCAACAAGAAGTGAGGAACTTAAAGTTCAATCTAAATAGATAATTTACTATGAAGACAATAGAGTAATTATACAAGTTCATGGAAGTATCATGAATAAGCGCAAAGAAGTTTTAGAACCCAAAATGATATTCAAATTCTGACAATTCAAAGGGAATGCCATAAGTATGATAGAAATCATAGGGTAATACATATACCCTAGGATGATTCGCAGCTGGTAAATTTCTACAACTAGTACTTAATCCATAATCGGTATTCTGATCTGAAGGGAATATGCCCTGAGAGGCAATAATAAAATGTTTAGTATGTGTATTCCAAGTATATGATAGATGTTTATTTTGCATGCTATAACTGTATTAATACAGAAATGTTAATACATGTGTGTTTAATAAACAAACAGAAAGTTCCTAGTTATGCCTCTCTCATAAACTAGTTCGTTGATTAACAAGATGATCACGGTCTCCTGATCATAGACATTGGATATTGTTAATAACGAGATCACAACATTAGTGTAATGGTGTGATGAACATTCATCCGAAGTATAGCATTACGATCAAATTCATTGAGTTTATATTGCTATAAACAAACTACGAAGTAGTCCTAATCCTTAGACCATGAGATCATGCCAATCACTAACACCGGAAGAGTTTCTTGTTGACATCAAACATCAATCCGTCACTGGGTGATTATAAAGATGGCTTCAAAGATACTAAAGTGTTATGTTGAGAATCATGGCTCAAGAGTGG
Source organism: Avena sativa (assembly GCA_916181665.1). Lineage (NCBI taxonomy): Eukaryota > Viridiplantae > Streptophyta > Magnoliopsida > Poales > Poaceae > Avena > Avena sativa. The sequence continues at coordinate 311,187,057 of OV702279.1, read as the reverse complement.
AATTTTTTCATCCCGATGACGGATAGATATGCTCTCGGCCCTCTCGGTGATATCACATTGGTTAGCTTGCAAGCAAGTGATTTGATCACTAGAATGTTATATCACGGGAACGATAAAAGAGTGCATGTCAGTAACGAGATCAAACTAGGTATGGAGATACCGATGATCGAATCTCGGACATGTAATATATCGTGAAACAAAGGGATTAAGATACAAGCGTAAAAGGTTCCGACGATCACAGGAAAAGTCATCGTTGAATGTGTGGGAGTCAGTATGGATCTCCAGGTCCCGCTACTGATTATTGATCGGAGAAGGGTCTCGATCATGTCCGCATTATTCGCGAACCATAGGGTGACACACTTAAGGGACACTGGCATCCAGTTGGAGCAAATGTTTCATGCCGAAAGAATAAACAAGCGCAGGAATTTATTTCACTAGATACCGAAACAGGCTTTCGGGTGAAATTGCATAAAGTGGTTGTGCATGTGAAATGGAATTCTAGCAAGGGGTTATTTGTGAATGTTTGTCATTAAAGTAATTGAAAAAATTCTGAATAAAATAAAAGAGTTTTATTTAATGAGAGTTTGCATTAAATTTGGTGGAAATTTAATGGGAATTTGAGTGGACTTTTGAGTGGAGGGAATTTAAAGGAATTTTGTGAGTGGAGTGTCCACCCACATGAAGAGGGGAGGGCAAGGGGGCAGCCCCCATGCGCCGGCCACCCCCTTGGGGTTCCCCCTCCTCCTATAAAAGGAGCCCCTCCTCTCACTTGTCTCACACACCTCCTCGTGAAGGATCTCTCTCCCCCTCTAGAATTTATTCCCCATGGTCTCGGACTAGCGAGATACATGTTCCCGGTGGCTATTCGGCAAGAAAGGGTTGTGCTTCCGCTGCATCACTGGATTGAGGAGGCGGAGGTTGCCCGGTGTCTTGTACGTGTGTGCGAGCACGGATGCGCTGCTGCTTTGCGGCGCTAGGACTTCCTCTCGATCTTGAGATCGGCAAGAGATCGTCTACATCAACCACGAGTTGAACTCGTTAAGATTTGTCGGTCTTCAAGGGTATGTTCTCTACGGATATACATCCGCCCGTTGTTTGTATCTAGTAGATAGATCTTGGTACATAGTTCCCATCGTAGGAAAAATTTTGTTTTCTATGCTGCGAACCCTACAGTGGTATCAGAGCCGGATCTATGCGTAGATGCTTTACACGGGTAGTACACATATGAGTATGTGGGCGATGATGATCATGTTGTTGCTCCTTTGTTGTAATTTTGGATATTGGTGGCATAGTGGGATGAAGCGGCCCGGAAAAATTTTACATGTCCTCGCACATGAGACCTGTTCCACGCTTGACATGCAACTAGTTTGCATAAGTGGCTAGCGGGTGTCTGTCTCTCCTACTATAGTCAATATCTATTTTGCAAATGAGTTGTCAAAAATTTGGTTATCCTCGTTGTGGTTCATGTTCGTAGGTAAGAACGGTTCTATCTCGAAAGCCCTAAGCCACGTAAAACTTGTAATGGATAAATTAGAGGCGTCTAGTTTAGATTGTTGCTGGGCTAGTGTTATGATATGGTAGTGTTGTAAGTAGAAGTATGAGATGATACTCTTACAACACACATAGCGTGTAATCTCCATAGACCTTGGACTTACACATATAGGTATGATAGTAATCATACCACGGTGCACATGATAGAGATCATATGCGGGAACCATATCATTTCACTAATAAACATGTGATGTTTGATAGCATCTTATATTGCTTGTTTAGCGCTTTGTTAGCATAATAAGATGATCCCTCATTTAAATATCAAGATAAGAATGTGTTCTTCCTTTAGTATGCACCGATTATGTTTTCGTCGCTCCAAGACATCACGTGATGATCGGGTGTTCTTGGATTCACGACCATATTTCGGGTGTAAAATAGTTACACACGCGAATACTAAGGTTCTAACTTGGCGAGCCTAGCATGCACAGACATGGCCTCGGAACACGGACCGGAAGGTTAAGCATGAGTCGTATAGTTGCTATGATGCCCATTTGATGCTCGCCTTTGAAGCTACACCGACTCACGTGATGATCGGACTTGGTGTAGTGGATTTGGTTCATGTAATCACCAAAAAAAGGCACGAGGGATGTCGTTTTTGAGTGGGAGTTCATTCGTAATATGGATTAGTTGAACTCAATCTATCATACATTTAGTCTAAACTTTACAAATTATGTTGTAGATGGCACCACCTGCTTTTAATTTCAATGTGTTCATGGAGAAAGAGAAACTTGCAACGAACGGTAGCAACTTTACCGAATGGGCCATGAATTTGAGGATTCTCCTCTCTGCTGCACAAAAGCAATATGTGCTAGAAGCGCCGTTAGGCCCCCCACCTTTATATGATGCCCCTGACGAGGAGAAGAATGTCTATCAGACTCGTCAGGAGGACCACAACTTAGTTCATTGCGGCATATTGTATGGGCTAGAGCCAGAACTTCGAAAGCGTTTCGAAAATGGCAATGCTTTTGATACAATGGGTGAGTTGAAAATGATTTTCGACACACATGCTGCTGTAGAGGGCTACAACGCTTCAGAAAAGTTCTTTAGCTGCATGATGGAAGAGCACAGCTCCGTTAGTGAGCATGTACTCAAGATGTCGGGTTACTCCGATAAGCTTGTGTCCTTCGGAATATCGATTCCCATTGACTTAGGCAGCCATCGTGTTCTGCAGTCTCTGCCACCTAGCTATAAGAGCTTCGTGATGAACTATAATATGCAAGGCATGAAGAAGTCTCTCCCCGAGCTTCTGTCAATGCTTAAAACTGCAGAAGTGGAAATCAAAAAGGAACATCAAGTGTTGATGATCAATAGGAACACTGGTTTCAAGAAAGACAAGAAGGGAAAACGGAAGGGAAGTAAGGGCGGCAAGCCTGTTGCCGTGCCTGAAAAGAAACCCCGAGTTGGACCTAAGTCTGATACCGAGTGCTACTATTGTAAGGGGGCTGGCCACTGGAAGCGCAACTACCCCAAGTATTTGGCAGACAAGAAAGCCGGCAAGGCAAACAAAGGTATATATGATATACATGTTATTGATGTGTACTTGACTAGTGCTCGCAGTAGCACCTGGGTATTTGATACCGGTTCAGTTGCTAATATTTGTAACTCGAATCAGGGGCTGCGGAACAAGCGACCGCTAGCAAGGGGTGAGGTCAAGATGCGTGTCAGCAATGGATCAAGCGTTGATGTGATCGCCGTCGGAACGCTGCCTCTCCACTTGCCGTCGGGATTAGTTATAAACTTGAATAATTGTTATCTGGTGCCTGCACTAAGCATGAACATTGTATCTGGATCGTGTTTGATGCGAAGTGGTTATTCATTTAAATCCGAGAACAATGGTTGTTCCATTTATATGAATGAAATCATTTATGGTCATGCACCTATGATGAATGGTTTATTTCTTTTGGATCTCGATAATAATGTTACACATATTCATAATGTTGATGCTAAAAGGATTAAACTAAATGATGATATATCCGCATATATGTGGCACTGCCGTCTAGGTCATATTGGCGTTAAACGCATGAAGAAGCTCCATTCGGATGGACTTTTGGAATCACTTGATTATGAATCATTTGATACATGTGAGCCATGCCTTATGGGCAAGATGACTAGAACACCGTTTTCCGGTTCAATGGAACGGGCGACAGATTTATTGGAAATCATACATTCTGATGTATGCGGTCCAATGAGTGTGTCAGCGCGAGGTGGATATCGTTATTTTGTTACTTTCACGGATGATTTGAGTAGATACGGTTATATCTACTTGATGAAACACAAGTCTGAAACTTTTGAAAAGTTCAAGGAATTTCAGAATGAAGTGGAAAATCATCGTAATAGAAAGATCAAATTTCTACGGTCCGACCGTGGAGGTGAGTATCTAAGTTACGAGTTTAGCACTCACATGAAAGAGTGTGGAATTGTTTCACAACTCACACCTGCCGGAACACCACAACGAAATGGTGTGTCGGAACGTCGTAATCATACTTTATTAGATATGGTTCGATCTATGATGTCTCTGATGGACTTGTCGTTGTCATTTTGGGGCTATGCACTAGAAACTGCTGCATTCACTTTAAATCGGGCACCATCTAAATCCGTTGAAAATACACCGTATGAATTGTGGTTTGGAAACAAACCTAAGCTGTCATTTCTTAAAGTTTGGGGATGCGATGTTTATGTGAAGAAACTTCAACCGGATAAACTCGAACCCAAAGCGGAAAAATGTGTCTTCATAGGATACCCTAAGGAAACTATTGGGTATTCCTTCTATCACAGATCCGAGGGCAAGGTTTTTGTTGCCAAGAATTGATCCTTTCTAGAGAAAGAGTTTCTCGCGAAAGGTGTGAGTAGTCGGAAGGTAGAACTCGAAGAGGTTATTGAACCTTCTCTTCAAAGTATGGCGAGTAGCGCAGCGCCGGAAGTTGTTCCGGAGTTGACTCCACCTGTTGAAGAGGGAACTAATGATAATGATCATGAAACTCCGAAAGAGAGTACTACCGAACCTCGCAGGTCAAGCAGGACGCGCGCAGCTCCCGAGCTGTACGGAAATCCTGTCATGAATTTCATGGTTGATGAAAATGATGACCCTGCGACGTATGAAGAAGCGATGATGAGCCCGGATTCCAACAAATGGTTAGAAGCCATGAAATCCGAGATGGAATCCATGTATGAAAATCAAGTTTGGAACTTGGTGGACTTACCTCACGACCGAAAGGCCATGGAGAACAAATGGATTTTCAAAAGGAAAACTGATGCTGATGGTAATGTAACCGTCTATAAAGCTCGACTTGTCGCAAAGGGGTTTCGACAAATTCAAGGAGTTGACTACGATGAGACATTCTCTCCCGTAGCGATGCTAAAGTCAGTTAGGATTATGTTAGCAATTGCTGCATATTTCGATTATGAGATATGGCAGATGGATGTCAAAACCGCGTTTCTCAATGGTGATATTGAAGAAGAGTTGTATATGATACAACCAAAGGGTTTTGTCGATCCTAAGGATGCTAACAAGGTGTGCAAGCTTCAGCGATCCATCTATGGATTGAAGCAAGCATCACGAAGTTGGAATCTCCGCTTTGATGAGGTGATCAAAGAGTTTGGATTTGTCCAAACTTATGGAGAAGCTTGTATTTACAAGAAAGTGAGTGGGAGCAATGTGGCATTTCTGATATTATATGTGGATGACATATTATTGATCGGAAATGATATAGATCTTTTAAACAGTGTTAAAAGTTATCTAAACAGCAAATTTTCAATGAAGGACCTAGGTGAAGCGTCATACATACTAGGCATAAAGATCTATAGAGATAGATCTAGGCGCCTAATAGGGCTATCGCAAAGTACATACCTTGATAAGATTTTAAAGAAGTTTAAAATGGAAAATAGTAAGAAGGGGTTCTTACCTATGACACAAGGCACGACATTGAGTAAGACTCAAAGTCCGGCTTCGGCGGAAGAAAGAGGGATAATGGACAAGGTCCCCTATGCTTCAGCCATAGGCTCTATAATGTACACCATGCTATGTACAAGACCGGATGTGGCACATGCTATTAGTTTGACTAGTAGGTACCAATCGGATCCAGGTTCAGAACACTGGAAAGCGGTCAAGAATATCCTTAAGTACTTGCGAAGAACTAAGGATATGTTTCTTGTATACGGAGGTGAAGAGGAGCTCCAAACAACCTGTGGTGGCGGGATCAACAACGGAGGCCGAATATGTTGCTGCTTCAGAAGCGGCTCAGGAAGCAGTTTGGATGAAGGAGTTCATATCCGAACTAGGTGTGGTTGCAAACGCGTTGGACCCAATGGTGATCTATTGTGACAACAATGGTGCCATTGCCAATGCCAAAGAGCCAAGGTCTCACAAGCATTCCAAGCATATTAAGCGTCGGTTTCACTCCATCCGCGAGCATGTCAAGGATGGAGATATAAATATTTGTAAAGTACATACGGATCTCAATGTAGCAGATCCGTTGACTAAAACTCTCCCTAGAGCAAAACATGATCTACACAGAACTCCATGGGTGTTAGATACATCACAATGTAACTAGATTATTTTCTCTAGTGCAAGTGGGAGACTGAAGGGAATATGCCCTGAGATGCAATAATAAAATGTTTATTATGTGTATTCCAAGTATATGATAGATGTTTATTTTGCATGCTATAATTGTATTAATACGGAAACGTTAATACATGTGTGTTTAATAAACAAACAGAAAGTTCCTAGTTATGCCTCTCTCATAAACTAGTTCATTGATTAACAAGATGATCACGATTTCCTGATCATAGACATTGGATGTTGTTAATAACGAGATCACAACATTAGTGTAATGGTGTGATGAACATTCATCCGAAGTATAGCATTACGATCAAAGTCATTGAGTTTATATTGCTATAAACAAACTACGAAGTAGTCCTAATCCTTAGACCATGAGATCATGCCAATCACTAACACCGGAAGAGTTTCTTGTTGACATCAAACGTCACTCCGTAACTGGGTGATTATAAAGATGGCTTCAAAGCTACTAAAGTGTTATGTTGAGAATCATGGATCAAGAGTGTAATTTGTTCATCCCGATGACGGATAGATATGCTCTCGGCCCTCTCGGTGATATCACATTGGTTAGCTTGCAAGCAAGTGATTTGATCACTAGAATGTTATATCACGGGAACGAGAAAAGAGTGCATGTCAGTAACGAGATCAAACTAGGTATGGAGATACCGATGATCGAATCTCGGACATGTAATATATCGTGAAACAAAGGGATTAAGATACAAGCGTAAAAGGTTCCGACGATCACAGGAAAAGTCATCGTTGAATGTGTGGGAGTCAGTATGGATCTCCAGGTCCCGCTACTGATTATTGATCGGAGAAGGGTCTCGATCATGTCCGCATTATTCGCGAACTGTAGGGTGACACACTTAAGGGACACTGGCATCCAGTTGGAGCAAATGTTTCATGCCGAAAGAATAAACAAGCGCAGGAATTTATTTCACTAGATACCGAAACAGGCTTTCGGGTGAAATTGCATAAAGTGGTTATGCATGTGAAATGGAATTCTAGCAAGGGGTTATTTGTGAATGTTTGTCATTAAAGTAATTGACAAAATTCTGAATAAAATAAAAGAGTTTTATTTAATGAGAGTTTGCATTAAATTTGGTGGAAATTTAATGGGAATTTGAGTGGACTTTTGAGTGGAGGGAATTTAAAGGAATTTTGTGAGTGGAGTGTCCACCCACATGAAGAGGGGAGGGCAAGGGGGCAGCCCCCATGCGCCGGAACCCTCTTGGGGTTCCCCCTCCTCCTATAAAAGGAGCCCCTCCTCTCACTTGTCTCACACACCTCCTTGTGAAGGATCTCTCTCCCCCTCTAGAATTTATTCCCCATGGTCTCGGACTAGCGAGATACATGTTCCCGGTGGATATTCGGCAAGAAAGGGTTGTGCTTCCGCTGCATCGCTGGAGCGAGGAGGCGGAGGTTGCCCGGTGTCTTGTACGTGTGTGCGAGCACGGATGCGCTGCTGCTTTGCGGCGCTAGGACTTCCTCTCGATCTTGGGATCGGCAAGAGATCGTCTACATCAACCACGAGTTGAACTCGTTAAGCTTTGTCGGTCTTCAAGGGTATGTTCTCTACGGATATACATCCGCCCGTTGTTTGTATCTAGTAGATAGATCTTGGTACATAGTTCCCATCGTAGGATGTTTTTTGTTTTCTATGCTGCGAACCCTACATGATCCACAGTTGGTGTTTTGTCTGCAGCTGGTATCTGGTTAACATAGTTACTCAGATCTTCTTAGAAGTTGCATAAAGATCATTAAATTTGGCCTAAGCTAAGTAAGACCTAAGGAAGTATGAAATTTAAAGGGGAACGTCTATCGAGATGCTTCGCAAAGTCTAACTTATCCAAGCGAAAATGTTCAAAAGTAAGTAGACATATAACGCTGAAAGATTTGCTTCGGAGATCCACAATTATGTGGATACACCGTACAATCTTTCATCAGACCCTAATTAGGTAAAGTATAAACTGAACAGAAACCCACATTCTAGTTATAAAGCCAATAAATATTATATAGACAAATTAAAGACTATTAGTAAACCCTAAGGGGGAGAGAAGAACTTATAAATGAAAGTTGAAAAAAGTATTATAGGTACTAATGAAAGATTATTTTAAAACCTTGAGAAGGTATAAGCTTGAAGGTGATAAAAGGTTAATCCTAACCGACTAATTTTAAAAGAAACAACTTTTGAGTAACCCTTAAGAGGTAATATAGAACACCTAATTGGGCAACTATCGAGAATGAAAATTCCAATGGGTATGGACAAATTGAGTTCAAATTCCATCTGGAAAGGAGTACCAGTATCAACTATACTACGGCAGGAATAGAAAGGTAGTCTTTTGAATACTAACCCGGGTAGATAGAAACTTAAAACCTAAGGTAGTGAGAACCTCTAAACTGTGCCTAAAATAGTAATAAAGTTTGATGATTTAATAAAAAGAACTGGATTAGGATATCTAATCAGGTTATGGAATACTACAATTGATTCCATTTAAGGTCATCATGAAGGGGAGAATGTAGCAACCACTACAAAACAATTTCTTACTCCGAAAAGTGAGAGTTTGCGAACTTCGAGGACGAAGTTTATTTTAAGGGGGAGAGTATGTAACATCCCAGCATTAGAGCTTAGAAATAAGATGAACCCAGATGTGTGCATTGCATTCATGCATAGAAAATCCGAATAAATTTTGCGCTTTTAAACAAAACCTGTCAAGGTGATTGAAGCTTCTCTTAACTTGATGAAATAAGAAGTAGATCATCAAGTTGACTGCGATAAGTTTCAATAGGACTTTGCTAAAACCTTACTTTGGGTAAGGGAGATTTAACCTAAGGGTAGATCAAATTAAATAAAAGATAAAACCTAATACATTATGATTTATGTTTGATCTTTAGGTGATCATATCATAGTATCCATTATAATCACTCATGAGTACCAATTTAAGGATATAACACCAAATATGAATTTCACCACTATATCTTAATCTCATCTGCATACACCTGAGTATCATGGTAAGGTCTAACCCTACTTCTTAAGCAATATTGAGTAGGAAAGAAACTGAGTTTAGATCATTCACCTATACCTTTCTTTCCATATCAATCCTTATCATCCATATTGAGTTATATTTCAATACTTGTTGTTAATCAATATTGAGAAATCAACAATTGATTCACCATTCCCAACATATCAAGTATTTGATCATAACACAGCTTACAAATAAGTGTCTACAAAGAAACAACTAAGAAGAGGTGAATAGTGATGCTAGTTTCAGATGTCATTTATTTGATAAGAATGATTGAAAAGAATCCAATCAATAAGATAGTTGATGGAGTTAAATTCTTCCTTGATAAAAAAGAAGATTTCAAGGATGAAGTCTGGAGATAGTTACTAGGAGTAGTCCTATTGGGTCAAGTAGGTATAGTTAATGAATTATATCTCTTAACCCAATAGAACTAAACAGAAGATAATTATCATACAACTGCAATGTTGTATTGATGGAGCCTTGTTTATCCAACTGGAAACCTAAACCATTATGGATCAAAAGATTATAATGATCAAGCCTTATTCACAAAGGATGAGTACTTATGTCATGTATAAGTGGTATTGGTGGATAAAACATGATTGAAACCCTAGTGGAGGCAAGCTATCCTAAAGTAGTCATTACAACCCACATAAATTTAATTCAGGGATTTAAGTGTGAGCCATTAGAGTCAAGAGAATATAGGATGATATTATTCAATTAAAGCTAGTATAACATATAGTTATAGAAGTAGTGTTATTCATCTTAAATGTTATTCAACTTTAGAGAAAGATTAGTGATGGAGGATTAAGGAAGATTGGGAGTAGACTTTGAAGGAACTACTGGTTGGATGGAAGATTATCAACAGTAGAATAGTAAATACAACCAAGAAAGGATATGAGAAAGCTATGAAGTACCTTTGTATCAAACTCATTGGATTCATCCATGAGTTTAGAAGAATGATATATTAATAAGAAGATTTTAATAAGTAAGTCCATCATACTAATCATGATGATGGATAGGAAGAAGTATTATATCTAGGAAAGGAATTCCTTAATTAGAGATCCAAGATTGTGAAATATAATTATATGTTATAAATCATCTTCCTATTAAATCTTGGTAAGCAATCAAATCTAAATCTCAAATCAAACATAATATCCATCTCATACTATTGATCCATCATCTGATGTCTATAACACTTTATAGAAATATTTCCCTATAGCAAATCACATAAGCACATCTCTGTTAATTCCAACCATCATAACTATATGTGCTTAAGTATATCTTTTTCAATTCTTTTCCATGAAATATTCTAGATATAACTTTCTAGTACTAAAGGTGAGGCTATCAGATATCCCAAACAGAAAATAATATGTTTAGCTATTGAATCTTTAACCACGTACATAAAGGGAACTGAAGATATTAAAGACCCTAAACCTTAGGGTAGATATGCATAATACAAAACCTTAAACCTATTTATTTATTACAATAAAATATATACATTGTCATGTTCCAAATCAATGGAAGTAGTAATAACTATATCAATGTCTTTTATATTTCATGCATCAAATAATGGTATAGGATTGTCAACACCCGGATTTTTAATCCCAAATGCCTGTTATGCCATACATCGCAATACCAGGATTACCATTTTTGCGAGACATAACAGAATTGGATACCACAGTACATCATCCATTACACACCATACATAAGGTCTTACACAAATAAGGATCTCATGATCCAGTTCTTAATACAACTCAAGCAGCGGATATATGTAATAATAACGGTAGCGTAGGCGAAGCTCCATCTTCGGGGTCACAGGCAATGCTGACGATGGGAGATGATCCTAGTTGTCGTAACCTTCCTGGGGTCCATCATCCTGGTACTCCTCTTCATAGTCTGGCCACGGGAATAGCCAGGGACAAAGCCATGAGTACTCTTTAAGTACTCGCAAACTAATAATAACAAGTGAAGGTTTTTTTTTGTAATAGTACACTAAGCTCTAGTGTTGTTTTGCAAAAGCTAGATTTACCTCTACTAAGTTCAGAAGCAAGAGAAAGCTAGTCAAATTTTATAACACCTAAGTGGGAAATTGTATCTCATGCCACAACTCTGTTGTGGTCAAGTCAAAGTCTCAAGTCATTTCACAAGTTATTTTGAAAACATCTGATGGGGGAATAGTATGGACACTCCAACTGTCCATAACCGCGGACGCGGCTATTCGAATAGTTTGACACTCTGCAGAGATTATACACTTTCACCAAAACATTCGATACATCCGTCAGGAACAAATCCTGAATCCAGCATACTCAGTATGCGGATAATCAATCCTAATATTTCCATTACACGCCCTAGTATAAGCACCTATCCTGTGAGTTTGGCCTCCCAACCATGACCAACTGTCATCTTGGGTACTGCACAGGTGGACAGTCTTCACAAGGTAGCCGCAGCTCAGACCTTGGCCATGGGGGAACCAATACTAAGGTATATAAGTTTCCAGTCAAGCCCTGCCCAATCTTCGGGTATTGTGGTTGTACGGTAAAATTGGAATGGTATCGCATCCAGACAACCATCAGTTTTAAAAAGGGCTAAGGCTCATGCCTCAACATTTTCATCACCAAAATCATCGGGTGTTTGGAAACACATGTCAAAACATCTCAGTAGAATGATCCATCATTCTAAGGTTTTCATAACCATTTTCACCAAGTATTCCCATCTAAAGTTGATCAAGTTTTATGCTTAGCACTAGAATCTACAAATGGGGGTGAGTACTAATGAGGAGTGATAAACAAGTGGAGTTTCAACTAAGTACCACCTCATGTCTTAGGATGATATCCAGATTTTCTAGCTTAGGCCAAATTTTATGCTCTTTATGCAACCTTCAAGTATCTTCCTAGAATCTACAAGGTACTTCAGTAAACTCTAGGTAAAAGCCTTGGTAAAGAAATAAAGCAAAAAGCTTGCAAATAAAACTAGGAGGGGGCATCATCAAATATATCTAACCAAGCATGCTTAGTGCATTGCATAGGTCATCTATCTTTCATAATTGCAAGTGTTAGCTTGCACATTCAACTAGTAGTATTAGGCTTGCATAGGTATAGTATCTTGCAAGTGTTAGCTTGCCTTGTGCAGAGCAGTGGTTGAATTTCTCCTCGGCTTCTTCCTCATAGTATCCTCCTTCCTCCTCGAATCCTTAGTCGGTACTAGCGTCTATGAATAAATATGAGGTACACAATCACCAAACAATACTTAACTACTTGCAATCATCACACAAAGGGGTTCTATAGATGATCTAGCATCATCACTAACATTACAAGACTAGAGAATTTGACTTAATGATTTTAGTTTTAGAAAAGTAATTTCTACTCATCGAAAAACTACTTAAGATTTAATATTCTCCAAACCAAACATGGGATCATGTTGACACATGTCATCACCACATATTTTAGTCCATGGGAATGTGATTTAAAGTGGTGTCACAATTTAATAAGGTTTTATCCATTTATTTTAATTAAAATAAGTGACTAGAAATGCCTATGTGGCATTCTTTTATTACTTGAACATTATTTCTGTAAGTAAACCCATATATTTTTTATATATTCTAAAAGGTATGGTTAAATGTGATTTTTGAGAGTTGGAATCAACTCAAAAGATATTATGGTTGAAATTTGAAAAATGTTTGAATGCATAAAAGCTTCTTCCTTGTTATTTTTACCAAGGTGATCTACATATCCAAATGATTTAAATCCAACGGGCTTGGATTCAGCATTTCAAGACCTTTCTAACAAAATTGGTTTCATTCAATTTGGTTCACTGAATCGAGCTGGGTTGATTTTTGAAACTAGGTACAGACCTGTGTTTGAATGAAAATGGAAAAATCCAAATTCAAACGAGTGGGATGCACGGGAAACGATACTGGGTCGTCCTGCTAAGCACAGCGCTTACGCGGGCTGGTTAAGTTGTTGTCCCCACGCATCAGTGAGATAGGGGGTGAGAAGCGGTACGGGGCAACGTGGTGCGTTAGATTAGAAGTAAGATCAACGGCCGAGGGTCGTCGTCGACGATGAACTAGTCACCGGCGAGCTCGAACCCTAGCGGCTCAGTGGGGGTCGTGGGAGGCTCACCGGGGATCAGGCGAGGGTCGGCGATGCGGGCGAACGACGAAGTCGAGGACGGTGAATCTCCTGGTACCGGCAACTTCTCCTGGGATGGACGAAATCGATGACTCCCTTCTTCTCTAGAGGCGGCCTGCTCTGGCGCAATTCCGATGATGCGCTGGTCGCCTTGCTCCGAGAACGGGGTGGAACGATTAGTGAGGAGAGGGGAGTGTAATGGTGTGAAGAGTTTGAGCGGGGGAGGCCTCTATTTATAGTCTCGACGACGAGACCGAACGGGATGGGCAGGAGATGGTGGCGACATGGCTACAGGCTGCTGGAGGCATGGCCGGCAGTGGCGATCGATCGGTGGTCTCCTGGCGATGCTCTATGGCTTTAATGCGCGTGTACGGGCCGTGGCAAACGGTCTGGAACATGCGATGCTCTGCGCGGCAGAGGCGGCATCTTCGATAGCGAGCGGTGGCTGTGAGGCATGGGGCGGCGAACGGGGATGTCTGGCGGTCTCCTGGGACGGTGGTGATCGTGTATGCACGCGGCGAGGGCGGCGCGCGGTCTGTGGCGTGTGTCGAGAGTGGCGCTCTGGCGCATGCTCTGCATGGTTGACAGAGGCACGGGCGCGGCGTTCCTGGCGGTTTTGGTCGCTGTCTGCGAGGCAGGGCTGGTCGAGAGGGGGTGGTGAGGCATGGGATACCTCCCAGACAAGTTTGGCATGGCTAGTTCTTCTCCTAGCTTGCTGTCCACACTGGGTGACATGGGTGGCTTCGGCTGTTCACCATTGATGACATTGCCAAGCTTACAGTGGGGCTAGGGCTTAGTTAAGTTTGTTAGATGATCTAGTGAGGTTGCTATGAGCTAGAGAGGGAACAAGTTAGGCCCAAATCACTGCTCACAATAGTGTTTAGGATTTGATTGATTTGCATCAGCAAGGTGTTTGATGAAATGGCCGCAAGAACTCAAGTTTTGAATTTTGAAAAGATTTTTGGTGGGTGTGCTAGGCATGTGCTGGTGAGTCTGGGATGCTTGGGTTTTGAAAGTTGAGCTTGTTTGAGTGGTTTTTGAAAAAGTGGGATCTTCCCATATGATAAAGATTCAATTTTGAACTGTCCTTTAAACTACGCATTCAAATGTTTTTGGATGATCACAAAGTGGGCCTTGGTACTTTGTTATGAGTACTATCAAGCAGTGCAAAGATCCAAACATGTTTATGTTAAGTTCTGAAAGTTAGGGACAGCCAAAGTAGGCATGGGAGTTAAATTGGCCAAAATGACCATTCCCTTATTTTGTTTGTTTTGATTTATTTGTCTTTGGGAAAAGTGTGGGGATTGTTTAGATGATGTTTATTTCACCTAAGAATCCTTTTACAAGCAAAGAAACACATAAACAAGGCAATTCAAAAGAATCCAAATTGGAATGCATACACACATGCATGCTTTCATATTTTTATTTAGAAAAGTTTTTGTTAACCCTAATTTTGAAGATTAGAGTTTGATGATCCAAGTTTAGTATTTTTGGGATGTTACAAACCTTCCCCCCTTAAACAAAATCTCGTCCCGAGATTTGAAAAAGGACAAAAAGATTACCTAGGATTTGAAGAGATCGGGAAACTCCGTCCTGATGTGATCTTCGCGCTCCTAGGTAGCTTCCTCTTCTGTGTGGTTGCTCCACTGAATCTTGAGAAACTTGATGCTTCGGGTTCGGGTATTTCTGAAGGCTTCTTCCAAAATACGGATGGGTACTTCGGGATAGGTCAGGTCATCGTTGATCTCTATGGTCCGGTGATCGATATTCTTGAACACTTCGGTCTTTTCTGGAACTTCGAGGCACTTGCGAAGTAATGAGATATGGAACACATTGTGCACGGCTGACATCTCTTCGGGTAGTTCTAATTGATATGACACTTCTCCTCGACGGTTTAGAATTTTGAAAGGTCCGATATATCTGGGGGCTAACTTTCCTTTGAGTTGGAAACGCTGTAGGGTTTCGTAGCATGGAAAACAAAAAATTTCTACCGCATACAAACAAATAAGCCAAGATCTATCTACTAGATTGTAGCAACGAGTCGATGGAATAACTCACCCTCGAAGATTCCAAAGTGTTTAACGAGAGCGGATTCTCGTGGGTGATGTAGTCGTACTCTTCCCGATCTCAAGATCGCGTAGACGATCCTTCCGGCGCTGCGTTCCGGCAGCGCTCCCGCAGTCGGTCACACGTTCGGTACTCGACGAAGACCTTCCTCTCCCTTGTTCTAGCAGGCAGCGGAGGTTGTAGCACTCTCCTCGCGATTCTGGCAGCACAACGGCGTGGTACTGGAAGTAGAAGGGAGATCTCGCAGGGCTTCGCCTTAAGCCGGAGCGAGTATGGTGGAGTATGAGAGAGCTCCTCGGCGATCTAGGGTTTAGACACACCAAGGAGGAGGTACTAGAGCCGGCGGCTAGGGCAAGGGGCAGCCCAAGTCGGCGGCTAGGGCAACCCTAGGAGGCGGCGACAGCTGCAGGAGGTGGTGGCGCCAAGCTAGGGTTTGGGGCAGGGAACTTGTGTGTGCTAGGAGGGAGCCCTGCCCCTCCTTATATAGGTGGAGGGGCCGGCCGGCCAAGGGGAGGGAGGGGAGTCCCTCCCCAACTCGGCTTGGTTGGTGCACCGCCGGTTGGAGGAGGGATTCCCTCCCCAACTCGGTTTCCCACTCCTCCTCCTCTTTCCAAAACTTGCCGTTTGACTTTCAAACTAGCCGTTTGACTTTTCAATTTAGGATTTGAATAAACCCTTTATTTTGGACAGCGAAGACACTTAGTACATGATGCAATCATTCCAACTTGCAATGACACATTCATGTACCCCTTCCCCTCCGGAGTGCCGGACATTCCGGAACCTTCTAGAACATTCCCGATGAAAACACCGGAACCATTCTCCAACTCCGAAACGGGACTTTCCTTATATGAATCTTATTCTCCGGACCATTCCGGATCTCCTCGTGATATCCTGGATCCCATCCGAGACTCCGAACAACATTCGGTCTCTTACTCATCATACCATAACTACTCAAACAACGTCGAATCCTTAAGTGTGTCTCCCTACGGTTCGTGAATTATGCGGACATGATCGAGACACTTCTCCGAACAATAACCAATAGAGGAATCTGGAAATTCATATGGCTCCCACATATTTCTACGATTACTTTGCGATCGAATGAACCACTTACATACGATACCAATTTCCTTTTGTCTCACGATACTTTACTTATCCGAGGTTTTGATCGTCGGTATCTCTGCATACCTAGTTCAACCTCGTTACCGATAAGTACTCTTTTCTCATTTCCGTGATATGTGATCCCTTGTGAGCCAGTCACATGCTTGCAAGCTAATTGGATGACATTTCACCAAGAGGGCCCTGAGTATATCTATCCGTCATATGGATGGACAAATCCCACTCTTGATCCATGTGTTTCAACCAATACTTTCCGAACACTCAATGCCACCTTTATAGCCACCCAGTTACGGTGTGGTGTTTGATGTCATCAAAGCATCCATCCGGCAAAGGTGATATGCATGATCTCATGGTCGAAGGAATTAGGTTACTATGTATCAGAAAGCATATAGCAATTGAACTATTGAAATGACTTGATCTTTATGCTACGCTTATCTATAGGAGTATGTCCATCATATCATTCTCCTAACGATATGATCTTGTTGTTAATAACATCTCAATGTTCATGATAGGGAAACCACAATCATCTATTAACCAACAAGCTAGTATTCTATAGAGGATTTACTAGGGACTTCAAATTAGGTTTACAAATCACACAAGTATTAATGTTTCCTTGTTAATACTATTAGAGCATGAATGTAAACATTTATCATAAACACAAAGATATAATAATAACTACATTTATTATTGCCTCTAGGGCATATCTCCAACAAACGCTGCATTCCTTTCAATGGTGAAACTTTCAGATATACAAAATCTCCTATGTTGATGGCGAGGTCTCGACGTCTCTTGTCGGCGTAACTCTTCTATCTGGATTGGGCTGTCTTGAGGTGCTCACGAATCTTGTGAACCTTCTCTTCCGCTTCTCGTAGGATGTTAGGCCCGAAAATCTGACTCTCTCCTACTTCCAACCAGTTCAAAGGGGTGCGACACTTTCTTCCGTACATGAATTCAAATGGGGCCATTTGCAAACTAGCTTGATAACTGTTGTTGTATGAAAATTCTGCAAACGACAGACAGTCTTCCCACTTAGATCCATATTCTAACACACATGATCTCAACATGTCTTCGAGTATTTGATTTACTCGCTCCGTTTGTCCATCGGTCTGAGGGTGATATGCGGTGCTGAAATCTAGGCGGGTTCCTAAACCTTCTTGGACTTTCTTCCAAAATCTCGAGGTAAATTGAGTTCCTCGATCCGATACAATGTTCTTGGGGACTCCATGCAAACTGACGATTCTAGCGATGTATAACTCCGCTAGCTTCGAACTTTGATATGTGGTCTTGACAGGTAAGAAATGGGCGACTTTGGACAATCTGTCCACTATGACCCAGATAGAGTCATTTCCCCTACTAGAAGTAGGCAATCCGGTGATAAAGTCCATTCCAACGGAATCCCATTTCCAATCCGGAATCTGCAATGGTGCAACAATCCAGCGGGTCTTTGATGTCCTGATTTGACTCGCTGACATATATCACACTTGGCGATATAGCTTTCGATTTCTCTCTTCATCTTATGCCACCAAAATTGCTCTTTCAAATCTTGATACATCTTAGTTCCTCCGGGGTGGATAGAATAAAGAGTATCATGAGCTTCCTTCAGAATAACTTCTTTCAACTCAGAATCTGCTGGTACACAAAGGCGTCCTTTGTACCACAGAACTCCCTCTTCGTCTTCGGTGAATCTGGGTACCTTGCCTGTAACGATACGATGCTTGATTCCGTCGATACTAGCATTTCCTTTCTGCGCCTCTTTGATCTGGCTGATCAAAGTGGGTTGAAGTTCTATGCTAGCCAAAAATCCTTCACTCACTAATTCTATTCGAAAATATTCCATCTCCTTGTGCAAGCTTGGTTGCTCCTTCTAGGTCATGGATTTCAAGCGGCACAGCAATCTGCTAAGGGCATCGGCTACTACGTTGGCTTTACCAGGGTGATAGTGAATGTCCAGGTCGTAATCCTTGATTAGCTCAATCCATCTTCTCTGCCTCATATTCAGCTCTTTCTGAGTGAATATATACTTCAGGCTCTTGTGATCCGAATAAATCTCACAACGGTTTCCCATGAGGTAATGCCTCCATGTCTTCGGGGCTAGGACTACGGCTGCGAGTTCGAGGTCATGGGTAGGGTAATTTTGCTTATGTTGTTTCAGTTGTCGGGATAGATAAGATATAACTTTGCCTTCTTGCATTAGCACACATCCGAGACCAATCTTGGATGCATCACAATACACGTCGAAGGGCTTCGTGATATCCGGCATGATTAAGATTTGTAAGGTTCCCAACCTTTAATAAGGTAGAGTTCCCTGTGTTTACAATGCTAGTCCCTGGATCAATAGCTAGCATCCACAGTTAAGATGTAATATCAAGAAACAAAGGTCATAATACAACTTTATAACCAGGAATAACATAATTTATTACATCTTACATAGCTCATTTGGCTATTACATTACATTGCAGCAGAATATCTATAAGCATGGGGTCCTTCATCTTCAAAGTGCCACAGGCAAACATGTTGGTTGTAGACTTTGTAATCCTAATCAACACACTTCACTAAATCAATCAAACCTGTAACATAACAAGTTACAGCCACAAGGGTCAATACATTTGAATTGTATTGGCAAGTGATACTATGGTAGTATAGTGGAGTCTATCATCTATATGCATTTGGCTAAGTGGAGCTTAGGCTTGCATTGCTCAAAATAGATTTTCCTTATCATTTGAAAACACTAAGTTTTTGCTTGATAAAAATAATCTTTTCCCAAGGCATCTCCCAATCAAAGATTGAAGATCCTTTAACCCTTGTTCAACCACAAGTTTTTAACTTAGAAATTTGGATGATGAGATTCTTGATAGCTTCCATGTCTTGATGCTCAAATTGTCCTTTACCAGGGACATGGCTAAGTACTTAGATTTTAAACTCTGCAGAGGTGGTGCACTTTCCCCACAAGACTTGGTTTCACCAAGACAAGATCTTTCAGAAGCCTTCCCTTAGTCCAAAATGGACGCGCTCCAACCTATCAAACCCTACCACCAACTGTCCATATGGCTAAGTTCTTGCAACCTATATGATCCAGGCAGAGCCCATAATGCCAAGTGGTTGCACTTGAAGCTTCTCAACATTTGACATCTCAAATCTCTTTGTTCCTGGGTGGCCATCCAAAAGTGAGATACACAAGGTAAACCATAGCCATGGGCCTTGTGTAACCACTCAACCAAAAACCACCAAGCAATTACCATTCCACCCAGGTGATTCATTAACTTAGTTGTTTTATTAAACAAAAACACAAGTCCTCAGACTTAGAAATTTTTCCATAGTATGAATGTATATTCCACCCTTGTTTTCTATTAGCTAAGCTAAGCTTGATAGTAGTAGGAATCTTAACTTAGGAAATTTTCTACTAAGGTTTCATCTACTAGGATTTCCCATAGCAGGGTTTATACTTAGCAAAAATTCCATGCAAGTTTTACTTAGAAATATCACTAATGCATAGTGAAAGTAATGGGACAAAAGTATGAAGCATCACTTGCCTTTTTGGTAGAGTATAAGTTCACTCCTTGTCCTTGCTACAATCACACTCTTCAAGTCACTACAATCCAATCAAGCAAGGCACAAGTTCAATCTACCAATCAAGCAAATCATCACATAAAATGATAAAGTCAAAGTAATGCATGCAAGCATGCCAAGCTTTGTTTTATTTGAAAGAGTGGTTCCTAATGGGTCATAAACATTTTGAAAACACCTATTGGTCATTTTGTAAAGTGGCAAAGTCATTTGCAAAAGGTTTCACTTCATAAACCATTTTCAAAACAAGGTATCATTTTATGTGGTGTAGAAATGCTTTTACTAAGGCATTAATCTATAGGGTTCACAAAATATGTTTTCAAACCATAAAACTTGGTGTTTGGGGTCAGAGAGTTTGAAACAAAACATTTCTCAAAGGTTTTCTTCCAAAACCATTTTTAATAAATAAACCATATTTTTATTTGACTAGAATTGGTTTTAAATCCAAGATTCATTCTTTTGTTTCTCCAAATACATTTTTGAATCCAAAAGTGTTTCCTAAGGTCAGTAGGTTCAAAACACTCCATTTGCCAAAGATTTCAACCTCAAAATCATTTTGGAATAATTTTTATAACCTAAACAAGCATACAAATGTTTCTGCAAAAACAAACATTTTACCAGAATCTTTTTAGTAAACAAATTGCATGGTTGGCTAGGGCTTGTTCCACTGATTCCATTGATATAAAGTTTGTAAATTTTGGACGTGTGGATCAAAAGTTATGCAATTTACAAAATTGGAAATCTAATAGATCAAATTCTGTTTAAATCAAACAGACTGGGACACGCGTCCTATTCTGATTCGTCCATACCGTTTTGTCCGGATCAGCTACTCTGGCGCGTTGGATCTAATTAAATTGCACGGATCAGATTGCTTACCCCTTCGCTTTAAGTGGTTCTATCCTATCCACGCAATCCAAATCCGACGGCTGATGAGAGCTTGACCTAGAATGAGCGGCGCTGCGGCGGTGGCTGGCGGCGGAGCGGCCAGATGGTGGCGGTGCTGGTGAAGCAGGTGGCGAGAGAGGCTGGGGAGATTCTCACCGTGTTCGCCGAAGCTTGGGGAAGCTCAAGGAGGTTGTCGTTGCTGAAGGGGCGCACGGAGGTGAGGATAATGGCTCGCCGGAGTTGCTCCTGGCGACGGGTACGCTCGGGCGTCGTTGGAGGCGAGGCTACGGTCCACGAGGAGACAAACGTGAAGCACGGTTAGACGCGCAAAGTCATAGCGGTGATACGAGCATGAAGGAGGAGGAGAGGGGCGGTCAGACACTACCTGGAGGACTCGCCGGAGTAGCAAACAGATTGTGGCGGCGCTTGGAGTCGTCGCTGTCGAAGCTCAGGGGCGCGCGCGAGCGAGCTGCGGATGCAGAAAGATGCGCCAGGGCCTGGGGAACTTGCCCGTGTGCTCGGGGAGGTAAGGGGCGGCAGGGCCCGGCCGGAATTTGGACGTGATCTCGCCGGAGACAGTGGGGTTCGGGCTTGCGATTCGAGCAGCCTGGTGGCAATGAGGAGTTGGCGTTTGAGGGGAACGAGAGACGAGATGCTGGCGCTTATCACTGCGTGGTCACGGCGAGGGATTAACGCGACATTAAGGCGTAATCAAGCAAGCATTTAACGGCAGGAACGGCAGCGGTGTCTAGGGGAAGAACAGGTCGAGGGGTTGAAGACGGTGAGCTGGCGGTGGGGCCTAGCGTCAGCGAGAGGGAGAGAGGAGGAGTGGGTCGCGATTGTCATTCACTGCGCGGGTCATTTCGTGTGTTAGAGAAAACGCTTCGGGGGAGAGGGTGAGGTGGGCTGGTTGGGCCTAGACTGGGCTAGTTGGGTTGGGTCGAGTTTGTTACCTTCTTTTTTTGTACTGAATCTTTTTCCTTTTTCCATTTCAATTTCTGTTTTGAAATTCAAACAAACCATTCAAACATTCAATTCAATCAAACTTCTACCACACTTTGTAATAATTTTTGGTTCTGTTTAACAACACAATTCCAAGTCCCAAAATAAAATAATATTTTTATTCTTTTTAGGATCTATTTAATAATTAAATAAAATAGACCTTAATTATTAATTCAAATAGGTTTTGATTTATTTAATAAAATCTCCATTTGAAATCTAAATAAAACCAAAAACACTTCAGTAGGTTTTATTGGAGAATATAAAATACTTGGAAAACTTATTTAAAATAAATTAACAAGTTTTGATGTTTTAATAATAATAAAAAAGGTAAACCTTTATTTTTAATAAAATTGGATATTAATAAATCCTTATTATTTTATTTAAATAAACCTTTACTCCTTTAATCAAAGCAAAACATTTTATTTCAAAAGCTTGGACAAGGTTTAGTTTGGCTCTATAAAATAATCCTTATTTATAAATCTACCTTTTCTTTTGAAAACTAAATCTTTTTATTAAAAGATTCAAAAATAGTAATTTTAAATATTTTTAACTTTATTGTTTATTTATCTTTTTAAATCCCTTTAGGATTTTATTTGATCCAAATAGATTTTGAAAGTTTCAAATTGGATTCAAAAGTTTCTTCTCACCCTGAAAATCAACAAAGTTTTATTTTATTCATTTATTTGTTCACATATCAAGATTTGGAAAATCTTGGGATGTGACAGGCTACCACCCTTAAAATAAATCTCGTCCCGAGATTTGGGAAGGCTAGGGTTACAAGTAGGCTCTAAACAACTAGGGTACTACCACCCTTAAAAAATTTCCAACTAGATTACATATTGGCCTTCTTGGGATCCTGGGGAAACTTCTCTGGGCAAACATCTGCATAGTGTCCTTTGTTTTCACACTTGAAACATGTGACAAGGTTGAGATCCTTCATAGGTTGGTTTATCTTGTGCTTCATCTTTTCTGGACAGTGGTTTGCATAGTGGCCTAGCTCCTTGCATTTGAAACACATCACTTGGCTGATATCTCTCTTTTCCTTTGATATCATTGCCTCTTGTTTGTTTCTTTGATTCTTCTTCTTTTCTGGGCATTCATTGGCAAAGTGTCCCATCTCTTTGCAAGTGTAACATTGTTCTTGAGTAATATCCTTCTTGCTAGGGTTGGGGCATTTCTTCTTTTTCTTGGGTTTCTCCAAAGCTAGGAGTGCTTCTAGTTCATGCTCTTCATATCTCACCTCAAAGGTGGGAAATCTTTCTCTCTTCTTGGGGCAGTTACTAGAGATATGACCTTCTTCTTCACAAGAGTAGCAACACTTTGTGGTCACTTTGGATTTGGCTTTATGTGGCATGGTTCTGATTTTGCCTTCATCCATCTTGGTAGAAGTTGTTCCCTTATGGAGGTTTCCAAACATTTGATGCATTCCATCTTGCTTCATTTGTTGAACTATAGGATAGATGGGGCATTGAATAGGGGCATGATTATTTCCTTCACATAGGAAGCAAGTAACTTGAAATGTGGGGCATTGACCAACTGGATGTTCCTCTTCACAATTGGGGCATTGATCCCTATGTTCCTTGGAAGTGTGACCCTTGTTTCCACAAATATTGCAAGCTTTGGTTCCTTCTAGAATAACATCTTTGTCATCCTTGTTGTTATTAGCTCCTTGGAAAAAGTTTTCTCCCATGTTGATCATTTGAGTAGCCAATCCTTGCAACAATTGGGATTGAAGTTTCAAGATCCTTTGTATGGATGGGTCTAGTCCATTGTTGTTGGTTAAAAGCTGAGTTGTCTCTTGGCTCAACTGGGTTTGGGTTGCTATAAGTTCTCTCATGTTGTCCTCTTGGTTGTTGTTGGTGTCATCAACCTTGATGTTAGAGTTTCTTGGAGAAGTCATCTGTTTGGGTTGGATTGGGATTAGAATAGGCAAAAATATTTCTAAGGGAATAATTCTAATCACACATCACAATTCACTCAAGCAATGTGCAAGCAATCACAAGCCAAACATTTCACTCAAACAACAAGTTTCAAGCATATTTTTAGGCAACCAAAAATATTTTTGTTACACCACATAAGTTGGTGGGTTTGACTTAAACAAAATATGGTGGTCCATCTATATGGTTCTCTTGAGATCTTTCCATCTTTCTTGGTTGATTCCTTCTAGCATGAGTTCATGGTTTCCTTGGGAAAACTCTTGGTCACAAAACTTCAAAGGTGAGGATGGCTCCTTCTAAGTTGTGTTTCCTTAGTCTCCAAATCCTTGAACAAGATTTCTTATCTCACTTGTCCTTAGTGGTATCTAAGGTTGAATTCCTTGGTGAATATGCTGAAGATGTTGAAGTCATTAGAGTTGAAGATGTTGAAGTCATTAGAGTTGATGAAGTCCTTAGCTCATGGTGAAGTCTTTGGCCATGGGGTAGGTTTTTCCATCAAGTTGAAATAGATGAGATGTAGAATCAAAACCAAAATGGTTGAGGAAAGAGTTTACAAGATTGTTTGTAAATAAGTTTTGGAACAAATACAACTCCTATTTTTCTAAGGGTTTTGTCCAATCCTAGGGTTACAAATCCTACAGGCAACACAATGCTCTGATACCATCTGTAAGGTTCCCAACCTTTAATAAGGTAGAGTCCCCTGTGTTTACAATGCTAGTCCCTGGATCAATAGCTAGCATCCACAGTTAAGATGTAATATCAAGAAACAAAGGTCATAATACAACTTTAAAACCAGGAATAACATAATTTATTACATCTTACATAGCTCATTTGGCTATTACATTACATTGCAGCAGAATATCTATAAGCATGGGGTCCTTCATCTTCAAAGTGCCACAGGCAAACATGTTGGTTGTAGACTTTGTAATCCTAATCAACACACTTCACTAAATCAATCAAACCTGCAACATAACAAGTTATAGCCACAAGGGTCAATACATTTGAATTGTATTGGCAAGTGATACTATGGTAGTATAGTGGAGTCTATCATCTATATGCATTTGGCTAAGTGGAGCTTAGGCTTGCATTGCTCAAAATAGATTTTCCTTATCATTTGAAAACACTAAGTTTTTGCTTGACAAAAATAATCTTTTCCCAAGGCATCTCCCAATCAAAGATGGAAGATCCTTTAACCCTTGTTCAACCACAAGTTTTTAACTTAGAAATTTGGATGATGAGATTCTTGATAGCTTCCATGTCTTGATGCTCAAATTGTCCTTTACCAGGGACATGGCTAAGTACTTAGATTTTACACTCTGCAGAGGTGGTGCACTTTCCCCACAAGACTTGGTTTCACCAAGACAAGATCTTTCAGAAGCCTTCCCTTAGACCAAAATGGACGCGCTCCAACCTATCAAACCCTACCACCAACTGTCCATATGGCTAAGTTCTTGCAACCTATATGATCCAGGCAGAGCCCATAATGCCAAGTGGTTGCACTTGAAGCTTCTCAACATTTGACATCTCAAATCTCTTTGTTCCTGGGTGGCCATCCACAAGTGAGATACACAAGGTAAACCATAGCCATGGGCCTTGTGTAACCACTCAACCAAAAACCACCAAGCAATTACCATTCCACCCAGGTGATTCATTAACTTACTTGTTTTATTAAACAAAAACACAAGTCCTCAGACTTAGAAATTTTTCCATAGTATGAATGTATATTCCACCCTTGTTTTCTATTAGCTAAGCTAAGCTTGATAGTAGTAGGAATCTTAACTTAGGAAATTTTCTACTAAGGTTTCATCTACTAGGATTTCCCATAGCAGGGTTTATACTTAGCAAAAATTCCATGCAAGTTTTACTTAGAAAAATCACTAATGCATAGTGAAAGTAATGGGACAAAACTATGAAGCATCACTTGCCTTTTTGGTAGAGTATAAGTTCACTCCTTGTCCTTTCTACAATCACACTCTTCAAGTCACCACAATTCAATCAAGCAAGGCACAAGTTCAATCTACCAATCAAGAAAATCATCACATAAAATGATAAAGTCAAAGTAATGCATGCAAGCATGCCAAGCTTTGTTTTATTTGAAAGAGTGGTTCCTAATGGGTCATAAACATTTTTAAAACACCTATTGGTCATTTTGTAAAGTGGCAAAGTCATTTGCAAAAGGTTTCACTTCATAAACCATTTTCAAAACAAGGTATCATTTTATGTGGTGTAGAAATGCTTTTACTAAGGCATTAATCTATAGGGTTCACAAAATATGTTTTCAAACCATAAAACTTGGTGTTTGGGGTCAGAGAGTTTGAAACAAAACATTTCTCAAAGGTTTTCTTCCAAAACCATTTTTATTAAATAAACCATATTTTTATTTGACTAGAATTGGTTTTAAATCCAAGATTCATTCTTTTGTTTCTCCAAATACATTTTTGAATCCACAAAGTGTTTCCTAAGGTCAGTAGGTTCAAAACACTCCATTTTCCAAAGATTTCAACCTCAAAATCATTTTGGAATAATTTTTATAACCTAAACAAGCATACAAATGTTTCTGCAAAAACAAACATTTTACCAGAAGCTTTTTACTAAACAAATTGCATGGTTGGATAGGGCTTGTTCCACTGGTTCCATTGATATAAAGTTTGTAAATTTTGGACGTGTGGATCAAAAGTTATGCAATTTACAAAATTGGAAATCTAATAGATCAAATTCTGTTTAAACCAAACAGACTGGGACACGCGTCCTATTCTGATTCGTCCATACCGTTTCGTCCGGATCAGCTACCCTGGCGCGTTGGATCTAATTAAATCGCACGGATCAGATTGCTTACCCCTTCGCTTTAAGTGGTTCTATCCTATCCACGCGATCCAAATCCGACGGCTGATGAGAGCTTGACCTAGAATGAGCGGCGCTGCGGCAGTGGCTGGCGGCGGAGCGGCCAGATGGTGGCGGTGCTGGTGAAGCAGGTGGCGAGAGAGGCTGGGGAGATGCTCACCGTGTTTGCTGAAGCTTGGGGAAGCTCAAGGAGGTTGTCGTTGCTGAAGGGGCGCACGGAGGTGAGGATAATGGCTCGCCGGAGTTGCTCCTGGCGACGGGTACGCTCGGGCGTCGTTGGAGGCGAGGCTACGGTTCACGAGGAGACAAACGGGAAGCACGGTTAGACGCGCAAAGTCATAGCGGTGATGCGAGCGTGAAGGAGGAGGAGAGGGGCGGTCAGACACTACCTGGAGGACTCGCCGGAGTAGCAAACAGACGGTGGCGGCGCTTGGAGTCGTCGCTGTCGAAGCTCAGAGGCGCGTGCGAGCGAGCTGCGGATGAAGAAAGATGCGCCAGGGCCTGGGGAACTTGCCCGTGTGCTCGGGGAGGTAAGGGGCGGTAGGGCCCGGTCGGAATTTGGACGTGAGCTCGCCGGAGACAGTGGGGTTCGGGCTTGCGATTCGAGCAGCCTGGTGGCGATGAGGAGTTGGCGTTTGAGGGGAACGAGAGAGGAGATGCTGGCGCTTATCACTGCGTGGTCACGGCGAGGGATTAACGCGACATTAAGGCATAATCAAGCGAGCGTTTAACGGCAGGAACAACAGCGGTGTCTGGGGGAAGAACAGGTCGCGGGGTTGAAGACGGTGAGCTGGCGGTGGGGCCTAGCGTCAGCGAGAGGGCGAGAGGAGGAGTGGGTCCCTATTGTCATTCACTGCGCGGGTCGTTTCGTGTGTGAGAGAAAACGCTTCGGGGGAGAGGGTGAGGTGGGCTGGTTGGGCCTAGACTGGGCTAGTTGGGTTGGGTCGAGTTTGTTTCCTTCTTTTTTTTGTACCGAATCTTTTTTCCTTTTTCCATTTCAATTTCTATTTTGAAATTCAAACAAACCATTCAAACATTCAATTCAATCAAACTTCTACCACACTTTGTAATAAGTTTTGGTCCTGTTTAACAACACAATTCCAAGTCCCAAAATAAAATAATATTTTTATTCTTTTTAGGATCTATTTAATAATTAAATAAAATAGACCTTAATTATTAATTCAAATAGGTTTTGATTTATTTAATAAAATCTCCATTTGAAATCTAAATAAAACCAAAAACACTTCAGTAGGTTTTATTGGAGAATATAAAATACTTGGAAAACTTATTTAAAATAAATTAACAAGTTTTGATATTTTAATAATAATAAAAAAGGTAAACCTTTATTTTTAATAAAATTGGATATTAATAAATCCTTATTATTTTATTTAAATAAACCTTTACTCCTTTAATCAGAGCAAAACATTATATTTCAAAAGCTTGGCCAAGGTTTAGTTTGGCTCTATAAAATAATCCTTATTTATAAATCTACCTTTTATTTTGAAAACTAAATCTTTTTATTAAAAGATTCAAAAATAGTAATTTTAAATATTTTTAACTTTATTGTTTATTTATCTTTTTAAATCCCTTTAGGATTTTATTTGATCCAAATAGATTTTGAAAGTTTCAAATTGGATTCAAAAGTTTCTTCTCACCCTGAAAATCAACAAAGTTTTATTTTATTCATTTATTTTTTCACATATGAAGATTTAGAAAATCTTGGGATGTGACAGGCTACCACCCTTAAAATAAATCTCGTCCCGAGATTTGGGAAGGCTAGGGTTACAAGTAGGCTCAAAACAACTAGGGTACTACCACCCTTAAAAATTTTCCAACTAGATTACATATTGGCCTTCTTGGGATCCTGGGGAAACTTCTCTGGGCAAACATCTGCATAGTGTCCTTTGTTTTCACACTTGAAACATGTGACAAGGCTGAGATCCTTCATAGGTGTCTTATCTTGTGCTTCATCTTTTCTGGACAGTGGTTTGCATAGTGGCCTAGCTCCTTGCATTTGAAACACATCACTTGGCTGATATCTCTCTTTTCCTTTGATATCATTGCCTCTTGTTTGTTTCTTTGATTCTTCTTCTTTTCTGGGCATTCATTGGCAAAGTGTCCCATCTCTTTGCAAGTGTAACATTGTTCTTGAGTAATATCCTTCTTGCTAGGGTTGGGGCATTTCTTCTTTTTCTTGGGTTTCTCCAAAGCTAGGAGTGCTTCTAGTTCATGCTCTTCATATCTCACCTCAAAGGTGGGAAATCTTTCTCTCTTCTTGGGGCAGTTACTAGAGATATGACCTTCTTCTTCACAAGAGTAGCAACACTTTGTGGGCACTTTGGATTTGGCTTTATGTGGCATGGTTCTGACTTTTCCTTCATCCATCTTGGTAGAAGTTGTTCCCTTATGGAGGTTTCCAAACATTTGATGCATTCCATCTTGCTTCATTTGTTGAACTATAGGATAGATGGGGCATTGAATAGGGGCATGATTATTTCCTTCACATAGGAAGCAAGTAACTTGAGATGTGGGGCATTTACCAACTGGATGTTCCTCTTCACAATTGGGGCATTAATCCCTATGTTCCTTGGAAGTGTGACCCTTGTATCCACAAATATTGCAAGCTTTGGTTCCTTCTAGAATAACATCTTTGTCATCCTTGTTGTTATTAGCTCCTTGGAAAAAGTTTTCTCCCATGTTGATCATTTGAGTAGCCAATCCTTGCAACAATTGGGATTGAAGTTTCAAGATCCTTTGTATGGCTGGGTCTAGTCCATTGTTGTTGGTTAAAAGCTGAGTTGTCTCTTGGCTCAACTGGGTTTGGGTTGCTGTAAGTTCTCTCATGTTGTCCTCTTGGTTGTTGGTGGTGTCATCAACCTTGATGTTAGAGTTTCTTGGAGAAGTCATCTGTTTGGGTTGGATTGGGATTAGAATAGGCAAAAATATTTCTAAGGGAATAATTCTAATCACACATCACAATTAACTCAAGCAATGTGCAAGCAATCACAAGCCAAACATTTCACTCAAACAACAAGTTTCAAGCATATTTTTAGGCAACCAAAAATATTTTTGTTACACCACATAAGTTGGTGGGTTTGACTTAAACAAAATATGGTGGTCCATCTATATGGTTCTCTTGAGATCTTTCCATATTTCTTGGTTGATTCCTTCTTGCATGAGTTCATGGTTTCCTTGGGAAAACTCTTGGTCACAAAACTTCAAAGGTGAGGATGGCTCCTTCTAAGTTGTGTTTCCTTAGTCTCCAAATCCTTGAACAAGATTTCTTGTCTCACTTGTCCTTAGTGGTATCTAAGGTTGAAGTCCATGGTGAATATGCTGAAGATGTTGAAGTCATTAGAGTTGAAGATGTTGAAGTCATTAGAGTTGATGAAGTCCTTAGCTCATGGTGAAGTCTTTGGCCATGGGGTAGGTTTTTCCATCAAGTTGAAATAGATGAGATGTAGAATCAAAACCAAAATGGTTGAGGAAAGAGTTTACAAGATTGTTTGTAAATAAGTTTTGGAACAAATACAACTCCTATTTTTCTAAGGGTTTTGTCCAATCCTAGGGTTACAAATCCTACAGGCAACACAATGCTCTGATACCATCTGTAAGGTTCCCAACCTTTAATAAGGTAGAGTCCCCTGTGTTTACAATGCTAGTCCCTGGATCAATAGCTAGCATCCACAGTTAAGATGTAATATCAAGAAACAAAGGTCATAATACAACTTTATAACCAGGAATAACATAATTTATTACATCTTACATAGCTCATTTGGCTATTACATTACATTGCAGCAGAATATCTATTAGCATGGGGTCCTTCATCTTCAAAGTGCCACAGGCAAACATGTTGGTTGTAGACTCTGTAATCCTAATCAACACACTTCACTAAATCAATCAAACTTGCAACATAACAAGTTACAGCCACAAGGGTCAATACATTTGAATTGTATTGGCAAGTGATACTATGGTAGTATAGTGGAGTCTATCATCTATATGCATTTGGCTAAGTGGAGCTTAGGCTTGCATTGCTCAAAATAGATTTTCCTTATCATTTGAAAACACTAAGTTTTTGCTTGATAAAAATAATCTTTTCCCAAGGCATCTCCCAATCAAAGATTGAAGATCCTTTAACCCTTGTTCAACCACAAGTTTTTAACTTAGAAATTTGGATGATGAGATTCTTGATAGCTTCCATGTCTTGATGCTCAAATTGTCCTTTACCAGGGACATGGCTAAGTACTTAGATTTTACACTCTGCATAGGTGGTGCACTTTCCCCACAAGACTTGGTTTCACCAAGACAAGATCTTTTAGAAGCCTTCCCTTAGACCAAAATGGACGCGCTCCAACCTATCAAACCCTACCACCAACTGTCCATATGGCTAAGTTCTTGCAACCTATATGATCCAGGCAGAGCCCATAATGCCAAGTGGTTGCACTTGAAGCTTCTCAACATTTGACATCTCAAATCTCTTTGTTCCTGGGTGGCCATCCACAAGTGAGATACACAAGGTAAACCATAGCCATGGGCCTTGTGTAACCACTCAACCAAAAACCACCAAGCAATTACCATTCCACCCAGGTGATTCATTAACTTACTTGTTTTATTAAACAAAAACACAAGTCCTCAGACTTAGAAATTTTTCCATAGTATGAATGTATATTCCACCCTTGTTTTCTATTAGCTAAGCTAAGCTTGATAGTAGTAGGAATCTTAACTAAGGAAATTTTCTACTAAGGTTTCATCTACTAGGATTTCCCATAGCAGGGTTTATACTTAGCAAAAATTCCATGCAAGTTTTACTTAGAAAAATCACTAATGCATAGTGAAAGTAATGGGACAAAAGTATGAAGCATCACTTGCCTTTCTGGTAGAGTATAAGTTCACTCCTTGTCCTTGCTACAATCACACTCTTCAAGTCACTACAATTCAGTCAAGCAAGGTACAAGTTCAATCTACCAATCAAGAAAATCATCACATAAAATGATAAAGTCAAAGTAATGCATGCAAGCATGTCAAGCTTTGTTTTATTTGAAAGAGTGGTTCCTAATGGGTCATAAACATTTTTAAAACACCTATTGGTCATTTTGTAAAGTGGCAAAGTCATTTGCAAAAGGTTTCACTTCATAAACCATTTTCAAAACAAGGTATCATTTTATGTGGTGTAGAAATGCTTTTACTAAGGCATTAATCTATAGGGTTCACAAAATATGTTTTCAAACCATAAAACTTGGTGTTTGGGGTCAGAGAGTTTGAAACAAAACATTTCTCAAAGGTTTTCTTCCAAA
The DNA here is from genome assembly GCA_916181665.1 of Avena sativa. Classification (NCBI taxonomy): domain Eukaryota; kingdom Viridiplantae; phylum Streptophyta; class Magnoliopsida; order Poales; family Poaceae; genus Avena; species Avena sativa. The sequence continues at coordinate 311,155,092 of OV702279.1, read as the reverse complement.
ACCATTTTTAATAAATAAACCATATTTTTATTTGACTAGAATTGGTTTTAAATCCAAGATTCATTCTTTTGTTTCTCCAAATACATTTTTGAATCCACAAAGTGTTTCCTAATGTCAGTAGGTTCAAAACACTCCATTTTCCAAAGATTGCAACCTCAAAATCATTTTGGAATAACTTTTATAACCTAAACAAGCATACAAATGTTTCTGCAAAAACAAACATTTTACCAGAAGCTTTTTAATAAACAAATTGCATGGTTGGCTAGGGCTTGTTCCACTGGTTCCATTGATATAAAGTTTGTAAATTTTGGACGTGTGGATCAAAAGTTATGCAATTTAAAAAATTGGAAATCTAATAGATCAAATTCTGTTTAAATCAAACAGACTGGGACACGCGTCCTATTCTGATTCGTCCATACCGTTTCGTCCGGATCAGCTACTCTGGCGCGTTGGATCTAATTAAATCTCACGGATCATATTGCTTACCCCTTCGCTTTAAGTGGTTCTATCCTATCCACGCGATCCAAATCCGACGGCTGATGAGAGCTTGACCTAGAATGAGCGGCGTTGCGGCGGTTGCTGGCGGCGGAGCGGCCAGATGGTGGCGATGCTGGTGAAGCAGGTGGCGAGAGAGGCTGGGGAGATGCTCACCGTGTTCGCCGAAGCTTGGGGAAGCTCAAGGAGGTTGTCGTTGCTGAAGGGGCGCACGGAGGTGAGGATAATGGCTCGCCGGAGTTGCTCCTGGCGACGGGTACGCTCGGGCGTCGTTGGAGGCGAGGCTACGGTTCACGAGGAGACAAACGGGAAGCACGGTTAGACGCGCAAAGTCATAGCGGTGATGTGAGCGTGAAGGAGGAGGAGAGGGGCGGTCAGACACTACCTGGAGGACTCGCCGGAGTAGCAAACAGACGGTGGCGGCGCTTGGAGTCATCGCTGTCGAAGCTCAGGGGCGCGCGCGAGCAAGCTGCGGATGCAGAAAGATGCGCCAGGGCCTGGGGAACTTGCCCGTGTGCTCGGGGAGGTAAGGGGCGGCAGGGCCCGGCCGGAATTTGGACGTGATCTCGCCGGAGACAGTGGGGTTCGGGCTTGCGATTCGAGCAGCCTGGTGGCGATGAGGAGTTGGCGTTTAAGGGGAACGAGAGACGAGATGCTGGCGCTTATCACTGCGTGGTCACGGCGAGGTATTAACGCGACATTAAGTCGTAATCAAGCGAGCGTTTAACGGCAGGAACGACAGCGGTGTCTGGGGGAAGAACAGGTCGCTGGGTTGAAGACGGTGAGCTGGCGGTGGGGCCTAGCGTCAGCGAGAGGGAGAGAGGAGGAGTGGGTCACGATTTTCATTCACTGCGCGGGTCGTTTCGTGTGTGAGAGAAAACGCTTCGGGGGAGAGGGTGAGGTGGGCTGGTTGGGCCTAGACTGGGCTAGTTGGGTTGGGTCGAGTTTTTTTTGTACTGCTTCATAATTGCAAGTGTTAGCTTGCACATTCAACTAGTAGTATTAGGCTTGCATAGGTATAGTATCTTGCAAGTGTTAGCTTGCCTTGTGCAGAGTAGTGGTTGAAGTTCTCCTCGGCTTCTTCCTCGTAGTATCCTCCTTCCTCCTCGTATCCTTGGTCGATACTAGCGTCTATGAATAAATACGAGGTACACAATCACCAAACAATACTTAACTACTTGCAATCATCACACAAAGGGGTTCTATAGATGATCTAGCATCATCGCTAACATTACAAGACTAGAGCATTTGACTTAATGATTTTAGTTTTAGAATAGTAATTTCTACTCATTGAAAAACTACTTAAGATTTAATATTCTCCAAACCAAACATGGGATCATGTTGACACATGTCATCACCACGTATTTTAGTCCATGGGAATGTGATTTAAAGTGGTGTCATAATTTAATAAGGTTTTACCCTTTTATTTTAATTAAAATAAGTGACTAGAAATGCCTATGTGGCATTCTTTTATTACTTGAACATTATTTCTATAAGTAAACCCATATATTTTTTATATATTCCGAAAGGTATGGTTAAATGTGATTTTTGAGAGTTGGAATCAACTCAAAAGCTATTATGGTTTAAATTTGAAAAATGTTTGAATGCATAAAAGCTTCTGCCTTGTTATTTTTACCAAGGGTGATCTACATATCCAAATGATTTAAATCCAACGGGCTTGGATTCAGCATTTCAAGACCTTTCTAACAAAATTGGTTTCATTCAATTTGGTTCACTGAATCGAGCTGGGTTGATTTTTGAAACTAGGTACAGAACTGTGTTTGAATGAAAATGGAAAAATCCAAATTCAAACGAGTGGGCTACGCGGGAAACAATACTGGGCCGTCCTGATAAGAACAGCGCTTACGCGGGCTGGTTAAGTTGTTGTCCCCACGCATCAGTGATATAGGGGGGTGAGAAGCGGTACGGGGCAACGTTGTGCGTTGGAATAGAAGTAAGATCAACGGCTGAGGGTCGTCGTCGACGATGAACTAGTCACCGGCGAGCTCGAACCCTAGCGGCTCAGTGGGGGTCGTGGGAGGCTCACCGGGGCTCAGGCGAGGGTCGGCGATGCGGGCGAACGACAAAGTCGACGACGGCGAACCTCCTGGTACCGGCAGCTTCTCCTGGGGTGGACAAAATCGACGACTCCCTTCTTCTCTAGAGGCGGCCTGCTCCGGCGCAATTCCGGCAATGCGCTGGTCGCCTTGCTCTGGGAATGGGGTGGAACGATCAGTGAGGAGAGGGGAGTGGAATGGTGTGAAGAGTTTGAGCGGGGGGGGCCTCTATTTATAGTCTCGACGATGAGACCGAACGGGATGGGCAGGCGACGGTGGCGACATGGCTACGGGCTGTTAGAGGCATGGCCAGCGGTGGCGATCGATCGATGGTCTCCTGGCGATGCTCTATGGCTTTAATGCACGTGTAGGGGCGGTGTCAAACGGTCTGGAACATGCGATGCTCTGCGCGGCAGAGGCGGCGTCTTCGACAGCGAGCGGTGGCTGTGAGGCATGGGGCGGCGAACGGGGATGTCTGGCGGTCTCCTGGGACGGTGGTGATCGTGTATGCACGCGGCGAGGGCGGCGCGCGGTCTGTGGGCGTGTGTCGAGGGTGGCGCTCTGGCGCATGCTCGGCATGGTTGACAGAGGCACGGGCGCGGCGTTCCTGGTGGTTTTGGTCGCTGTCTGCGAGGCAGGGCTGGTCGAGAGGGGTGGTGAGGCATGGGATACCTCCCAGACAAGGTTAGCACGGCTAGTTCTTCTCCTAGCTTGCTGTCCACACTGGGTGACATGGGTGGCTTCGGCTGTTCACCATTGATGACATTGCCAAGCTTACAGTGGGGCTAGGGTTTAGTTAAGTTTGCTAGATGATCTAGTGAGGTTGCTGTGAGCTAGAGAGGGAACAAGTTAGGCCCAAATCACTGCTCACAATAGTGTTTAGGATTTGATTGATTTGCATCAGCGAGGTGTTTGATGAAATGGCCGCAAGAACTCAAGTTTTGAATTTTGAAAAGATTTTTGGTGGGTGTGCTAGGCATGTGCTGGTGAGTCTGTGGATGCTTGGGTTTTGAAAGTTGAGCTTGTTTGAGTGGTTTTTGAAAAGTGGGATCTTCCCATATGATAAAGATTCAATTTTGAACTGTCCTTTAAACTATGCATTCAAATGTTTTTGGATGATCACAAAGTGGGCCTTGGTACTTTGTTATGAGTACTATCAAGGGGTGCAAAGATCCAAACATGTTTATGTTAAGTTCTGAAAGTTAGGGACAGCCAAAATAGGCATGGGAGTTAAATTGGCCAAAATGACCATTCCCTTATTTTGTTTGTTTTGATTTATTTGTCTTTGGGAAAAGTGTGGGGATTGTTTAGATGATGTTTATTTCACCTAAGAATCCTTTTACAAGCAAAGAAACACATAAACAAGGCAATTCAAAAGAATCCAAATTGGAATGCATACAAACATGCATGCTTTCATATTTTTATTTAGAAAAGTTTTTGTTAACCCTAATTTTGAAGATTAGAGTTTGATGATCCAAGTTTAGTATTTTTGGGATGTTACAAGGATCATTACACATATAAAAGTTTCTCTTCAAAATATGAGCCAACTAAAGTTAAGTTGATAAGCAAATAAGAATATATCATTTAAGAAATTCATAACTAAAGGAGGAAAATAAAATAATAAGAAGAACTTTTACAAAATATTAAAAGGGGTTCATATATTAAGAAAATAAAAGGAATATAGAAAGATTATATATAATAAAAAATTCAGAAATAATACTAACTATGTTTTAGTATTATTGAAATTGTCCAACAAAGAAATCCTACAAAGAAAAGTTCAAAATATAAATTAAACTCAAATCTCAATAAGAAAACAGAAAATAGAAAAACGATAAAACAAAGAAAAACATAACCTAGCCGTGGCCCAACACCCCTACACCTATCTGATGCCCCTATGCAGCCCACAACAGCCTAGTAACCAGCCCAGTTCTTTTTCTTCTATGACTGACAAGTAGGGACAGCAAAGGACTGCGGGTTGAGAAGCAAAGATTGTCAGGGGGTTATCCGCAAAACGGCCATCATCGTCATCGTCACGCACACAGACAGCTCGCTGGCGGAGCTTGCCGCCGCCCGATGCCGTCATCGTCGCCGTTGCGCCAAGATCAACACTGTTGTTGCCAGGAGGGGATAAGAAGGCCACCACGACGCCCTGCCTCAATCCCTATCTCCAATTCCTCCTTATCCTCTCAGATGCGAACGGGACCGAAACCCTAGCTCACCGGAGCCACCCCTCACCGTCGAATCACATCTTCCCACACCATTCTGAGCAGCCATGGAGAAGCGCCTTCCTCCGTAGATCCTCGGGATAGAATCTTGCATCAAGGGGAGCCCCAGAGCGGGTGAATTTTGCCGTTCTTCTTCGCAGCAGTTCGTCAGAATCCTCGTCGGGAAGCTCATTTCGTACCATGCATGTCCTCGCCGACTACTCTATCATCATCAGGGTGAGTTCCTGAACCTTCCAGCATCCTCTAATCGCCTGATCTCGTTGTAAATCACCGTCTCACCATATGCCACCGTCGGCCACCGTCAGAGTTGAGGCTTCAATGACCATTTCCGAGCAGCGACGCCACTTATAGGTTTAGTAGGTTGCGCTGATTCGAACTAGGTCCATTTCGTTTGCTAGAACGACGTAGATCGTCGCCGGTGACCACTCACCGACGGTGGTGGTGGTGCTGACGCCATCGTTGCGTCATGTTCACCTCATGATTGAACCACGTCATCTAGTTTGACTGGTCCTTGCCCACGTGGCTAATGACATGGCCTAGGGCCCATATGTCATTGAATGGGGGGTAAAGACTGGGACAATAACAAATGTATTTCTTTCACCTGAGAGATGAGGTGGACCCTGGCCCACGGGTCAGTGACTGGGGCTAACTCTTGGTACGGTGTAAAAAGTATTTTTCTGTTAGGAAATAAATAAAATGTTATAATCCAATTAATAATATTCCATAAATTTAATAAATGATTAAATCTTCTCTATTTAATAACTTTTGATTTATAGTTCAGAAAAATATGTATAATATATGAAAATTTTCAGAAAAATAAAATCTGCAACTTAAAAATATTATTAATTAATATTATGCTGATTATTTAAATAAATATTATTTCATAAAGGTTTTATAAGTAATAAAACTTTAATAATTCATATTCCTATAATGATAAATGTTAATAATATAAGTACACTACCAAAAATCTTAGAAAAATAAGAATTCTAATTTAAAAATATAATCATGTCTTTTTAGTTCACTTTATTAAATATTTATTATTTATTAAATAATTATAAAGTAATAAGGATTATAAATATCATATCTTATTATTTATAAATCACAAAAATAAATGTGATACACAAAAATGATCACAAAAATAATATCTACATGTTAAAATCTAATATTTTACTTTTGAGGTAAATAAAAATTAAATATTTTAAGAACTCAAATTTAAACTTATTTACTTCATTAATAATTCATATAAGGATAAATAAAAATTACTAATATTCCTAAAATGAGTAAATTAAGTTTAATAAATAGTATTAGTCTTAAATATTAATAAAATGAAGCTTAAATGGTTTAAAACATTATAAGTATCTTTTTATTAAATTATCATCAACCCTAAGTGAAGATTTTATTCTCAAAATATTTCAATTCATAATAAAAACCTTAAATAACAACTTATGAATACACCAAACCTTTTATAAACCATGTTAACCACCAAATTACAAAAACTACCACAACATTATATAAATCCATAAGTAGTTAAGTGATAGTATGTTTTAGATTATAAACTATACTCACTTATCTATAAAAGATAAATGATATTACTCTATTATAGAATCAAGAAACCATTACCCGAGTCAAAAGAATGACCATTCTTAAGTAACTTATAGAAAACATTTCAGATACACAATATACAAATGTATAAGTACTATACTTTCAAAACTATCTATATTTTTAAAGTTAACTTTAGTCTCCAAGAATCTAAATATAATACAATACATATTACTATATATTTTATAGTTAACTTTGCTCTGAAGTAATTAAGCTATAAAGCAACTCAAGCCAAACCATTTAAGCAAACAATTAACATCAACCACCTCTAACTAACCACGAAGCTTGTTTAGACCTTGGAAGAGAAACTTTTTCTTCGAAGGTTATTCTTTTTGCCACTACAAACAAGAACTCTTGTATAAGTAATCTTGACTAGTATGTCATAAGTATATATATTTTACTACTACATATGTGTTATTCACAACCACTCATAAGTTCTAATAAAAGTACCAATATGAAACTTATCTAAAAGGACCACACATTCCAAAGTAACCATTTCCGGAATCCAAACCCTAGGACAACATTATCCCCGGGATTTGCGCTTAGAACTTGCATCACATTACTTATGCATAAAATCATATTGCTTCTTTAAACATTAGTCCTTACCGGACCAATGATGCTGATTTCAGATTTTGGATCTTATACACTGACTCGAAGACCGTGAGTGCATAATCTTGCAATCACAAAAGGCAAGTTCACACTTGCTCATGTCCTTTGTTTATTTCGTGTAAAGTATTTTACAAATCCAGTGTTGTTATCACCTGCATTTGAAAAAGGTCTAAAAACACTATTTTCAATAATAATGTGAACTATTGGTTACTGATCCAGGGTGATCAGCTAATCTATTAAATCTGACAGTTGGAATACCACTTATCAGAACTATATCACCTAGGACTTAACAACCAATGTCACCAGTGATTCTTGCGCCGTATATTACGCGTTGACCATGAGATTTGGAATGGGACGGAGAAGTCAGCTGTATCTTCTTCCTCTCGCATGAAGCCGGATGTGCAGGTCGTGGCTGTTATCCTCGAAGCGTGCATATTAATTGGTAATTCGTAGAGGATATGCAGCATATGGGTGGGAACCCTCATCGTCCCATGATAGTTCTGGCATCTAACGGTTTGTACAAATCATTGCTGTAATTCATTATGTGGGCATGGTGTACACCAAGGAGGCATGCGAGGTCGCGAAGGGGGCAGTGATTGGCTTGGATCATCTTCTAGGCCCCACATCATGGAATTGTGGACGGGAATAAGCTGCTGTCACATCCCAAGATTTTCCAAATCTTGTAATGTGAAAATAAATGAATAAAATAAAACTTTGCTTGATTTTCAAGGCCAGAAGAAACTTTTTGAATTTAAATGGAACCTCAAACCCATTTGAATCAAATAAAGTCCTAAAGGGATTTAAAAAGATAAACATTTTAAATAAAGGAAAACAAAATATTTGGGAAATGATATTTTAGATCTTTTTAATAAAAGGAGTTGGTATTCAAAAGAAAAGATGGATTTATAAATAAAGATTATTTTGTAAAGACAAATTAAACCTTGGCCAAGCTTTGGATTTAAAAACATTTTGTTTTGAATAAAATAGCAAAAGTTTGTTTAAAAATAATAAAGGATTGCTAAATAAAATAATAAGGAATTAATATCCAAACTTTATTTTAATAAAAGGTTTTACCAATTTATTGAAACATCAAAACTTGTTAAATTATTTAAAATAAGTTTTCCAAATAATTGATATTCCAAATAAAACTTACTAAAGTGTTTTGACCTTATTCTAGATTCAAAATAATTATCTCAATAAAACAAACCCTAGTTGAATTAATAATGAAAGTCTATTTTATTTAATTAATAATGGACTCTAAAATAAAATGTTATTTTGTTTTAAAACAAGATTTCCAAATGAATTGTATTTTCAAATAAAACCTACTGATTTGGTTTTGAAAATATTTAGGTTTCAAATAAAGATTTTATTAATAAAATCAAACTCTATTTGATTTAATAACTAAAGCCCATTTTATTTAATTATTAATGAATCCTAAAATAAAAGGTTATTTTGTTTTAAACAAATTTTCCAAATATTCTTTATTTCCAAATAAAACCTATTGTTTGAGTTTTGAAAATATTTGGATTTCAAATGGGGATTTTATTAATATCAAACCCTATTCTAATAATAAACCATGGTCCATTTTATTTAAATTAATAAATGGAACCTAAAAAGATTTAAAATATTATCTTGAGATTTGGTTTATGGTGATAAACAGAACCAAAAACCCATTACAATGGTTTGAATTGTTTGAATTATTTGAATGCTTGAATAGTTGAATGAAATTCAAAACAGAAAAATAGATTTAGAAATAGAAAAAGATTTAGACAGAAAAAAATAGAGCAAACGACCTGGCCCAGCTGCCCAGCCCAGGAAGCCCAGCACCAGCCCAGTTTCATCACCCCGCAGGAAAACGATTCGCACCTCGCTTCTGACCCATACAGTGTATGACCAGTGGACCCTTCCCTCATTTCGTTTTCCCACTGACAGGTAGACCCACCGCTACTGTTCATCGTCCTCACCGCGCGACCCTTTCTTCCCCAAACCTCGCTGCCGTTTGCTGAATTTGAATGCCGCGATCAATTCGTCTTAACGCCGCGCCTTTACCTCGCTTTGACTATGCTCGTTAAAACCCAGCGTCTCCCCCTCCTTTTCCCCCAGGCCACTCCCTCTCTCTGCCCCTAGGCTGTCGCCAATCACTCCTGTACCGCCGCTGCAGCGACGAGCTTCCTCTGTCGATTCCGGCCAAACCACACCTTCCCGAGCCTCCCTGAGCACGCTAGCAGCTTCCCCACTCCCAAACGCTTCTCCCCGTGCCCTTCCTTCAACCGCGGGCGCCCCGGAGCGTCGGCTTCGACAAACTCCGACAGCGTCACCGTCCGTTTCCACTCCGGCGACGACTTTCAGGTGAACCAGACCGCCCCGACCCCTCTCGTTCACGCACACAGCATCGCCTTGCTCTTGCGCATCTGAATGTGCTTCCGTTTTGCCTTAGGGCGATCTGCAGCGACGACTCCTACCACCACCGCCGTCTGGCTTAACTCCGACGAGCATTTCTGGTATGCATCTGACCACCCCGCACCTCCTCGTTCACACTCCCATACTCGCCACACCTTTCTGCATCTGACCACATCATTGTTTCGCTTCGGGATGATCTACAGCGTCTCCCTCGACCGCGGACAGAACCACCCAACGCCGACCTTCACTCCGGCGAGCAATTGCCGCAGTACCCGAGCTCCCCTTGTCAAGCCAACAGCACGACGAGCGTCACCACGACCCTGCGATCTCGGTGAGCCTCCTCCTCTTCTTCCTTGCATCCTGAATCACCGGCGACCACCCCACCGGAGCACTGCCGCCAGAGCACCGCCGACAGCGCCGCCCACTTTAGGTCAGAGTCGCCAGTACCGTTCGATCCAGATTTAGCGGCCATGATTAGATCACTTATCGTCGAAGGGGTATGTCCTCTGGGCCACTCGATCTAACTAGATCCAACGCCCCACAGCCGCGATCCCAGCGAACCGGTATCGACCAGTAAGAATACGTCGCGTGTCACCTATTTGATTTAAAACAGATTTGAAAAAACAGAAACTTTTGCAAACTTTAAACCCTTATATCTTTGGATCCACACGTCCAAATTTTACAAATTTTATGTCGTTGGATTCAGGAGAACAAGCCCTAGCCAACTGTGGCCTTAGTTTAAAAAAATAGTACCTGCTAACTTGTTTGATTATGCAGAAACATTTATGTACTTGTTTAGGGTAGAAAAATTGTTTAAATTTTATTTTAGGATTAAATCTTTTGCAAAATGGTTTTTAGTGACTCTACTAACCCTAGGAACCAACCCTTGGTGTTAAAAATGATTTTGGTAAAATATAGGTTGAATTATTTAACTTAGCCATTTTCTAACCAAATAAACTCATTGATTTTATTATGGAAATGTTTTTGCAAGGAAAACTTTGGGAAAAATGTTTTGGACCAAACTTACTGACCCAAAACACCAAGCCTTGCCAAGGACAACTCACTTAGTGAAAAACCTAAAGTTTTGCTTTGATAAGAATAATTTTCACCACATAAAATGATGAATGAATTTTAAAATGGTCTTAAGATAAAACCCAATTGCAAATGACTTTTCCATTTTGGTAAATGACCAATTTGGGCCTTACAAAGTTTATAAACCTAGTAGAGACCAACCTTGCAAAAGAACCCCCTTTGCATGACTTAGACTCCATTGCTATGTGTGTGAAATTGTTTGTTTAACCTTGGTTTGGAATGTTAGTTGATTTGGTGATTTGCTTGATTGACTTGTAGTGAAATTAGCAAAGTGTGAAACTAGCAAGATCAAGGAGTGAACCATCATTCCCTACCAAAAAGGCAAGTTACACTATCATACAAAAGTCCTACTATTTTTATCATACTTAGTGGATTTTGAAAATATGCATGAAAAGATATTTCTGTACTTATGCTATGCTAAAATCCTAATAGGATTCCCTATACACTCCTTAGTGAAAATATTGAAGTTGTACATGCTTAGCCATGCTATATGCTATAATTTGAAAAAGAGATACATGTTGAGATTTTACAAAGGTTGAGAAAAGAACTTGAGTTTTACATAATAAAACAAGGACTCAATGAACCACCTAGGTGGTGGACACTTTAAGTTTTGGAGAAGATGGCAACAAAAGGGAACCATGTCTATGGTAGTCACTTTGTGTTGGGCTCCAAAAATAAACCACCTAGGAAACTTAGAGATCAAACATGCTTCTCCAATTGTGGCTTTCGTGTGCAACCACATGCTATTATGGCTCTGGCTTAGTCAATTACATCAGGAAGACCCATACATTGTCTTTAGTTACTGGACATGGGGATCTGGAATGCTTCATGGGGGCTAAAGACAAAGCTAGCAATGATGTATGGGAGGACCTCTTGGAAAGACTTCGTCACATTCTCAATCTGCCAGTACTCCATCTTGGTGAGCACTAATCCAGTAGGCCACTGGTGGCAAAAGGATGGGAATGTGACATGTGGGTAAAGTGTACTCCTTCTGCAGAAGATAATAAAATCTAAGTACTTAGCCGTGTCCCCGGTTATGGACAATACTGAGCAACTAAAGTTTGAACTATGGGAGATCTCGACATTCCAACTTCTAATATAAAAACTTGATGCCCTTGTGTGTCTACCAAGGAATTCAAAGAGATTTTGTTAAACTTGTTGCACTTAGGGTTACCAAGGTTCTCAAGAGCATGATGTACTTGGGGTTACCAAGGAACTCATGAGTTTTGATAAAACTTGTTGCACTTAGGGTTACCAAGGTGCTCAAGGGATTTTGACAAGGATTTGAACACTTGAGTTTCTACGAAGGAGTTCAAGGAACTTGGAAAGAAATTTGACAAAGAACTTTAAAACCCTTTTGAAAAGATAGGATAAAATATTGCTTGATGCAAATAAGCCTTAAACTCTACTTAACCAAATATGCATATAATGATAGGATCCACTCTTATAATACATAAAAGTGAAGCTTGCCAATACAATTCAAAATGTATTGACCCTTGTGGCTGTAACTTGAAATGTTGCAGGATGATTGTTTTTAAATGAAGATTGTTTGATTGACTAGGACTACAAAGTCTACAACCAACATCTGCCTGTGGCACTTTGAAGATGAAGGACCCATGATTTTATTTATTCCGCTGCAATGTATTGTAATAGCCAAATGAGCTATGTTTGATGTAATAAACTTATATTATTCCTGGTTATAAATTTATATTATGGCCTTTGTATCTTGATATTACATCTTAACTGTGGATGCTAGCTATTGATCCAGGGACTAGCATTGTAAACACAGGAGGGATCAATCTTATCTAAGATTGGGAACCTCTACAGCTGCCCGGTTGTGCAACAAAGAGTTGATATCTCATGGGTAAAGTGACGCACATCTGTAGAGTGTAAGAACTGTAACTTGTTACACCCCGTTCCGGGAAGGAGCTGCAAACGCGGCGGGAAAGGAACTCCATGAAAGTTCTGGTAAACCCGTGAAGGCTGACGGACATAGTTTTTCAGAATAAAAGCAACCTTTGAAGAAATGTTTATGAAAAATTGCATTGCCTATGACCTATGGTCTATGGCTGTAGTTATAGTGCACCAAACACTCTTTTTCTAGTGAACTTGCTGAGTACGCTCGTACTCAAAGTATCTTCTTAACCCTTGCTAGATTCTGACGCCATTAAGACGACGTCTACATCAAGTTATGCCCCAGGACTTATCATGCTCAGCTAAAGCTTTTCAATAAAGACAAGGAAGACAACATATACCTCAACTCAAGTGAAGACGAAGTTATTGATTAGATAGGAACATAATATCTAGCCAAAAAACCTATTTCTGTAGTGCGTTGCGATAGCAGCAATGCCAACCTCTTAGCCAGAATACTAGACTTAATAGTATAATTGTTCTTGCGTTATTTATCTTTGATTCTTCTCCGTAAGAAGTTCTTTCTCTCTCTTTAACCTAGAGTGTTCTCTGGATCTTATGTAAAGAGTGAGTTTTAACCTTTAGCCATGTATTGGACCCGCTGTGTTTCTGTTGTGCCATTCTGAGGGATGTAATACTATTGAACGGTGTTTCATTGGTGTTATGTCAACGACTATAGTATACTACATCATGCAGTGGTATGTTGGGTCACCGCAATTAGTTCTTTTTCGAAATGGGAAGTATAACTTGGCCTATGCACACAACCTTTTATTACTTAGTTTTGTAGTTTAAAAGTTTCATTCACGGATTAGAGTGTCTTGATACAAAATCAACCATCGAAAAATAAGAAACATGCTCAGCAGTCTAAACATCATGAATATTAATAGCCTTTCAACTAGCCTAGTAAAATATATCATGAGAAACCATCGACGGTCGGTTGCTTCAAGTAACCATGCATTCCCGCCGATCCTCCGGGAGCAAGAAATGCTATAGCTAGATCCAGTGAACATGCATATGGATAACCTACAAAAATTAGTAGAGTATTTTTGTTAAAAATAATGTCATTTCTATAATTCCACACTACCAGGAAAAGGCACATTTGTGGCGCACCTAAAAAGAACATTCGTAGCACACTAGCAGTGCGCCACTAGCCGCACAGTTTTTGCCGTAGCGCACTACCTGGTGCGTTACGGGTAAAAAGTTACCTGTGGCGCAACACCTAATGCGTCACAAGAAGGGGTCCATGTGCGCCACGCCTATGTTTTTTGAAAAACAAAAAATACAAAAAACACTCTCGTTTTGACAAAAGCAATCGGGTTCGTGCGCTGCCGTCGTGTCGCCTCGCTGGAGCATGGTCGTGGCCACGACCTACCACCACAGGTAGGTGCGGGAGGTCGTGGCCGCGCTAGTCCTCGCCGGCATCAAGGCGGTAGGTGGTTGGAGAAAGGGAGGTAGGAAGAGAGGGAGGAAGGGAGGTATGTAAGGAGAAGGAGGCCTCCATCTCCCGTCGTCGCTGCGAGGAGGAGGAGAAGGAGAAGGCAGTCGTCGGACCGCCGTCACTCCAAGGAGAGGAGGAGGCCGAAGCAAGGTGGCCGGAGAGAGGAGAAGGGGAAGGAGGAGAAGGAGAAGAAGGAGAAGGAAAAGGGAGAAGGAGAAGGGATAAGGAAAAGGAGAAGGAAAAGGAGAGGGGTAGGTGGGCAGGGTGGTGATTTGAATTTCGAATCCCGCCCATTTACTCGTGCACTAGGTGGTGGTGCGCTACGAGTAAGTTGACCTCTATTTTTTTCTGCAGAAAAAAACAATATTTTGATCATAACTTTTTATTATTTTCGAATTTTGAAAATCTAAAAAATTGCTAAACAACCTAAAGGAATTGCGAGCGGATGTGAAATCTCGTTCTGGTCATTTTGGTATATTAAACTTTTTTTCGATATCATATGCAAAAGTTACGACTGTTTTACCGTGGCATAAATTTTTTTGCAGAAAAAGTCGAAATTCTTGTTTGTTAATTTTCTTAGAAACTAGACCACATTATCTACCTAAATATGAAAGGATTTTATTTTTTGAAGTGTTTTTCATTTTCTTTTATTTTTTGCAAAGGCAAAAAATGCGATCCAGGGGGTGGAGTTGGTGCGGGTACTTAGTCGTATGGCACTAGGGCAGGGTGCCCTACGGCTAAGTTGACCCAGCTACTGCAGCACACATACCCGTAGCGCACTAGGTCAAGATGCTCTACGGCTAAGTTTCACACCCGTAGCACACCTTGACCTACTGCACTACGAGTATGTGGTCTGCGGTCACATGTGCCCTGGTCCACACATACCCGTGGCATACCACCCCATGTGCGCCACGCTTACGGCAGTTAGCCATAGGGCACCTGTGGACAGTGCGTCATGCCTATTTTACCCGTGGCGCACCACTAGAACGTGTGCCATGGATGTGTGGATTACCTATCGACGTTTTCGTAGTAGTGCCATATCGACGAAAGCAAAGTTGAAATGCATATATGGATCTAGATTTACTTCTCTTGTCGATGTCATTCAACCAATTCCCAAACACATGTTATATTCGGGTGGTGGTATGTTATATGTAGAATAAACATTATGCTAGACTAATTGGCAAAAGGACATGAGAGAAATAAATTTTCTACTGATTCCTCTATGTCACATAAGTAACACTTCTTACTCTCATTCCATTTCCTTTTGGCTAGATTGTCTCTAGTAAGCAAAACCTTTTTACTAAGGAACCACATAAAAATTTGACCTTTAGTGGGATTTTCAACTTTCATAAATATTTGCGTAGGAATCTAATGTGTCCATTAGTGAGATCAGCATACATAGTTTTACTAAATTGTCCACTAGATGTTAGTTTACAAATAAAAATATCAAGTTCATTATTTAAAGATACCCCCATCAATCCTTGGCATAAATGTATCCATGATAACCACTTGTCGCATATCAGTTCCATACTAAAAACCAATGTTTAAGGACATTTGAATCGGTAACATGTTTTCGTTGCATGACATATAGTTGAACTAGCAGTGTTAAGCCTAACCGTCACCAATTTTAAAAATCCTCTCCTAAAGAACTCTTCTAACTCTCACTGAGTCCTTTTCAAAAAATTGAATCTATCAGTTTACTTGTAACTTGGGCTAAAGTTATTGAAAGAACATTTCTTATCCCTAGATATTTTGGTGTTTATTACAACACACATAATGGACGAATTATTTGCCAAGTATTCTACAGGTTGCATGCCTATAATTCCCTAATTAATTGCTCATAAAAAGGACCTGCCTGTTGCTCCATATTTTGCCTCAGTGATGTCCGGTAATACCGGATAATTCATCTAATACTACCGCTCAAGTCCGGTAGCACCGGGTTTCACTTCCGCGCCTGGCAGTGTGATGGGTTACTGGCCAAAGGCCTCAGTACTGAGCGGTATCAAAAAGCGGTAGTACCACATTTTGGTACCGCTCATGACTGAAGCAATTGGCAAGCTCGCCAAACTCCTCAGAACTGAGCGGTATATTGGGCTATGCAACACAAGTTGCATCTCCGGTAGTACCGGTTGCTTCTGGTACTACCGCTTGGAAAACCCGGTACTACCGCTGCATTAAATGCTACAACGGTCAGATTGGAGGTGGTACTATAAATATCCCTTCACCTACCTTGGGACAAGGTGCTCATTTGCATTAAAGTCAATACCACCATTGGAGCCACCAAATCCACAAGATCTCTTCAATCCACCACCCAAAGTCCTTGATCTTTGGGGAATCGAAGGAGGCGGCCTTGATCTACTACTTCACCAAAAGAGATCTTCATTTCCCCCTCATTCAATTGAGGGCCCCTTTGCTCTAGTGTTTTCTTGGAAACCCTAGTTCTAGATTTGGTTATTACAAGCTTGTCTTTGATTGTTTTGATAGCTTGCTTGTATTTGGGAGCCTCCGATTAAGTTGTGGATGTGTGCCCCAAACTTGTAAAGGTGCCGGCTTCCACCTTGAAGGTTGCCGATATAGTGGAAGGTGAATCGATCCCGTTTGGTGAGATTCATCGGAGAACAAGGGAGGCCTCTTGTGGCGTTGGTGGTTTGAAACCACCCCCTCTCCAAACATAGACGTACTTCCCCTCAAAAGGAAGGAACTACGGGAAACAAATCCTTGTGTCTCCGTGTCCACCACTTTGGTTACTTCTATCCTTTACCGCACTTTACTTACTAGTTCTTACTTAGTATTGTGTTAGCTCGTGCATATTTGTCATATACGTAAATTCACCTTAGTTGCATTATCTAGAGAATTTACCTTATTGTCAAACCTTAATTTGAAAAGGAAGAAAATTTGAAGTAGCACCTATTCACCCTCCCCCCTCTAGGTGCCCATACGATCCTTTCAATTGGTATCAGAGCCTCGACTCTTTATTTGGGTTTTACCGCCTAAGAGAATATGGGTAGCCGCAAAGGGGGTGGTGATGGTGAGCCTACCACGGTGACCATGGAAGATCTCAAAAACTTGGAAACAAGGTTGAGCTCTTCCTTGGTCAACGAAGTCAAGAAGATGCTTGAGCAACTTCTTAAAGACAAATATGGCTCATCATCCCCCTCTCCTCAAGAGGATCCTCCATCCGTTTTACCTAAAGGGAATACTCCGGTATCCCCCGAGGATATGATGGTAAGGGGTAAACAAGACAACACTAATTCCTCCACACAAAATGATGGAGGGAAGGGTGAGCATCGTGACTCATGGTACTCTCCCGACCCTCCAATCCCTCACCCTCATGTATACAATAGAGGTGACCCACCTAAGCTTGAAGAATCTGCTACTTTTGCTCAATGGCAATCACTAATGAGAACTCATATGCGCAGCTCTTGCATTGAACTATGGAACATCATCGAGCATGGACTCTTTATTGGGGATCCAAACAACTTGACAAGAAGAGATGTTGTCAATAGTCAACTCAATGCCACTGCCTTGCATATGATTCAACAAGGTTTAGGTACAAAGGATTATCCACACATTGAGCACTTTAGCATTGCCAAGGAAGCTTGGGATGCCCTCACTGTATTGTTTGTTGGAAATGAGAGTATGAGGAGGAACTGGTATGATTCTCTAAGCAATGAAGTCGAAGGCTTCTAGATGAAGGAAGGTGAAGATCACGAAGACATGTACTGAAGGCTCAAGACCACTGCCACCACTTTTAGAAACGTGGGTGTCTCACATGTGGATGATGCATGGATAAAAAGGAAATATGTGAGTGCACTCATGCCCTTTGATCCCACCGACTTGAAGAGCCTACAAGGAAAACACAACTACCATCTCATGACCTCAAATGAAGTTATGCAAGAGATGGCCACCTTCAAAGTTGCCGCCAAGAATGCCAAAGATGCCCGTGCCCGTGCCCTTGGTATGAGCAACGTTGTCAATGTTGCTTTGAAGGCCAAAGTTGTGGACCATGGGGATGAAGATGATAGTGATGAAGGCCTCTCCATGAACCACCCCGATGAAGTCAAGATTGCTCATAGTCAATATATGGACTTCTATGCAAAGAACTTTTGGAAGAACCCCGCCAAGGCCAAGATGGAAATACAACGAAGAAGCAACCCAAGTGGGAAAAGATAAAATACTACTAGATTGAGAACTTGCTTCAATTATGGTGACCGCTATCACTTTGTGGCAAGTTGTCCCTATGAGAAGAGATAAGATCATGGGGGTAAGCTTGTGTTGAAGAAGACTCTCAAAGCACCTTACAAGAAACCCTTCATCAAGAAGAATCCCATCAACAAGAAGTCAGGATAAATTGTCTTAATCACTCATGAAGAATACTCCTCCAACAATGAAGATGATGAAGATGAGGAAGAGGAAACTTCTAATGGTGTGGCGGCTCTAGCCACTACTTCTACTCCGACATTCTCTCTCTTTGATTCTCCAAATGAGAATTCTCCCATCAAGAACGCCACTTGCCTTAAGGAAAGAGGAACGGAGGTATCCTCATCATCTCACTCCACTCCCTTAGCTAATGATGAAACTGATGATGAGATGTCTCTTGATGTTAAAAAGGAATTAATTGCTTTTGATGAGTTTATGACTAAACTACAAGGGGATGCTAAGATACATTTTGGTAACATCCTAGATCAACTTTCCCACACACAAGAGCTCCTAGATGTAAGATGTAAAGTTGGGCATGAACACATGATTCAGCTAGAGGCTTTAAACAATGCTCTAGAAGAAGAACAAGAGACTAGGTTGTCACTTGGATTAAAACTTGAAGGGCTTGATGAGGCAAACGACATTATTGTTAACAAACTCATCAAAGAGCATGATCATGCTATTGCTAAATACAAAAGGGCTAAAAAGGACAAGATTAAGTTTAGTGTGGTTCATGAAAAACTTGCCGAGGACTTTAGTTTGCTTAACAAGGCTCACAAGGCTTTGGAAAGTGAACTCTTGTCACTCACAAAGTACCATGAAACGCTTCAAACTCAATTGGCCAATATTCCTCCACCTAGTAACTTCATTTCATCTAGTAGTACAACTATTCTTGAATAAAATGCTAGGTTGAAGGGGGAGCTAGCCAAGGCCACATTTCCACAAGGCAACAAGTCCATTGATGATATTTTGAGTAAGCAAAGGCCTTGTGGTAAAAAATGGGGCATTGGTTTTGTCTCCAAAACCAAGAAGAAAACAATAAGAAGAAGGCCAAACCCACATAAGAGACCAACAAGGCCATTGTGTACAGTAAGACCTCAAGTGGTAAAAATATGTCTCATGATGACTTTGCGGGTAGTGCTAACCCTCACTATGTTCTAATGCGAGATTATTATGGTGATGTGTATGCACAATATGTTGGCCCATATGATGGTTATATTGCTTGGTCTATTTGGGTTCCCAAGACCCTTGTTGCTAACAAAAGAGGACCCATTAAAAAATGGGTACCTAAAAATTAGCTTGATCTTTTGTAGACATATGCTTCCGGAGGGTCAAAGTGGGTGCTTGATAGTGGTTGCACGAGTCATATGACTGGAAGCTCGTCTATTTTAAAGGACTTAAAGACAAATGATGATCAAATCACCGTGACATATGCTGACAAGTCAAAGTCTAAGGTAATGGGTTTCGGCAAGGTAGTGGTTGCTCATGACATTACACTCGTGAACGTCATGCTTGTTGAGACCCTTGGATACAATTTACTTTCAGTCCGTGCTCTTGGAAAGATGGGTTTTGCCATCTTTGTTGATGATGATATTGTGGTCCTCATGTGGAGCAAGTCTCTCAAGGTCGCTTTCGTTGGGTACGTCGAACATGACTTGTATGTGGTGGAATTTTCGGGGCAAGCCACTACAAGTGCGATGTGCTTATTCGGAAAGGCCGATGTGGGTTGGTTATGGCATCGTCGACTAGCCCATGTCAATATGAGAACTTTTCAAAGTCTCCACAAGGAGGGCCATATTGTTGGACTAAAAGAAAATGTTTCCTTTGCCAAAGATCGTGTTTGCAGGGCATGTGTTCTAGGGAAGATGCATGATGCTCCTCACAAGCCTGAGAACCGCATCAAGTCTACCAAGATCTTGGAGCTCCTCCATGTGGACCTTTTTGGTCCTCCATCTCATGCAAGTCTTGGTGGGAAGAAATATTGTTTGGTGATCATTAATGAATTTTCAAGATACTCGTGGGTATATTTCTGTAAGTTGAAGAGTGAGACCCAAAAGACCATCAACGACTTCATCAACATGGTCCAACGTCAATACAATCTTCCCGTGTTGATCATAAGAAGTGACAACGGCACCGAGTTCAAGAACTACACCTTGAATGATTTCCTTAGTGATGAGGGGATAAAACATCAATATTTCGCTGCATACACCACTCAACAAAATGGTGTGGCAGAAAGGAAGAACCGGACTCTTATTGAGATGGCTAGGACCATGTTAGCGGAGTTTAAATGTCCATACAACTTTTGGGACGAAGCCATATCCACCGCTTGCCATGCTTCAAACCAGCTCTACCTCCGCAAAGAAATCAACAAGACTCCATATGAAATACTTATCGGTAACAAGCCCAACATATCTTATTTCCGGGTGTTCGATTGTAAGTGTTTCTATCTCATAAAAGGTGTTCGTTTGTCCAAATTCGAGTCTAAAGCATTAGAGGGTATTTTTGTTGGCTATGGTCTTGAATCTCACACTTATAGAATCTATGATAAGCTCTTCGGAGCCGTCATAGAATCTTGTAGTGTGACCTTCGAAGAATATGATGGTCCCCAAGGGGGGCGTGTTGATGCTTGTGATGCAGATGATGAAATGCCTCAGGATGCCATAGGAAGAATTGGTGTGGGATATATCCGCCCCGTTGAGGAACCCCTTATGGCGGATCGAGAAGAACTATGCTCCACTCAAGTGGAGCCCTCATCTTCACAACATCAACAAGCTCCATCCACCGAGGAGGACAATGACTCAAGCCAAAGACAAGATGTGGACCCTCAACATGATGATCATAGTGACAACTCTTGTCAAGGGGAGCTTGATTCATTCGCCAGGGTGTCAAGTGGTGCCAAGGCAATTTATGAAGGAAGAACGGTACAAACTGCTTTGAGACAAGCTCAAATTGATGCTATAAGATCACTTTATCAAGACCAAGGTCAATCTTTGCCTCTCAATGAAGAGAATGATTCCAATGATGATCAAGGTAAAGATGATGGTCAAGACGAGGACCAAAATGATGAAGAAGGTCCCCCAAGAAACAACACGGAGATCCACGCTCGTCGCGAAGCTAGAAAGGAAATAATGTTGGAATTAAGAGACCACTCTCTACAAAATGTTGTTGGTGACCTAAGGAAAGGCATTTCCACAAGAGCACAATTGAAGAGGTTCAGTGAACATCAAGCACACATCTCCATGATTGAACCTAAGAAAGTGTGGGAAGCTCTTAAAGATTCGGATTGGTTAGAAGCTATGCACAAAGAGCTCAACAACTTTGAGAGAAACAAAGTATGTAAGTTAGTTGAGAAGCCAAAGGATTGCCGCAATGTTATTGGAACAAAGTGGATATTCAAGAACAAGCAAGATGAGCATGGAATTATAGTAAGTAACAAGGCTAGATTGGTTGCACAAGGGTATTATAAAATTGAAGGCATTGACTATGGAGAAACTTATGCACCCGTGGCTCGTCTTGAGTCCATTCGTATCCTCCTTGCTTATGCGGCACATCTTAATTTCAAGTTGCAACAAATGGATGTAGAGAGTGCATTTCTTTATGGTCCATTAAATGAGTTGGTATATGTTAAGCAAACCCCGGGATTTGAGGACCCCAACTTCCCAAACCATGTCTACAAACTTGATAAGGCGCTCTATGGGCTCAAGCAAGCCCCACGCACGTGGTATGAGCACCTTAGAGAGTTATTGTTTGACCGTGGATTTGAGGTTGGGAAAATCGATCCCACTCTTTTTACTAAGAGAGTCAATGGGGAGATTTTTGTATGCCAAATATATGTTGATGATATTATCTTTGGCTCATCTAACAAAGCTTTTAATGATGAATTCTCAAAGCTTATGACTAGTAGGTTCCGGATGTCTTTGATGGGGGAGTTGAGAGTATTTCTTGGTTTTGAGATCAAGCAAGTTAGAGGAGGGACATTCTTCAATCAAGCCAAGTATACTCAAGATATTATCAAGAGATTCAAAATGCAAGATTTAAATGGAGCTCCTACTCCCATGGCTACAAAGACTCATCTAGAACAAAATCCAAATGGTAAAGATGTGGATCAAAAGGTATACCGGTCCATGATTGGTTCTTTGCTTTACCTTTGTGCATCTAGACCCGATATTGTGTTGAGTGTAGGTGTGTGTGCAAGATATCAAGAGGCTCCTAAAGAAAGCCATTTTATGGCGGTCAAGAGAATCTTTCGATATTTAGTTCATACCCCATTTTATGGTCTTTGGTATCCTCGAGGCTCAACATTTGCTCTTTGTGGATACACGGATTCGGATTGGGTGGGTGATAAGGATGATAGAAAATCAACATCCAAGGCTTGCCAATTCCTTGGTAGGTCCTTGGTATGTTGGTCTTCTAAGAAGCAAAATTGTATATCTCTCTCCACCGCCGAAGCCGAGTATGTGGCAGCTGCTAGTGCTTGCACTCAATTGCTATGGATGAGGCAAACTTTAAAGGAATACGGTGTCCATTGTGACAAAGTGCCTCTTCTATGTGACAATGAAAGTGCCATCAAGATTGCCTACAACCCGGTGGATCACACAAGGACAAAGCATATTGAGATTCGCCATCACTTCATTAGAGATCATGTTGATCGAGGTGATATTGATCTATCATATGTGTCAACCAAAGATCAACTTGCCGATATCTTCACGAAGCCACTTGATCAAGCAAGGTTTTGCTACTTGAGGAATGAACTAAATATCGTAGATTCAAGGAGCTTGACTTGATTATCTTACATTCTCACCTAATATTCTACCCATATTTGGTTTAGGTGTAGGCATGGACATAGGGGGAGTGCGGTCCTAATTGATTGGACTATCCCTCCCCCCCATTATGCGCAAAGTAATCAAAATCATTCCTCTTAATATCATTTTGTGATATATGAGCTTTATGATGAGTTTCGGTAATGGACCGAAGATATATCTTCGTGGTGCCAAGCCGAGTATACTCAAATATGGTGGCCTAGGCCACCGCCCCCTCTCACTCGAGAGGTTGATGTGCTTACTCACGTTTGTCATTTTTGAGTTGGTTTTCCTTCCTCGGTCAATGCACCCTTGTTTGGCTCTCCATATTTGAGGTTGATGTTTTATTTTTAGAGTGCATAGGTCCATATCAGTATAACTCTCTTAACCCAAGCCTTCCTTATCCTACGAAAAAACTCATCTACTCCGCACAAGAACCTTCCAGTTTTCAAACTTGGTTGTCTATCCTGGTGGTTACAGTACTACCGGTTCAAAAAGCGGTACTACCGTGAGACGGTACTACCGCAAGAAACTAGCGGTACTACCGCACAAGGACCTATTTCCAGGCTGATTTTCTGGAAACTCCCTAGGTGCGGTACTACCGGCCGTTTCCTACGGTACTACCGCCTTGCGGTACTACCGCTTCTCGGACCGATACTACCGATGTGCGTCTCGGTTAAGGGTGGAGACGTTGGGAGGGGCACCCCTCAGTGCCTCATTTCCCCCCGTCTCCACTCCTAACCACCGCCGCCGCCGGAGCCAAGACCGCCGCCAGAGCTCCATCCCTCCCTCTTTTCCCCGGATCTGCACCGCATCCGGCCTCCTCGCGGGCTCCTCCTTGTTTTTCCACCACCATGGACACTGGTACTACCGCCCTTCCCTTATTCTCACTTGTTTTCCCCATTGAATCTAGGGAAACTTCGATTCTTGGTCAAAACTTGTTTTTTAGGTTGTATCGTGTGCACGCTCATACCATTACTCCTTGTCTGATGGATTCTTGTTTTGCATTAATTTGGTTGCCCGTCCTTAGATCGATAACACCATATCTGTGATGTAGTCGCATGACCGGTAGTACCAGACGTGTTTCCGGTACTACCGCCGTGCGGTACTACCGCTAGTAGATCCCGGTACTACCGCTCAGTACTGACAACAGAATTTTTTCAAAAACTTGAATTTCATCTTCTGTTTGTTTCGGGTTCTTGTGCCCTTATCCCACTGCTACCTCCCTTGTTATTTCTCAGGTGCAGGGGGCTCCCAGGGATCACGCAAAAGGTCCAAAGCTCGTCATGAGATAGAGGACTTTGAGTCAGAGTCAGAGACACAATCAGAAGAAGAGATCATGCCGCAACCTAGCAACCGTCTGAAGCTAAAAACCACTCGGGGCCGACGTGGAGGGGGAGTTAAGATAAGTGCTGGTCGAGGTAGTGCTCCTCCTTCTCCTCCTCGCGCGGGTCGCCACAAGAGTCAGAGTTCAGGGCCATCTAGGCCAAAGAAGTTGTCTGACATCTCCGATGCTGAGTTTCTTGCCCTACGGTCTGACAATCCATATGTTACTGCTCGCCATGAGTCTAGGGACAATAGTCTATTTTTCACCGACTTCCAAGAGCGGGTCTACTTTGAGGTACTCATGACGGGTGAGAAGATTGTGGTTCCTCATAAGTGGATTGAGATGAACCATGTGAACAAGAACTTGAACTACTTTGGTGAAGCACTTGATATTTGCACAAACATTGGTTTGCTTCCCATTATGCAGTTCAAGTGTGACTATGACCCCTTGCTCATTGCGCAGTTCTATGCCACCGTTCACTTTGCCAAGAACCAGATTCGGACTATCAACTGGATGACAGAGGGAGTAGTCAAGACTGCAACATTGGCTGAGTTTGGGGCTATCCTTGGATATGAGGACCGTGGGAAAGATACTCCGGTTGGTTTCCGTTGTCACAACAACGAGCATCCCATGAAGAAGGATGTTCTTGTTCCACTTTACATCCGTGGGCGTGGTATTGCTGGAAATATCAAGGGGCTTATCCCAACTTATGATATCTTGCATCGTATTTTTCGGGAGACCATCGCTCCCCATTCTGGCAATGTTGATGAGATGCATGGTTTCATGGTGGACCTCATGATCACCACTCACCGCCAACGTGATTCAGGAAAACCAATTGATGTGATGGACGTGATTTGGAACGAGATAGTTAATGCTACCTACACTCGGCGGGTCCCTCCTTTTGCCCCGTACATCATGACACTTATTCTTCACAAGTCCCATCTCTTGCTCGGGACATCTCCTCTCAACGTCTCGTCACTCACCGGCACAAGAATCTATTGATCAAGACCCATCTTAAACCATGCAACACGGATGGTCAACTTATTGATGAGGATGGAAACCCACTTGAGGATGGGTCCGATGATGATGATGCCCAAGATACTGATTTTGTGGCCTCACGCTGTAATACTGCCCAACCATCATGGGACAAGAGGATTGAGGCTAAGATTAAGAAGGTCTTCTGCTTCCAGGTTGACAATCAGAAGCATATGTATGAGGCCCATGTCTATGCCAAGAAAGCCAGTGCACGTCAGAAAGAAGTAATGCAAGCTCAAGGTTTAATCACCTCCGAGGGATCCGAGGACAACATCACTCCTGAAGAGCAATGGATCTCCAAGCACAGCCACTGGGACGATGATGCTTCTTCCACTTTCCATGCTCCACCTCCTTATGGGGATGACTCTGATGATGACTACCAGTGATCTCCGGGACGTTAGAGTTGCTCTTGTCCCTTTTTGGTGTCTTGATGCCAAAGGGGGAGAAGAGTTACATTAGGCATGCGGGATTTGCATGGGAAAGTCACAAGCTCGCTCTTGCCTTTGATTTTTAATCGCTTGTGAACTTTATTTGATACTTGCCTCTTATTATGCGTGAAACTTATGAACTAACTATTTGTGCTATGTATGCGATGACTATGTGGTTATCTTATGGATCCATCATTTGTGTGGTATGGTTATTATCATTTGGATCCATCTTACGTGGTGTGTGATGATATTACCTATCCCTTATCATTGTGTTTCTCATCACACACTTGTGTGCAAAGGTATGTGCACTATGTGTGACTATGCACTCCCATGTATCTTGTAAAATTGTATGGGGCTTGTCTCTACTTATCTAGGGGGAGCCCCATCTCTATTTTACAAAATCTTCTTTGTTATCACAATTCTATCATGCAAAATGTGTGTTGTCATCTAACACCAAAAAGGGGGAGATTAAAAGAACATTTCTTATCCCTAGAGATTTTGGTGTTTATTACAACACACATAATGGACTAATTATTTGCCAAGTATTCTACAGGTTGCATGCCTAGAATTCCCTGACTAATTGCTCATAAAAAGGACCTGTCTGCTACTCCATATTTTTCCTCAGTGATGTCCGGTAGTACCGGATAATTCATCCGGTACTACCGCTCAAGTCAGGTAGCACCGGGTTTCACTTCCGGGCCTGGCAGTGTGATGGGTTACTGGCCAAAGGCCTCGGTACTGAGCGGTATCAAAAAGCGGTAGTACCGCATTTTGGTACCGCTCGTGACTGAAGCAATTGGCAAGCTCGCCAAACTCCTCAGAACTAAGCAGTATCAAAAAGCGGTAGTACCGCATTTTGATACCGGTCAAGACTGAAGCGATTGGCAAGCTTGCCAATCTCCTCAGAACTGACCGGTACTAAAATACGGTAGTACCGCATTTTAGTACCTATCACTTCTGAGGAGATTGGCCAGTTGGCTCGCACTGATGTTTCCCCGGTATCAAAATGCGGCACTACCGCAAGTGTCTGATAGTACCGCTCTGTAGGACCGGTACTACCGCCGTGCGGTAGCACCACACTTTGATACCGGTGGAAACTGTTGGGCTATGCAACTCAAGTTGCATCTCCGGTACCTGTCCGGTAGTACCGGTTGCTTTTGGTACTACCGCTTGGAAAACCCGGTACTGCCGCTGCATTAAATGCTACAATGGTCAGATTGGAGCTGGTACTATAAATATCCCTTCCCTGCCTTAGGACAAGGTGCTCATTTGCATTAAAGTCAAGACCACCATTGGAGCCACCAAATCCACAAGATCTCTTCAATCCACCACCCAAAGTCCTTGATCTTTGGGGAATCGAAGGAGGAGGCCTTGATCTACTACTTCACCAAAAGAGATCTTCATTTCCCCCTCATTCAATTGAGGGCCCCTTTGCTCTAGTGTTTTCTTAGAAACCCTAGTTCTAGATTTGGTTCTTACAAGCTTGTCTTTGATTGTTTTGACAGCTTGCTTGTATTTGGGAGCCTCCAATTAAGTTGTGGATGTGTGCCCCAAACTTGTAAAGGTGTCGGCTTCCACCTTGAAGGTTGCCGATATAGTGGAAGGTGAATCTATCCCGTTGGGGTGAGATTCATCGGAGAACAAGGGAGGCCTCTCGTGGCGTTGGTGGTTTGAAACCACCCCCTCTCCAAACGTAGACGTATTTCCCCTCAAAAGGAAGGAACTACGGGAAACAAATCCTTGTGTCTCCGTGTCCACCACTTTGGTTACTTTTATCCTTTACCGCACTTACTTACTAGTTCTTACTTAGTATTGTGTTAGCTCGTGCATATTTGTCATATAGGTAAATTCACCTTAGTTGCATTATCTAGAGAATTTACCTTATTGTCAAACCTTAATTTGAAAAAGAAGAAAATTTGAAGTAGCACCTATTCACCCCCCCCCCTTCTAGGTGCCCATACGATCCTTTAGTTATTTAAAACAGCTACTTGTTATATAACAACTCTTGTCACGCGCCCTCTTTATTAAGCAATTTTAACAACCATTTGCTAAGTAGATATTTGTTTTTAATATCTAGAACTTTGACCTCGGCCCCCTTGGTATTTTGGTCTACAAATCATGTCCCATTTAGTTAACCGGTATTTATGTTTACCATCCTTAGTTTGGCATAAAAAATATGTTCTGTAAAATTTAAGACGCTTCGATACCCTTTTAGGTATTTCCAAGAAACACAACATAAATACCGGTAAACTAGTAAAAATTGAATTAATCAAAACAAGTCGATCTCCAGATAATAACATCTCTTCTTCCCAGCAGCCAAGCTTTCCTTTGAAACGCTCTCAACTGGATACCATTCAGAATTCTTTAGTTTTCTATAATGGATATATACTCTAAGATACCTAAAAGGAAGAGACCCTGACTCACAACCAAAGAGTTGTTTGTACCAATCCTCCTCCATAGCCTTGCCAAAACAGAAAATCTCACTTTTGTGAAAATTGATCTTAAGACCAAAAATTGATCTTAAGACCAGATAATTGTTCAAAAGTGCACAAAATAAGTTTCATATTGACAACCTTATCCAGGTCATGTTTCATAAGCAGAATCGTATCACCAGCATATTGCATAACTAAAAGTCCTCCGATGGCTCAACAAGATAGGGGATTAGTCCTTTAATTTGGCCATCCTTTTTTGCCCTTGCAATTAAAATGGCTAACATGTCATTAATAATGTTGAAAAACGTTGGTGACAAATGGTCACCCTGTCTTAAACCCTTCGAGTTTGGAGATAGTGGTCAGTATCATCATTCACCTTTGTTCCTATACTCCCACGCTGAACAAACTGCTCAATCAACTTACACCGCTGTAATTTTTTCATGCGGGGTGTTTATTGCAAGAGGGGGCAATTTGATGTCCATTAATTAATAAGAAAAGATGTCCACCGCCGGTTGAGCTAGAGATGCCCCTTGCAGGATGGGGATTAGTCCTTAAGTGCATGGATCAAGACGTAACTATTGCACTGAGTATAGTTGATCGACCTGTAGTAGTCCTTACATGCTACTGTTTGCAATCAACCCTATTGAAAAGCCATTTTATCGAACGTTACTATAACATAATCGTCAACTTGCAATTTGCAACTACTCTCAACAATCTGAAGGAGACACGCATAAATGATGCTATCTAGAGTTTCCACACGGAGATGTCTTTGCCTTTGCCACATACACAACGAGTGACCAGTACGATCAAGATTTGTCCCTCCAATCCATACGCAGCTATAAAACCTCCCCCTCCTCCCCACGCCATCTATCCATCCTCTCATCCTCATAGCACACTCTCACACGCCTGGCAGGCTACAGTACTGTTGAGCCGTGCACCATGGGGTTGCCATCTCATGCCATCCCTGTTGTGATGTTGGTCCTTGCACGGACCATCGTCCTGAACGCCACCCAGCTACTCGCCTGGCTCCACAGCCTCCCGGCATCCATGCACCTGATTCTCCTCGCCGGTGTCATCCCGGCCGGCATGGCCGCCGCGTACCTCATGACCCGCCCCCGCGCCGTGTACCTCGTGGACTACGCCTGCTTCCTCCCGCCTCCCAACTGGCGCTTCCCGGTCTCCACCTTCGTGGAGCACGTCAACCACATGCCCTTCTTCGACGGCCCCAGCGTCCGCTTCATGGAGCGCACGCTCGACCGCAGCGGCCTCGGCGACCAGACCAGCCTGCCTCCCGCAGAGCACCTCATCCCGCCGTGCATCGGCCTGCAGGAGTGCCGCGCCGAGGCGGAGCAGGTCGTCTTCTCGGCGATCGACGACCTGCGCGCCAAGACGGGCGTCGCCCCCGACGCCATCGACGTCCTGGTCGTCAACTGCAGCGTCTTCGCCCCGGTGCCGTCGCTCGCGGACATGATCGTGAACCGGTACGGGCTGCGCGGCGACGTCCGCAGCGTGAACCTGTCCGGGATGGGCTGCAGCGCCGGGGTGATCTCGGCGGGGCTCGCGGCGGGGATGCTGCGTGCCATGCCGCGCGGCGCGCGCGCCCTGGTGGTGACCACGGAGACCATCACGCCCAACTTCTACGTGGGCAAGGAGCGCGCCATGCAGCTCTCCAACGTGCTGTTCCGTGTCGGCGGCGCCGCGGCGCTGCTGTCCACGTCCAGGGAGGACAAGCAGGCGCGGTTCCGCCTCGCGCACCTCGTGCGCACCACCACCGCCGGCGCGCACGCGGGCTCCTACGGGTGCATCTTCCAGGAGGAGGACGGCGAGGGCAACGTCGGGGTGAACCTCTCCAAGGAGCTCCTCTCCGTCGCCGGCAACGCGCTGAAGGCGAACATCACCGCGCTGGGGCCGCTGGTGCTCCCGCTCCCGGAGCAGCTGCGCTTCCTGTGGTCCCTCGTCGCCCCGACCAACGCGCAGGTCGTCAAGGGCAAGTGGAGGTGGATCTTCGAGCCGCGCGTGCCGGACTTCCTCACGGCGATCGACCACTTCTGCATCCACTCCGGCGGCCGCGCGGTGATCGACAAGGTGCAGCGGAGCCTCGGCCTGTCGGACGTGCACGTGGAGCCGTCGCGCATGGCGCTCCACCGGTTCGGGAACACGTCCAGCAGCTCGGTCTGGTACGAGCTGGCCTACCTCGAGGCCAAGGGGCGGATGCGCAAGGACGACCGGGTGTGGATGATCGCGTTTGGGTCCGGCTTCAAGTGCAACAGCGCTGTCTGGGAGTGCATCCGTCCTGCGGCCAAGCCGGACAGGGCGTGGGCCGGCTGCATACATCGCTATCCCGTCAACATTCCCAAGGTGGTACCATCGAGATGAAGGCGAGATACCAACAGAAACGACCCTTTCGCTAGTTCTCGACTAACCGAGAGCTTCCTCAGCAATCGATCTTTAATTAACTGTGCGATCGATTTGTTTTTAGATTTTCTGTTGGGCTGGCCCGTTTGCATGTCCACTTGTTTTTAAGTTGTATGTTGTGCAGGTAGGTCTTGTTTTTATTTATCTTTGGGTGTTTTTTTTTTCTACTAGCTAAATACCCGTGTGCCACGGGGTATGAAAGTCATGTTAAGAGATACCAACAAAATATTCTAATTTTTTGAAGGAAAAATATTCTTAATTTTGTAAATATAAAAGTACGTTTTGTTCTAACCTTGATAAATTCCGAGTTTATGGCTTTTGCAGGAGACCGCAACCTCTAGAGCTCTCTCCTATGATCCTAACTCCGGGATCCATTCCTTCAAAGTGCAGGGCTTCATCACGAAATGGAGTGTCCTGGATGAATATCGATCATGCTGTTGCATCGACAATTTATTAGAAAAGGAACATAATGTCTGCAATCTTTTCTAGTTCTTCCAGCTTGATCCATCTCTGCACACTAAGCGGCAACATTGCATTTATGTGTTAGTTGAGTTTCAGTTGGATTTCTACATCTCAATTACTTGACGGGAAAAATATGGAATAGCTAATCTAGAAAAATCATTTATATCACATACTCAAAAATTCAAACAACAGAGACAGAATAATCAAAAGATAAGAAAATAATAAAAATGCATTTACCAAAATAATCGACTCGTCTCCTGACCATGATGACACCACAACACGCAGGGTGCCAAAGTAGGACTCCATGAGCTTAGATTTACTTGATGATGTTCGCCTCGTGGGAGTCTCACTATCTTTATTCCTTCTCGACGAGGGTTACTCGGCGTCCTCGTTTTCTAGCCACGTCCGGTTTGCATGATTGGCCACCCCTCACTGGTGCAAATCCCACAATAGGAAATTCCCTAATTCCAAATGGTCATCTTCAATATCCAAACATAAATAGTAGATGAGATCAAGTAGAAGAGGAGACAAAACCAAAGCCTGGAGCGGTCGGAGTTGCGTTGGAGCTGGAGCAAACACGGCGTTCTCATGTTCTGCCATTGTCCATGGTGACAAGGTCCACTAGCATGTCCACTTGTTTTTAAGTTATGTTGTGCAGGTAGGTCTTGTTTTTCTTTTTCTTTTGGTGGGCTTTGTTTTTATTTCTATTAAAGTGATGCACTAGTTAACTCTAGTTTTTATTTAAAGTGATTTTTTTGTGTGATTGTTTTGAATATACCTGGATGCGATCGAGAAAACTCCAGCTGAGATGTGTCTCGACTGCATGAAAAACACAATTGAGACGTGACTCAACTGCAAGAATTTCAACCGCGTGAAAAGATGCCGTTGAGAATTGAAATGGAGCTCAATTGTGGCAATCTAAACTATGTTTAAAATGCATCTGAGACATATTTGAAGGGTGCAAATGTCAAGTTCTCAATTGCACGAAAAATCACATAGTGTTCTTTTCAAAAATGGGACAAAAAGCACACTTGTGCCCATTTCAACCGCGCAAAAAGTGGGTCAATTGTATTCTTCAAAAATGCTTCCTCGAAAAGAGAGTGCATGTAAATTCTTAGAAAAGAAAACCCAAGGATTATAATAACAACG
The DNA here is from genome assembly GCA_916181665.1 of Avena sativa. NCBI lineage: Eukaryota > Viridiplantae > Streptophyta > Magnoliopsida > Poales > Poaceae > Avena > Avena sativa. The sequence goes on along the minus strand of OV702279.1, from coordinate 311,123,019 downwards.
TTTCCTCCAAACGAGAGTGCAAGCGAATCCATAGAAAAATAAATCCTTAGGTTTTGAATCATATGAATCAAACGACCGTGTAAAAAATGTAAGGAACCGAATCCAACTAAACAACTCAAAGGAGATAGTAGAATGCTGAAATAGAAAAGGGGGGAAACGGTTTGCATTCGCTCCATACTTTGGCTCAAAGGAATTTCCTAGAAATTTAGAGGACTTTTTTCTTTTATGGATCTTTTTTCAGTTTGGCTTGTAGAGTTGGCCTAATATGAGTTACTTTTTTTTATGCAATTATATAGAAAAGCTATCATTTCTTTGTTTCAGCGACAACTATGGCACGCACCTATTTCTTCATACAAGTTCATGTGATGCAACGAACATCTTGTACTACCTCCGTCCTAAAATAAATGATTTGGATTTATCTAAATTCCCATTTATCTATATACTAAAACACGTCTAGTTTCATGTGAATTTTGACAAATCTACATCACTTATCACTTATTATGAGACGGAGGGAGTACTTATATTACATATACTCAAGTGTTTTCGATGCCAGTAGGATTTAATATGGCATTGTCTTCCCAATCTGTAACTTTTATTGTTACTGTTAAGAATATTTCCATTAGTTCAGACTTTTGGTTCGGTACAGGCTTTGCACCGAACCCACGCTACGGACTAAAATAGCCTAGACATGAGGGGAAGTGTTAAGAATATATTACACGCTTAGCTCTTTCCATCAGTTTGGACTTTTGGTTCAGATGGCTAATGCATCAATTCAATAGTTACTACTATGTTTCAGGATCCTATGTTTTTAGCTCTTCGTTGCAAAATAAATGGATATCGCCACCGGCACACACCGTGAACTGCTGACAAGCTACGAGGCTATGACCAATGAGTCAGTGGAAGTCGAACCCGACAACAAGTGCAAGCATGTTCCCAAAGGGATGTGTACGAGCGTGGCACATATATACTTCAAACAAACGCGCGTGATGCACCAAAGAATGCAACGATCGATCAACCTTGGTTACACAAACATCTCAGATAAAATGGTACAGCACCACCATGGCTACATGCATATATGTCTCATTTTCGCTCGGTTGACTGTGTGCATGCATGCTCGCAAAACCCATATGTCTCCCCGTCTTCTTGATTAGTTCGCCAGCGATTCGGTTGGGGCTACACCATCAGCGCCGGTGGTCTTCTCCTGCGACGACGACTCCGGCACGGGGGCAGCAACCTCTGCCTTGTGGCCGTCCACGGGCTTGGCCTCCATGGGTTTTGTGGTGCTCTGCCCAACCGATTTCCCTGCAATGTCATATGCAAATATTTCACATCCTCTTCCTATTCTCGACCCAGAGAAATACATTTATAGGCTATCCTCGCTCGTATCCCACATTCAAAGTGCATATGTAGAAGTAGGAAATTTAATGCTAAACTGAGTAGTTCCTCAGTTTCCAAATATAAGATGTTTTAGGTTTATTAAGAGAATGTATCTAGACTTCTTTTAGTGTATAGATTCACTCTAAATCTTGGTGAACCTAGATACTAAAAAAAATCTAAATACATTTGTTTTACAAAGCTAAAACATCTTATATTTTAAAACGGAGAAAGTACATTAGAATTTGAAGAGCTTCTTAAATTAAGCCTAACAGAGAACTGAAAAGACAACAAAAAATTCTGAGTCCAGGGGAGTTGTTGGAGAGGATGCCCTTGCACACCCATCCAAGGAAAGACCGAAAATGGGTTTTGCTAACAATGGACACTTCTGAAGGATGCGTTTTCAAACTCACGATGGTTCAGTTTGAGATGACTGAATTTTACAAAAGAAAAAAAAAAGATACTACCATGAAAAGGCTAGCAAAACCAAAATGGAAGTTGCATTCACTTCTTCGCGTGTTAAACAAAAAAGAGTTGTTGACTCTGCTGTAATCACCATTGTCGATGCTAATTCAAATCAGTGCGGGAGCTTACCACCCTCATTTGTCGAAGCGGGGGACGTCCCTTTCTCCTTCGTCTCCTCGGCTACTACCGCTTCTTTAGGCTTAGCCTCGTCCACCACCGGCACCTCAACAGCCATGGTGGATTTCGGCAGCTCATCCTCCTTCACAGGGGGTTGCGTCGTCTCAGTCACCACTGTCGCCGCCTCGGCCACCACTGCCGCAGCAACGACGTCGTCGTTGACATCCTTCTTGACCACCTCATCTTTGTTCTCCTTGACGGCCACGGAAACGGGCTTCTCGTCTCGTGCCACCTCGGCGTCGGCGGCCTCCGGCTCCTTGACGACGTCCTTGATGGCGACGGAGGTGCCGTCAGACGACGAGGACGACGCTTGGGAGGACCGGTGGCTGGCGGACATGGTGGACTTCCTCCGGAAGAGCTTGCCGCGGCCGGCGCCGTTGGCGGCGGTGGTGTTGCCGGTGGCCACGGCGTCTTTGGAGCCACCGCAACCCATGGAGCCCGGCGCTGGCTGGCAACGCCGACGACGGAGGTGGAGCGAGAGAAACGGAGGAGGTCAGGAGGAGAGGAACCGTCGACGGGCGATCGGGCTCCAGAGAAGGATTAGTGGAGGCGAGGAGAAGCCGGGGCGGCAAGGCCGGTTTTATAGCGACCCCACGATCGGCCCTCGCTACGTGCAATGTGCGTGCACGGAAAAGTCAAGCCCGGAGCACGAACGGGCAGGGAAAAATCTTTATTTCCTTTTTTTGCGAGAAAAAGTCTTTATTTAACCCATAGTTTTAAAAACCGAACCGGTGATTGAACCAGTGAGGCTACTGGTTCAGGTTTTTACTGGTCAGACCAGTGGTTCATTTGGTTCAATAGCGAAAAAACCGTTCCTTTTAATTAAAATTTAACCAAAAATCAGAATAAAATGACAATCAAATGTATATTAAGCATATATTTCAATATGTAATCACAAAACATGGTGTGTTCAAGTGGTATTGGGCCTTATGTGGTGCTATTTCTATCTAGGATAAGGTCTTGAGTTTGATTCCTCTTGCAACATCTTTTTTTCCTGGTTTTTTTCTATTTGGACCGGTGTCTCTTAAAAAACTAGCGAGGTCATCGGTTTTTTTTGTTAAAAACCACCGAACCGGTCCGGTTTTTAAAACTATGATTTAACCTAGCTTTGTAGCGGCGGACAAGTGACAACCCATCATTTGCCAACCTCTGTCTGAGAAGCTCCGCCGGCCGGCTCGCCGGCACGCCGGATTTCTGATAGTTTAGCTGCCACCTGCTCCCCTACGATTGAGCTACAATGGCCGGCAACTGGAATTGTTTGAACAAGAGGTTTGCGTTCGTGGCATCAGATTAATCATCGATCCCAACGATTGTTTGTCCTAATTTAGTGACTAGCTCAATGCGTTAACTTTTCTGTTTTGTTCTCTACTACTGACAAGAGCATATCCAACCTACTAGCATCTTTATCAAGTTATATATATACAAAAAAGAAAAAAAATTAAGCTGGTCTATGCACTCCACTCATTAGTGCCCTCAAGCAGGAACATCCCAACTGATGACGTGGCTATCATCGGAGACAGGACTCCTCTCTGAATCGTTACTGCAAGGTTTTTTCCGTACTACCTACTGTAGTAGTACCCTTCAGGTATTCAGCTCTACTATAGTACCCTTCAAGTAACGATTCAGCTCTTCATCGATCCCTCCCAACACACCAACTAGACTCACAGGTGCAACAGGTAACCCAGTGACACGCCGAGAATCGCTATGTAGGCCACGAACAGCGGCGGGAAGCCCGCTCGACTCCGTGGACCGCCCTGCCTTCTGAAGAACTGCACAATTAAGACGTGCAAGCCGTCAGAGAAAGTAGAGACGAGCCGCCGAACAGAGAAAACCCATTCAGTTTTTAGATGACACTGCTTCTCATTATCCTCGTGATGTAAATATTTCGGTATGCGGCTCACCTCCTGATTTGGTCCAGAAAAACAAAACACTGAAACTATGTTCTTTGTAGCGCGCATATGGAGCAAAAACAAAAGGCTTAAGCCAAGACGCAAATTGGCATGGTTATAGAAGCGCACAGGAGGTGGTATGTTCCTGTACACATGTGTTGGCAGGAATATGTACAGACGGTTCTGCAGTCAAGGGCACATTACCATGCAAGTCAATCGGTTCTGCAGTTCAGATGCTAGCGATAACCATTCAATAATAAAACCATGATGCCAATTGTTAGTACTAGTAGATTTTTTATCACATCTTACAAACTCTGCATGATCTCAATTTACCTGATGTCAGAAATCGATCTACTGGTGAAGGTTACAGTTAAGAATCACTGAAAATTGCAACAGTGGCAGCACCTTGCCACAGGATATGAGCGTTTTAATTTATCCTTGAAGCTTTGTGTTATAATAAATAGATATATGACAAAGGAGAACAGGTTTTCTAAGAAAAGTGTACACTAATAATGAAGTTAATTAATATCTTACCATTTCATGCCGCAACTTATCGCGTTCCTGGATGGTAGTTCTGGCCTCTTCCCTCAGTCTCATGATCAAATTTTCAGCCTGTAAAAAAAAGAAAATGCAGCAAACACAATGATTCCGAAATCGTCTAAAGAATTTATTCACATGATTCATTACAGAAAATTGCTACCTCTTCTAGTTTGACTTCAAGACTAGTAAGTTCTGACTTCATATTCTGAACATCTTCAACCTGGTATGAGTAATGAATAGGTTGAACAGCAGACTGCAAAAGCAAACACAAAGATAAAGATAAAATACAGTTTTAGAGGGAAGAAGTAGCATGTAAGAATAAGTTCAATAATAAGATAAGAAAGGGCAGAAGGACATGCAGCATAATTTAGAATTAGAAACCTACGCGACATGAATGAAGATTCTCTGTGTTGACAAATATATCACTTCTCATTTCTGTTGAAGAATGTTGAGTTGATAAAGAAAAAGTAGGAGTTTCTTTCAGGGTAACAGATTCTGCTGAAGTAGCTGGAGCTTCTTTCAATGGGACTTGGAAATCTCTCATGACAGGAGTTTTTCCAAATGTCCTATTCGTTTCTGTTGAAGAAAACTGAGTTGCAACAGAAACAGTAGGACTTCCTTTCAAACAGATAGCAGATTCTGCTGAAGTAGCTGGAGCTTCTTTTAACAGGACTGGAAAATCTCTAAGAACCATAGGAGTTTCATTTAAGGTCATATTTGTTTCTATTGAGGAAAATTGAGTTTCCACCGAAACGGTAGGATTTCCTTTCAAATGGATAGCAGATTTTGCTGAAGTTCCTGGAGCTTCTTTTAACGGGACTGGTAAATCTTTCAGGACAGTAGGTATTTCATTAACAGGGAATGGAATTTCACTCAAAATAGCCGGAGATTCTCTTATGGAGGGAAAGCTTGCTTTCTGGGAATGAGGAACTTGGTTCGCCACATTAGGTGCTTCATTCACAATATTCAATGTATCTTTTGCCACAGGAACCTCAGTGGAGGTCTTAACATTAGGAATTCCACTGATGTGCTGCTCTGCTTCAGGCTGAGTTGCACTGACAAGGGAAACTCTCAGCTTATTTTCCTCAATATATCTTCTGGTATCTTTGGAGAACTACAAGACGATATCAAGCAGATTAACACTCGGTTGAAAGATGCAAACAGCATCGTGAACAGAACATAAATTGTTATGTAGTGCAAACTTACAAAAGCAGGAATGGTGCCTTCATCAGTTATACCAGCAGGAATAGCCGTGGTTTGCACAAGAAACTTGTCTTTTATTTGCAGATCTGGTGGAGCAGTCTTTTGTGCTTGCATAGTAACTACAATTCAGTTAAGCAAAGTTAACCAAACATATAATTAAAAGGAAGTGAGATTTAAGCCAAATGACCCAAAACTAAACAAAGAATATTAAAAAGAGCAAGAAGTTTTCTCTTTTTTTGAAAGCAAGCTTATCTCCACCATTGGATCAATACAGGAAGCAATACAGCAGGAATCAGCTTATCATGAACAAATCACATGAGTGGACAAGAGCATTTGTGAAGTGGAAACATATATTTCATTTTTTTAGTGTATATGTTATCAACTGATTTCAGAAGAAGGGGAGCAGAAAATTATTTTTAGTAATGTCAACTACAAAAATGTCGACACAATAGCACCACAACACTTCATTACAATTTGGCAAATCCCTATTATCACTATTCAGTTTATCACCATCAGCCAGTGGAAGACTACGCTCACCTGTAAAAACACAAGTTGCCCTTGGAAGAATAACTCCAATGTTTGGTCGAACACAGTATCTTTTTGGAGAAGTTGTTTTAACCTGGTCAAAATGTTGATCACTAACAGAAATGCAGTATTATTCTATCTTTAGTATGTCAAGTAACCATGGTTTTTGAGTCGCTGAACAGTCGCTGTATAGTCGCCGAGTCGTTTTCCCAAAATCGAAGCGACTCGCGACTATATAACGACTTATGGCGACTATACAGCGACTTTCGTCGACTATTCACTGAGTCGCAGGCTCGGCGACTCATTTTTGAGTCGCGACTCAAAAACCATGCAAGTAACAAACAAATTCATTGATGATCGTAGACTCTGCAGTAACTAAGTGCAAAAGTTAGACGACATATGCCCAGCATAAGAATAACTCCAATGTTTGGCCGAACACACTATCTTTATGGAGAAGTTGTTTTAACCTGGTACAAATGCTCAATAAATAGTAGATATGAAGTATTTTGTCTTCATTGTGTCAATTAATACACAAATGCGTTGATGATTGAATATCTATGCAATGACGAAATGTAAAAGCTAAACGATATATGTCCAGCATACTGGTGCACCGAATGTTACCATTACATTATGAGAAAGCGCTCAAGTATACTGACCATAAGCTTGAGTGTAAGTTTGAATTGCATACCAACCTTGAATGCAACATACTCATCTGTTTTGTTCACAAGATGGATAGAACATGAACTTTGCTTCCTCACCTCAACTGTCAACAAGAAAATAAGATATACTATTAAAAATTATGAAGAGACTGCATTTCGATTGCTACTAAATTTAACAAATGTGATCTAAGATCATATGAAAAAAATACTTCAAATTTGCTAACATCTGGAGTAACACAGTAACAGAAGTTCAAATGGAAAATACAAGGTTAGGTTCCAAAGGTTCACCATTGTACACGCAACATATCAATTTTGATAAATAGAAGCCAGAACTCACAGTCCCAACTCCCAAATTCTTATAAAGAGGAACATATATAATACAATGCATTTCCATTCAGCCAAAGAGCCATCATATTGTGTAGTGAAGGAAGAAGGCGCGTATCATCTTGCTAACATCATCACAAATATACCCTGTTTGGTATAAATACGGAAAAAACTACTACTATAAATTTGCTAACATCCGGAGTAACACAATAACGGGAGTTCAAATAGAAAATACAAGGTTAGGTTTCAAATGATCATCATTGTCCACGCAACATATCAATTTTGATAACAGAACTCACAGTCCCAGCTCCCAATTCTTATAAAGAGGTATGTATAAAACACAACCCATTCCCATTCAACCAAAGAGCCATCATATGCGTAATAAATGCAGAAGGCGCATATCATCTTGCAGGATCTAACAGCAACACCAATATTACCCTGTTGCCACTGGTCCCCGGTGAAAGCTAAATCCAATGTAACTGAGCACAGCTGACCAAGTAGTGACTAGCTAAAAAGCAAGGAATGTAGAGATCTCGATTCACCAAATGCACAAAATATGCCGCAAACTAGAGAACCCCTTATACTACAGAAACTACCTCTTCACAAATCGAAAACCTAGAACCCAAGAGAAAGAAAAATAGCTAAACCTCATAAAGTGTATCAACTTCGTAGGAAGAATTAAATTTCGAAATCCATACTTCATGTGTCTCATGTTACAAAAAGTTAATCCTGCGGTTAGTCCCTAAAATCTGTTCCAGTAGAACCAGTAACATAATCTCTAGTGATTGCAGCAGTTTCAACTGGAATAATGTGGGGAGAAAAATGTAATACTAGTACTGAAAATATTTTTGGGGGGCATTAACTAATTTCCGAAAATTAAGCAATCCAACAGTACAACACAGCGAGAAAAAATTCAAATAAAAGAACTAACAGACACTGACGTTGCATTACATGGTTCACACTACATTCCGATTTCAAGGCTGCTAAAACCCTTGCAGCAACTCACTCGCCCCTTAAAATCCCAATCCAACACAAGCGAGAGGGGACAGCAAACGAATCAGAAAATCAGAATTACACATGACCATAATCAGCTATGGACTGTAGCTGAGAATCAGAGCACAGCACCCCGCGAGCAAAGCGAACCCAAAGCATCGAGGTGTCGCGTCCACAGGCCGTCGTACGGAACCACCACTAGAATACACGCTACGGCACGCTCGCTTCGCTGCGGAGGGGTCAGGAGGAGGAGGAGGGGCAAGGGTTCGCATCGGGTGCTTACAGAGGAACTGGAGCTCGCGGGGGCGGATCTCGACGAGGCCCTCCGCGCTTCCCATGGCAGCCTCCTCCTTCCCGACCGCCGCGCGGGGCAGTGAGAGATCGCAGCAGCACCAACCACTGCTCCTCCTACCGCTCGCTGGTGGACGACCCGGAGGTGGTGGTGTCTCCAGGTCGGTGCAAGTAAGTAGCTGCCCCCGGCTCGTGTGGGCGTGCGTGTGTGTGTTCGCCTTTCTCCGTGTCGCCGTCGGGAAGGGGGGAGTGAAGGCGACGGGGCGGACGGGGACGCCACTCCGCCTCCCTCCAACGCTTTCGGTTTGGGCGGTGGTCGCAAAAGTGGTGGAGCGCTACAAGTACGTTTTTTTTCCCGTGATAACGATCCGGGGACAAATCTGGCCAACGGGCCGGCCCGGCACGGCTCAGGCCCGGCACGCGTCAAACGGGCCGGCACGTGGCACGGCACGCAGTGGCCCGCCAAGCCACGTGCCGTGCCGGGCCGTGCCACGTGCCCCGCCTGGCGGCCCGAGCCCGGCACGAAAGCTTCACGGGCCGGCCCGTGGCCCGTCAAGCACGTTGGTCCGTCATTCATTTTCTCTAGCCCGTCTAGTTAACCTTTAATATTGATCAAAATTAGAGCTTATCAGCTAAGATTCGGTGGCGTAGTGGTTAGCTGTTCGTGCTAGGTGCTAGAGATCCCTGGTTCGAGTCCCGCTGGGACTCTTTTTGCCTCTAGTATTTCCAAAATACTGTGCTGTACCTGCTGACGGGCCGTGCCGGGCCGGCCCGCGTGCCCGGGGACGTGGCACGGGCACGGCACCCGCGTGCCACGGGCCAGGCACGGCCCGTCAAACCACGTGCCGGGCCGTGCTCGGGCCGGGCTTTTTTGGCGTGCCGCGGGCCGGCCCGCCCAAGCACGGCCCGATGGCCAGGTTTGTCCGGGGACGCGAAGCAGGAGGGGTGACGTTTTCGTCCAGGGTTGAGACTTGAGAGGGGCATGAGATCATCTCCACTCATTGACCGAACCCAGCCAAAAACGGACCGATTTTCGGTAGGACGGAACAAGTTTTCGGTCTGGGTACGTCCAGTCGCCCACTCGCGTACCCAGGCCGAGTTTTCAAATTAGGCTAAAATTCGTTAAATATGGGCAAATTTCATTAATTTGGACAAATATAGGCGGATTACATCAAATTTAAACTAAACTAATACATAATAAACTTAAAAAAGGCCGTCGCCGGTGCCTTCGCCGTCCTACATGCCGAAGTTGTCGTAGAACGACATGTAGCCGGGGTCGGCTCGGCCGTCATCCTCGCCGTCGTCGTCGCTCGGCGGCTGGTTCTGGCGGGAGCTGCCCTGGCCAGGGTCGTCGTACCTCCATGGCTGGTAGGACGGGTCTGCGTCCTCGTCGTCGTCGTCGTCCAGGACGTAGAGCGGGGCGCCCTGGTAGGCGAGCTCACGCCCAGACAGCGCCCGACGCCGGGCGGCCTGCTCCCTGGCCTGCTGCTGCTGCAGGCCGAGGATGCGCTGCCGCTCCGCCTTCTCCCAGTCCCTCCTGGACCATTCCAGGATATCCGGCGAGGAGGGCTCGACCGGCGACAGCGGCGGCGCCGTTTTGCGGAGCGACTGCTCCAGCGCCATCTTTAAGGCGGCGTCTTCGGCCGGCGCCGAGCCTTCTGTCTTGGGACGGCGTAGGCGCAGGAGGCTCGCCGATGACGATACCGCGCGCGCGTGTCCGCGTCGGTGAGCGCGCAGGCGAGATGGCTTCGCGCTTCACGGTCGTCGGCGTGCAAAGCGGCGCGGTGCCGGAAGAGTGGGAGGCCGAAGCGGAGGAGGACGAGCTTATGCTCGCCATCCTCCTCGGCGCCCAGTTCGCCGGAGCACGCCGACCCGTCCTGGCCGCCGGCGTCGGGTTGCGCAGGAAGCCGAGCCGCGGCGTGTTCCCGCGGTTGATGTGCTCCAGCACGGCGGCGAGCGTCCGCCCTGACGCACTCCACCAACGCCAGCGCCCCGCCGAGTTGTTACGCTTCGGCGGGGACTCGTTCGGCGGCCCCTCGTGGCGGGCGAGCTCCTGTTCGCGCCGCTCCGCGAAGAAGTTCCCCCAGTAGAGGAGGTTGTCGGCGCTTTCCGTTTTGGTCGGGTTGTCCATGCCGGCGATGTACTCTTGTACATCGTACGGCAACTCGTCCGGCGTGGGCCTCGGCGGGATTGGGATGCCGTCGGCGCTCAGCTTCCACCCCGGAGGCATCCGCGTGTCCGGCGACGCCATATACCCGGCCTCGTACAACATGCGCGCCTCCCAGGTCTGGAGGGTGCGCCGGCCGAAGCCGTTCGCCGCAGCGCCGTCGCCGGGGTAGCGTTCGCCCATGGTGAGAGAAGGGGAAGAGGTGAGAGAAGGTTCGCCGGAGTTGGGCTTGTGGGTGGGGGGAGCTGTGAGAGAGTGCGAATATCTCCAGCGAGAAGTACGGCTTATAAAGGCCGAGGTGAGCAGCGAGGGCGGGAGGGGTGTAGCGGCGAGGGCGGGAAAGTGGAAAGTGGAAACGGCAGAAAGTTAGTGACCGCCGGTCTGTCGCGGGAGCCGAGGCGGCGACGGTGGCGCCGTAAATCGGCGACGCGTGGCCGACGCGACGGACAGTTATTGCCCGGCGGTCGCCGCGTGGTTCCGAGGATGACGATGACTCGGCTTCCATCACTGACTTGGCGGGTCGACGCGCCGCTTTGATTTTTTCGCCGATTTCGCTGAGTCCGGCGTTCCTAGGCGTACCCGGAAACCTGGGTTCGGCCTGGGTAGTCCGGACAAAAATGGCACAAATCCGATCGAAAACATGTCCTTCGATACGCGACTGGACCAGTTTTCGGCGTCCAGACCGAAATTCTAATATCAGGAGCGGCTATTACTTCCGAAGAGGAGTGATTGCGAGTAGGTGGTTCTCTGCTAGCTGAGGTCACCCCCAAGGACCACCTGAAAAACGGCAGTGCCGTGCGGCAACTCAAAATGGATTCACGCGCTCGATCGCTCGGGTTTGAATAGACTGAAAATATCGGTGTAGATGTTCACTGATGCATATTGTCACGAGTCTTCTACTCCTCTTCTTCTCTTTCTTTATTTTGAGAAATCGCAACGAGAGTCATCGACTTCCATCCAATTTGATATAAACCATCCTGGCAATACATTCTATATTGTACATCGATGCATTGTTTTCAGACCCTGTTTTCCTTATAACCTGCGTGAACGTTTCTCTAATCAAATGGCAGAGCACCCGTCCCTGGCATTACAAAATCACTCCATAATGATCATCTTAAAAAATGGATACTTAGTCATAATTTTCTTAGATATTGATTTACTTCTTTTGTCGTCTTTGGCGGTAATAGACCAAACTTCCAAACCAGCCTTTTCTTCTCTGATTCCTCCCCAACCACTGTGCCTCACACTATAAAAATACCTTCGGCACCTTTTTTACACGGCACAAGCAAAAATTAATTGCAAAAGTTGGTTACCGACGGATGAGCATTGATGACACCACTTGCTATGACATTGTGTTTTTTATCACTATTGTGTCATTTGTGGTACCTATATGTCCGGAATCCATTTTTGTCTGGACTTACTACCGATTTTCCAAATCTTTTCATTCTCCCTTTCCAAATCATTATTTCCCTCTGCATGCTAAACCCTCGACGCAGTAACCACCTAGTGATTAAGCCATCTAAGTCGGTTGACGATGGCCATAAGTGACTCCCTTCGACCGCCCTGCCGCCATCCTTTGCCGCCTCTCTACCCCTCCATCGTGCATCACATATGTTGCCTAGGTCATTGGGAAGTTTTATATGTGTATTCTGTTTTGTTTCCATCATCAATCTAGTGTTTATTACCTCTATATGTTCTTTGGAAACGACTCTGTTCCCATCGTTTTCCTTTATGTTAGATGGCACAAAGAGGAAAGATAATGACTTCTTCGTAGTAACAAGAAGATGTCGTTGTAATATTAGATTATGAAAAACGAAGGTCAGAAATGATAGAAGCGAACAGTGCAAAAATCAAGGAAAAGAATTTTTCACACATGTTTCTTGTATGGCCATCCTCTCACAAGTACCAGTTGTTTCTGAAAAGAACAATATTAGAGATGAGATGTGTATACTTGCCTAATTACAGTTATACCATTATTGATTTACCCTTAATTTTTACTTCTATCATTACTGATTTTCCCCTAATTTTACTTGTAGCCTGTCGCACCAAATGGGCCCAAGGATAAATGGAAAGATCCTTTGTTTAAAGAAGAATAGGGAGTTGAAGAAGAGGATAAAGAGATAGAGAAGATAAACGAGAGGATATGGTTGAGGATGATAACAGCGAGATGAAAGTGACACTAATAATGAGAAAGAGGAAGAGGCATGCGCAAAGCAGACGAAGAAGAAAACGAAGGTACATAGTGCAATCTAAAATTTAGTGTAGAGTGCAATCTGAATTTTAGTTCATAGTGTTAACTGAATTTTACTACATAGTGCTAACTAATTTTTACTACATAGTGTTAACTGAATTTTACTGTGAATTGGAGGGTGCATACACCACTAGTAGGAAAAACCCTACCGCTCAGGCTCGTCGGCGACCATCTCGCCGGTGGTAAGGACACATCGTCGGCGATTTCAGAATTCGCCGGGGGTATTCTATGTTATCCCGATGAGTAGGTCTATTCCCCGGGGCAGTGCTCTTACCACCGGTGTCCGTTCCGTTTCGTCGGGGATATTATGTACCAAAACAAAAAATAATAAGAAGAAAATAGACAGAATACATAGCATACAGGAGAATACACAATATATAGGCGATATCGAATGGGGGTTTTCAATCGGGTCATCGCGATGCGGGTCTCGCCAGAGAGAGATGGCGACCCACTTACCCCCGGTGCCTGCAGACGAAATTCACCGGCGATAACCCTTTTTTTTGCCCGGGTGGCCCATCCAGTGCACCATATCTCCGGCGACCAGGTACCCGACCCTATTCGCTAGTTGTAAAGGCCGGCCTAGCTGGGGGCACACAGCCCACCACAGCCCCGACACGCGCGAGGCCTGTTCGCCGGTGGTATATGGGCTAGCCCCGGAGAACAGAGTATACATTTGCCGGCGGTAGCACGAGGAAGGCCCGGAAGGCCTTACCGTCGGCGACCCCGGGCCCACTTCGCCAACGGTAAGGAATCCAGCTATAAGTTTTTCTCTGCTAGTGCACATAGTGTACAAACTAAGCTACATACACATAGTTGTCCTGTCCGAACCAAGGTCGTACGTTCCCGGCGGCTCCACCATCTGGCAATGGCCGAGGAGAGGTGTCGAACCTAGTATTAGAGCATCTCCACTCGTTGGCCGAACTCAGGCCAAAAAACGGACCGATTTTTGGCCGGACGGAACAAGTTTTTGGCCTGGGTACCCCCAGTCGCCCACTCGCGTACCTAGGCCGAGTTCCCAAGTTCGGCTAAAATTCGTTAAATATAGACGAATTTCATTAAGTTGGACGAATATAGGCGGATTACATCAAATTTAAACTACACTAATACATAATAAACTTAAAAAGGTCGCCGTCGGTGCCTTCGCCGTCCTACATGCCAAAGTTATCGTAGAACGATGTGTAGCCGGGGTCGGCTCGGCCGTCATCCTCGCCGCCGCCTCGTCTTCGTCGCTCGGCGGCTGGTTCTGGCGGGAGCTGCCCTGGCCAGGGTCGTCGTACCTCCATGGCTGGTACGACGGGCCTACGTCCTCGTCGTCGTCGTCATCCAGGACGTAGAGCGGGGCGCCCTGGTAGGCGAGCTCATGTCTAGACAGCGCCCGACGACGGGCGGCCTGCTCCTCGGCCTGCTGCTGCAGGCCGACAATGCGCTTTCGCTCTGCCTTCTCCCAATCCCTCCTAGACCATTCCAGGATATCCGACGAGAAGGGCTCAACTGGCGGCAGCGGCGGCGTCTGCGGTGCCGTTTCGCGGAGCGACTGCTCCAGCGACATCTTCAAGGCGGCGTCTTCGGCCGGCGCCGAGCCTTCTGTCTTGGGGCGGCGTAGGCGCAGGTGGCTTGTTGGCGGCGTAGGCGCAGGCGGCTCGCCGATGACGATACCGCGCGCGCGTGTACGCGGTGGTGAGCGCGCAGGCGAGATGGCTTCGCGCTTCACGGTCGTCGGCGTGCGAAGCGGCGCACTGCCGAAAGAGTGGGACGCCGAAGCGGAGGAGGACGAGCTCATGCTCGCCATCCTCCTCGGCGCCCAGTTTGCTGGAGCACGCCGACCCATCCTGGTCGCTGGCGTCGGGTTGCACGGGAAACCGAGCCGCGGAGTGTTCCCGCGGTTGATGTGCTCCAGCACGGCGGCGAGCGTCCGCCCTGGTGCACTCCACCACCGCTGGCGCCCCGCCGCGTTTTTGCGCTTCGGCGGGGACTCGTTCGGCGGCCCCTCATGGCGGGCGAGCTCCTGTTCGCGCCGCTCCGCGAAGAAGTGTTGGAGATATGCCCTAGAGGCAATAATAAATGTAGTTATTATTGTATCTTTGTGTTTATGATAAATGTTTACATTCATGCTATAACAGTATTAACCGGAAACATTAATACTTGTGTGATTTGTAAACTAAATTAGAGTCCCTAGTAAAGCCTCTTTATAATACTGGCTTGTTGGTTAATAGATGATCATGGTTTCCTGATCATGAATATTGATATGTTGTTGACAACAAGATCATATCATTAGGAGAATGGTATGATGGACATACTCCTATAGATAAGCATAGCATAAAGATCAAGTCATTTTAATAGTTCAATTGCTATAAGCTTTCTGATACATATTAACCTAATTCCTTCGACCATGAGATCATGCTTATCACCATCATCGGAAGGATGCTTTGATGACATCAAACACCACACCATAACTGGGTGGCTATAAAGGTGGCATTGAGTATTCGGAAAGTATGGGTTGAGACACATGAATCAAGAGTGGGATTTGTCCATCCATATGATGGATAGATATACTCTGGGCCCTCTCGGTGGAATGTCATCCAATTAGCTTGCAATCATGTGACTGGCTCACAAGGGATCACATATCACGGGAACAAGAAAAGAGTACTTATCAGTAACGAGGTTGAACTAGGTATGCAGAGATACCGACGATCAAAACTTCGGATAAGTAAACTATCGTGAGACAAAGGGAAATTGGTATCGTATGTAAGTGGTTCATTCGATCGCAAAGTAATCGTAGAAATATGTGGGAGCCATATGAATTTCCAGATTCCTATATTGGTTATTGATCGGAGAAGTGTCTCGATCATGTCCGCGTAATTCACGAACAGTAGGGACACACACTTAAGGATTCGATGTTGTTGAATAGTTATGGAATGATGAGAAAGAGACTGAATGTTGTTCGGAGTCTCGGATTGGATCCGGGATATCACGAGGAGATCCGGAATGGTCCGGATAATAAGATTCATATAAGGAAAGTCCTGTTTCGGAGTTCGGGAATGATTCCGGTGTTTTCACCAGGAATGTTCTAGAAGGGTCAGGAAGGGTACATGAATGTGTCATGACAATGTGGAATGGTTGCATCATGTACTAGGTCACTTTGTTGGGCAAGATAAAGAGAGAAATCAAATCCTAGTTTGAAAGTCAAATGCCAATTTGAAAAAGTCAAATCTCAAGTTTGCTTGGTGGAGGGAGAGTAGGAAACCTACTTGGGGAGGAAGTCCCCTCCCTCCACCCACCGGCCAAGGAGGCCGAGTTGGGGGAGGACTCCCTCCTCCCAACCGGCCACCCTCCACCTATATAAGGAGGGGTAGGGCGCCCCTACCCCTCACACCCAAAAACCCTAGCCCCAAGCCGCCGGCCTCCTCCAAGTCGTCGCCGCCTAGGGCCTCCTCTAACTCGGCGAGTTAGGGTTTCCCCAAACCCTAGCCACCGGACAAGCCCTCTCCTTGGTGCCCTCTAAACCCAAGATCACCAAGGACTCTCTCATAGTCCACCATACTCGCCCCGGCTTAAGGCGAAGCCCTGCGGGATCTCCCCTCTACTTCTGACACCACGCCGTCGTGCTGTCGGAATCACGAGGAGAGTGCTACAACCTCCGATGCCTGCTGGAACAAGGGAGAGGAAGGTCTTCATCGAGTACTGAACGTGTGACCGACTGCGGAAGAGCTTTCGGAACGCAGCGCCGGAAGGATCGTCTACACGATCTTGAGATCGGCAGAGTACGACTACATCACCCACGAGAATCTACTCTCGTTAACCGCTTTGGAATCTTCGAGGGTGAGTTCCTCTATCGACTCGTTGCTACAATCTAGTAGATAGATCTTGGCTTGTTTGTGTGCATGCGGTAGAAATTTTTTGTTTTCCATGCTACGAACCCCTACCGTGGTATCAGAGCCGTGTCTATATGTCGATTTGTTGCACGAGTAGAACATAATGGTCATTATGGACGGTGGTGCTTTTATTATCAATTGCTTTTTGTGTACTTTGCATCTTGCGGTATGATGGGATGAAGCGGCCCGGGCTAACCTTACATGACATCGTTCATGAGACTTGCTCCACGCTTAACATGCAACTTGTATTGCATAAGTGGCTTTGCGGGTGTCTGTCTCTCCCATTATAGTATAGATCCAATTTACAATGGGCACTTGATAGTTCAAACATCAACGTTGTGGTTCCTGTTCGTAAGTTAGATCGACACTTATTGAAAGCCCCAAACCGCGTAAAATATGCAAAGAAAATTAGAGGCGTCTAACTTTGTTTTACAGGGGTGTGCTGTGATGTGATATGGCCATGATTGTGATTATATATGATGTATGCATTGTCCCTTATTGTAAGTTGGCAACCGGCAGGAGCCATATGGTTGTCTTTAAATTCCGTTAAGACCCGTGTGTCTATTCAAAGTAGTTGTAATAGTTGAAGCTGGTGGACAACAACCATGAAGCGGCGCCATTGACCTTGACGCCATACCGGTGATGATGGAGATCATGTTCGTGCTTGAAGATGGAGATCGGAAGCACAAGAAGAAAGGCCATATCATATCACATATTATGAATTGCATGTGATGTTAATCCTATGCATCTTGTATTGCTTAGTTAACGATGGTAGCATTATAAGATGATCCCTCAAGCACACAAATTTCAAGTTTTAAAGTGTTCATCCTTAGTAAGCATCGTTGCTAAAGCTCGTTGTTTCGAAGCACCACGTGATGATCGGGTGTGTTAGATTCTGCGAGTGTATACAACGTGAGCAAGCCAGATTTGCTCATGCGGAAGCTAAGGTTTGATCTTGACGAGCCTAGCATGTACAGACATGGTCTCGGAACATGGATCATCGAAAGGTAAAGCATGAGTCCTATAGTAGATATGATGAACATGTTGATTGTTCGCCACTGAAGCTACATCAACTCACGTGATGATCGGTTTTGATATGGTGGATTTGGTTCGTGTGATCACTAAAACAATGTGAGGGATATTGTTTTGAGTGGGAGTTCACCTAGATTAATTTAACTATTAATTAGAACTCAATTTATCATAAACTTAGTCTAAACTATTGCAAATATGTTGTAGATCAATGGCGGCCCTACCATCAATTTTAATGCGTTCCTAGAGAAAGAAAAGTTGAAAAACAATGGAAGCAACTTCGTGGATTGGTTACGCAGTTTGAGGATTGTCCTCAATGATGTTAATTTGACCTATGTGCTGGATGCACCGCTGGGTGACCCGCCTGCAGCTGATGATACCGATGAAGTAAAGAATGTTTACCTCACTCGGAAGAATCAGTACTCCACAGTTCAGTGTGCTATCTTGTATGGTTTGGAATCGGAGCTTCAGAAAAGGTTTGAGAACCATGACCCACATGATATTGTCCGTGAACTCAAAATGATATTTGAGGCTCACGCGACAGTTGAGAGTTATGAGGCTTCAGAAAAGTTCTTTAACTGCAAGATGGAAGAGGGCAGCTCCGTCAGTGAGCATGTGCTTAAGATGTCTGGGCACGCAAATAAACTCCAAAGTTTGGGTATAGTGATCCCTAATTCTTTGGGGATTCATCGTGTCCTCCAATAACTGCCACCAAGTTACAAGAACTTTGTGATGAACTACAATATGCAAAACATGGACAAGACGTTGCCAGAACTCTTCTCCATGTTGAAATCTGCATAAGTGGAGATCAAGAAAGAGCACCAAGTGTTGTTGGTCAATAAGACCACCAAATTCAAGAAAGGCAAGTCTAAGCAAAAGGGAAACTTTAAGAAGGGCGGTAAGAAAGTTACTGCGCCGACGAAGAAGACCAAGGCTGGACCTAAGCCTAATACTGAGTGCTTTTACTGCAAGGGAGAGGGTCACTGGAAGCGGAATTGCCCAAAGTACTTGGCGGATTTGAAGAACGGCAACATCAAGAAGAAAGGTATATCCGATATACATGTTATTGATGTGTATCTCACTAGTACTCGTAGTAGTGCCTGGGTATTTGATACTGGTTTGGTTGCTCATATTTGTAACTCGAAACAGGTGCTGCAGAATAAACGGAAGCTAGCGAAGAACGAGGTGATGACGCGCGTTGGAAATGGATCAAAGGTTGATGTGATCGCGGTCGGCACGCTACCTCTTCATCTACCATCGGGGTTAGTTTTATACTTAAATAATTGTTATTTGGTGTCTGCGTTGAGCATGGACATTATATCCGGATCATGTTTATTGCGAGATGGTTACTTGTTTAAATCCGAGAATAATGGTTGTTCGATTTATATGAGTAATATGTTTTATGCACATGCACCTTTGATAGATGGTCTATTCTTATTGAATCTCGATAGTGGAAATACACATATTAATAAAGCTAAACGTTTGAAATTTAGCGATAACTCGACCTATATGTGGCACTGTCGTCTTGGTCACATTGGAGTGAAGCGTATGAAGAAACTCCATTCCGATGGACTTCTTGAATCACATGATTTCGAATCACTTGAAAGATGCGAGGCATGTCTGATGGGTAAAATGACTAAAGACTCCATTTTCTGGTATGATGGAGCGAGCTACGGACTTATTGGAAATCATACATACCGATGTATGTGGCCCAATGAGTGTAGCATCGCGCGGTGGTTATCGTTATGTTCTTACCTTCACGGATGACTTGAGTAGATATGGGTATATCTATTTCATGAAACATAAATCCGAAATTTTCGAGAAGTTTAAGGAATTTCAAAGTGAGGTGGAGAATCAACATAACAAGAAGATTAAACTTCTACAATCTGATCGTGGAGGTGAATATCTAAGTTACAAGTTTGGCGAGCATTTAAAGAAATGCGGAATACTTTTACAATTGATACCGCCGGGAACACCACAGCGTAATGGTGTGTCCGAACGTCGTAATCGAACTCTCTTAGATATGGTTCGTTCTATGATGTCACTTACAGATTTACCGCTATCATTTTGGGGTTATGCATTAGAAACAGCCGCATTCACTTTAAATAGGGCACCATCTAAATCCGTTGAAATGACACCGTATGAATTATGGTTTGGGAAGAAACCTAAATTGTTGTTCCTTAAAGTTTGGGGTTGCGAAGCCTATGTAAAGAAGTTACAGCCGGACAAGCTTGAACCCAAAGCGGAAAAATGCGTCTTCATAGGATACCCGAAGGAAACTATTGGGTATACCTTCTATCATAGATCCGAAGGAAAAATCTTCATTGCCAAGAATGGATCATTTCTAGAGAAGGAATTTCTTTCGAAAGAAGTGACTGGAAGGAAAGTAGAACTCGACGAGGTTATCGAACCTTCTCTCGAACTTGCGAGTAGCGCAGCACCGGAAGTGGTTCCTGTGGCGCCTACACCAATAAGAGAGGAAGCTAATGATGATGATCATGAAACTTCGGTTGAAGTTACTACAGAGCCTTGTAGGTCAATGAGAACTCGTACCACTCCTGATTGGTATGATCCCGTTATGAGTGTCATGTTGGTGGACAACACCGATGACCCTGCGACATATGAGGAAGCGATGATGAGACCAGATTCCAATAAATGGCAAGAAGCCATGAAATCCGAGATTGTATCCATGTACGAAAACCAAGTATGGACTTTGGTGGACTTACTAGATGGCCGGAAGGCTGTCGAGAACAAATGGATTTTCAAGAAGAAAACAGATGATGATGGTAATGTTACTGTCTATAAAGCTCGACTTGTCGCAAAAGGGTTTCGACAAATTCAAGGAGTTGACTACGATGAGACTTCCTCACTAGTAGCGAAGCTAAAGTCTGTGAGGATTATGTTAGCAATCGCTGCATATTACGATTATGAGATATGGCAGATGGATGTCAAAACGGCGTTCCGCAATGGAAACATTGATGAAGAGTTGTATATGATGCAACCCAAAGGTTTTGTCGATCCTAAAGATGCTAACAAGGTATGCAAACTTCAACGGTCCATATATGGATTGAAGCAAGCATCCCAAAGTTAATCAACATTTTGATAAGGTAATCAAAAGCTTTGGTTTTATACAAACTTATGGAGAAGCTTGTATTTACAAGAAAGTGAGTGGGAGCTCTTTAGCATTCTTAATACTATATGTAGATGACATATTGTTGATTGGGAATGATGTAGACCTTCTTAATAGTGTCAAGGATTATTTGAATAATAGTTTTTCAATGAAAGATCTTGGCGAAGCAGCTTACATATTAGGCATAAAGATTTATAGAGATAGATCAAGACGCCTAATATCATTGTCACAAAGTACATATTTGGACAAAGTTCTAAAGAGGTTTGGAATGGAAGATAGCAAGAAAGGGTTCTTGCCCATGTTGCCCAAAACGACCTTGAGTAAAACTCAAAGTCCAGCAACGGTAGAAGATAGAGAAAGGATGAGTAAAACTCCCTATGCCTCAGCCATAGGATCTCTAATGTATGCCATGCTATGTACTAGACCCGACATTGCATATGTTGTTAGTTTGACTAGCAGATATCAAAGTGATCCAGGAGTGGATCATTGGACAGCGGTCAAAAACATCCTTAAATACTTGAGAAGAACTAAGGATATGGTTCTTTCTTATGGAGGTGATGAACAGCTCGTTGTTAATGGTTACACCGATGCTAGTTGGAACACCGATCCAGATGATTCTAAATCTCAATCTGGATACGTATTTACTTTGAATGGTGCAGCAGTTAGCTGGAGGAGTGCAAAGCAAAGCGTTGTGGCGAGATCTTTAACTGAATCAGAATACATAGCTGCTTCAGAGGCTTCACAAAAAGCGATATGGATGAAAGAGTTCATTACAGAGCTCGGTGTGGTTCCAAGTGCGCTGGACCCAATGTCTATCTATTGTGATAACATGGGCGCCATAGCCAATGCGCAAGAACCAAGGTCACACGAGAAGCTGAAGCACATCAAGCTACGTTTTCACACTATCCGAGAACATGTCCAAGATGGTGACATAAAGATTTGCAAGTACACACAGATCTGAATGTGGCCGATCCGTTGACTAAACCTCTCCCGAGGGCAAACCATGACCAACACCAAACTGCCATGGGTGTTCGGTATATTACCATGTAATCTAGATTAGTTGACTCTAGTGAAAATGGGAGACTGTTGGAGATATGCCCTAGAGGCAATAATAAATGTAGTTATTATTATATCTTTGTGTTTATTATAAATGTTTACATTCATGCTATAATAGTATTAACCGGAAACATTAATACTTGTGTGATTTATAAACTAAATTAGAGTCCCTAGTAAAGCCTCTTTATAATACTGGCTTGTTGGTTAATAGATGATCATGGTTTCCTGATCATGAACATTGAGATTTTGTTGACAACAAGATCATATCATTAGGAGAATGGTATGATGGACATACTCCTATAGATAAGCATAACATAAAGATCAAGTCATTTTAATAGTTCAATTGCTATAAGCTTTCTGATACATAGTAACCTAATTCCTTCGACCATGAGATCATGCTTATCACCATCACCGGAAGGATGCTTTGATGACATCAAACACCACACCGTAACTGGGTGGCTATAAAGGTGGCATTGAGTATTCGGAAAGTATGGGTTGAGACACATGAATCAAGAGTGGGATTTTTCCATCCATATGACGTATAGATATACTCTGGGTCCTCTCGGTGGAATGTCATCCAATTAGCTTGCAAGCATTGACTGGATCACAAGGGATCACATATCACGGGAACAAGAAAAGAGTACTTATCAGTAACGAGGTTGAACTAGGTATGCAGAGATACCGACGATCAAAACCTCGGATAAGTAAACTATCGTGAGACAAAGGGAAATTGATATCGTATGTAAGTTGTTCATTTGATCGCAAAGTAATCATAGAAATATGTGGGAGCCATATGAATTTCCAGATTCCTCTATTGGTTATTGATCGGAGAAGTGTCTCGATCATGTCCGCATAATTCACGAACCGTAGGGAGACACACTTAATGATTCGATGTTGTTGAATAGTTATGGAATGATGAGAAAGAGACCGAATGTTGTTCGGAGTCTCGGATGGGATCCGGGATATCACGAGGAGATCCGGAATGGTCCATAGAATAAGATTCATATAAGGAAAGTCCTGTTTCGGAGTTCGGGAATGATTCCGGTGTTTTCACTAGGAATGTTCTAGAAGGGTCTAGAAGGTCCAGCACTCCGGAGGGGGAAGGGTACATGAATGTGTCATGACAATGTGGAATGGTTGCATCATGTAATAGGTCACTTTACTGGGCAAAATAAAGAGAGAAATCAAATCCTAGTTTGAAAGTCAAACGCCAATTTGAAAAAGTCAAATCTCAAGTTTGCTTGGTGGAGGGAGAGTAGGAAACCTACTTGGGGAGGAAGTCCCCTCCCTCTACCCGCCGGCCAAGGAGGCCGAGTTGGGGGAGGACTTCCTCCTCCCAACTGGCCACCCTCCACCTATATAAGGAGGGGTAGGGTGCCCCCTACCCCTCACACCCAAAAACCCTAGCCCCAAGCCGTCGGCCTCCTCCAAGTCGCCGCCGCCTAGGGCCTCCTCTAACTCGGCGAGTTAGGGTTTCCCCAAACCCTAGCCGTCGGCCAAGCCCTCTCCTTGGTGCCCTCTAAACCCTAGATCACCAAGGCCTCTCTCATAGTCCACCATACTCGCTCCGGCTTAAGGCGAAGCCCTGCGGGATCTCCCCTCTACTTCCGACACCATGCCGCCGTGCTGCCGGAATCACGAGGAGAGTGCTACAACCTCCGCTGCCTGCTGGAACAAGGGAGAGGAAGGTCTTCATCGAGTACCGAACGTGTGACCGACTGCGGAAGCGCTGCCGGAACACAGCGCCGGAAGGATCGTCTACACGATCTTGAGATCGGCAGAGTACGACTACATCACCCACGAGAATCTGCTCTCGTTAACCGCTTTGGAATCTTCGAGGGTGAGTTCCTCTATAGACTCGTTGCTACAATCTAGTAGATAGATCTTGGCTTGTTTGTGTGCATGCGGTAGATTTTTTTTGTTTTCCATGCTACGAACCCCTACAAGAAGTTCCCCTAGTAGACGAGGTTGTCGGCGCTTTCCGCTTCGGCGGGGTTGTCCATGCCGACGATGTGCTCTTGTACATCGTACGGCAGCTCGTCCGTTGTGGGCCCCGGCGGGATTGGGATGCCGCCGTCGCTCAGCGTCCACCCCGGAGGCATCCGCGTGTCCGGCGGCGCCATATACCTGGCCTCGTAAAGCATGCACGCCTCCCAGGTCTGGAGGGTGCGCCGGCCAAAGCCGTTCGCCGCAGCGCCGTCGCCGGGGTAGCGTTCGCCCATGGTGAGAGAAGGGAAGAGGTGAGAGAAGGTTCGCCGGAGTTGGGCTTGTGGGTGGGGGGGCTATGAGAGAGTGCGAAGATCTCCGGCGAGGAGTGCGGCTTATAAAGGCCGAGGTGAGCGGCGAAGGCGGGAGGGGTGTAGCAGCAAGGGCGGGAAAAGTAGAAACGGCGGGAAGTTAGTGACCGCCGGTCCGTCCTGCCGGTCCGTCGTGGGAGCCGAGGCGGCGACAGTGGTGCCGTAAATCGGCGACGCGTGGCTGATGCGACGGGCAGTTATTTCCCGGCGGTCGCCGCGTGGTTCCGAGGATGACAATGACTCGGCTTCCGTCACTGACTCGGCGGGTCCACGCGCCGCTTTGATTTTTTTCGCCGATTTCGCTAAGTCCGGCGTTCCCAGGGCGTACCCGGAAACCTGGATTCGGCCTGGGTAGTCCGGACCAAAAATGACCCAAATCCTGCTGAAAATAGGTTCTTGGGTACGCGACTGGACCAGTTTTCGGCGTCCGGACCGAAATTCGGCGTCCGGATCGTCCTTCTGGGTAGGCGAGTGGAGATGCTCTTAGTATTTATAGTGTTTCCCAAGTGGAGTATGTGAGTAGAGCGCTAGGTCTCACCGGCCGGATCTAGGGCGGCTCGAGCGTCGATTTTCTTGCAGTGTCTCTCTAATGGCAAGTACAGGCGCGAGTGAGGAAGCAAAGCTAGGGGATCTTCGACAATAAGGATACTCCTTCAAGTTACTCATGCGCACGTACGAGCTGCGTGGGAAGGGTGCTTGTCCTCTTCTTATTCCTAGTGGTGCTCCGATGGTCGGCGCTAGTGCTGGGGAAGGAGGGGTCAGGCAGCTTGGTCAATAAGCTCGTCAGTGGCTATGCTCTGCCTGTTCTTTCTGCATCGGCGCCATCTTCTCCCCTGGGTCTGGGAGGTGAGGATGGCGGGAGAAATTGATCTGATGTTTTTTTTAGAGAGACCACGTATTTCATTAATTGAATATCCAGTTACAAGAAGTAACACACGCGGAAACTAATAGACAAACCATGATAAAGTGATTATTCTGAATATGTAGATAAAATCCTAAAAGATAGAGAAATACAAAACAATCCCTAGATTTTCCTGCAACCACCGAAACCAGCGGTCGCCGTCCAGATCTAGCGCCACCGAGACACACTCCAGAAGATACGTCGAACCTCCACCAATGCAAGATTCAAAAAAGCACCATTGCGAAAGAGGCTTTGTGAGTCGATGAACAGGCGTCCTGCACACAGCGAGGCACATGTCGATGTGACACGTCGACCGGGGAATGTCCTCGTGCTGCCGGGTCCCATCGACGAAGTCGAGAAAGAACGGTAGATCCACCATCTCCAGACCAGCATCCTCTCTCTAGAGGAACCACCTCGCCCCGGCCACCAGCGCCATTGCGAATAACATTGAACGCTAACGACACATCGAGAAACAGATCTCGCCATATCTAAAGAACAACGAGAAGACCAAGCCGTCGATCTGAAGGGTCGAGCAGCACACGTTGCCATCAACTCCGAGACGCCGCCGTGAAGGTCGCCGCCGGTGTGGGAATAGAGTTGAGGCAGATTTATTTGGTTGGACGTCGCTCCCACTACCCAAACGACGCACCACAACATACAAGCCCTAACCCTATCTACTAGACCAGACCAGAGGAAAGGGGTCCCCTCTCCCTCCTGCCGCCGGAATGGCAAGCGGAGAGAGAGGGGACCAATGGCCTGGCCGGTGGAAATCTGTTGGGAGAAGGTTCGCCGTCGCCTCATGGGAGAGAGAGGAGAAAGACGCGATGAAATTGATCTGATGTTATTTTGCGTCTCTTCAACCTCCAAGAGGAGGCCTTGCGATGGACTGGCGGTGGCACTTCCCTTCTTCCCGGTTTTAAGTGGTTTCATCTCTAGAATCGATGAAGAAGGCCATGGCGGCGGTCCTTGTTATTCTGGCGGTGCTGATGGAACTGATCGTGTATCCAAAACCTTTCTCAGGGCCGTTTTTTTGCAAAAGTTAGGGTCTGGTTTGTATTTTATTTGTTCTTTGTGGTCCATAGTGTAACTTGTACTGGCACAGCGCATTAGTACTACCTCCGTCTAGAAATATATGATTTGAATTTGTCAACGCATGAGTATAAATACATTCAAAATTAAACAAACTGAAATCAGTTATTTATTTATGACGGAGCGAGTACTGCTCCTCATTCTAAAAGAAAAATGGATGAACTGGAGCCGTACCTGCAAATGCTGCTAGGAGAAATATAGGCCCACTCGGACCGGAAATGCTGGACTTACGGATGAAAACTTATGGACAGACATGGAACGATTCGGTTGGTGTAAATCGTTCTGCCTCCCGTGATTTTAGGGGCCTGAAATCTCCCGCTAATTTACACACCGGTCCGTAAGCCTGATTCCGTACCAAACAGTCCGTAGATGTAGCATTGCTGCTCGGTCACAAACTCGAAAATGGCTTGCTGCAGCTCATTGACTGGAAAATGGCTACACGTGCCACGTTGTGACTGAGCGATCAACTCTGCTTAAGGTGCTGTGGCTGTGGGCAACGGGACAAGGACATACGTAAGCCGACTAAAACTCAAAAGGAGACGGAACGGAAAACCAAATTACTCGGGGAGAAAACCTGTCAATGGAGAAGCAATCCAACTTGTATTCGCCAGTTCGTGTTTTTTTTTCTTTGTCCCGTTCTACGTTTTCGGGGATGAAGTGGCAGGCTTCGGCAACGGAGATATCTCTCCTCGATCGTCTTCGATCGACATCGATGGGGACAGGCACGCCGCCTCTGGACCCTTCACCTATCATCCTCTCACACGCGCCTCCCGTACGTGTCGACGTCTCCAGCACCTTCCACATCCAACGTTGCCCGCCTAATATTTATCTCCTCCTCCATTCCCAGTTCCCACCATTGATTCCAGAGGCCTGTAACGAGCTTCCTTGCTTGCTCGTGCCAAAGAGAGACCTTACCCACCCATCGCGCTCGAACCCAGCTAGCTAGCTCCGCCGGCCATGGGCATCCTCGACGCGCTGTCCGAGATGTGCCCGAGCGTGCGCACGCGCCGCCGCATCAAGAAGCGGCCGCAGCTGGAGACCGTCGAGATGAAGGTCCGCATCGACTGCGAGGGCTGCGAGCGCCGCATCCGCAAGGCCGTCGAGGGCATGCGCGGCGTCACCGGCGTCGAGGTCGTCCCCAAGCAGAACAAGGTGACCGTGACCGGGTACATCGCCGACCCCGGCAAGGTCATGCGCCGGGTGGCCCGCAAGACCGGGAAGAAGGTGGAGCCCTGGCCGTACGTGCCCTACGACGTCGTCGCGCACCCCTACGCGCCCGGCGCCTACGACAAGAAGGCGCCCCCTGGCTACGTGCGCAACGTCGTGGCCGACCCCAACGCCGCGCCGCTCGCCAGGGCCTCCTCCACCGAGGTCAAGTACACCTCCGCCTTCTCCGACGACAACCCCAACGCGGCGTGCACCGTCATGTAGCTAGATATCCGTGTGTATCTTCCCCCCGTCCTTCAGTTCGTTCTTCGTTGTGTATAGTATAGTGCTACTACAAGTTAGATTGTACTGCCTTCTTCTACTGGCTTGTATACTAGTTTGTGTACTATTTTTTTTTAGATTTTTGTGTATTAAGATCCCTTCGACTCTTCCTACCGCTTGCATGTATAATTGTTTTGTATAACACTCTATCCATTGAACACAAAGTGTATATTATTACTTGTATACATCGCTAGTTAGTTTCATGTTGTGTCAAAATGATTATCCGTATGCATTGCTTGTGTAAATATCATTTTGCACTAAGGCATACTTATGGCCGGCCAGTCCATCGACTTGCGTGAATGAATGTTTTAGTCAGATATCATGCACTAAGCGGGCAGATCATCTCAATAAAGTAACGGTTTTGCTGATTCAGTTCACTGAGAATTAAGTTATATAATCATATCGCATTGCGAGCGGGGTTATAATACTCCTCCGACCCATATTACTTGACTTAAATTTTTAAAATTTAGATAAATCTATATATACTAAATATGTATAGATTTATTTAAATCTAGACAAATTTGACTCAACTAATATGAGTCGAAGAGAGTAGATTTCAGTTACAAGTGGGATTGCTAACCCATATTACTTGACTTAAATTTTTAAATTTTGGATAAATCTATATATACTAAATATGTATAGATTTATTTAAATCTAGACAAATTTGACTCAACTAATACGAGTCGAAGAGAGTAGATTTCAGTTACAAGTGGGATTGCTACTGCTAGTAAATTTCCAATTAATGTACTCCATCATGGGTGCTCCTGATAGAGATTACCAATTGATGTACAGTACTTCATCATGGGTGCTCACGTCAGTACATCACTAATTCAACTTAGCCCGCCACGTTGATAGAGACGTATGTGCGTCAAAATAACTAGATACTCAATTATATTAGCCTCCAGGCGGGAATTGTGTGACGTCACCAAATCATGCAAGTAGTCATAAGTTACTCGTTTTGGCTTTAATCTAACAACACGAACCTTGCCACATCATCAAGTCATGCTCAGGAATATAAAGGCATGCATGTTAGTCACAAGTTACTCTTTTTGCATAAATTTTTGTGTGGTCATGAACAGTTTATTTGTTTGACGCTTGAAAAAAATATATATACTCACCTATTTATGTATTTGTACTAGTTCGTGCGCCATAGGTTTTAATGTACTATGAACTATAAATAAGGAGAATTGTTACATGTTCTTTTTCATTAGTTTTAGTTGTCTTTAATCAACTATTTATGCATTTGTTTTAGTAACATGGTTTCACATCAACACTTTGGGAATCCTTTAGTTTTGTTAAACAAAACTCCCCATGCTCGGATATTTTTCTTTGTGAGCCCATGCTCAGATGGACACCAATAGTTCTAGAGGATACAGTTGAGGACATTGAGATGGGAGGATAAAGTTGCATTATTGTGTATCAATACTTGTAGTTAACACAAATGGATTGAGAAAGATAAGGAGTAAATCTGACACTACTACAATGCTTACCTTTGTGTCAATTGGTCATTCCTTTCTGCATCTTTATGTTGATCATGATGAAAGGTTGAGGAACATGAACTTGGATGATCTTGTCCATTTCCTAGTAGCTAAATTGCCTCCAGTTGTGAGCCCTATGAGGTGAAGGAACATAAAGCATGAGGAAGTTCATGAACAAGTAGAAAGAAGAACATGTACCTATTTTGGTTGTACCGACCTTAGGTGTTAAAATGCCAGGTGGTAGAAGAATAAGGAAACTAAAAGACCATCATAGTGCAAGTAGTGGAAGCAGAATAAGCAAGAAACAAAAATCCAGAGACAAATGATAATGATGATGATTCTGACTACAGAGAACCAGTGATAGTGGAATGTGAATATGTCATCAGTGATGGTGACGAGGACTTGTATGAGGATGAGCTTCATGAGGATAAAGATGTGAAGAGAAAGAAGCAGTAGAGAAGTGATACAAGCAAGGTGAAATGTTGTATCGAGAAAGGAAAGGAAAAAGCTGAACCCGATTTTCGGAAGATGAAGATGACTATGAACCTAGATCTGATGAAGAGAATGTGAAGTTCAGGTTTAAGCCATTTAGAGTTGATGACATGAATAATCCTACTTTCCATTCAATGCAATGATACGTCCAAAACGTATCTACTTTTCCGAACACTTTTTCTATTGTTTCTCCTCTTAACTTGTGTGATTTGGATACAACTAATACAGACTGACGCTGTTTTTAGCAGAATTGCTTTGGTGTGTAGTTTTTGTGCAGAAAATCAACTTTCAGGAAAAATCACAGAAAATATGGCAAAACTCCTATTTTACCAGAAGACTCACGGAGCCAGAAGATGAGATGGAGGAGGGCCACGAGGAGCCCACACCCCCTGGCCGAGCGGGCCATCCCAGGCCGCGCCTAGGTGAAAGAACATTTCATGATCCCGAGTGTTTTGTGTGTTAGATAACAATATCAAGGATTATTTAATGTGTATTGAAGTGATGTATATCTCTACATTGAGAAGGAGTAGGAAACTGTTTTTGGGGGGCGGATAATTCGCGGGCGCAACCCTCAGAACGGGGTCGGAATATCCCACGGATTTTCTGGCCAGGGCCGGAGTTTTTGCCCAGGTCGGATAATTCGCCCCTCCAGGGGGCCGGATAGTCCACCCTCCTAGGATATGTCTCAAAGGTTGCCAAGGCGCATTGCTCAGAGAGGGGGCGGAGTTTCCCTCGGACTTTCCGTCTCTCGGGCGGATTTTCCCCAGGGGCGGATAGTCCGCCCCTTGAGGGGGCGGATAATCTGCCCCCTCGAGGATTTTCACCAAGTCAAGACCGGTGTGACCTTCTGTGTGGGGGGCGGACTTTCCCCCGGACTCTCCGTCTAGGGGGCGGATTTCCCCCCGAGGGCGGATAGTCCGCCCCTAGTGGGGGTGGATCCCAAACTTCACCAACGACCAGATTTGTGCAGGGGGTATTTAAGCCAGCCTTCCCCTCCTACTAGAACTCTTGGTTCATTCGAAAAAGTCAAGATATGTTCTTCAAGCTTCATCCAAGAGAGCTCCACCTTCATCCACCCAAAGTCCCCGTTCCTTGGGAAATCGAAGGAGGAGGACTCTATCTTCAAAAACTGCAATCAAGCGCTTAATCTCCTCTCCATTCATTTGGAGAATCGGTGATTTAGTATTTCTTGCAAATATCTAGATACTTGCTTTTGATTATACTGATAATCCTTGTTCTTGTGACAGCTTGTTGTCATTACGGGAGCCCCCAATTCAGTTGTGGATGTGTGCCCCGGTAGAGTTGTAAAGGCATCGGTTCCGCCTCAAAGGGTACCAATAGTGGAGAAGGTGGATCAGGCCTTTCGTGGCGAGATCCATCAGAGAATAGGGTGAGGCCTATTGTGGCGTGGTGGTCTTAGAACCTCCCACCCCTCCAACGCAGATGTACTTACCTTAACAAGGAAGGAACTGCGGTAAAACAAATCTCTGTGTCTCCGCGTGCTCCACTAAGGTTTCCTCGCTCCTCTCTTTACGTGCTTAGTAGCTAGGTTTGCATATAGGGAAATTCTCATAGTTGCATATCTAGAGAATTTACTTTGTGTCAAGCCTAAAATTGAAAAAGAACTAAAAAATTGAGTAGCACCTATTCACCCCCCTCTAGGTGCCCATACAATCCATTTCAATTGGTATCACAGCCCCGACTCTTAATTCGGGCTTAACCGCCTAAGAGAAGTATGGGTTCCAAGGGATATGGGAGTGATGCTCCGGAGGTAGTCACCATGAACGATCTCAAGACGTTGGAAACAACCTTTATTAGTTCTATGGAGACTAAGATGGAAGAGATGTGATACGTCGGAAACGTATCTATAATTTTTGATGCTCCATGCTTGTTTACTATCTATTTTGCTTTGCTTTGTCTACACTTTGAGGTGTTTTTATATATTATCTGGAACTAACCTATTAACAAGTTGCCACAGTGTCAGTTGCCTGTTTTCTTCTGTTTTTGGTTCCAGAAAGGCAGAAAATCAATATTCTCAAAATCTGATGGGACAAAAGCCAAAGTCAATATTTTAGCGTGGGCGACGCGAAGTCCAGAGGAGAGATGGAGAGGCGAGCCAGGGCCGCCACACCTCCCTAGGCGCGGGTGGGACCACCCCGCGCCTGGGCAGGGTGTGGGCCCTCTGGCCGCCTCCCAGCCTCGCCTCTTCGCCTATAAGAAGCACGCGATGCAGAAATGTCACATCCCAAAATTTTCCAAATTTTGTAATGTGAAAATAAATAAACAAAATAAATAATTGTTGAAATTTAGGGTGAAAAGAAACTTTTGTTTCTAAATGGAAACTTAAAATCCTATCTTGAACAAACTTTGAATAATGTTTGAACCCAACTAAATTCAAATCAAGTGGAATGCATTTTTCATAAATGCGTCTTGAAATTTAAACATTTGGAAAATAAACCAAAACCCTAAAACCCTAATGGAAGAAAAACATTTCCAAGTTATCTCCAAGATCATGGATTGGATCCATATAAAATCTGTCAACAAGTATTTATGAATGGTCAAGAATGACAAATAGAAATATTATAAAACCATAGAAATTGATTTCATTCAATTTGGAACCATAGATAAAATTTTATGAAATTAATAAGATAAGGGAATTGAATTTCCAAAGCTAATAAAGCACCTATCTAGAAATCCATACCAATATGTGAGCAACTAATCCTAAGAGAGAAATAAAAGGATAAATAAATATCAAATAAGATTTTACAAATCTGAAATCACCAAGTTTGGATCTATAGATAAAAAGATATGGATTTTATAAGATAAAGAAAGAAATATTAAATGAGGAATATTTAAAGACCAAATTAAATCTTGGCCTAAACCATAAGCAAATGGAATGAATATAATCCAAGTCCAAATAAAATAAAAGGATAAAGAGTTTTCCAAATAAAATAAAGTGGCATTAACCAAATTCTATTTGAATAAAGAAAAATCCCTAATAAGATTGATTAATTAAATCATGGGAAAATAATATTTGGAAATTACCCAAGTGGAATAAAAGTTATTTTGTTAACTTAAATGATATCAAAGAAATCTCCTAAATAAAAATTATGGATTTAAAACAATATTTGACCGCCCCTCTCCCCCTCGTGGACACTCTCATGATCGCCATGCCCTTACGAACCTAACGGTGTCCTCCCTTTGTCTTAGTGTGCCCTCCATCCTCGCCTCCGACGACAAACAGAACGTGCCCGACGCTGCGACAACTCCGGCGAGCGATTGCCGTCCACCCCAAGCGCCCCTTCGACGGTGAAGACCACCTCGAGCATCAACTCGCCACGACGAACCTGGTAACGCCCTCCTCTACCTCCCTTGCTTCATAAATCGCCAGCTCCACCGTCGTCTGACCGCGCCGCCGCCAGCCACCGTCGCTCGCGCCGCTAGTTCCTGACCAGTTGATGTGCACCGTTAGATTTTGATCAACGGCTTAGATAGGTTAACTTAAACGAACGGTACGCTCCATCTGCACCGTGCGATTTCAGTAAGATCCAACGCTCCACAGAGCTCAATCCGCGCGAACCATTTTTAACCAATCAGAGCCTCCCACGTGGACAACCTTTTGTTTTAAAAACAGAATAGAATCTATTAGATGTTTGATTTTGAAAAATGCATAACTTTAAATCTACACGTCCAAATTTTGCAAATTTTATATCAATGGAATCAGCAAGACAAGTACTTTCCAACCATGCCCTTTGTTTAGTAAATTTCTTCTGAAAAAATGGTTGTTTTTGCAGAAACTTGTGTAGGCTTATTTAGAATATGAAATTCATTCTAAAATTGTTTTTGTGATAAAATCTTTGGCAAATGGATTGTTTTGAACCTAATGACCATCTTAAACAACTTGTGGTTTCAAAAACATATTTTGTGAAGCAAAGGAATAAATCTTTGATTTAGAATATTTCTAGTCAATTAAAATTAATGTATATATATTAAAAATGCTTTTGGAGGAAACCCTTTGGGAAATGTTTTGATTTGAACTCTCTCACCCTAAACATAAGGTTTTATGATTTAAAAATATATTTTGATGAACCCTATAGATTATTGCTTAGCTAAAGGCATTTCCAACCACATAAAAGATGGATTTGGTTTAAAATTGATTTAAAAGTAAAAATCTTTTGCAAATGATTTTGCCACTTATATAAAATGACCAATAGGTGTTTTGGAATGTTTATAACCTATTAGAAACCACTTTTCCAAATAAACAATCTTTTGCATGCTTGCATGCATTGCTTTGTTTCTATTATTTTATGTGATGTTTGCTTGAATGGTAGATTGAAATTGTGCCTTGATTGATTGAATTGTAGTGATTTGAAGAGTGTGTTTATTGCAAGGCCAAGGAGTGAACTTATATTCTCTACCAAAAAGGCAAGTGATGCTTCATACTTTTGTCCCATTATTTTCACTATGCATTAGTGATATTTCTAAGTAGGACTTGCATGAATTTTACTTAGTATAAACTATGCCATGGGAAATCCTAGTAGATGAAACCTTAGTAGAAATTTCCTAAGTTAAGATTCCTACTACTATCATGCTTAGCTTAGCTAGTAGAAAACAAGGGTGGAACATATATTCATGCTATGGAATATTTCTAAGCAAAGGACTTGTGTTTTGTTTAATAAAACAACTAAGTGAATGAATCACCTGGGTGGAATGGAAGGAATGGTTTGTGTTGAGTGGTTATACAAGGCCCATTTCTATGGTTTACCTTGTGTATCTCACTTGTGGATGGCCACCCAGGAACAAAGAGATTTGAGATGTCAAATGTTGAGAAGCTTCAAGTGCAGCCACTTGGCATTATGGGCTCTGCCTGGATCATATAGGTTGCAATTACTTAGCCAAATGGATAGTTAGTGGTAGGGGATGATAGGTTGGAACGTGTCCATTCTAGTCTAAGGGAAGGCTTCTGAAAGATCTTGTCTTGGTGAAACCAAGTCTTGTGGGGAAAGTGCACCACCTCTGTAGAGTGTAAAATCTAAGTACTTAGCCATGTCCCTGGTAAAGGAAAATTTGAGCATCAAGACATGGAAGCTATCAAGAATCTCCTCATCCCAATTTCTAAGTTAAAAACTTGTGGTTGAACAAGGGTTGAAGGATCACCAATTTCTATTGGGAGATGCCTTGGGTGATTTTTGTAAAGCAAAACTTAGTGTTTTCAAATGATAAGGAAAATCTATTTTGAGCAAAGCAAGCCTAAGCTCCACTTAGCCAAATGCATATAGATTATAGACTCCACTATACTACCATAGTATCACTTGCCAATACAATTCAAATGTATTGACCCTTGTGGCTGTAACTTATTATGTTGTAGGTTTGTTTGATGTTAGTGAAGTTTATTGATTAGGATTACAAGTCTACAACCAACATGACTGCCTGTGGCACTTTGAAGATGAAGGACCCCATGCTATTGTTATATTCTGCTGCATTGTAATGAGATAGCCAAATGAGCTATGTAAGATGTAATAAAATTATTTTATTCCTGGTTATAAAGTTGTATTATGACCTATGTTCCTTGATATTACATCTTAACTGTGGATGCTAGCTATTGATCCAGGGACTAGCATTGTAAACACATGGATCTCTACCTTATTAAAGGTTGGGACCTCTACAAGAAACCCTAGGCACCCGATCAAAACTCCACGAAACCTTCTGTAGCCGCCGCCACCATCGTCCCTAGATCGGGGGGATGTGAAGTTCTTCCCGGAACCCTGCTAGAGGGGAGATCATCCCGGAGGCCTTCTTCTCCGCTATGAAGCATGAGTAGTTCCACCTTGGACTATGGGTCCATGTAGTAGCTAGATGGTTGTATGTCCTCCTTTGTGCTTTCGTGTATAGATCTTGTGAGCTCCGTTCATGATCCATATCTAATCTATTTGTAATCATGCATGTTGTGTTTGCAGGGATCCGATGGATATTGAGATTATTATGTTGGATTGATTAATGGTTTTGTCTTTATGATTCTATCATGTCTGTGTTGTTTGTGATCTTGCATGCTCTCTGTTTTAGTAGCTATCTTGGCCAAGTAGTTGCTAGTGACTCCAAGAGGGGGTATTTATGCTCGATAGTGGGTTCATGCTCTAGTTTCCAAGGGAAGTGACAGAAATATCTTCGGTTGTAGATGTGTTGTTGCCACTACGGAGAAAACAACAGTCTCTTATTCATGGAACATGTAGACTATTTACCTTACACACATTGCTTAAAGCAGTTGTTTGTTGCTTGCAACTTAATACTGGAGGGGGTTCGGATGATAACCTGAAGGTGGACTTCTAGTCATAGATGCAGTTGGATGGCAGTCTATGTATCTTGTTGTATTGCCCAATCGAATCTCATAGGATCTTTCTAACTAGTATTGCATTGTTATGCCTTGCTCAGTTCCTGTCAATTGCCCTGCTGCAATTTGTTTACCCTTCATGCCATGTTGTTTATCTAAGGAGAGCACCTCTAGTGAACTATGGACCCCGGTCCAATCTTTACGATTGATACATCCTCCAATGTTACATGTTTACTTGTTGCAAACCATTACCTTCCACACCATACGTTTAATCCTTTGTTACAGCAACCGGTGAGATTGACAACCTCACTGTTCATTGGGGCAAAGTCTTTGAGTTTGTGTTGTGCAGGTTTCCACGTTGCTTGCAACACCTTTGAGACGTTTCCTTCCTCCTAATGGTTCGATAACCTTGGTTTCTTACTGGGTAAAAACTTGCTGCTGTGCTGCTTCACACCTTGCTCTTGGGGTTTCCCGACGAAGTGCTCAACATCAACACATCACCAACAAGCTTTGCTGGCTTTCCAAGACGTCTTCACAAGGGGAGTCCTTCTCAACCTTTCTCTTTACTTTGTTTTAGTTTGCTTAGTTTCTTTTGCTTGGTTTTGTTTGCCTCTGTTTATAAAAAACTCCAAAAAATAGTTTTGTTTGGTTTGCTTTTTCTTATCAAAAACACAAAAAATTAGTTCCTCCTCCTCTGCTGCTGATGTTTTTGGCTTGCTCCACTTTTGCCAAAATGAACTCTGCTGAGAACACCAAGTTGTGTGACTTCACTAGCACAAACAACAATGATTTCCTTAGCACTCCTATTGCTCCACCTGCTCCTGATGCTACCTTTTATGAAATTAAGCCTGCTTTGTTGAATCTTGTGATGAGAGAGCAATTTTCTAGTGCTAGTTCTAATGATGTTGCTGCCCATCTGTGGTGACCCAGCATACCACTGCATGATGTAGTACACTATAGTCGTTGACATAACACCAATGAAACACTGTTCACTAGTATTACACCCCTTAGAGTGGTACAACAAAAACACAGCAGGTCCAAGACATGACTATAGGTTACAACTCAACTCTTTACATAAGATCCAGAGAACACTCTAGGTTAAAGAGAGAGAAAGAAACTTCTTACAAATAAGAATCAGAAATAAACAACTCAAAAACTATCATACTAATAAGACTAGTATCTAACTATTGGTTTGGCATTGCTGCTATTGCAATACACTATAGAAATAGGTGCTATGGCTAGAGATCCTATCTAATCAGTAACTTCGTCTTCACTTGATTTGATGTATATGTAAACTTTCTTGACTTCATTGAAGAGCTTTAGCTTTTGATGATGAATCCTGGAGTATGACTTGATGTAGACATCGTCTGTACTGGCTTTTGAACCTAGCAAGGGTTAAGAAGATACTTTGAAGACGAGCATACTCAGCAAGTTCACTAGAAAAGGAGTGTTTGATGCACTATATCTACAGCCACAGACCATAGGTCGTAGGCCATGCAAGTTTTCGTAAACATTTCTTCAAAGGTTGCTTTTATTCTAAAAAGCTATGTCTGTCAGCCTTCATGGGTTTACCAGAACTTTCATGGAGTTCCTTTCCCGCCGCGTTCGCAGCTCCTTCCCGGAATAGAGAGTAACAAGTTATAGTTCTTACATTGTGCAGACATGCATTACTTTACCCATGAGAGATCTTAGCTTTGTTAAACATCTGGGCCGTGAACCCGTTCATACTTCCTTGGTATGAGGCCCAGACTAAGATCCAAGCCAATCACTGCCCTCTCCGCAACCTCATATATCCGCACGATCCTTCAGGGCCGGCTCACCTTTGTTAAGCCCCTTTCGGGCAGGCTAAAACCCTGATGAGTTTCCCGAAGACTCTATGACCTGGTTTTGCCCTGGCAAGTGCCATATTAAATGGTCCATCCACTAAACACCATCCATAGATAATCTAGACACCAAAAGTGTGGGGCGTAAGGGTTCCCACCCATATGTTGGATCCGCACAAGGAATCACAATGTCACGTTAAGGTCTTCTTGCCTCCATACGAGAGGAAAAGGATACACCTGACTTCTCCGTCCCATTCCAAATCTCATGGTTAATGCGTAATATACGGCGCAAGAATCACTAGCGACATTGGTTGTTAGGTCCTAGATAATACGTTCCTTTACCACCGGAACTTTCATAATCGGTTATTACCTCATGGTAAATAACCTATAATCATATTATTATGAAAATAGTGTTTTTTGATCTTTTTCAAATGCAGGTGATGAAAACACTGGATTTGTAAAATACATTACAGAAAATAATCAAAGGACATGAGCAAGTGTGAACTTGCCTTTTGTGATTGCAAGATTATGCACTCACGGTCTTCGAGACAATATAAAATATCCAATATATGAAATCAGCATCATTGGTCCGGTAAGGACTAATGTTTAAGGAAGCAAGATGCTATTATTCATAAGTAATGTAATGCAATTTTGTAAACTCGAATCCCAGGAATAACGTTGATCTAGGGTTTGGAAACTGGAATGGTTACTTTAGAATGTGTTGCCCTTTTAGATTAAGTTTCACACATGTGCTTCTTATTAGGGCTTGTGAGTGTGCGTGAAACAACATGTAATTATAATACCATAAAACAATGAGATACACAAAAATGTGAAATGCTACTCAAGATTGCTTATACAATACTTGTTAACTTCAAATTTTATTTTACAAGTAAAGTCACTTATAAAGAACCTAAGTGTTATTAATCCTAAATATACAAGTAAAGCATAATGTAATGTGATTATTATTAATTGTAATTTGTTGTTTAAAGTGGTAAAAAGAATAACATTTGAAGAAAATCTTACTTAACTAAGCAGAAGTATTTAAACTTTTAAGTTAACCTTATGAGGTGTTGTTTCTAGTTATAGTCTTTAAGTAAGAAAGAATTACTCCATTTGAATAATGACATCATTAGTATTTGAGACTTATCTATCTTGGTTTTTAACTTGGTTAGTTTGGTATTAATATACTTTATAACTTAATTATAACAGACCAAAGTTAACTATAAAGTATATAATAAAGTTTTTAGCATTATACTTAGTCTTGTAGACTAAAGTTAACTTTAAAACATAGATGGGATTTAGAGTATATTGCTTATGTTATCTGTACCTTGTGTACTTTATAATGTTTCCTTAAAGTCACTTAAGAATGGTTATACTTTTATTTGGTGTAGTGGTTTCTTGATTTTATAATGGAATAGAATAATTTACCTTTTTGTAAATGAATGGTTCTAATTGGTAATTAGGGAAATCACATTACTTAACTACTTATGGTTCACTATAGGGTTTTGATTGGTTTATAAACTTGTGGTTAAAGTAAGGGAATAGGTTTTATCTCATTACAAATTATTCTTGGAGATTTTATATTAGATAAGGATCCTTTTATAAAATAATCTACACTTATGGTTGAATGATAATTCAATAAAATTGCATTTAAAACATGTTGAACCATTTTGAATTCATAATATTAGTATTTAAAACTAATACTATTTATTAGACTTTAATTGGTTAATTTTAAAAATATTAACAAATTTTATTTAACATTATATGAATTATTAATTAAAGAAATAGGTTTAAATTCAGGTTATTAAAGTGTTTAACTTTTTATTTAACTTATAAGTGGAATATTGTATTTTTAACATATATGTATTATTTTTGTGATCATTTTGGTATATAACACTTATTTTTGTGATTTAAAAATAAGATATGATTTTTATAATACTTATTACTTTATAAATACTTAATAAATATCAAATATTTAATTAAGTTGAATAATAATGTATGATTATAGTTTTAAAGTATTGTTTTTTATTTTTCTAATATTTTTGGTAATTTATTTATATTTTTTAACATTTACCATTATTAAAATATAAATTATCAAAGCTTTATAACTTGGTAAATATTTATTAAATAATAACCATTTAAATAACTCACATAATAATTTTTGATAATAGTTTCAAGTTGTAGATTTTATTTGTCCAAACATTTTCATATATTACACATATTTTTCTGAATTATAAAACAGAAGTTATTTATTTAACAAGATTTAATGATTTTATTTAATTTCTGGAATATTTGGATTTTAATGAATATGATATTATCCATTTGCTAAACAGAGAATTCCTTTTCATACCAACACTGAACCTACCCTAGACACTGACTGGTGGGACCTTTGCCATGTCATCACTAGTGTTTTTATTTATTACAGAAAACTTATCACAAATTCTAAAATGATAAAAGAAAAATAAAATTATGACATCAGCATGATCACGCTGACATCATCCCTGGATCATCCGCAGATCATGGTCGAATCTGTGAATCAGGTGCGTGAGCGGGGTTGTGGCTAGGTGCGTTGGAAAGAGGGCGTCGCAAGGAACCCTATAGTGGCGGTGCTGCTCGTTTTAGGTCGTCGAAATAGTGGTGGCGACGGTGGCTAACGGCGGCGATGGCAGATGCTCGTGGGGGAAACAAACTGGGACGAGAGCGAGCAAATTAAACGGTGCTCGAGCATCGCAAGCTCACCGTGATTGCAGCGAAGTGGTTGATGATGACATGCGCGGTCGGAGATGTGTTATTTGACAGGATTCCTGATGAAGCACGGTGGAAGGGAACGGTAAAATTCAATCGTCTCTGAGCTCCCCTTGGTGCTACGTTCTTCACAGATGATCTACGCATGCTAGCGCTTCTCCTCGACCACTCCACGGCCTCTGGAACAAGCTCTACTGATGACGACGAACCTCTCTAACTGGAGCTAGGGTTCGCTGTTCGTGCGAGAGAGGAAGAAAGAGATGCGGAGTGACGTGATAGGGTTTCACGGCGGCGTCCAGGGATTCTTGTAGACGACCGGGAGCGGTGGCACGGATCTTGACGCGACCGGCGACGGGGTGGCTGCCAGCAAGATGCTTCGCCGCATCGTGAGGTCGTCGGTGGCGCGAGGAAGACGATGCAGATATAAGGCCGAAGAGGTACGGGCCTGTGTCGGACCGCACTTGGGACAGATGGGCTGCATTTGGCTTCTCGTGGGCGACGAGTAAGAGAGAGGAAAAATGGGCCATAGGCCAGGAGCTGATTCCTCTTTTTTTTCTCAGTTTGTTTTTCTTTTTCGATTTCTATTATCTATTTTCTTTTCTAACCTTTTTATTTAAGCAATAATTTTGATTTATCTTTATGGAATTTCTTTGCTAATACTTGCAGCAATGATAAATGGTATTTTAAAATCATTTCGTGAGTTTTTATTATATAGTGCTTCAGTTTCTTTATTTTCTTTATATATATACTTTTCCTATTATTATTTGTAAGGGCTTTTGATATGCATTTAATTGAGCTAATATCCATAAACTTATTATAGAATGCATTACTATTAACTCCATGAGTTTTGATTCTTATTGATTTATAATATCAAGGAAATTTTTATATGGTGATCCTTTATTATTATTTGATCATAATATCCTAAGGATTTAATATGGTTAATATTAATCCCATGAATCTAGGGAATAACAAAGTATATATATTTTATTATAAATTACAAAAGAGTTAGGGTTTGAATTGTAAATGCTTACCCTAGGATTTAAGGTTCTTAATTTACTTATATTCTTATGTTGATGTGAATAAAGATTAATGGCTAAATGAATTGTCTTCATGTGTTTGATCTTTAATGATATCCCCTTTTAAAATAGAAAGTTATTTTCTGGAAGGTCTTATGGAAAAGAATTGATAAAGATAAGTCCTAAACACATATGGTTATGATAGTTGTAAAGAACAAAGATATGCTTAAGTGATTTTCTATAGGAAAATGTTCCTATCAAGTATTGGGGATATAAGATGATAGATCAATAACATGAAATGGATATTATGTTTGGTTAAAGATTTAGGGTTTAGTGTTTAACAAGGATTCCTATATTCCATACTTCATAATTCTGGACTTCTGATTAAGGAATTCATTTCCTAGATATTCTACTTCTTCCTATCCATCATCATGTGTTAATCATGATGAACTTTACTTCACAAAAACATCCTTATCCACCTTTTATTCTTCTAAATCCATTTATAAATCCAATGAGCTTGACACTAAAGCTTTTCATAATATTCACCTATCCAGACTTGGTTATACCAACTACTCTACTGCTAATAGTCTCTCATCCAACAAGTGGTTACTTCTAACTACATGCATACTCTTCCTTAATCATCCACCAATAATATTACTCCAGTAGCTGTATATATCAAACTTTACTTCACTTCAAGTGTTAGTATTTCCCAAGAGGAAACTACTACTTCTATAACCCAATGTTGCTCTAGCATCATCTTAATCATACTATCTTGTCTCTACTTAACTCCAGTATCTAAAATTCCAACCTCACATTGTATTAATGTGACTTGTAATGGCACCAATGTCACTTATACAGGATATAAGCATGTTCTACCCACCAATGTCACTTATACAGGATATACGCATTCAATCTTGGTGAGTAAGGCATGATCATTATAAGCCTTTGATCCTTTATGGTTTAGGTTTCTAGTTGACTAATCAAGGCTTCCATCCATACAACATTACAGTTGTATTATAATTATCTTCTGTTTAGCTCTATTGGATTAAGAGATATAATTCATTGACTATACCTACTTGATCCAATAGGACTACTCTTGGTAACTATCTTCAGGTTTCATCCTTGTAATCTTCTTTATTAACATATAATTATATCTTTTACATAACTCTTCTATCTATTCAGGAGTGAGTTAACTCCATCAAGTATCACAATGATCTTATTCTCTTCCAACACTCCCATCCTATAGATGATATTTAAAACTAGCATTACCATCTACCTCTTCTTACTTCATTCTCTAAGGACTTAGAGTGATTATTATGATAAAGTCAAGAGTTGATAGATTAAGAATTGATAGGTTAAGAATTGGTGAATCAATAGTTGACTACTCAACATTGATG
The DNA here is from genome assembly GCA_916181665.1 of Avena sativa. NCBI lineage: Eukaryota > Viridiplantae > Streptophyta > Magnoliopsida > Poales > Poaceae > Avena > Avena sativa. The sequence continues at coordinate 311,080,020 of OV702279.1, read as the reverse complement.
AACAACAGATATAAAAAATAGGGTTCATTAGAGATGATAAAGATTGATATGGAAAGAAAGATATATGGTGGATGATCTTAACTTGGTTTCTTTCCTACTCAAACTCACTAAAGAGTTAAGGTTAGGTATTACCATGATACTCATGGTATAAGTAGATCAGATTAAGATTTAGTTGTTACATTCCTATTACTTAAGTTATTTTTATAACTTGGTATTCATGAGTTGTGTAATGAATACTAGGATATGATTACCTAAGGATCAAATATAAATCATTAAATAATGTATTAGGTTTAACTTTTATTACATTTGATCTACCCTTAGATCAAATCTCCCTTACCCAAAATAAGGTTTTAACAAAGGTCATATTGAAACTTATCACAGTCAACTTGATGATCTACTTCAATTCCATCAAGTTAAGATAAGCTTCAATCTCTTTGACAAGTTTTTTTTTAAAAGCACGAAAATTATTCGGATTTTCTATGCATGAATGCAATGCACACATCTGTGTTCAGCTTATTTCTAAACTCTAATGTTGGGATGTTACACCATCTCAATAACTTTGTTGAACTTTGTGATATGCAAAAGTATAAGGATGGAGATGGAGATATTATTAAGCTCAAGCTGTTTCCTTTCTCCTTGAGAGGAAAAGCTAAAGAATGATTGCTATCCTTGCCTACAAATAGTATTGATTTTTGGACTAAGTGAAAAGATGCTTTTATTGGAAAGTACTATCCTCCTGCTAAGATTATATCTTTGAGAAGTGACATTATGAAATTTAAACAACTTGATAATGAACATGTTTCTCAAGCTTGGGAAAGAATGAAGTCTTTGGTTAAGAATTGTCCCACTCAAGTACTCACTGTGTGGATGATTATCCAGCCTTTTTATGCAGGTTTAAACTTCTCTTCAAGAAACCTGTTGGATTCAGTTGTTGGAGGTACCTTTATGGGCATCACTTTGGGTGTTGCAACAAAACCCCTTGATAATATGATGGTTAATTACTCTGAATGGCACACTGAGAGAGCTCCACATGGTAAGAAGGTAAATTCTGTTGAAGAAACCTCCTCTTTGAGTGATAAGATTGATGTTATTATGGCTATGCTAGTTAATGGGAAAGCTCCTTTAGATCCAAACAATGTTCCCTTAGCCTCCTTGGTTTCTCAAGGAGAGCAAGTTGATGTGAACTTCATTAGAAACAACAATTTCAACAACAATGCCTATAGGAATAATTTTGGTGGTAACAACAATTATAGGCCTTATCCCCCTAATAATGGCAATTCCTATGGAAACTCCTACAACAATGCTAGAAGTGCCCCCTCTGAACTTGAAGTCATGCTCAAATACTTTATTAGTAAACAAACTGCTTTCAACAAGACTGTGGAGGAAAAATATTAACTGTTGAGAAAAATATTTCCTTTTTGTCTGAAGCACAATCCTCCTTGATTAATAAAATGGCTGCTAAACCTGAAACCATGGAAAGTACCTTTGCTGCTACTCATGCCATACAAGTTACTATTGATGAAAATGTTAGGCTGTTAGCTCAACTTAATGCTAAGTGGAAAGGGAAGCTGAAATTGATAGAAACAATAGTGTGTGCACCATCACTAGAATGGATACCACTAAACCACAAGAAGTCCCTATTCCTCCTCCTACAATGCCAAAGCCCAATGAGTCTACTACTAGTGATGCTAAGTTTGATTTTGATATAGATGGTTGCAATATTTCTGAAGTGATTCTGTTCTTGCAAAAACTTGCTAGAAGTCCTGATGCTAGTGATATGCATGTTGCTTTCACCAAACACATAACAGATTCTCTTTTTAAGATTAAGGAAGAGAAGTTAAAACACAAAGTCTATTCCTAGGAAAGTAGAAGATAGTTTGGTACCCATTATTAATATGCAAGTGAATGACTTTTATCTCAAAGCTTCATGTGATCTTGGTTCTAGCGTCTCTATTATGCCTAGGAAGATTTATGAAATGCTTGATTTGCCACTTTTGGAAGATTGTTATTTGGATGTTCCACTTGATGATAATGCTAAGAAGAAACTCATGGAGAGTATTAATGATGTTCTCATCTTGGTTAACAATGCTTATGTCCTTGTTGATTTCTATGTTTTGGATGTTGAATACAATGATTCTTGTCTTATTAGTTTGGAAAGACCTTTTCTTAGAACTGTTGGTGCCATCATTGATATGAAAAAAAGAACCATTAAATATCAATTTCCATTCAAAAAAGGTATTGAACACTTCCCTATGAGAAGAGAGAAGTTGTTTTTTTCTCTTCCTTTGGAAGCAAGGTTTGATGTTAATGCTTCTTCATTTGAAAATACTTGATTTCTTGCTTCTTGTGCCTAACTTAAAGGTGTTAAAGAAAAGTACTTGTTGAAAGATAACCCAAGAGTTTCCTTGAGTCTTGTAAGTTATTACTTCAGTGATGACCTCTCATTATCCTTTTTATTTGCTTTTTTGTGCCAAGAATGACCTCTAATGAGAGGAAAGTAAGATTTGGGGAGTTGCTGTCCCGAAACAGATTTCTGTCCTCCATCATAAAAAATAGTGAGGAGTCTATGTAAGTCGTATTGAGCTGAAAATTTACGAATAAATCCCCCAGTATGTTATATAACTTTCGTTAGTTCAACACTTTTTGATTTGAGCAACATAAGATTTTATAAAAAATCATTTTCTAACTACTGGTCTGTTTTGACAGATTTCTGCCATTATTTGCATTTTCTTCTTATTGATTCCTTTTTGAGTTCTCTTTGGGGAATTGAGCTTTTTGAAGGAGTTGCTACAGTAGCATGTGTTTTTAGTGAAAAGTTTTGCTGTTCCAAAGCTAAACCTAAAGGTCTATTATCTTTTGAATACACTAATGTTTCTAATGAAGATTGTGTGAAGTTTTGTATGATGGAAAATTTTCAAGTGTAGAGAAAGAATGATGTAATGAGATGAAGAATGGACAAAATCTCACGCTTGGGAATTCCACCCCGGTGTCACCCCAAGAAATATCCAAGAGGTACAAGCGTCAAAGCTTGGGGATGCCCAAGGCATCCCTTCTTCATCAATAAAAAGCTCAGGTCTGTCTAGACACTTCGTTTTTATTGTTTCATACACTTTGTGTTGTTCTTGGAGCGTCTTAGTTTTTGTTTGCTTTGCTTAGTTTGTTTAGTTTTCTTGAATAAAGTAGTTTGGATCCCCGTTCTTGCTGTGTTGTTGCAAATAAGTTGCTTGGTGTTGGAAAGGAGTAGTAAGTTCTTGCTTGGAAGTGCAAGAGGAGCTTACATTGACTCTGACTTAGACTTTAGCATGACATGCTAGGTGTTGTTTTAACCTTATGCTTAGTGATTATTGTTGTAGCATGTATGGTTCCAAACAATTGGGATTTCTTAGTGTGCCTTGAAAGAATTATGCGTTGTTTTAGCATGCAAAACCATAGTATTGTGGTATTCTCCTTTGATGCTTTGTTTGGGTTGACTTGGAACATGCTCACACCATGTTATGACTATGAACAAGTCACCATAGCCTCTATGATCATTTAGTCCTTGACTTGTAGTACCACTCTATTCTTTGATTAGTAATGTTTTGTTGCTCTGCATGATTATGGCCATTATTGCTCTCTTAGTTGGTTGCTCCCAGTCTTTTGCTAGCCTCCACTTGTATGAGTAAGCTCTACTCATGCTTCCAACTCCCAAGAAACCAAGTTATTCCAAAGTGTCCACTGTAAACTCCTATGCATGGTGTGTTACACCATTCCAAGTATATTCTTGTTTTTAGCTATCTTCCAATTAAAAAGTATTTTTTTGTGTGAAAACTTAGTGATTAAAGCCCTCACAAACTTGATGGCACACTTTATATTATTTGCCCCTAATAAACTTGAACCATTGTGTCATCTATGTTGTATATGCTTGCACTTATACGTTGGAATTAGCAGAACCGTGCTGTCACGGGGAACATTTTCAACATTGCACTTGTACTTTGTACACAGTTGATATCATTCTCTTTTGTCTATGGATGCCACCGGTGTGAAATAAAGAGGGAGCTTGTAAGCCCATGGAGTTATGTATTTTGTGTTAGAGAAACACCTGGGCCGCTAGCCTAAGCCATGCCTAATCATGGTGGAAACTTGCAGCATCACCATAATGATCTATCTGTGAAGCATCCACAATAAAAAGCTATGCACATAGTAAATAAAAAGATCGTTGAGATGCTCATTGTCTGCTTGACTTGTCATTTATGTTATGGGATAGCTCCTGTACTGTAACACCCTCAGAATCGGCCCTATGCAAGTTTTAGCGAAAACCCGCCAAACCCGCATAGAAACGATTCGAAGGTGCCCACCAGGCACTTGCGTGCGGGTGGAAATCAAAGTAATAACATTACACAACAGTCCTCGATGGGACCCACAGAACAGATATATACAACAGCGACTCGAAGAGTCAAGAATACAGATATAATATACAAAGATCCAAATCACCTTGAAAATGAAAGAGCGTCCGTCTACGGACAAGATGCAAATGGGGCTAAGAGCCCTGAAGAATAACCAACGGCGTCCATAACCCTGCTAACGGCGTTGATCTCAAAACCTGCTTAAACAAAAGGGGTGCCGACAAAGGGCAAAGGAAAAAGAGGAGCGTCAGTACTGAGGCCAGTACACGGCGAGACTAGAATTCGGCGGTCCTCGCCTACATAGGTATGGTGGACTGAGCGGCAGCGGCAGCATGCACTAAACAACCTATAGAGACTCGATACAACTGGCGGCAATCAGAGAGGGGTAAGAAAGACCTATTCGGATCCAGCCTGATACTATCATCAAACAAACCCATCCTGGCGTTTCCCCCTCGAGACCAAACGAGGAAGTCAACCGAGGAACTCACACGGTTGGCAGTTTTACTTATTCAGTTATCGTTGCAGCAATTACTAGTCAGGTATAGATAATCGTCCTGATAAAGTAAGCAGTGGGCACTTTTAGTTATCCATTCCGTTGTAGTTGCGACACTTACTAGTCAGATACAAGTAGCATGAGATATCCCAAAAACCCAGCAGTTGTTGGTACTTTTATTTAGCCGTTCCGTTGTAGTTGCAATACTTACTAGTCAGGTACAATGGTCGCAAGCGACACTCCAAACAAGCAATTGTGGACAGTATTATTTAGCCATTCCATTATAGTGAAGCTGATTACTAGTCATTATAAAGTCAAATTTAGAACAATAAACTTTAGTTATGCTTGTCTATGGTCGAGATACTGTGCTCCAAGTCGTCCATAACCGCGGACACGGCTTTCAGAAAGTTTTACCCGGCCGGGGTGCACCAAAAGCAACACACACTCGATCAACCTCGGAAAAACCAAATCAAAACCCAACGAGGCCTTCACGACAAAGCAATCACAGGATTCAGAAATATTTCAAGGGGCCACCCCTTGGAGTACACCCGCAACGAAGTAAGCAAGCTCCGAGACGGACTCAAGGTTTGCGACAATGGCTGTAAGCGACAGCAGATCCCCAAACGGGGACTGTCGATACCGCGAAAACACTCCGCTTCCAAAACAGTACAGCGTGCTCCTCACACAATCGTAAATAAAGCAGTAAAGCATGGCATAGGTACAGGATAGTAAATAAAACCTCAAACTAGTTGTGGCCCCAAGAAATAAGACTGAATCAAGCTCTGGCTAAGGGGGGTCCCATATACCTCCCGGATGTGGATAGCGCGATAAATCAAGGAACAGGTATCAAGTACTCGGGGTCCTACGGGACACAAGTGGGCGTTCGGAAACCAAAATATTATCTATCACCCACCGATGCCTCTGCTTATTTCAATTTTAGTTGTTAAACAGGAATTAAAGTGAACGATAAATAAAGCCGAGATCATCTCCAACATCAAACATGTGGCAATACTCCAACAACTAGGGTACATGGCGACACGCAACAGCACTTGAGCAAGCGACTACGACGCGCAAGTCCAACTATCTACCAAACAACAGGTAATAGGAGGTGGCCATGGCAATATAGGGCTGCACGGTATATCACAGGTACGGAAACTAAAGCATCGCAACACAGATAGCAATAGATCAACAGGAGGGAATAAATACTATAAAAGCAAGATAGGTAGAAAGGGGGAGATGCTCGCCTGAAAACATTGTCGAAGATTCAACCGAAGATCGGGGCGAAGCTCACATCAACTCAACGGCCTTATCCGCGAAGAAGCAAAACACTAGAATAAACACCGGACGCAATATTTAATACAACGGCAGAAGATCGGCTTGATGCATGTATGATGCATGACATGGCCAAGGTGCAATGCAATTAGGTCATATTGAGCGGAACCGGGGTCCCGACAATTACTTAGGTGGTTCATGTTGTTTAGAAGCCCCGCAAATTAAATGTTGTATTAACATGGCAAAAGATAGCACCGGGTTCGCTACACAAATTTAAATGAGGCCGATATGAGACTGGATTTGCCCGCATATGGGCCCATATTTAATTATTAGGTGAATCGGCATAAGGCCCCCAAACCACAGATATCCATGTCATCGAGTCGGTCTTGTCGTTACACCGTGGAGATCTGGTCGTCGGCGCACTCAGAGTTTCGGGGATCGGTCTTCGGATCGAGGGATCGGAGATCTTGGCGCGGCTCCGGGTTCAGGGTGTCGAGGCTTGATCCTTGGGTCCGGGAAGAAGCACTTGGCGTATCCGGGTTGGAGAGCTTGTCGTTCCGTGGCGAACTTGGCGTCCTCTAGGGGAGATCATGTCGAGCCATCGGGTTGGTTTGGTCTTCGGGGTTGTGACGGCGTCATCGGTGCTCCAGATCAACAGCCACACGATTCCATCCGTCTGCAGATGGAGCTGCTCACTTCCTACTCCAGGTGCGCACCACGTCCGTGTACGCGCGCTTCCGGTCACTGATGGAGCCGATGCTCCCTTGGTGCAGCAGCAAGGACAGAGAGGCCGTGGCACGGACGAGACGCAGGAAGAAAGGGCGGAGAGGTCGCTGTCGAGGCCACGTGCTGCCGGGGACCACCGGGCTGAGGGAGCGGGCGCCGCGCACCATGGCCAGGGAGGCGGGGCTTCCGGGTTCGGCCACGACGAGGGGAAGAGGAGGCCCCGCGGCGGTGAGAGATGGCGCCGGGCGGCGGCAGAGGTTGGACGGGGCGAGACCGGCGCGGAGGAGACGGCTCGCCGGCGGGGCGAGCGGGGCGCGCGCCGGCGAGGTTGGCCGAAGGCGGGCGAGCCTGCGGGGGCGAGATAGACGGTGGAGGCGGGGCGCGGGCTCGGGCGGAGGCGGGGCGCGCGTCGGGAGCGGCCACGGCGGCGGAGGCGAGCGGGGGCGACGGCGAGCGGAGGGAGCGGAGGGAAGAGGCGGCGAGGCGCAGGATGGGAGAAGGGCGGGGCCGGAGGCGAGGGAGCAGGCGCGGGCGGCGGGGCGTGCTCGGGCCGGGGAGGAGACGGCGCGGCCGGAGCGCGGCCCGGCGGGGAGCTCTGGCGAGGCGAGGCCTGGGGAAGCGGCGGAGCTTGGCCGGGGTGGTCGCGGAGGTTCGCGGAGGGGAGAGAGGAGGGTGGCGCTGCGCCGGCGAGAGGAGCAGACGCGCTGCGGGAGAGAGAGGCCAGCGCGGAGCGGGAGGGAGGAAGAGGAGAGAGGAGGGAAGGGGCTGAGCGGGTGGGGTCGGGTAGGTGGGCCCGCGGGATGGGGTGTGGCACTGCGGGTGGGCCGGCTGCAGGAGATGGACCGGGGCAGGCGCTGCGCGCGTGTGTGCAGGCATCGGTGGGTGTGGGTTGTGTGGCTGTGTGAGAGAGAGGAGAGAGAGGGGGTGGGGGAGTTAGTCTAGGTGGCAAAGCCTGGTTGGTTGGGGGATAGGGAGAGGGTGAGGTGGCATCTGCTGATTGGCCCGGGTGATGTGGAGGGGAGGCTGGGTAGGAAGATTGGTAGCTGTAGGAATTGTTAGGGTGGACCGTTTGTAAAATCCTGGGGGTGGTCGTTCGGGTCGAAACGGCCCGTTCGACTGCCCCCGCTAAAAATACTTTGATATTTTATTTGTTTTGAACACGGCTTCTGCAAACCAATAGCAGACAAATAAAATAATCCGGAGACCCGGGGTTTTGCGTTTGAATTAAAGACGGGGCGTTTTAGAAACAATTTGGGTTTTCCCGAAATAGTTTTATGCGAACAGATGCAAGATGATGACGATGCAATGCACAAAACAACGCGATTTTCTAGTAGTGGTTTTGCGGGATGCCACATGTACCATGTGCAAGGGGTACCCCGTTGGCGGTTCTCTATGATACGCATGTACTTACTATGACAAGAACTTACAGGTGACTGAAGCTGAGTAGCATGAGTTGTGGCCCTTGTATTCAAGGGACTTGAGATTGCCAACTTATACTTTGTCAAGCATATACTTCACAGTTTGTTCACTTTAACCTTAATCACTTCAAGATGCTTATGATAGGGGCAATGAGGGTTGAAAGCTAACAAGTACCATAATTTTTGGGAGCTCCTTTTGAAACTTGAAATCCCTGCTTTCCTTATGAAGGGCCTTTCTACCACTATTTTATTGAGTCTCCACCTTCTACCTTTAGGCACCATCAAGAGAGAATAGTTGCCATTCTGTGTGTAGTGTCCCAAAACTTATTGATTGATGCATATTGTGATACTACTTGTTCTCGTGCTACTTGTATCTAGTCACTCTTATGAGCTTTGAAGGTGTCATGTGCATCTATTTGCTACTCCATGAGGGACAAGCTGAGTGCCACTATGCCATGTTTTCTGTATGTGAAACAAACAAACATTTTTCAATGTATGTTATTCATGATCTTTGTTTGTAGCCTTTCATGTTGCATGCATAGTTACTATGTCCTATTGTTAGAACTCCATCTTTCATACACATGTTTAGAGTTCTTTGATCCTAGCTTTCAATGCTTGCAAATGGTTTGATCTTGGTTTTGATGGTGCATGTCACCTCAAAAATTATTCTTTTATCACTTACCTACTCGAGGACGAGCAGGAGTTAAGCTTGGGGATGCTTGATACGTCGGAAACGTATCCATAATTTTTGATGCTCCATGCTTGTTTACTATCTACTTTGCTTTGATTTGTCTACACTTTGAGGTGTTTTTATATCTTTTCTGGAACTATCCTATTAACAAGTTGCCACAATGCCAGTTGCCTTTTTTCTTCTGTTTTTGGTTCCAGAAAGGCAAAAAATCAATATTATCGGAATTGGACGAGACAATAGCCAAAGTCAATATTTTACCGTGGGCGACATGAAGTCCAGAGGAGAGAAGGAGAGGTGAGCCAGGGGCGCCACCCCCTAGGCGCGAGTGGGCCCACCCCGCACCTGGGAAGGGTGTGGGCCCTCTGGCCGCCTCCTAGCCTTGCCTCTTCGCCTATAAGAAGCCCCCGATGCAGAAACCCTAGGCACCCGATCAAAACTCCACGAAACCTTCTGTAGCCGCCGCCACCATCGTCCCTAGATCGGGGGGATGTGAAGTTCTTCCCGGAACCCTGCTAGAGGGGAGATCATCCTGGAGGCCTTCTTCTCCGCTATGAAGCATGAGTAGTTCCACCTTGGACTATGGGTCCATGTAGTAGCTAGATGGTTGTATGTCCTCCTTTGTGCTTTCGTGTATAGATCTTGTGAGCTCCGTTCATGATCCATATCTAATCTATTTGTAATCATGCATGTTGTGTTTGCAGGGATCCGATGGATATTGAGATTATTATGTTGGATTGATTAATGGTTTTGTATTTATGATTCTATCATGTCTGTGTTGTTTGTGATCTTGCATGCTCTTCGTTGTTAGTGTAAGATCCCTCCTTTGTAAAGGAAAAGGATCCCTGTGATTGCAATGCTAGTCCCTGGATCATTGCTAGCATCCACAGTTTAAGATGAAGTACACAGATACAAAGGTTATTTATTACATCCATTCCAGAGATAAAACATAGTCTTTTACAACTCATGGCCACAAGCCTAATACAAGAGTTTTGGAATAAGTAAATAAACACAAGTCTTCATCTTCATGTGCCACAGGCAAGCATGTTGAGTGTAGACTCATGACTCCTAATCATCGTCGGAGTAACCTGCAACATCACAAGTTACAGCCACAGTGGGTCAATACTTTGGAATAGTATTGGCAAGTGATACCTTAGTAATTTTAAGTGGACTATATTGCTATATGCATTTTGGCTAAGTGTAGCTTGGCTTGCTTTGCTTGAAAATAGGTTTTTCCTATTAGTTGAAATCACTAAGTTTTTCTTCGTCAAAAACTTTCCCAAGAAACCACCAATAGACATTGGGGTCCTTTACCCTTGTTCACCCACAAGTTTTACTTAGAAGTTGGAGTGATGAGATTCTTGTAGCTTCCATGTCTTGATGCTCAATTTGTCCATTGCCATGGACTTGGCTAAGTACTTAGATTTTCCATCTGCAGAGGTTGTGCACTTTCCCCACCAGACTTGGTTTCCCAAGACAGGACCTTTCAGAAGCCTTCCCTTAGCCAAATGGACGCGTTCCAACCTATCATCCCACTACCACCAACTGTCCAAATGACTAAGTTCTAGCAACCTATATGATCAAGGCAGAGCCCATATTGCCAAGTGGTTGCACTGTAAGCTTTCTCAACACTTGGCCTCCAAATCCCTTTGTGCCTGGGTGGCATACCACAAGTGAGATACACAAGCCATATCCATGGCCTTGTGTAACCACTCAACCAAAACCACCATTCAAGTCCCATTCCACCCAGGAAGTTCATTGACTTAGTTGTTTTATTAAGAAAAGCATAAGTCCAAAAGACTTAGAATTATTTTCATCATAGCAAGTACATTCTTTACCAACCCTTGTTTTCTACTAGCTAGGCTAAGCATGGCATAGTAACTTAACTTAGGAAATTCCCTAGCAATTCTACAATACTACAACTACTTAGGATTTCCCAACATAGCATTTGGCAAAAAGTAGCATGCAAGACTTAGCAAAAATAATTCTAATGCTTATTCAAAATAAAGGGGTGGAAATATCATGAAGTATCACTTGCCTTGGTAATGGGGAGAGTAGCACTCTTCACAATCATAGTCACTAGCAATATCTACACAAAATTTGTAGCATACAATTACACACAATTTATATACAAACAAAAATATGAATGCATGCATGCAAGAAATTACTAAGTGATGTTTTTGAAAACTCTACCAAGCAAGTGCATGATACATAAACATAACAAGTCACAAAGTTTGCTTACTAAACTTATTTAGCACTAAAACAAATTTCTAAACTAAATCTATGCTCAAAATAGACCTAAATATGTTTCTGCACACAAAGTCATTTTAACAGATACTTTTTGTTAAACACATTGCATATTCAAAAAGGGCTTGACTCACTGAATCCAACGGTATAAAGTTTGCAAAAATCTAACGTGGAAATCAAAAGTTACAGCCATTTGAAATTTGGATCAAAATCTGGTTTGAATTCTGTTTTTAAATCTAACCCTAGCCACGCGTCGCGATATTACTGGCGCGTACCGGTTCGCACCGGATCACCCTTCTGTGCCGTTGGATCTAACTAACGCTGCACGGCTCAGATCTGTCCATACCCTTTCGTTAAGTGAACTATTTCTACGCGTAGGATCCAGATCTGACGGCTAAAAATCTCCTAACCAGAAACGAGCGGCGCTAGCGGCGGCGACAGGCGGCGGCGCGTCTGACTGCGGCGGTGCTAGCGCTCTAGGTCGCCCGGGGAAGAAAGGAGGCGCTTACCAGGACCGTAGTGGCGTGCTGAAGCTCGAGGTGGCTTTGGTTCGTCGAGGGGCGCGCGGACACGGCGAGGATTTCTCGTCGGAGTAGAGGCAGACGTCGGACACGGTCAGTCGTCGACGTTGGCGAGGTTCCTCGTCGCGCTAAGCCAAAATAAGGGTACTGTTAGATGCGCACAACGATGTAGACTCTAGGTGTACCAGTCAGAGGGCAAGGGCGGTGGCTACTTACGGAGGGGGTTTGCCGGAGTTCGTGCAGAGGACGGTGGCGGCCAGTCGTCAACGTTGCTGGAGCTACGGATCATGCGAGGGCGAATGAGAAGTGTTAGTAGGTGCACAAAGACTCGCTGATCTTGATAGCATGAACGAGAGACAAAGGGGAGCACGGAACTCACCGGAATTCGCCGGCGCAGTCGTCGGAACAGCGGCGGCGTCGTGCGAGTTGTGGGCAGCCTGGTGGCGTGGAGGCGAAATTGTTTGAGGGGAAATGGTCGCGAGGATGGGGGGATCTTATAGCCAGAGGCTCGACAAGAAACGCTTGCTGCATCAATGCCAATTAAGCTCGCGAAATCAGTGCAGCAACGGGCAACGGCGGAGGTCGTGCGCGGAATCAGGGGAAGACGAAGCTGACGTGGACGGGGCCCGCTTGGCAGCGAAATAAGCAGGGGGGTGTGGGGTCTGGCCGTCAGCGGCTGAGTGGGTGCGCGAGCGCGTGCGATAGAGAAACAGATGGCCCAGGTGGGCTAGCTGGGCCTGTTCCACTGCTGGGCTAGATTCCTGGCGCCTGGCCCTTTTCCTTTGTTTGCTTCTTTTCTTTTTCTATTTCGATTTTCAGGAATGGTTTTGAATTGAATTCAAACTCTTTTTGAATTCAAATCCTTCTGGGTTTTTTTGCAGGGTACAATAGTCTCCAATATAGGCATAAAAGCAAGTGGTTGCTTTACAAAGGCTTGGTCAAGCTTGGAGATCAAAAATAACAGAGACTAGGCACTTGGTTTGCAAAATTTGAAAAATGGTTTTTGAAACCATTTCCAATTTGAAAGACTTGGTTTAAATTGTACACTCAAACCTATCCTCATAGAAGGCAACAAACTTGGTTCAAAAACAAACAAACTTTCAAAGGGGGATAGCCATTTGGTTTAAATCTGCTCACATAAAATCATAGCACAATGTGCTTCTGTTTTTTTCTGAAATGAGTTTGAAACTTGATCTCAAATCTATATGCATGCATGAATGATATGCAAACTTTGAATCATGATTTTAGGGATGTTACAAATCTAACCCCCTTAAGGTGAATCTCGCCCTCGAGATTCGAATTGGCTAGCAAAATAGGTGAGGGTGGTCTTTCCGAAGATCATCTTCTCTTTCCCATGTTGCTTCCTCTTCGGTATGATGGTTCCATTGCACTTTGCAAAACTTGATAGTTTTTGTTCTCGTGACTCTTTCTGCAGTCTCAAGAATCTTGATAGGCTTTTCTTCATAAGTGAGATCACTTTATAGTTGAACTTCTTCCAAAGGTATGGTATCCTTCAAAGAAGATTCTTCCATTTCGGGGTGACATTTCTTAAGGTGACTCACATGAAATACATTATGGACTGCTGATAGAGATACCGGCAGTTCAATTTCATCAGCAACCTCTCCTTTGCGACTCAGAATCTTGAATGGCCCAACATATCTAGGTGCCAACTTTCCCTTGACTTCGAATCTTTTCACTCCACGGAGTGGTGATACTCTAAGATAGGCTCTATCACCAACTTCGTAGGTGACTTCTCTACGCTTAGGATCTGCGTAGCTTTTTTGTCGGGACTGTGCTATCTTCAACCTGTACTTAACTAATTTGACCTTCTCTTTGGCTTCTTTGATAAGATCTGGCCCAAATAAACTTCTTTCTCCCACACCATTCCATAACAATGGGGTGGTACATTTTCTTCCGTAGAGAAACTCAAACGGTGCCATCTCAATGCTGGCTTGATAGCTGTTGTTATAAGAAAATTCTGTGTAAGGCAGACTTTCATCCCAACTTGCTCCATAATCTAGGGCACATGCCCTCAACATGTCTTCCAGAATTTGATTAGTCCTTTCTGTTTGTCCATCGGTTTGAGGATGAAAAGCAGTACTGAATTCCAACCTCGTTCCCAATGACTCATGTAGCTGTCTCCAAAAACGGGAAGTGAATTGGGTTCCCCTATCGGACACAATACTCTTAGGCACACCGTGAAGGCATACAATTCTACTCATGTAGATTTTGGCTAACTTGGCACTTGTATAGGTTGTCTTCATGGGTATGAAATGTGCCACTTTAGTTAAGCGATCCACGACTACGCATATGGAATCATATCCTGATCTGGTCCTTGGTAATCCGGTGATGAAATCCATACCAATTTTGTCCCATTTCCAATCAGGAATAGGTAGTGGTTGAAGCAAACCTGCTGGTTTCTGATGCTCCGCTTTTACTCTGCTACACACATCACACAAAGAAATATGTTCGGCGATGTCTCTTTTGAGATTGTTCCACCAAAATCTTTCTTTCATGTCCATGTACATTTTGGTGTTACCCGGGTGAATAGAATACGGAGAGTTGTGCGCTTCTTGCAAAATCAGTTTTCGTAACTCCGGATCTTGTGGGACACAGATACGTTTCCCATGCCATAATGTACCCTGTTCGTCTTCATGGAAATTCTTAGCTTTCCCTAGACCAATATTTTTCTTAATCTCTTCAATTTCCTTATCGGACTTCTGAGCTTCTCGAATCTTGTCCAACAAAGTGGGTTGAACATCCAAAGACATGAGATGTCCTTCAGGCACAATTTCCAATCTGAGTTCTTTGAATTGATTACACAAATCATCTGGCAATTCTCCTTTGGTAAGGCCATTTACAAACACCTTACGACTTAGAGCATCCGCTACCACGTTTGCTTTACCGGGGTGGTATTGCAAACTTAAGTCGTAATCCTTGATAAGCTCTAACCATCTTCTTTGTCTCATATTGATTTCCTTCTGGGTGAAGATATACTTCAAACTCTTGTGATCGGTGAACACTTCGCAACGCTTACCCAAAAGGTAATGCCTCCATGTTTTGAGTGCATGGACGATAGAGGCTAACTCTAAATCATGAGTAGGATAGTTTACCTCATGAGTTTTGAGTTGTCTCGAGGCATAGGCCACAACTTTACCGTCTTGCATAAGTACGACACCCAAACCTTGATGAGACGCATCGCAGTATACTTGGAAATCCTTTTCCAAGTCTGGCAAACATAGAACTGGTGCTGTCACTAGTCTCTTCTTTAATTCTTGGAAGCTGATTTCACAACCTTTAGACCAAGCAAACTTCTTGTCTTTCTTTAATAATTCAGTCATGGGCTTAGCAACCTTTGAGAAATTCTCAATGAACCTTCTGTAGTAACCTGCTAAGCCAAGGAAACTACGAACTTATTTCACGTTCTTGGGAGATTCCCATTCAGTCATAGCTAAAACCTTAGCAGGATCAACTGCTACACCATCCTTTGTCATAACATGGCCAAGAAAACCAACTTCTTCTAACCAGAACTCACACTTGCTGAATTTGGCATAAAGCTTATGCTCTCTTAACTTCTCAAGTATCAATCGCAAGTGTCCTTCATGTTCTTCTTTGCTCTTGGAGTAGACTAAGATGTCATCGATGAAAACGACAACAAACTTGTTAAGGAATTCCATGAACACTTTGTTCATCATATTCATGAAGTATGCTGGAGCATTGGTTAAGCCAAAAGGCATTACTGTGTACTCATACAATCCATACCTTGTGGTGAATGCTGTTTTAGGTATGTCTTGCTCCCTTATCTTGAGTTGAAAATAGCCTAACCGGAGATCAATTTTTGAGAACACACAGGCTCCTTCAAGCTGATCAAACAAGTCATTGATTCTTGGCAAAGGATATTTGTTCTTGATAGTTACCTCGTTGAGTGAACGGTAATCTATGCATAACCTTTGGGTTCTATCTTTCTTCTCCACAAACAAAACTGGAGCTCCCCATGATGAAGAACTTGGTTGAATAAATCCCTTCTGCAACTATTCTCCTAGTTGCTTCTTGAGTTCTTTCAGTTCATCAATTGACATTTTATATGGTCTCTTTGCTATTGGTCTAGAACCTGGTAGCATATCTATCAGAAACTCCACATCTCTATCTGGTGGCATTCCTGGCAACTCTTCCGGAAATACATCCGGATACTCACACACAATTGGCACACTGTCCATGCTAACCCCCTTAAGAGAATTTAGCATACTCCTCTTTGCTCCAAAGCTGGTCTTGAATCTGATCCTTTTATTTTCCGGAGTTGTGAGTGAGACAGTATGGCTGGCACAATCTATCACTCCTTTGTACTTAGTCATCCAGTCCATTCCCAGAATGACATCCAAACCTTGGGAGTTTAATATTATCAAGTTAACGGGAAACTTATACTTCCCAAATTCTATGACTAGGTCATGGCATCCTGAATTCACTATCATTTCTCCACCAGGAGAACTTACTCTTATAGGACACCCAATAGTTTCTACCGGTAGTTCATTTCTTTCAACAAATGCTCTTGATATGAATGAATGAGATGCACCAGTATCAAAGAGTACAAATGCTGGAATGGAATTGAGTCTGAACTTACCGGCAACAGCGTCAGGTTCCTCATAGACCTCCTCCACATTAATGTGGTTCACCTGACCTTTCTGGAAAGGGTTGGGATTGAAAGGTCCTTCAACTTTCTTTTCGGGGCACTCATTTGCATAGTGTCCCATCTTCTTGCATTTGAAGCATTCAACCTGACTGATGTCTCTTTTAGCAGGCTGACTCCCACTTCCACTACCATTTCCACCGTGGTGGCTCTTATGTCTACTCTTGTGGCTCTTGTACTTGTCATTGTCATGACTGCGGTGATGCTTGTTGTCATGACGGTTGTGGCTGTGGTGCTTGTTGAATTTCCCATGCTTATGGGATCCTGAGCTTCCACTGTCATCATAGTGAGATCGTCTGTGAGACGATCCCGAGCTGTGCTTGTCGGAGTGTTTTCTTTTCCTACTCTCGACTTGCTTCATTTTGTTCTCCAATATAGCAGCCTTGTCACAGAGCGACTGATATGTGGGAACATAAGCCACAGCCAGCTGTAGATTCAGCTCATCATTCAAGCCTTCCAGAAACTTTTCCTTTCTTTTGGCATCTGTGTCAACCTCATCCGGTGCATAACGCGCCAGATTGTTGAACTCTTCTATGTATTCAGCCACGCTGTGGTGGCGCTGCTTCAGGTTGTGAAACTCCTTCTTTTTCAGGCTCATCATTCCTGATGAGATATGAGCAGTGCGAAAGCCATCTTCAAAGATAGCCCAAGTCACCTCATCTAAAGGAGTGGTGATTTGGAAGTTGTCCCACCATGTGGCGGCTGGTCCTTCCAACAGATGCGCTGCGAACCTGACTTTTTCAGCATCCGTGCAGCCCACGGTCACTAAGTCCTTGTTCACAGAACGTAGCCAATCATTGGCTACCATGGGATCAGTCGTCCCTGAGAACTTAGCTGGCCTCAAACGCAGAAATCTGGTGAGCATATCAAAACCCGGAGGGTTGTTGTTGTTGTTATTGGGGTTGTTGTTGTTATTCTGGTTTTGGATGAATGTTGTCATCATCTGCATAAGCTGTGTTTGAGCATTCATCATCTGTTGCATTTCTGGAGTGATGTTGTTGGGGTTGGGGTTTGCGCGACGGGGAGGCATCTGTGGTTTGTTCAAATAGAGATAAGAATGAGATACCCATAGATGTTTTATGCACAATACATCACAAGCAAACACATAGCATGCAACACAATATAAAAGTTCAACAACCAGGTAACAAGTTCTCGTAATAAAACACACAAGTGGCAAGCCATCCACATGTCGGATGGTCCAATAATAAGTTCACAAATAACAAGTACGATAATGAAAGATAAACGAGTAGTCAAGTCTACTCATCAGCATCAATCTCCTCCTCGACGAAGGTAAGACGTGCGTTCTCCATCGCGGTCTTGTTCTCCTCAATAGTAGTGGTCAAGGAATCGATCTTGGTCTTGAGAGCCCTCTTCTGGGAGCGAAGCCTCTCGATCACCATCTGCTGCTGCTCTAGCTCGAAATCCTTGGACTTCAGTTCTTCAGTCATGTCCCGGATCTTCTTGTTCCTATCCTGGACGCGTTTCTCCTGACTCTTGAACTTACGGTCCTGGGTCTCGAACTTCGTCTCCATTTCCTTGACTATCTCGTCCTGCTGTGCGAAAAGCTTGTCCTTCTCGCGAAGCTGCACCTGGAGCTCGTCATTGTTGAGCATGACATTGGTCCTGTCCGTGTCCACGTGCCTGATGAGAGACTCTAAGTCCTGGAGATAGAGACGTATCGGCTCTGCTGCGTCCCTCGAGTCGTCCTCAAAGTCGATGGACTCTCCATCATCATCACGTCTTCCGAAGACGTGGAAGTGGGTGCCCCTAACCTGACGGGAGTGACGGCCTAACAGACGTCCTATCAGGTCCTGCATGACGACCTCCATGCCTCTCTCCCTGTCATCGTGCATAAGCTTGAAGACGATGGCCTCCGTAGTAGGCTCTGTCTGGCGTCCGGGCTGGTTCACCTTGAAGCCCCAAAGGTCCTTCCTCTCGAACTTGGTGAGTGGGTGCACCATGATGGTGGGAAGAGGGAGATCGAGCAAAGTAGTAAGCTCAACGATACGAGGACCAAAACGGGTAACCTAGAACTCCTCAACAGTGCTGATGGTAATAGGCATCTATTTATAAGATAGAAAAGTTAGAGCAACACTATTTAAGATAAACAAAGACAAACATCATATACACATCCTTGGAACACAAAATCACACAAGTCATGCATACATGAATCCATTACATCAATCAAGGTCCAAACTTATTTAAGGTATCATTTTGGAAAATAAGGTGATAGGTGGTGGTCCAACTAATGAAGTGCGTTCACAATCCTATCTCACTGGATCTGTTGGCTAACACAATATTCCTAGAGGCAATCCACCTATCTTGTTCACATGATTCCATCACTAAGTCTATAATATCTCCCCTTAAGGTTTGGTTGGTGGCTTCCAATTCTTGGGTAAGTTCCTTCTCTTTCTCTAAGTCTTTTTGGAGGTTGAGCATTCTGCACTTGACTCTAGCACTTAGTTCTTTGATAGTCCTCCAAGCTGCTTCTCTTGATGACTCAAATAATGTGGTGTGCATCACAGTGTTGGTGTACATGCAGAATCCTCTTTCTTTGTGGTTGTCTTCCTTGTTTTTGTACAAGTGAAGTTCCACCCACCAATACTCCACTCCTTCATCCATCACTGGAAAGCCTTTGTACACAGCTGCACCATGTGCTTCCATTGCCACCATGAGGTCCTTGAGAATTTTGGGAAACTCAGTTTCACACTCCAAGGTCCTGGTCATGAGTGGTCCTTTATTCACGGCTTCGTTGATGGAGTTCATCTACAAATAGAGATGAGAGTGAGAAGATTAGAAAAGTTTTACGAGAAGAATAGACAAGTGTAGAAGTAGTTGAAATTTTTTCCTTAGTGGTTTTCCAATCCTAGGGTCATAATCCTACAGGCAACACAGTGCTCTGATACCATCTGTAAGATCCCTCCTTTGTAAAGGAAAAGGATCCCTGTGATTGCAATGCTAGTCCCTGGATCATTGCTAGCATCCACAGTTTAAGATGAAGTACACAGATACAAAGGTCATTTATTACATCCATTCCAGAGATAAAACATAGTCTTTTACAACTCATGGCCACATGCCTAATACAAGAGTTTTGGAATAAGTAAATAAACACAAGTCTTCATCTTCATGTGCCACAGGAAAGCATGTTGAGTGTAGACTCATGACTCCTAATCATCGTCGGAGTAACCTGCAACATCACAAGTTACAGCCACAGTGGGTCAATACTTTGGAATAGTATTGGCAAGTGATACCTTAGTAATTTTAAGTGGACTATATTGCTATATGCATTTTGGCTAAGTGTAGCTTGGCTTGCTTTGCTTGAAAATAGGTTTTTCCTATTAGTTGAAATCACTAAGTTTTTCTTCGTCAAAAACTTTCCCAAGAAACCACCAATAGACATTGGGGTCCTTTACCCTTGTTCACCCACAAGTTTTACTTAGAAGTTGGAGTGATGAGATTCTTGTAGCTTCCATGTCTTGATGCTCAATTTGTCCATTGCCATGGACTTGGCTAAGTACTTAGATT
This sequence comes from Avena sativa, assembly GCA_916181665.1. Classification (NCBI taxonomy): domain Eukaryota; kingdom Viridiplantae; phylum Streptophyta; class Magnoliopsida; order Poales; family Poaceae; genus Avena; species Avena sativa. Next base: position 311,060,064 of record OV702279.1, on the reverse strand, counting down.
TTCCATCTGCAGAGGTTGTGCACTTTCCCCACCAGACTTGGTTTCCCAAGACAGGACCTTTCAGAAGCCTTCCCTTAGCCAAATGGACGCGTTCCAACCTATCATCCCACTACCACCAACTGTCCAAATGACTAAGTTCTAGCAACCTATATGATCAAGGCAGAGCCCATATTGCCAAGTGGTTGCACTGTAAGCTTTCTCAACACTTGGCCTCCAAATCCCTTTGTGCCTGGGTGGCATACCACAAGTGAGATACACAAGCCATATCCATGGCCTTGTGTAACCACTCAACCAAAACCACCATTCAAGTCCCATTCCACCCAGGAAGTTCATTGACTTAGTTGTTTTATTAAGAAAAGCATAAGTCCAAAAGACTTAGAATTATTTTCATCATAGCAAGTACATTCTTTACCAACCCTTGTTTTCTACTAGCTAGGCTAAGCATGGCATAGTAACTTAACTTAGGAAATTCCCTAGCAATTCTACAATACTACAACTACTTAGGATTTCCTAACATAGCATTTGGCAAAAAGTAGCATGCAAGACTTAGCAAAAATAATTCTAATGCTTATTCAAAATAAAGGGGTGGAAATATCATGAAGTATCACTTGCCTTGGTAATGGGGAGAGTAGCACTCTTCACAATCACAGTCACTAGCAATATCTACACAAAATTTGTAGCATACAATTACACACAATTTATATACAAACAAAAATATGAATGCATGCATGCAAGAAATTACTAAGTGATGTTTTTGAAAACTCTACCAAGCAAGTGCATGATACATAAACATAACAAGTCACAAAGTTTGCTTACTAAACTTATTTAGCACTAAAACAAATTTCTAAACTAAATCTATGCTCAAAATAGACCTAAATATGTTTCTGCACACAAAGTCATTTTAACAGATACTTTTTGTTAAACACATTGCAGATTCAAAAAGGGCTTGACTCACTGAATCCAACGGTATAAAGTTTGCAAAAATCTAACGTGGGAATCAAAAGTTACAGCCATTTGAAATTTGGATCAAAATCTGGTTTGAATTCTGTTTTTAAATCTAACCCTAGCCACGCGTCGCGATATTACTGGCGCGTACCGGTTCGCACCGGATCACCCTTCTGTGCCGTTGGATCTAACTAACGCTGCATGGCTCAGATCTGTCCATACCCCCTCGTTAAGTGAACTATTTCTACGCGTAGGATCCAGATCTGACGGCTAAAAATCTCCTAACCAGAAACGAGCGGCGCTAGCGGCGGCGACAGGCGGCGGCGCGTCTGACTGCGGCGGTGCTAGCGCTCTAGGTCGCCCGGGGAAGAAAGGAGGCGCTTACCAGGACCGCAGTGGCGTGCTAAAGCTCGAGGTGGCTTTGGTTCGTCGAGGGGCGCGCGGACACGGCGAGGATTTCTCGTCGGAGTAGAGGCAGACGTCGGACACGGTCAGTCGTCGACGTTGGCGAGGTTCCTCGTCGCGCTAAGCCAAAATAAGGGTACCGTTAGATGCGCACAACGATGTAGACTCTAGGTGTACCAGTCAGAGGGCAAGGGGCGGTGGCTACTTACGGAGGGGGTTTGCCGGAGTTCGTGCAGAGGACGGTGGCGGCCAGTCGTCAACGTTGCTGGAGCTACGGATCATGCTAGGGCGAATGAGAAGTGTTAGTAGGTGCGCAAAGACTCGCTGATCTTGATAGCATGAACGAGAGACAGAGGGGAGCACGGAACTCACCGTAATTCGCCGTCGCAGTCGTCGGAACAGCGGCGGCGTCGTGCGAGTTGTGGGCAGCCTGGTGGCGTGGAGGCGAAATTGTTTGAGGGGAAATGGTCGCGAGGATGGGGGGATCTTATAGCCAGAGGCTCGACAAGAAACGCTTGCTGCATCAATGCCAATTAAGCTCGCGAAATCAGTGCAGCAACGGGCAACGGCGGAGGTCGTGCGCGGAATCAGGGGAAGACGAAGCTGACGTGGACGGGGCCCGCTTGGCAGCGAAATAAGCAGGGGGGTGTGGGGTCTGGCCGTCAGCGGATGAGTGGGTGCGCGAGCGCGTGCGATAGAGAAACAGATGGCCCGGGTGGGCTAGCTGGGCCTGTTCCACTGCTGGGCTAGATTCCTGGCGCCTGGCCCTTTTCCTATGTTGGCTTCTTTTCTTTTTCTATTTCGATTTTCAGGAATGGTTTTGAATTGAATTCAAACTCTTTTTGAATTCAAATCCTTCTGGGGTTTTTTTGCAGGGTACAATAGTCTCCAATATAGGCATAAAAGCAAGTGGTTGCTTTACAAAGGCTTGGTCAAGCTTGGAGATCAAAAATAACAGAGACTAGGCACTTGGTTTGCAAAATTTGAAAAATGGTTTTTGAAACCATTTCCAATTTGAAAGACTTGGTTTAAATTCTACACTCAAACCTATCCTCATAGAAGGCAACAAACTTGGTTCAAAAACAAACAAACTTTCAAAGGGGGATAGCCATTTGGTTTAAATCTGCTCACATAAAATCATAGCATAATGTGCTTCTGTTTTTTTTCTGAAATGAGTTTGAAACTTGATCTCAAATCTATATGCATGCATGAATGATATGCAAACTTTGAAATCATGATTTTAGGGATGTTACAGTTAGTAGCTATCTTGGCCAAGTAGTTGCTAGTGACTCCAAGAGGGGGTATTTATGCTCGATAGTGGGTTCATGCCTCTAGTTTCCAAGGGAAGTGACAGAAATCTCTTCGGTTGTAGATGTGTTGTTGCCACTAGGGAGAAAACAACGGTCTCTTGTTTATGGAACAAGTGGATTGTTTACCTTACACACTTTGCTTAAAGCAGTTGTCTGTTGCTTACAACTTAATACTGGAGGGGGTTCAGATGATAACCTGAAGGTGGACTTCTAGTCATAGATGCAGTTGGATGGCGGTCTACGTATATTGTTGTATTGCCCAATCGAATCTCATAGGATCTTTTTGTTTGGTATTGCATTGTTATGCCTTGCTCAGTTCCTGTCAATTGCCATGCTGTAATTTGTTTACCCTTCATGCCATGTTGTTTATATAAGGAGAGCACCTCTAGTGAACTATGGACCCCGGTCCAATCTTTACCATTGATACATCCTCCACCGTTACCTGTTTACTTGCTGCAAACCATTACCTTCCACACCATACATTTAATCATTTGTTACAGCAACCGGTGAGATTGACAACCTCACTGTTTGTTGGGGCAAAGTCTTGAGTTTGTGTTGTGTAGGTTTCCATGTTGCTTGCAACACCTTTGATACGTTTCCTTCCTCCTACTGGTTCGATAACCTTAGTTTCTTACTGAGGGAAAACTTGTTGCTGTGCTGCTTCACACCTTGCTCTTGGGGTTTCCCGACGAAGTGCTCAACATCAACACAACACCATCAAGATGTGTCAAATGATAATGCGTCTCTCCCCATCCGCAGCATCACCTCCATATACCTCAGAGGCTACCACTCCGCAATCCAAGGAAACGGGTAAAACTGATTCCAAAGATAACGAAGTGGTTGGTGATGGCACTAGCAAGAGCTCCTCCTCAAAAAGGATAGTGGTAAGGAAGGATACAATGAGGTTTCTCATGTGTATTCCCCTAATCCACCTATCCCACACCCACATATACATAATAGGAGTGATCCACCCAAACTTTCAGCATCTACTTTTAATCAATGACAATTTTTTATGAAGTCTCATGTGTGAAGCTCCTCCATTGAGTTGTGGAAAATTATAGAGAATGGTCTTCATGTTGGAGATCCCAACAACCTAACAAGAAGAGAGGTTGTTGACAGCCAAGTCAACGCTATGGCTCTACACATGATTCAGCTTGGTGTGGGTGACAAAGACATGCCACACATTCAGCATCTTAACACAACTAAGGAAGCTTGGGATGCCCTCACCGAGCTCTTCATTGGAAATGAAAGCATGAGAAGAAATAGATATGATGCTTTGAGTAATGAAGCTGAAGGATTCTATATGTTGGATGGATAAGACCATGAGGACATGTATAGGAGGCTCAAGTTAATAGCCACCAATTTCAGAAATCATGGTGCCTCTCGTGTTGATGATGCTTGGATCAAGCGCAAGTATGTCAGTGCTCTTATGCCATTTGAGCCCACAGATTTTAAGAGTCTCCAAGGAAGGAATAACTACCACCTAATGACATCCAATGAGGTAATGCAAGAGATGTCAGCTTTCAAAGTGGTTGCCAAGAATGCCGAAGATGCTCGTGCACGAGCCATGGGGATGCAAAAGGAGTCAACGTGACCTTGAAGACAAGTGTGGATGATCATGATGAAGATGACATAGAAGATATGGACTGTCCCGAGGATGTAAAAAGAATTCATGGACAATACATGGCCTTCTATGCTAGAAACTTTTGGAAGTATCTAGCCAAAGCCAAATCTGAACTAGAACGCAAGAGTGGAGCATATGAAAGAAAGGAAAACGGTCCCAAGTTGAGAACTTGTTTCAACTATGGAGATCGGCTGCACTTTGTAGCCTAGTGTCCATACCAAAGTAGGGAAGATAACGGAGGAAGACTCATTCTCAAGGAAAAGTTAAAGGCTCCACGCAAAGAAACAATTTGTAAAGAAGAATGCTCCTTTCAAGAAGCAACCAAATATTGTTCTAGTGGCTCAAGAAGAATATTCTTCGGAAAGTGAAGATGAAGACGAGGATGATAGCTCTCGAGAGGTGGCTGCTATAGTCACCACATCTATACCAACATCTCTCTTTGACTCTCCGAACGAAAACATCATCAACAAGAACGCTACTTGTCTCATGGCAAGAGGTTCCGAGGTATCAACTTCTAACACTTCTTTTCCTAAGGCTATGATTGACATGGATGATCCTACTAGTCTTAAGGTTAAAGAAGAGATTATTGCTTTGTACTATTACTTCACTAACTTGCAAGGTGAGCACAAAATACATTTTGAGGCTCTTATGGACCAGCTGGCCCAAAATGAAGTGCTTCTTGAAGAAAAGGGCAGGATTGAAAGGGAGGATGCAATGGAAATTGCATCCTTAAAAATGCTCTAGAAGAAGAAGAAGAGGATCGGGTTTCTCTTGAAGAGAGGCTTGAGTCTATTGAGGAGTCACATGAAGAAATGATGACAATCTTGTTAAGGAACGTGACAATGCAGTAGCAAAAGCAAAGAAGCTAAAGAAAGAAAAGGTTGACTTTAGGGCTGCTCATTCTAGACTCTCCGAGGAACTGGAGAAACTTGACATTGCTCACAAGGCTTTGAAAAGTGAATTATATATTCTCAATGAGTCGCATGATCAGCTCCAAATTCGATTTTACAAATATGATGTTCCTATCACATATAAATCAACATATATTCACAAGGAAAATGCTAGGGTGGTAGATGAGCTTGTCAATGACATCACACCCAAAGGTAAGGGTGTACTTGATGATATTCTTGGCAAGCAAAGATCAAATCTTGGAAAAGAGGGACTTAGATATGTCACCAAGTCCAAGAAGAAGAAGGACAAGAAGAAGAAGACCAAGATTCAACAAGCAAAGACAATCACCATTGAGAAGAATGTCACAAAAGACAAAACTGACCATATTGGTTTTGCAGGGTCTCTCCAAATTATGAACTCTTTTTTGATTATTATTGTGATGTGTATGCTTATTATGTTGGTCCTTTTGATGAATATGTTGCTTGGTCTATTTGGGTTTCAAAGACCCTTGTTACTAACATGAGAGGACCCATTGAAAAATGGGTACCTAAAACCAAGAAGTAATTCTCTTGCAGGGCTATGCTTTCGGTGGGTCTAAATGGGTGCTGGATAGTGGGTGCACTAGTCATATGACCGGAAGCAAGGAGATCATCATGGATATGCGACCCAATCATGATCATATTACAGTCTCCTATGTGATAAGTCTAAATCTGAGGTATTGGGTCTTGGCAAGGTTATGGTCGCCCACGATACCTCTCTCGTGGATGTCATGCTTGTTGAGACCCTCGGTTACAATTTACTTTCTGTTTGTGCCCTTGGTAAGATGGGCTTTGCTGTTTTCATTGATGGTGATTTAGTGGTACTCTTGTGGAGCAAGTCTCTAAAGGTCGCTTTCGTTGAGTACATCGAAAATGACCTGTATGTGGTGGACTTTTCGGGGAAACCCACTTCGGGTCCGATGTGCTTATTCAGAAAGGCCGACGTGGGCTGGCTATGACATCGCCGTTTAGCCCATGTCAACATGAGAACTTTTCAAAGTCTTCACAAGGGTGGCCACATCCTTGGACTAAAAGACAATGTTTCCATTGCCAAAGATCGTGTTTGCAGGGCTTGTGTTGAAGGAAAAATGCATGACTCTCCCCACAAGAGGAAAACTATTGTCTCCTCAAAGAGGATCTTGGAGTTACTTCATGTGGACTTATTTGGTCCTCCATCTCATGCTAGCCTTGGTGGTAAGAAATATTTCTTGGTGATGGTTGATGATTACTCAAGATACACTTGAGTCTATTTCTTCAAGCTAAAGAGTGAGACTCAACAAACTGTCATTGATTTTGCCAATGAAGTTCAGCGTCAACACAACGTCCCCATTTTGGCAATAAGAAGTGACAAAGGCTCCGAGTTCAAGAACTACACGTAAAATGAATTTCTAAGTGAAGAGGGGATAAGACATCAATATTCTGCTGCGTACACCCCTCAACATAATGGTGTAGCCAAGAGGAAGAAACGCACTTTGATGGATATGGTTAGATCAATGTTGGCTGAATTCAAGTCTCATTACAACTTTTGGGCTGAAGCCATATCCACCGCTTGTCACTCATCAAATCGGCTCTACCTCCGCAGGATCTTGGAAAAAACTCTGTATGAAATACTTACCGGTAACAAGCCCAACATTTCGTACTTTCGGGTATTCGGTTGTAAGTGTTTCTTTCTCATCAAAGGAGTACGCTTGTCTAAATTTGAGTCTAAGGCTTTAGAATGTACTTTTGTTGGTTACGGTGCCGAATCCCACACTTATAGAGTCTACAACAAGCTCTTCGGAATTGTGGTAGAATCTTGTAGTGTGGAATTCGATGAAAATGATGGCCCCATGTGGGGCAAGTTGATGTTTGTGATGCAGATGTTGAAATACCCCAAGATGCCATAAGAAGAATGGGCGTGGAATTTTTCCGCCCCATTGAGGAACCCCTTGTGGCGGATCGGGAAGGACAATGCTCCACTCGAGTGGAGCCCTCATCTACACAAGATCAACAAGCCCCTACTGCTGGAGAAACCTCTGCACCAACACCACAACCTGCTAAATATCACCTGTCTTCTGGGCAAAATGGTAGTCCCAGGCCGGACTATCCGCCCCCTCCAAGGGGCAGAAAGTCCACCCCTGGCACTCCATGTAAAATCCCAAAAATATGAAACAATGATCATCAAACTCTAATCACTAAAATTAGGGTTAACAAAAACTTTGATTAAATAAAAACCAAATGAATGCATGTGAGTATGTGATGATTTGATGAATGCATGAATGGACTTTTGTGATTAACCTAAATAGAAAGGAATGGTTTAAAGATGAAAATAACATCATATAAAACATTTCCAAGCAGAAACAAATAAAGAGAAAATCAAAAACAAATCAAATAAAGCAAATGGTCATTTTTGCCAATCTTGCTCACTAGGTCCCTTTGAGTGTTTCTAGTCCAAGATTTCAAACAGAAACTTTTCCAATTCTTTTCACCCCTTGCTAGACCAAGTAAAAGTGAAGCAAAGCCCACCCTTCAAACTTGCAGAAACATTTCGCAACTTGTTTCAAATCACATTTTAAAATTGAATCTTTAACATATGTGAAGATCACACATTTTCAAAACCCAACCAAACCAGTGCCCCTTGACCAATCCAACTAACCAGATACTCCCTAGTATGTGCCTAGCAAACCCACCAAGTTCGAATCCAAGATTCAAATTTGAAATTCTTTTGTCCATTTCATCAAACACCTTGTCAGCAGCAAACAAACAAACACAAAACACTATTAGGAGCAGTGATTTTGGCCAACCTTGTTCCCTCTCTAGCTCACTCTATACTATCAGTAGATGATCTAGCCCAATTAACAAGCCTTAGCACCACTGTGAGCTTGGCATAGCCATCAATGGTGACCATGTTGATCCTAACTTTCCACCCACATGTCGACAACAAGCTAGGAGAAGAACCAAGCCTAGCAAGCATGTCTGGAGCACTGACCACCGTCCATCGCCACCCCCTGTCCAAGCCTCGAGCATTGCCAGCCCCTGGACCACACCGCCCGAGCAAGCCAAGACTCTCTACGAGCAAGCCGAGAGCGCCAACCACGACACACGCCCACAGACCACGCGCCGTCCTTGCGTGATCGCCAGCACCCCAGCAACCCCGCGGACATGCCTGTTCGCTGCCGCGCGGACCATAGACGCTGTGCGCCATTAAAGTCACCGTCAGAACCGCCCAGAGCGCCGCGACATTCCGACCATCTCGCACCGCTCCACGCCTCGCCACCACGCCGTTGAGCTTCGCCAGGGAGCACAACACCGCCCCCTATCTTCACCCATGCCAGTAGCACTTTGTGTTGTCGACACCGACGAGCTCCACCCACGCCATTCGGTCCCCTTCAGCCACTATAAAAGGAAGCCTCCCCGGCTCATTTTATTCACACCAGTTCACTCCCCACCTCTCACTGATCACACCCACTCACTTCCGGATCAAGGAGATCACCAGGTGGCCAGAATTTCACCGGAGTTCGCCGCTGCAGAGGAGGAGAGGCACCGTCGATTGGAGCTGCCCCAGGAGAAGCTGCTGGTACCAGGAGAATTGCCGTCGTCGACTTCGTCGTTCTCCCCCGTCGCCGACCATCGCCTGAGCCCCGATGAGCCTCCCAGGACCCCCACTGGTCGCGCTAGGGTTCTGTCTCGCTGGCGCTACCCGACGTGGACGATGAACTAGAGCCGTTCGATTAGAGTTAGATCGTGCAACCTAGATCACCCCGTACCGTTTTGCCACTCGTTGTCTCACTGACGAGTGGGTCGCTCACTTAACCAGCCCGTGCGTGCGCTGTGCATAGTGGGCCGGCCCAGTTAAACATCCCGCGCGACCCAACAATTCAAATTTAGTTTTATTCATTTAGTTCTAAACTTAGTTTTGTACCTAGATTTAAAAATCAACCCAGGTCGATTCACTGAACCAAAATGCATGAAGCCATTTTTTTTAGAAAGGTACTGGAATGCTTAATCCAAGCCCGTTGGATTCAGACCATTTAGAATTGTAGATCGCCCATGGTAAAAATAAAAAGGTAGAAGCTTTTCTGCATTCAAACATTTTTCAAAATTCTACCGTAAGAGCCTTTGAATTGATTCCAACTCTCAAAAATCACATTTAACCATACCTTTCAGAATATATAAAAATATATAGGTTTACTTATAGAAATAATGATCAAGTAATAAAAGAATGCCACATAGGCATTTCTAATCACTTTAATTAATTGAAATAAAAAGGTTAAAACTTATTAAATTGTGACACCACTTTAAATCACATTCCCATGTACTGAAATATGTGGTGATGACATGTGTCAACATGATCCCATGTTTGAGTTGGAGAATATTAAATCTTAAGTAGCTTTTCCATGAGTAGAAATTACTTTTCTCAAATAAAATAAAGGAGACAAGTGCTTTAATACTTGTAATGTTAGTGATGATGCTAGATCATCTAGTGTGAACTTTTGTGTGATGATTAGAAATAGTTAAGTATTGTTTGGTGATTGTGTACCTCATATTTATTTATAGACGCTAGTACCGACCAAGGATACGAGGAGGAAGGAGGTTACTACGAGGAAGAAGCCGAGGAGAACTTCAACCACTGCTCTGCACAAGGCAAGCTAACACTTGCAACTTAGCAAGCTTATACTAATATCTTAGCAAGCAAATACTTTCAAGCTACTCATTAAGCAAGCTAACACTTGCAAGATACCCTACTTATGCAAGCTACTACTTGCTTGTTACTATGCCAACTATATGCCTTAAGCATATGTGATTATACCCACTTGACACACCATCCTAGTTTTACTTGCAAGCTTAGTATCTTATTTTCTTTATTAAAAGCTTTCTATCAAAAGTTTACTTAGTGACTTGTAGATTCTAGAAAGATAATTGAAGGTAGCATAAAGAGCATAAAACTTGGCCTAAGTTAGATAATATTGATGTCATCCTGAGGCATGAGATTTTACTTAGATAAGATACACTTGTTTACCACCCCTCATTAGTATTTACCCCCACTTATAGATGCTAGTGCTAAGCATAAAACTTGATCAACTTTAGATGGGAATACTTGGTGAAAATATTTATGAAAACCTTAGAATGATGAGTCATTCTACTGAAATGTTTTGATATGTGTTTCCGAACACCAAATGATTTATGATGATGAAAATGTTAAGGCATGAGCCTTAGCCCTTTACAAAACTGATGGTTGTCTAGATGTGATACCATTCCAATTTTACCGTACAACCACAATACCCGAAATTTGGGTAGGGCTTGACTGGAAATTTATATACCTTAGTATGGGTTCCCTTGCGGCCAAGGTTTGAGCTGAGGCTACCTTGTGAAGATTGTTCACATGTGCAATACCCAAGATGACAGTTGGTCATGGTTGGGTGGCCAAACTCACAGGAGAGGTGCCTATACTAGGGCGTGTAATTGAAAGGTTAGGATTGATTATCCGCATACTGAGTATGGTGAATTCAGGATTGTTCCTGACGGATGTATCGAATGTTGTGGTGAAAGTGTACAATCTCTGCAGAGTGTCAAACTATTCGAATAGCTGCGTCCGCGGTTATGGACAGTTGGAGTGGCCATACTGTTCCCCCGTCAGATGTTTTCAAATGACTTGTGAAATGATTTGTGACTTTGACTGGAACACAACAGTGTTGTGACATGAAATTCAAGTTCCCACTTAGGTGTTATAAAACTTTCAACTAGATTTCTTTGCTTCTAAACTTAGTAGAGGTAAATCTGGCTTTTTGCAAAACAACCCTAGAGCTTAGTATATCCTATTCAAAACCAACTCACTTGTTAGTATTAGTTTGCGAGTACTTAAAGAGTACTCATGGCTTTGTCCCTGGCTATTCCCGTGGCCAGACTATGAAGAGGAGTATCAAGAAGATGGACAGTAGGAATCTTACGACAACTAGGATCATCTCCCATCGTCAGCATTGCCTGTGACTCTGAAGATGGAGCTTCGCCTATGCTATCATTACTATTAGGTTATTCCGCTACTTGAATTGTATTAAGAACTGGATCATGAGATCCTTATTTGTGTAAGACCTTATGTATGGTTTGTAATGGATGATGTACTGTGATATCCAATCTGTTATGTCTCGCAAAAATGATAATCCTGGGATTGCGATGTATGGTATAACATGCATCTGTGATTAAAAATCTGGGTGTTGACACTCCAACTCGCTCCAGGGGACATCGTGAAGAGCAAACCAGTCAAGAAAATCCCAGGCCGGATTCTCTGGCCCCAAGGGGCAGATTATCCGGCCCTGTCTCTCCAAGTTCCACTAAGGTTGTTCAGAAAGAAGAAACTATGGCCACTTATCCCAGGCCGGATAGTCCGGCCCCACCAAGGGGCGGATTATCCGGCCCTGAAGAAACAGAACAGCAACAGTCGCCTGTTTCAAGCTCAGACCAGAATCAAGGGCAAGGTAGTGGCCAAGACAAGGATCCAAATGCTGAATCAACTCCTTCTAGAAAAAACAAGGAAATTGAGCTCGTCGTAAAGCTCGCGCCAATCGGAACCTTGAGTTAAGGGGTCACACTCTTGACAAAGTTGTCGGTGATCTAAGAAGAAGAGTGTCTACTAGAACAGAACTTGCTAGCTTATGTGATCATCAAGCACACATTTCAATGGTTGAACCAAAGAAGGTCTTTGATGCTCCTGAAGATCCCGATTGGGTGGTTTCAATGCATGAAGAACTAAATAACTTTGAGCGCAACAAGGTTTGGAAGCTCGTAGAGAAACCCAAAGAATGTCGCAATGTTATCGGCACCAAGTGGATTTTCAAGAACAAACAAGATGAAGATGGCATTGTTGTAAGGAATAAAGCAAGGCTAGTGGCTCAAGGATTCTCTCAAGTGGAAGGCATTGATTTCGGCAAAACTTATGCTCATGTGGATCGTCTTGAGTCCATCTGTATCCTTCTTGCCTATGCCGCTCATCATAATTTTAAATTATAGCAAATGTATGTTAAGAGTGCTTTTCTTAATGGTCCACTATATGAGTTGGTATACGTCAAGCAACTCCCAGGATTTGAGGATCCCAAATTTCCGAACCATGTCTACAAACTCGATAAGGCGCTCTATGGCCTTAAACAAGCCCCATGTGCGAGGTATGAGCACCTTAAAGAGATTTTGTTAGACCGTGGATTCGAAGTTGGGCAAATCAATCCCACTCTTTTTACTAAGAAGGTTAATGGGGAGATTTTTGTATGCCAACTATATGTAGATGACATTATTTTTGGCTCTACTAACCAAGCTTTTAATGATGAATTTTCAAAGCTTATGACTGACAGGTTTGAGATGTCTATGATGGGAGAATTGAGGTTCTTTCTTGGATTCGAGATTAAACAACTTAGAGAGGGAACTTTCATTAATCAAGCTAAGTACATACAAGACATGCTCAAGAGGTTCAAGATGACGGACCTGAATGGCGTTGCTACTCCAATGCAAACTAAGTGTCATCTTGAGCTAAATCCAAAGGGTAAAGACGTGGACCAAAAGGTATACCGATCCATGATTGGATCTCTCCTTTACCTTTGCGCATCTAGGCCCGATATCGTGTTGAGTGTAGGAGTGTGTGCAAGGTACCAAGCCGCTCCTAAAGAAAGCCACTTAGTGGCGGTCAAGAGAATCTTCAGATATTTAGTTCATTCCCCAAATTTTGGTTTATGGTATCCCAAAGGCTCCAGTTTCTCTCTATGTGGCTACACTGATTCAGATTGGGCTGGTGACAAAGATGATCGAAAATCAACTTCTGGTGCATGTCAATTCTTGGGCAGGTCTCTAGTGTATTGGTCTTCGAAGAAACAAAATTGCATATCACTCTCAACCGCCGAAGCTGAATATGTTGCTGCTGCAAGTGCTTGTACACAATTATTATGGATGAGGCAAACTTTAAAGGAATATGGTGTCAATTGTGACAAAGTGCCTCTTTTATGTGACAATGAAAGTGCTATCAAAATTGCTTACAATCCGGTGCATCATACAAGAACAAAACATATTGAGATTCGCAATCATTTCATTCGGGATCATGTTGCTCGTGGTGATACTGCACTGTCTTCTGTGAGCACGAAGAACCAACTTGCTGATATCTTCACGAAGCCTCTTGATGAAGCAAGATTTTGTTATTTGAGGAATTAACCAAATATCATAGATTCAAGGAGCTTGGCTTGACTACCCTTGCATACTCACTTACTCTTCTTCATGTATTTGGTTTAGATGCGGGCATAGCCATAGGGGAGTGTGGTCCTAATTGATTGGGCTAACCCTCCCCTCATAATACCGAAAGCAAGAAAAATCATTTCCCTTAATATCATTTTGTGATATGTGGGTCATCGATGAGCATTGGTTTTGAACTCAAGATACATCTTCGCGGTGTCATGCCATGCACTCCAACATGGTGGCTTCGGCCACTGCCCTCTTCCTTGAGAAGAGTTGGTTTCTATTGGCTCTCTGTGGTTTTTCTCGCATATCTCTTGTTCTTATGGAAAACACACCCAATTTTGGCTTTTGGTTGATTTGTTCTTGCAACTTTGGGTGTGTAGTACCATCTTAGTTTGTTGATCTAAACCCAAGCCTTTTCCCCTCCTTGAACCATCTATTATTGCACACAAGTCCTTTATACACTTTCGATGGGTTTTGCAAGGAGTGCTCTGGCCTGAATCTGTGTTTACAGAAATTTAGAGGGGGGAGGACTATCCGCCCCAAGTGGGGGCCGGATTATCCGCCCCAGGCAAAATCTTCCCTTTAAAGGCTGGGCTCGGGGAGGAAGGGCTCAAACAGAGCATCCAGTCCTCCCCCAACCCGTGCTCTGCCCCAAGCCGCCGCCGGAGCCTCCGCCCCTCCCCGGAGTCAATTCGACCACCGGATTCTCCGGGCTCTCCCCGGATCTTCTTCCCCACGCCTCCGGGTACCTTCTCCTCCGAGCTTTTCCTCCAATGAGTGAGGGTAACTCCCTCATCCATCTCCTTTGTATGGAATTCATTGTTTTGGTGGAAATCTCGTTGTAGAAGCTACTTTGTGTTTCCTGTGCTTGTTAGGTTCAGTATTATTGCAACCGTAGTGCCTGATCTGTGCTGCCTTGGTGAATCTGGGCCAAACCGGATTTTTTTTGCGGGGGGCGGATAATCCGCCCCTGCCAGGGCCGGATAATCCGGCCTGGAGATTCACTGTCTGTTCTAGCTTGGTTCGGATTTCCACAATGCACATCTCTGGACCGTGGATTGTTTTCCTACTATTTCTAAGATTCCTCTTGGACTTGTGTGTATGCTTATCCCCATGCTACCTCTCCCATTCTTTTCACAGGTGGTTCAAGTGCTCCTAAGGCCCCGCTTGTTTCGCTGTTTCGGTTACGGTGAGATCCGAAAATTACGGAGATGCGAAGGATTTAGACGGATGTCAGTTGGTCCGTAAAATTTACGCCCTAAAACCCGGCTAACCAAGCGGAGCCTAAGACCTACATGCGTTGTACCCGTGCCTGTTATCTCAGGCCCACTGCAGAGGGTAAGTTTGTTAATGAAACTGAGGTCCGCAGGTTGGCAAGAGAGTCTGAACGGATGGCCGAGGCAGCAAAGAAAGCCAAGAGGGTTGCATCTCGCAAGGTAAAGGGAAAGGGCAAGGGCAATCAGTCCCGGCCCAACTACAAGGCCATGGACAGCATTGAGTACTCCTCCATTCACCAAACCCATTATTATGCCGATGCTGACAGTGATGGTCCTCCGGAGGATCCCATGTTTTGGTGCTCTCACTTTCGGTCCATTCATGATGATGTTTATGCTACTCTCAAGATTCGCCCTATGCATCCTCTGAATATGACTGAGGCTCAAACCAAGTCAAGAATTCGTGAAGCCTTAGATGTGACTAATAAGATGGGGCTGCATCACCTTATGACACTTTAGTGCCACTATGACTCCTCTCTGTTGAAGCAGTTTTTCTCTACTCCTGTGATCTGCAGAGATGAGCTTATGATAGCCCTCGTCGACGTGGAGTCTCTTCTTCTTTGTTCCCTGGCAACAGAGCCAGAAAACTTGTTGTCTGACAGAGAGGACTTCGTTGGAAACCCCAAGAGCAAGCTGTGATGAGCAAAGCAGCAAGTCTTCCCTCAGTAAGATACCGAGGTTATCAAACCAGAAGGAGGAAGGAAACATCACACAGGTGTTGCTAGCAACGCGGAGACCTGCACAACATAAACTCAAGACTTTGCCCTAACGAATCAGTGAGGTTGTCAAGCTCACCGGTTTGCTGTATCAAAGGATTAAACGTATGGTGTGGAAGGTAATGGTTTGCAGCAAGTAAACAAGTAACAGTGGAAGATGTATCGATGGTAAATATTGGACCGAGGTCCATAGTTCACTAGAGGTGCTCTCCTTAGATAAACAACATGGCATGAAGGATAAACAAATTACAACAAGGCAATTGACAGGAACCGAGCAAGGCATAACAATGCAATTACTAGTCAGAAAGATCCTATGAGATTCGATTGGGCAAATACAACAAGATACATAGATCGCCATCCAACTGCATCTATGACTAGAAGTCCACCTTCAGGTTATCATCCGAACCCCCTCCAGTATTAAGTTGCAAGCAACAGACAACTGCTTTAAGCAAATTGTGTAAGGTAAACAGTCCACATGTTCCATGAACAAGAGACCGTTGTTTTCTCCCTAGTAGCAACAACACATCTACAACCGAAGAGATTATTTTCACTTCCCTTGGAAACTAGAGGCATGAACCCACTATCGAGCATAAATACTCCCTCTTGGAGTCACTAGCAACTACTTGGCCAAGATAGCTACTAACAACGGAGAGCATGCAAGATCACAAACAACATAGACATGATAGAATCATAAAGAAAAAACCATTAATCAAACCAACATAATAATCTCAATATCCATCGGATCCCCGCAAACACAACATGCATGATTACAAATAGATCAGATCTTGATCATGAACGGAGCTCACAAGATCTATACATGAAAGCACAAAGGAGGAGATACAACCATCTAGCTACTACATGGACCCATAGTCCAAGGTGGAACTACTCACGCATCATACCAGAGAGAAGGCCTCCGGGATGATCTCCCCTCCGGCAGGGTGCCGGGAAGAACTTCAGATCCCCTCGATATAGGGACGATGGTGGCGGCGACTACAAATGGTTTCATGGAGATTTTATCGGGTGCTTAGGTTTTCTGCATCGGGGGATTCTTATAGGCGAAGGGGGAGGCCGAGGAGGCGGCCAGAGGGGTCAAACCCTACCCAGGCGCGGGGTAGGGCCCACCCGCGCCTAGGGGGGTTTGGACGCCCTGGCTTGCATCTCCGTCTCGTCTTCTGGATTCTTGTTCCCCACGGAAAGTTATTGACTTTGACATTTGTCCCGTCCAATTCTGAGAATATTTCTTTACTAACTTTTCTGAAACCAAAAATAGCAGAAAACAGGCAACTGGCACTGTGGAAACTTGTTAATAGGTTAGTACCAGAAAACATGTAAAAAGCACCTCAAAGTGTAGACAAAGCAAAGAAAAGTAGATACTAAACAAGCATGGAGCATCAAAAATTATAGGTACGTTTCTGTAAGATCCCTCCCTTTTAAAGGTAAGGATCCCTGTGATTGCAATGCTATTCCCTGGATCAATTGCTAGCATCCACAGTTTAAGATGAAGTACACAGAAACAAAGGTCATTATTACATCGTCATTCCATAGATAACATAGTCTTTTACAACTCCATGGCCATAGGCCTAATACAAGAGTTCATTCATAACAATAAAATAAAGTCTTTATCTTCATGTGCCATAGGCAAGCATGTTGAGTGTAGACTCATAACCCCTAATCATCATCAGAGTAACCTACAACATCACAAGTTACAACCACAGTGGGTCAATATATTGGGATAGTATTGGCAAGTGATACCTTAGTAGAATATTAACATCTAGTTACTACATGAATTTGGCTAAGTGTAGCTTAGGCTTACTTTGCTCAAAATAGGTTTTACCTATTAGTTGAAAACACTAAGTTTTTCTTTGACAAAACTTTCCCAAGGAACCACCAATAGAAATTGGTGAACCTTCACCCTTGTTTAACCACAAGTTTTAACTTAGAAAATTGGGTTGAGGAGATTCTTGATAGCTTCCATGTCTTGATGCTCAAAATTGTCCAATACCAGGGACATGGCTAAGTACTTAGATTCTTCCATCTGCAGAGGTTGTGCACTTTCCCCATAATACTTGATTTTCAAAAAGACAGGACCTTTCAGAAGCCTTCCCTTAGACCAAAATGGACGCGCTCCAAACATATCATTCCCCTACCACCAACTGTCCATTTGGCTAAGTTATTGCAACCTATATTATCCAGGCAGAGCCCATAATGCCATGTGGCTGCACTAGAAGCTTCTTAACATTTGGCATCTCAAATCCCTTTGTTCCTGGGTGGCAATCCACAAGTGAGATACACAAGGTAAACCATAGAAATGGGCCTTGTGTAACCACTCAACACAAACCATTATTTCCATTCCACCCAGGTGTTTCATTCACTTAGTTGTTTTATTAAGCAAAACATAAGTCAAGAACTTAGAAATATTTCTCATAGCATGAATATATAGTCCACCCTTGGTTGCTACTAGCTAGGCTAAGCATGGCAATAGCAAGTATCTTAATTTAGAGGAAATTCTAACATTACTACAACTACTAGGATTTCCCAAGCATAGCATATAGATACTTAGCAAAATAATCATGCAAGTCCTATACAAAATATTTTAATGCATGGGTAAAATATTGGGATAAAAATATGAAGCACCACTTGCCTTGGTAGTTGGGAGCGTAGCAACAACAATCTTCACAACCACAATCACTATTAGCACCAAAATATACACATGAAATAATAGCACCACATTCACATATCAAAATATACAAACAAAAATATATGGATGCATGCAAATGTCATGTAATGATTTTTCTAAGTCAAACAAGACAAGTATACAGTACTGAATTCATAAACAAGACAAATACTTACTAAACAAACTTTATTTAGTCTCTAAATCATTTTTCAAATAATTTCTATACTCAAAACAAGCCTACAAATGTCTCTGTAAAAATAATCAATTTTACAGGAGCAAAACATTAAACACATTGCATAAATGGATAGGATTCTTTCTCCTGATTCCAATGATATATAATTTGCAAAATTTGAACGTGTGGATCAAAAGTTATGAATTTTGCAAGTTTGAATCACTAATAGATCTAATTTCAGATTTTAAATCAAACCTACAGACACGCGGCGCTTTATGATTCGTCGATACCGCTTCGTGTGGATCGATCAACGAGAGCCGTTAGATTTAAGTGGAAGCGCATGGTTAGATCTGCGCGTAACGGTTCGAATAAGTGATCTAATCCTGAGCCTCAAATCTAGATCTAACGGCTGCGAAGCTTGCGACCAAAGTCTGGCGGCGCAGCTGGGTGCTGGCGGCGGCGGCGCTACTGGCGGCGATGGTCCGGTGAATACAAGAGGGGCTGGGGTGTGTGGTGTGGCTTACCAGACTCGCAAGATCACGAGGAAGCTCAATGTGGCAGTAGCTTGTCGAGGGGCGCACGGACACAGCGGCAGGACCTCGTCGGAGTTGCTGGCGGCGTCGGGTGCTTGCAGATGAAGACATTGCCGAGGCTCTGGATCGCCCTAGGATGAATCAGATGGTTCAGGAGGTGCGCAAGGCCGTGGCGAACATGATAGCATCGGAGGGAAGGCAAGGGGCCGTCGCGCTTTACCTGGATTGCACGTCGGAGTCGAGTGGTGGTTCTGTCGTTTGCGGATGCTTACGGAGTCGACGACCTGGGTCACGAGAAGGCAAAAGAAAGGCATCAGGGGATGCACAAGGTTGCAGTGACTGTACTGGCGAAGTTAGGAGTCAAGGGGCGCACGGCGCTCACTGGAATTCGCTACCGGAGCTCGTCGGTACCGCGACAGAGTTCGGCGAAATATGGGCAGCCTGGTGGCGGAGCGAGCAAGTGGTGTGAGGGGAAAGGTGCGGGGTGAGGAGAGGGTTTTGTAGCCGGAGCAGGGGTGAGGAAACGCCGGCAATAACTCGGGTTTTAAAACGCGGCAGTGATGGCGGAGGAAACAGCCAGCGACGTGGTTGTGGGCGTGATTTGGGGAAGACGGTGGTGAGCTGCCGAGGGTCCACTAGTCAGCGACTCATTAGGTAGCCCGGGTGCGGTGAGAAAAACAGGAAGAGGGGGAAATCCCGGGTGGGCTGGCTAGTGGGCTGCTTCTGTTTGTGGGCTCAAATGCCAGCGCAAGCCCTTTTCCATTTCTTTATCCTTTTTATTTTTCTGTTTGAATTTCCAGGAAACAAATTCAAATGATTTCAAAAGTTTTTGAATTCAAACTCTTTCTGGATTTTTATAAAGTGAAAACTACAAATATTTAGGTATAAAACCATACTGTTTCACCAAAATTGCTTTGGTCCTTTGGAGTTTTAAAATAAAACAGTGCCTTTAACAAAGTTTTAATATAGATATAAAAATGGTTTTGAATTCATATTTTGTTTTGAAATTTTTGTCCAAGCTTTGGAATACATTAATCAACCATAGGATCAAATACATTTGGTTTAAAACAAACAATCTCATTTTAGAGAGTAGCATTGGATCAATGCTTTGCTTACATAAAATAATAGGCATTCAAATGCTCCTGTTTTTGTAATGACTTTGAAAATGATCCTAAAATGATTATGAATGCATGGATGAT
Organism: Avena sativa; assembly: GCA_916181665.1. Lineage (NCBI taxonomy): Eukaryota > Viridiplantae > Streptophyta > Magnoliopsida > Poales > Poaceae > Avena > Avena sativa. Next base: position 311,040,093 of record OV702279.1, on the reverse strand, counting down.
ATGCAAACTTTGAAATTATGATTTTAGGGATGTTACAGTTTCCGACGTATCAAGCATCCCCAAGCTTAACTCTTGCTCGTCCTCGAGTAGGTAAGTGATAAAAAGAATAATTTTTGAGGTGACATGCATCCTCACAATAAAGATCCAACCATTTGCAAGCATTAAAAGCTGGGATCAAAGAACTCTAAACATGTGCATGAAAGATGGAGTTCTAACAATAGGACATAGTAACTATGCATGCAACATGACAAGCTACAAACAAAGATCATAAATAACATGCATTGAAAAACGTTTGTTTGTTTCACATACAAAAAACATAGCATAGTGGCAATCAGCTTGTCCCTCATAGAGTAGCAAATAGATGCATATGACACCTTCAAAGTTCACAAGGGTGACTAGAAACAAATATCACAAGAACAAGTAATATCACAATGTGCATCAATCAATAAGCTTTGGAACACTACACACAGAATGACAACTATGCTCTCTTAATGGTGCCTAAAGGTAGAAGGTGGAGACTCAAGTAATGGTGGAAGAAAAGCCTTTTTGTAAAGGAAGCAGGGATTTCAAGTTTCAAAAAGAGCTTCCAAAAATTATGGTACTTGTTAGCTTTCAGCCCTCATTGCCCCTATCATAAGCATCTTGAAGTGATTAAGGTTAAAGTGAACAAAGAAGGAGTATATGCTTGACGAAGTATAAGTTGGCAATCTCAAGTCCCTTGAATACGAGGGCCACACCTCATGCTACTCAACTTTAGTCACCTGTAAGTTCTTGTGACTGTAAGTATTTGCATATCATTGAGAACCGCCAACGGGGTACCCCTTGCACATGGTGCAGGAGCTATCCCATAACCAAAATGACAAGGCAAGCAGACAATGAGCATCTCAGCAATCTTCTTATGTACCATGGGAATATGGTGCTTTTTCTCTCTTTCCTCTTTTCTCAATGCGTCTCTTTTTTTATAAGAAGAATGCTTCATAGATGTCACTATGGTGATGCTGCAAGTTTCCACCATGATTAGGCATGGCTTAGGCTAGCGGCCTAGGCGTTTCTCGAACACAGGATACAAACTCCATGGACTTACAAGTTCCCTCTTTATTTCACACCGGTGACATCCATAGACAAAAGAGCGTGATATCAATTAAGTACAAAGCACAAGTGCAATGTTGAAAATGTTCCCCGTGACAGCACGGTTCTGCTAATTCCAACATATAAGTGCAAGCATATACAACATAAATGACACAATGGTTCAAGTTTATTAGGGGCAAAGAATATAAAGTGTGACATCAAGTTTGTGAGTGCTTTAATCACTAAGTTTTCACATAACAAAATAGTTTTTAATTGGAAGGTAGCTGGAAACAAGAATATACTTGGAATGGTGTAACACACCATGCATAGGAGTTTATAGTGGACACTTTGGAAAAACTTGGTTTCTTGGGAGTTGGAAGCATGAGTAGAACTTACTCATACAAGTGGAGGCTAGCAAAAGACTGGGAGCAACCAACCAAGAGAGAAATAATGGCCATAATCATGCAGTGCAACAAAGCATTACTAATCAAAGCATAGAGTGGTACTACAAGTCAAGGACTAATTTATCATAGAGGCTAATGGTGACTTGTGAGAGTCATAACATGGTGTGAGCATGTGCCAAGTCAACCCAAGCAAAGCATCAAAGGAGAATACCATAATACTATGCTTTTCCATGCTAAAACAACGCATAATTTTTTCAAGGCACACTAAGCAATCCCAATTGTTTGGAACAAGACATTCTATAGCAATAATCACTAAGCATAAGGTCAAAACAATACCTAGGATGTCATGCTAAAGTCTAAGTCACAGTCAATGCAAGCTCCTCTTGCACTTACAAGGAAGAACTTACTACTCCTTTCCAACACCAAGCAACTTATTTGCAAAACAACACAGCGAGAACGGGGGTCCAAACTACTCAAGCAAACTAAACAAACTAAGCAAAGCAAACGAAAACTAAGACGCTCCAAGAACAACACAACAGTGTATGAAACAATAAAAACGAAGTGTCTAGATAGACCTGAGCTTTTTATTGATGAAGGGGATGCCTTGGGCATCCCCAAGCTTTGATGCTTGTACCTCTTGGATATTTATTGGGGTGACACCGGGGTGGCATCCCCAAGCTTGAGCTTTTGTCCATTCTTCATCTCATTGCAAAGTAGATACTAAACAAGCATGGAGCATCAAAAATTATAGATACATTTCTGACGTATCAGCTTCACACCATGAAGTGGATGACCGGGACAACTATGATTCAGTCAGACTTCCGTATCTTTGGTCAGGTCCTTGGGTATGCCTTTCATGGGCGTGATACAGCTTTTGTCCACCGCATCATTTCTCCGCTTAGGCCATCCAAGGACACTGTTCTTGATCCGTGCTTGACATCTGATGGCATTGCTGGTACCTTTGCTGGCCTTTCTCCTTTGTATGCCACTCTTGTTGGCTTGTTTCGGGACAACATCTCTTTAAGTGGGGGGAACAATGATAAGATCCGTGGTCACCTGGTTCCCTTGCTTGCTTTTGCACATGAGTGTTCCACCAATGCTGGTTAGTCTACAGGTTACAAGTTGGATGTTATGGATTATATCTATCATGAGATGATTGATGATATGCTCAACCAGATCTCCATCCCATATGCTCCCTTTATTATGATGCTCATCAAGCACATGTTGCCACATGAGGATTTTGGTACTGGTTTGGATGGTGTTCACAAGCCCAAGAAGATCTACAATAAGGCTCAGAAGACCTCTCACCCTTCCACTACCCCTGAGTCCTTCATGCGTGATGCAAGGGCTAGTGGTTGTCATCCCGCAGTGTCCCCAATGGTACGTGAGGTCAAGAAGCTCAACTGGTTTCAGCGGCACATCCTTTGTATGGGCATTGATACTAACAAGGGCTAGTATGAGGAGTACAAGAGGAGCCATGGGATGGCCCACACCTAGTAGCTCATTCTCCACCATGTGTCTGGGGCAACTGGCCATCCACCACCTCCTACAGCTCCGGAACTGTATGCTCAGTGGAACACATCAGGGATCAACTATGGAGAGCTCGAGAGTCACATGTTTCCTCCACCAGCGAGGGCGCCTACTCCTCCAGTTGATGATGATGATGAGTATGATGGCGAGGAAGGGGACGTGGATGACTACGACGAGGACAAGGACGAGGACAAGGAGGAGTGATCTTCTGGGGCGCTAGCATCGCTCTTCTTCCTTTTTGGCGTTTCGATGCCAAAGGGGGAGAAGTAGTTCTATTAGGTCTCGGATTTGCATGGGTCGGACGCAAGCATTTGCCTCTTTATCATTTGTTTTCTCCATTTGCTTGCTTGTGCCCTTTTAGCGTTGAACTTATTTGTGCTTGGTTTGTATAAGACTATGCCGTGTGATACTATGTGTGCTAGTGTGTGGATTTCTGGAATTCTAGATTTATCTTGTGGAACTATTCATATGGAATTCTGGATTTATCTATGGAGTATGGTATTCTGTTTAAGGCATATGGAATTATGGAGTTATCTATTGTTTGCATCAATATGATGGGTTGTGTTTGAGGCCTAATACTCTCATATTCACATTGGCTATTTTCACATCCCGGTGGTATGACTATGTTTCCTAAATCACCTTGTTTTAGTTGTCATTGTTATGAAATTGGCTTGCTCTTTAGTGTGTGCATTTGTATTCAAATGCAAATTATAAATATGCACACATTTAGGGGGAGCCTCTTTCATTTCCTTAAGGTGTTGTTAGTAGGTTTCATTGCAAATCCTAGTATTGTCATCTAACACCAAAACGGGGAGATTGAAAGAACATTTCATGATCACTAGTGTTTTGTGTATTAGATAACAATACCAAGGATTATTTAATGTGTGTTGAAGTGCTGCAGATCTCTACATTGAGAAGGAGTTGGAAACTGTTTTGGGGGGGGGGGCGGATTATCCTCTAGGGGCGGATATCCGCCCCTCCCCAAACTCAAAAGGGCGCAACCCTCAGAACGGGGCGGAATATCCCACGGATTTTCTGGCAAGGGCCGGATTTTTTGCCCAGGCCGGATAATCCTCCCCTCCAGAGGGCCGGATAGTCCGCCCCCTAGGATCTGTCTCAAAGGTTGCCAAGGCGCATTGCTCAGAGAGGGGGCGAAGTTTCCCCCGGACTTTCCGTCTCTGCGGCGGATTTTCCCTAGGGGCGGATAGTCCGCCCCTTGACGGGGGCGGATTATCCGCCCCCTCGAGGATTTTCACCAAGTCAAGACCGACGTGACCTTCTGTGTGGGGGGAGGACTTTCCCCCGGACTCTCCGTCCAGGGGGCGGATAGTCCACCCCTAGTGGGGGCGGATAATCCACCCCCAAACTTTACCAACGGCCAGATTTGTGCAGGGGGTATTTAAGCCAGCCTTCCCCCTCCTGCCAGAACTCTTGTTCATTCGAAAAAGTCAAGATCTGTTCTTCAAGCTTCATCCAAGAGAGCTCCACCTTCATCCACCCAAAGGCCCCGTTCCTTGGGGAATCGAAGGAGGAGGACTCGATCTTCAACAACTGCAATCAAGCGCTTCATCTCCTCTCCATTCATTTGGAGAATCGCCGGTCTAGTATTTCTTGCAAATATCTAGATCCTTACTTTCGATTATATTGATAATCCTTGTTCTTGTGACAGCTTGTTGTCATTACGGGAGCCCCCAATTCAGTTGTGGGTGTGTGCCCCGGTAGAGTTGTAAAGGCACCGGTTCCCGCCTCGAAGGGTACCAATAGTGGAGAAGGTGGATCAGGCCTTTCGTGGCGAGATCCATCGGAGAATAGGGTGAGGCCTATTGTGGTGTAGTGGTCTTAGAACCGCCCACCCCTCCAACGCAGATGTACTTATCTTAACAAGGAAGGAACTGCCATAAAACAAATCCCTGTGTCTCCGCGTGCTCCACTACGGTTTCCTCGCTCCTCTCTTTACGTTCTTAGTAGCTAGGTTTGCATATAGGGAAATTCTCGTAGTTGCATATCTAGAGAATTTACTTTGTGTCAAGCCTAAAATGGAAAAGGAACTAAAAAATTGAGTAGCACCTATTCACCCCCCCTCCTCTAGGTGCCCATACGATCCATTTCACTAGGAGGGGTGTGGCCACCTTGGGCACCCCTCGGCCTCCCTCTTCGCCTACATAAAGCCTTCTGACCTAAAAACTCTGGGGGGTCAACGTTTTTCCAGATAGAGTTCCGTTGCGCCGCCACCACCAGAAACCACGATTCAGAACCAGAAACTACGTTCTGGCACCCTGTCGGGACGGGGAATTGGAGGAGATCATCGCCATCATCATCACCGATGCCTCTCCATCAACCATCCATGTTTGCCCCATCTATGAGTGAGTAATCCCCCGTTGTAGGCTATGGGGATGGTAGGGATTGGATGAGATCTATCATGTAATCGAATAAGATTGTTAGGGCATGGTGCCTAGTATCTCTATTTGTGCTATTTGACTTTGTTGCAACTTGTTATGCTTAATGCTTGTCACTAGGTCCCGAGTGCCATGATCTCAGATCTGAACATGTTATTGATTCATGATGATAGTATTATTTGTGATCTTATCTGCAAATTGTGTACACATATCACTATCCGGAACCAAAGGCCCTGAAGTGACAGAAATTGGGACAGTCGGAGGGGATGGCTGTGATATGAGGATCACATGTGTTCACGGAGTGTTAATGCTTTTCTCCGGTACTCTATTAAAATGAGTACCTTAATTACCAGTAGATTCCCTTGAGGCCCCCCTGCAACGGGCTGGCAGGACAAAAGATGTTGTGCAAGTTCTCATTGCGAGCACGTAGACTATATATGGAACACGTGCCTATGATTGTTTAGTATTTGGATGCTTTATCTTATTTATCTGCAAATACCCTAGATCTTAAAGTTATATGAATAGTATCGTCCATGCAACGCCCGTCCATCCATCCCTATGCCTACCGCACTCATATCCTACTGTTTACTACTATTGTTACTACTGCCTTTGTTTTACTTCTACTGTTACTTTGCTATTGCTACTACAAAACTGTTGCTACTGATAAACTAATATGAGCAAGACTATTTCTAGGTGCAGCTGAATTGACAACTAAGTTGTTAAGGCTTATTATTTTGGCTCCCCTTGTGTCGAATCAATAAATTGGGTTATACTACCCTCAAAGACTATTGTGATCCCCTATACTTGTGGGTCATCAAAACTATTTTCTGGCGCCGTTGCCAGGGAGCATAGCTTTACTTGTAAGTTTACTTGGATTTATTATTGTTCGCTGCTATCCCTTTTCATCATGGGATAGTCTCGTGATGGAAAGTTTCCTATTTTATCATCCACTACAAGAAAAGGTACAGTCCTAAACATCTCTGCTGCTCTTGATTCACCGTCTGTTATAAGTAAACTTATTAAACCACCACCACATACACATGCTACACACACTGCTACTACTGCTGAATCTGAAATTGCTTCTGATGCTCATGATGTTACTTCTACTGTGCTTGATGAGAGTGGTTCATTAGGTCATTTCCTAGATGCTACTATTGCTAGAACTATATTGGGAAATACTGAAACTCCTAGTGAAGACACTATTACTCTTGTTAGCTCACCTGAGTCTAGAGAAAGCTATGATATTAATGATGGTTATATTGAGATGACTGATGAATTTATTGAAAAATATCGAAACACACGTGGTGCTAGTGCTATTAGGAGTCTCCTTGAGAAATGTTGTTGGGGATATACTTTCCGGGTATACCCACAGGACTCGCTGACTAGGGTGGCCCACCAACGGGTTAGAGCTTTGCTTCACGGGCGGGCCAGTCAGAGAAAGAGGAGGAGCCAGTTCCGGCTACGACAAGGCCCGGAAGAGTTACCGACTTAGGGTTGTAGTATTACTTGTAGTCCAAGCTGTGTGCAACTTGTGCCGATATTGGATGATGCCACTGAGTTCTCATAATCTTGAATGGAAGAAAGCACACCTGAATTTTCTATTTATTTTCTAAAGAGATAATATCTTGTGTACATTTGTTTAGAGTTTGTAGGCACTGAATTATTTGGATAGGACTCTATGCCAGAAGGAGCACATGGACTTCAAGATCTTGTTGCCATGAAGAGGAATGGGAGAAATCAAAGTTTTATTCCTAACATGGAAAGAGACATCTCGATATACTAGCAAAGGTGGTTAAGACTGCCCGCAAATGTAATGGATAACATATAGGATTATTGAATACAATTATGTATCATGTTGGCTAAAAGTCAAGTGGATCTGCAATACATTTTTTTTGACATATTATGCGATTATTTGGATAGAACGTAGAATTTATTACTTGAGACGCGCGTGCCTGTGCATAGCTACTAATTATATAAAACGTACATCAGAATGTAAGCATAAAATGTTTCAAAACTGGTTCCGGTGCCCCAAGTAGTTTTGGACAAGAGGTAGGTTACAGGATCGATTCTTGTAGGCAGCTAACTTTGACTTTTTATTTGATTTTTTGTACCATCCCTAGTTTTATTAAATGTTAATTGGGGTTTAATATGTACACCATGAGCATCATGTATTTTCCTAGCAAAAATGCATTGAGTGAAATTTGAAAAAAATCAACCTAAATGGTTAATTACTCTCTTTCTATTTGAAACTCTCTCACAAAATGTTTCAAAAGATCAAGTTAAAACATGTGGGTCTTCTATTATATGTTTGTGAGGCAACTGAATTTTTCCCCATAACTTTTTGATGGTTGCAAATCTCCAAATGATTTCAAATTGACAAAAGGTTGGACAAATAGTCTTTGTTTTAATGTCTCCAAGGAAGCTTCAAAATCCCAAGTTCCTTTATGTAAAGCTGTCCTTGTCTTCATCGTGAAGAATTCAAGCAGCTGCGTGCTGTGTGCACCGTGCGTGCCACCTCTTGCCTGTCTCCCTCGACGAGGCGATCGTCTCCAAACCATCCACGGAATCGCTCTCCCTCGTCCCAATCCTATCTCTATTCTGAGTTCTCTCCCGTTCTCTTCCGTAAAATCCCCCGTGAGGCTGAACCCTAGCCGTACGGCCGCCGTACCATCGCGCCGCGCCACCGCCCCGCGCCTCCCCGGACGGACTGAGCAGGCCATGAGTTCCGCAACGCCGCTTGGATTCCTCTCGCCGAGCGAATCGTCGCCATCGACCTGTCTTGCGCGCCTCCGGCCGTCACTGCTGGCGTCGATGGCGTCTCCCTCGACCTTCCCCTGCCATCTTCAACCACGACGGAATCCTGGTGAGTTCCTGCCGCTAACCGCACGCGCACAGAGTCCCTAGCTGCCGCAGGGCATGTCCGAAGAGCCAAGTGTCTCTCGCGATCATGGCCTGTAGCCTGGCCCCAATCAATTTGCTAACTTGTTTATAAAATCATGGGAAATTTTAATACAGACACCGTTATTTTGTGGCGTTTGCCAAAACATACTCCGTACTACTTAATTATGTTTTTGCCAGGTACCATCATAATTTTGTGTACATTTGCTCACAACACACCAAGCGTCCTAAAGTTTAACAATGTGCATCGTTTTGAACAGTTTTTCTTCATGTATCTCTGAAAAATAGTTTTGCTTCTTGTAACAAACTAGCAAGGTGGCCCTCGCAATGCGAGGGCATTGTCTTTAGCGTATCACATCTTCTTGTCAAATAAACTGTATATTAACATATAACATAAACATGGAATTATAAATCGTAAGATTCTTTAGATACTATTAAGATTATGTTAGGTAATATATTCCATATGTGGTTAATGTTTTTGAATCATTCTAAGTTGTGTGTAAGATTTATTATAACACTTTTAAAGATACCATGTGACATATTCTACAATGTATTTTTTTAATGTAAGCGGTGGTATGTTGATAAAAAAAACTTTTTCTTAGTTCCTGATTAACCCTTCTCTTGGTTCTAGGTGTTGTACTCTCACATTGACATGTACTTGTTATCCCATATGTAATAACTACATCGATTTGTGTTGTACTCTCTCATAGTTTCATGCAAAAATATTGGAGTTAAAGAAAAGAAACTTTGATAGAATTCATATAGCATTGTCAAGCTCGAAAAAAATGTATGGATATGGTAATCGAGATAATATATATTCGGAATAAGGATAATATCAAATAAGGCTAAGTAGTACTTAGTCAATAATTTGGACACAATAAAGAAACTTGATAGTCGTCGAATATACCGATAAGTAGCGTAAGGTGTTATCCAAGAGCATTGCAACCTTAGTCGACTTGATTTTTTATCAGTAACTTAATGTTTAGACCATGTTGTGTGGCATGCCACCCTCGGTTACTCTGTGAGTATAATTATTGGGCAATAGTATCCAAAAATGAATAAAATTGCCCTCACATCGTATTCACTTTTCTATTCAATAGAGAACAACAATATTTCTCTGAATGGATATGTCAATAACTATGTGGGAACTATTACCGACATTTGGAATCGATGGCATGCTTCACAAACTTGATAAATATGTTTTGGCACATAATATAATGGCAAAGAGTTGTGCAAGGGCAGTGACATGAATGTTCCCGCTCAATGTTTACAAAAGTGTTGAGCCTGCTATATATATATTTTGTGCTCTAATTAGTAATAGGAGTCTCTATGTTATGTGTGTACACTCATTCATATGATGAATAACTACACACTATATAGCCTGCCATGCATTTTGTATACCAATTTGTAGTGTACTTACTTTGCCATACACGTGCACGTTTCCAATTGAATGTGAATTATCCTGATTAAATAATTTTGGTTATTTTCTTGCGCCAAGCATATTGGTTATTGACTCCACCAGTATAGACTTGATTATAGGTTTTTCCATTCATTATAGATCCCACTGTTCATATAATTCGGGTATGTGTACTAACGTGGCGTCTCCATTAAAAAATATAATCTTTATCTTCAACTTTTAACACCGTGTATATTGTTGGGTTCTTAAAAGTGGTTTTTGACGGTCCAAATCGGGTTGACCCATGTACGGCTACTTGTAGATGCCGCATTAGCACCACATCATGTTTTCCACACCATCAAATTCCTTTTGTAACTTCCAAATATTTACATTCCATATTATATCATTGAAGGAAATGTAGAGATGCAAAACACGGATATTGAAAAATTACCTAAAATCAAATACTGTATAATATGAATAGTTGGCTTTGTATACATACCTAAAAGTAATGGATAATCTGAATAGTTTTAAATGGGGAAGCTGCATTACCAGAAGAAAACTCAAACTATGGCCCGGTATGTCGTGTAGAAAAAGAAATCCTGAAAAAGACAAACAATTTTCAATGAGAGACTGAGATCATATCAATTGAACCATGCCTTTGACAACTTTTAATAGCAAAAGTAAAATTCATCAGAATACAAATACGTCCGACCCTAGTACAATCATCTAGTACCATTTATGAATTGTTATGAGGGAGACACTTATGCTATGTTGGACAAAATGTAGAGCAAAGTCTGAAAATTTGGTCATGGTACACAACGCTCGGGCCAGCTCTCTTACTTTTATTGTGCCCGTAAGAAAAGTTCAGAATCTAGTAGGAGATATCTCATATGATGAAGCGGACAATCTTGGCAGATCCAATATTTGACATGTCGAGGAGGCACAACACATGTGGCAGGACAGCATGCTAGCACATCCCATCTACCCTGCTTGTTGTGGCGTGTGGCAGGTTTTCTGCTGACAGTTGCAACCTGCAACACATCAAACTACATGTGAACTCGTCAGTCGTCACACATACTTCAAATAATGGCCGGCCAAGCTATAGTTCTCTCCCGCTGCTGCACCTTCACCTCCTCGTGGGGTGCCGAAAATCCAATAAAGAGCAAGTCGTAGAGAGTACATAATTCTTCGTCAATTCAATTCTGCTCTTATATGCCAGTTGCCCTTTGCTCTGCCTGCCATCCTGATTAGTGAACGCAAAATTAAAAAAAAAAAACACGCGAGAGCTACCTATTGTGGCATCAGATTCATCTCGTGGGGGTGGCCATCAACTGCCTGGCCGGTATCATCTGGATGGAGGCATGTGAGTCGAAATCTTCCGTGAGGCGAGGAGAAGCCACATGGTCTACCTGCCGCCGTTTGCAGATGGAACTGACGAAGGAAACTTAGATTTTTTTACCTGACCTAGATTTGTTTTCTGAGATTACCGCGACTGTACGGTGTGCTACGTGGAATATATAATTGAAAGCCTATGGCCGGTACCTGACCTAGATTTGTTTTTTGAGATTAACATGGGGTGTGCTATGAGAGTCTACGAACGGTTATCTCTAATTAAATCTTAGCCACAATTCATAGATCAAACGGATAATATAATTTAGGTGATGTGGATCAACCTGGTGCCTCGAAAAACATCCTTATATTGCTTTTAGTATATAATAGATAGACTTTGGCGCCAATGTAGGCTATACGTAGAAATGTCGGACACTGAGATGCCAAAACATATAAAAATCAGACAGCATATATCCTCAACATGAACCAGAATTTGTGGACCAAGAACGACATATTCAACAAGGAATTATATGAAATATTGCACACAAACAACCAATCAGATTTTTTATAGGCATGTATAGTACCGGATCCACCTCACATAACTGTGGCAAAATGACAGGTTTCAAACACATGTTTAATAACACACAACAGGTTGAACTAGCAAGTAATGATTCTGCATATCCCTACTATATATGGCATAGAACATTCCACACTATTCCAAACTGGTGTGGTTTGGCAAACGTCTCATAATAAAGATGTGCTGGAGCATCGGTTCTTTTAGTTAACAATTCTTCTAATTGCTGGAGCTAGTACTAATCCATTCCAGTACGTACACGTTTCTAAATCAAAGTGTCTCGGATTCTCTTATTATAGCAGTGTACTAATCTGACTACTTTCTGAACATCTCCTTTACTTGTATATCTATCTTGACTGAAACTTTCTTTCCTGTTGTCAAGAACTTGACAAACTGAGCCATGCAATTTCGAAATCCTACAGCAAGCAGAATGAGGAGAATATCTAGAAGGCTACTTGCAATCCACTGCCCATGTTCCGGTTCTTAGCCGACCATCAGCTTTGCCTGATGTTTCAAACTGACTTCGGTGTCCATGTTTTCAGTGTAGTGAATACACTACCCCAGATCTACCATTGGTGCTTTCTAACGAAACTAGTGAGACCAAGACTAATTTCGTATTTTGTCGTTTTCTGTTCTTTAGGAAATAAATTGAACTTGTAAAAATCATAACTTTTCCATATTTTTTCGAAAAACACAAATGACCTATCAAATTGTCCAGAAAAAATATAATCTACTTGTTTATGAAAAGTTCATGCATTTTTACACAACTCTGAACACCGTTTCAAATAGAAGAACATGATAACCCCTTTATGTAATATGGAGTTATTACAAACATGATAGTCTGATATATTTGAACTCCATTCAAATTGTTCTCCGTGTTTAGGGATTACACTTTTGTACTTATTAACTTGTCATATCATACATTATGCGCATTGCATTATGCCATGTATTGAATGTGTTCTTCCTTTTCGGTGTTTCTGCTTCTTTCTGGTAGAACTCGGAGTTGATGTGAGCAACGAGATCGAGTCCGAGATTGAAGATCGAGATCAACACCATCAAAGGTTAGCGACGAACAATATGAAGATGATGAACCTGAAGATCTGTGTTGGTTATCAACAAACAAGGCAAGCATAGCCCCACACATAATGAATCCTATCATTTCAAGTTTTTCAATTCTTGCCATGTGCATATGATTCCAAAGTCTTTTATCGATAGATAGATTTATTCTATCTGATGCATGTTCCCCTTTGTAGCCTATATATCCTGATTCACTGCTCCTAGCATTACTCATGGGGCTAGTTCTTATATATTGTTATTGTATTTCTCTCATGGGGCTAGTTCTTATAATGTTCTTATCAATGTACATGTATTTGTTAGGGTTGCTTTGCATGCTATAAGTCGACATTTTCTGAAAGTATTTTCCTAGTTTTTAGAACCCAAATAGTCCAATTATCAAAACATTGGATGTAGATTTTTTTTGATCGGACCACCGTCGGTCATGTCTATCTTTAAGCTATAATAATGTGTTTCCTTAAAACAATTTTAGGACGATTTTACACGGGTTTAGAACCTACATCGTTTAGTTCTTTTATTTAAAACGTCCATATAATATACGGTAATTTTTCATTAGTTTTATTTTTCGATTGAGATAGGGCCCCACTTTGGAATTTTGCACGGAGCCTAGATTTTGTTGGCTCGGTACTGCCTGAACAGTAGGGGCGTATTTGCTTGCTCGGGTGGGTTTTTACCCACCGGTGTAAGTTTCATGCGCGGACGGATCAGGCTTTCGAGACAGTGCTCATCGTTTCATGATGCTCATGGTTTCCCCACTAACACTGCTCGGGTGGGTTTTTCCCCACCGGTGTAAGTTTCATGATGCTCATCGTTTGGTGGTCTGTATTAGGCTTTTGAGAAACAGAACGCTATGTTTGGTTGCGGGTTGATCGTGTGTTGTGCTAACCTATTTTCTCATGTGGTGAGATTATGTGAGACCTTGGCGCATGGCTTAATAGGATTGATAGCATACCCATACCAACAAGTTGTAACTTCTTTTTCGAAAGCTCATCCAAAAAGAACTCTGATGTTAAGCGTGCTTGGCCCAGAGCAATTTGAGGATGGGTGACCGACCGAGAAGTGGGTACCAGGTGCACATGAGTGAGGTCAAAGTGCGCAGAAAATACTAGTGTTGGTCTGTGGGCCAGTCTAGAGATCCTATTAAGCTGCCAGGAGTGACACTCCCGGGGCCAAGAGGGAACGGGGTGCTACAGCTTACCAATCATATATGCACAAGTAAGGGTAAACCAGATAGACTAAAATCACAACAAGCATATGTAAAATCAAGTTCAAAGAATATGTAAGATCGAGTTCAAGTACTACATAACGTGGTAGCAAGTTGAAACACAACAACATAGTAAGATCAAGTTCAAAGCAAGACACGGATAACCAAGACACCTTTCACTTTTCAATCATAGCCAGGACAGGATCATGCTCCGGGCACTTCTTGATCACTTCAGTCATGGTGTAGTCGAAGATGGTAACCTTGGAGACGTCGCCCTTCAGCATCTTGAAGGTAAGGAAGTACCCTATCTTGATCTAGTGGGCAATGGCGAAGCCAGGCCACCCTCAGTCAAGGCAAACCATGTCATTCACATCCTTCAGCTTCACTATCCAGCCACATCCAATGTGGGTCTTGAGGACGATCGTCCATGGGACAGTGCCAATGTGAGGACTGAAGCCACCTGGAATTGGGACCAAGTCCAATCCGCTTGGCGAAATGGGTTGGACCTACTTGGTCATGGAAGTGCCCAATCCTGGTAGGCCTTCCCCTTGGCCTCTTGGTGGCGCTACAACATCCATGGAGAATCCTTCACCATGGCTAGGGAGAGCACCTCCAGCTTAGAGGACCAAAAAACATACAATTTCAACACATCACATTCTACTGATCAGATATTTCCTCATATATGACGACACAAATTCAAATGGATTCTCCCGAGGATTAAGACAAATGAACAAACAAATATGTTTGCACACATGATTGATCTTGGAGAAAATCCCTAAGCATTACATTGTGCCATAATTTTAATCATCGGCTGATACACAAGACACAATGTGCTAACTACCCAAGACACAAAATTTAGATCAGTACTCACACAACAAGCACAACAATTATGTTGTACATACCATCGGGTTCCAACTGCATCAGTTCTACCATTAGCATGTAATGTGATTCATCATGAGCTAGTTCGACCGAAAACCAAAGATGCATGTAGCTCCATCTAATAACACCATGTATGTTGCCCACATGAAGACCGGGGAGATGAATCTGTACAACCAAGAATAGTGCAAAACAATGATTGTTCTGGATGATTCAAGGTTGTATAGAACCATCCCCGGTCACATGGTGGTGTAGATTTAATCATCGGCTAGAATTAAGCATCTTAAAACAGATATTGTGCCCGATATTAGGCATTGTGTGTTCAAGTTCAATCATAATGGGCATGCTTTCGGGCAACCTACTGAGATCTTGGACACAGAACGTGAAGTAATCATCAGCCTGGAAACCTAACATGAACAATACAAAAATCCCCAATGTTTACAACACAGAAATCTTAAACTACAAAACTGCGCTCTAGACTACAAAACTATGGTGCTAGATTGCTAGAACATAAAGAGAGAGGTTTGAAGCCTTACCGCCATTGATGGAGCTCGGGAGCACAGGATGTGTAGATCTACCAACCTGGTGGTGCTCTCCGATCTGCCGGCGCTAGACGAACCGCCGACGACGAGTAGAGAGAGAAGAAGGTGCGGTTAGAAATTGGGAGAGTGGAGAGTGATGAGTGAGGTGAGGAGATTTATGGCGCGAGTTATCGAGGTGCCGCGCGTCTCCTGCTCTTCTCCGCGCATGCACCTGCGTGCCGCCCCTTGCATCCCCAGGGCTTGTCCCCGTGGAAACTCCCTATTTCGGCATTTTCAGCGGACCAAATTTTAGACTACTTTAAGACCCATGCCGTGCAGAATCATAAATCAAACGGGCTTATTCTTATTTCTTCCGGCCAGATGCGAGAAGGGTCTCCGTGGGCAAGCAAACACGCCTTGGATGTTGGAGCTCAAAGCGTTGCGTCCTTGCCTTAACCGAGGCACTGGATCTCAGTTCGTGTGCTAGGCCACGATATAACATTTTGTAGGACTTACAACTTATCACCTTTTGTTTCAGCTCTATGATATTTTTGCCGAAATTAGCAATTTTCTCCTATGCACTAAAAAATTCCTTAGCAACACTAGATCTATACCGGTTGTATTGCTTTTAGTCAAGATCTTATTTCTGCATGACCTTCTAAACCATGATTGACTCCACTATATCCATAGTTTTACAATATAAATTTATCCTTTCAGGGTATGCTATATTATTCATGTACAATCTTTCAATTTTTTCTATGTCAAATGAAATTGTTTTCAAAAGGTTCCGCTGCAAAGTGTTGGGTTTCCTCTAGTTTGTTAAGTTGGCCCTCACAGTTTTGTCTTAGAATTTATAATGTCTTTCCAATACTGAGGTCTGACAGATGGAGTGAATCTGGTTGGAAACCTCTCATTGTCCTTAACTCTTTTGATAAAATTCGCTTTATACGTCCGTTGCGAAGTATAATGTGTATTTCGTTTGCTTTTGCTAAGGTTTTTGACCAGCAGCTAGTCTATTAATTTGTACTTTGTATGACATAAAGTTGATATCAATATATTCAGAAGCATTTACTTATGATTATAATTTATATAACATAAACACATTCGAAATGAGTAATTTTTTATCGAAGGTGCAGTCAAAGAAAACTAAATACGCCATATATTTTAGAATGGAGGTATAAATAGTTTAAGTTAGCATCAGATATAGCTAATAAGAGCTTACACTCGGTCTCTACATAGTTAGGATGCACATAGCCACACTCAACAAAAGAAAAAGAAGAAAACGTTGTATAACAAGCAAGGTTTTGGTTCCCGGTAGGTAAAATTTTCAGAGGAGGGCCGGGATTTCCAATTACCGTGGTTACCGGACGACTTATCCAACTTTAAATTCAAATTCTTTGGTATGATCATTTACAGAGGTTCTTTTTGTTAAATTTCAAAAAAAAACGGGGATCTTTTGCCCAGCAAACCCATTTCCTGGAGGTGGATGGGATATCTGGTACCTATCTGGATTTCCGAAGAGACAACCAAAACGTTAATAACAAGAGAACATGTAAATCTCGTAGAGCGCCTAAGGCGGAGGACCGAAGACTGTTGCCATGTGAGATAAAAGTATATATCCCTCGAAATAGGCATACGTCCAGCTTTATAAATAAAGCAACATCCATACAACATCCGGTACACGCGAAACCACAAGCCACAACAAAAACCCAAAGTCCAATATAACACACACACACCACGAACAACAAACACAGATACAAGAGAGCCCAGAAGACTCGCTCAGCGACCGGGCGGGGCAGTAAGCTGGCGCGCTGCCCCAATCAAGTGCTCGATCATCCCGTCCAGCCACGCCCTGTCCCGCTGCCTACACAACGGGTACCACTGCTGCAAAAAAGACAAGAATTTGAAGGATGAGTCAGAGGCACGGCGAAGAAAGACACGCTCGATGACCATCTTGTTACGAATGGTCCAAAGAGTCCAGGTCAATCCTGCGAACACAAACCAGAAGAGGCGCCTCCTCCTACCGGTATGGTTAGCATTAGCTTCCAGGAATTCCCCGAGGTCTGCGGCCTGCCAAGAAGGCCCCAGAGCCTCCCGGGAGAAGTTCCAGAGGAAGCGGGCAGCGGGACAGGCGAAGAAAATGTGGTGTCCCGTTTCCGGGACCGCACAAAGGGGGCAGAGGCCAGTACCAGGACCATGACGCTTGGCCACCTCCACACCTGAGGGAAGCCGGCCCCGCAGCAACTGCTAGAGGAAAATCTTGATCTTAAGAGGAAGGGGGCCTTCCAAAGGGGGTCCGTCCAGGGGATGGATGGCCCACCAAACAGGGCATGATACATGGATCCCACGGAAAAGGTGCCCGAGGGCGAGAGATGCCAGGACAGACTATCCGAGGACTGGGGATGGGACAGGGGCAATGGGAGAGAACCCCTCAACCCCTCCCACGCCACCCGCTCGGCCGACCCCAGGTTCCGTCGGAAGGCAACCTGCCAAACCCCGGCTTGGAAGGCCTCGACCACCAAGAGCGAAGGGTCCGCGCAAATTGCGAACAACTCGGGAATCTCGTGGCACAAGGGGCGTCTACCCACCCAAGGATCGAGCCAGAAGAGGGTGCTCCTCCCATTCCCAATGGAGAAGGAGAGCCCCTTCCGGATCGCCGGCTTGATGTCTTGGATAGATCTCCAAAACTGAGATCCCTCCCGACGCTCACAAGCCAGGAGAGGGCGCCCACGCAGGTACTTGGCTTTAACTAGCTGCAGCCAGAGGCCCCCATCGTCAGTCAGAATGCGCCAGACCCACCTCAACATCAGAGCCACATTCATATGGCGAGAGGAGGTGATCCCAATGCCCCCGAGATCCTTGGGGGCGCATATGTTAGCCCACTTAACCATATGGTACTTTTGGTGACCATCATTCGCCATCCAGAAGAACCGCGAGAGCTCCATGTCGAAGTTGGCGTGCACGCCCTCCGGAAGGATATAAAGCCCCATGATATACATGGGGAGGCTAGATAGACAAGCGTCAATGAGGATGGTGAAAGAACATGTTGGGCCCCCATGTGTGGTTTTGGTAATTAATGACAATCTTTATGGACCAATGTGTGTATTAAGTTATACTTGTAGGATTTGTCCATTGGCATCGCTTGGAGCATGTGTTGGCTTCAAGGTCGATGAAATGCAAAGAAGATATGTTGGGCAAGCTCAATATGCGAGGTCGATGATGAGGAATTAAGGAGGGCGTTCCATCTTGAGAAGGGCAAGATCGTCTACATCGAGCTCAAGTGGAATGCTCAAGGCAAAGGTATAATCTTGATAGGTTTTCTCTTTTGCCAGTCTCACGTCATGTGTGTGAGACCGGGTTTAGGATAGATAACCGTACTATTAAGAGGGGCTCTCGTATGAGTAATTCGGTCACATCATTCGGAGAGAGATCAAACCTTTGCATATTTCCATCATCATATTTGGTTGTTATTTGGTCTTATCCATGTGAGGATATAGAGATTGTGGTAATATCCATAACAAGCTCTTGTTCATCAAAATCGGATCTTCTGTTTGTATCTTGTTGCGATTTTGATCTTGGCAGCTTTTCGGTTTCTCACCAAGTGAGGTATCTCACATTATTATACATGATACATTCTCACTTGGTGATAACCAATATTTTCACCTTTCATAGGGTAGCCCATGCCGTCCTTTTTTCAACGCAATTGGAATCGGGTCGATCGGAGTTACCAATCAAAAGTTATAGAGGTTTGAATTTTCCTAGGTACCAAAATGCGGTAGTACCGCATTTTAGTACCTGGCGCGGCAGTAGGTTTTGGCAAGTTGCCAAATGCCACTGCCCTCCTAGGTACCAAAATGCGGTAGTACCGCATTTAGTACCTAGCAAGGCAGAAGGTTTTGGAAAGTTGCCAAAATCCACTGCCGGGCTAGGTACCAAAAAGCGGTAGTACCGCATTTTAGTACCTAGCGCGGTAGAAGGTTTTTTACTTCGTCATTTGGATCTATCCTCTCTTGATGGACTATGATGTTTCTTTGCATGATATTATAGAGGTTGTTGTCATCTTCGAAACGAGCCCAAGATCATCGAAATCGGAGTCCGGATGCAAAAGTTATGGTTGTTTTCGTTCTGTGATGACCGGTAGTACCGGACTAGGATCCGGTAGTACCGGGGTCCGGTAGTACCGCTTTTTGGTACCAGGGAGCGCAGACAGAAAATGCGTTTTGAGTCCCAGGAACCCCAGGAAATGTCCGGTAGTGCCGGTAAAGTCCGGTAGTACCGGGAAAAAGTCCGGTAGTACCGGGAATCGCGTTTTTTGGGCTGCAACGGTTGGATTTTGGAGGGACCTATATAAGGGGCCTTCTTCCCCAATGGTTCCTTAACCTTTCTTGCAAGTTTCCCCCTCCATTGTTGACCTTCTTGAGCTTGCTTTCTCTCAATCCCTCCAATGATTCTTGCATATTCTTGAGGGATTTGAAAGAGGAGATCTAGATCTACAATCCCACCAATCAATCTCTCCTTTGAGTGAGGGGAACATATTGGGATCTAGATCTTGGAGTCTTTTGTGGATTTCCTCCATTGTTCTTCCTCTCGTATTCCCCCATAAGCTTTTGTAGCTTTGGTGGAATTTGGGAGAGAAGGATTTGAACACCTTTGTGGTTTTCTTGCCATTTGCATTTGGTGCACCGGTTTGAGTTCTCCTCGGAGGATTTGGTTTGAATTGCTCATTGGAGATTGTCCCTCTTGGGTTCTTGGAACCCTAGACGGTTTTGTGGCCTTGGTGGCATTGTGGACTTTTGTGGCATTTGTTGGGAGCCTCCAATTAAGTTATGGAGTTGTGCCCCAACCTTGTGAGAGGTTCCGGTTGCCACCGACAAGTGCACCGATAGTGGAAGCGTGGATCGATCCCATTGGGGTGAGATTCATCGGAGAATAAGGGAGGCCTTTTGTGGCGTTGGTGGTTTGATACCACCCCCTCTCCAAACGAGACGTACTCCATGTTGGGAGAAACTCGGTAAAATATCGGTGTCCCCGCGTGCCTCGGTTATCTCTATACCCGAGCTCTTTACTTATGCACTTTACATTGTGATAGCCTTCGTGCTTGAAGTAATATATATCTTGCTATCACTTTGTTGCTTGTATTGCTTAGCATAAGTTGTTGGTGCACATAGGTAAACCTTAGTTGTTTCTAGGTTGTGCTTTACAAAGTAAACACTAGCTTTATTCCGCCTTTGTTGAGCCACTCTAGGAAAAGTTTTAATCGCCTATTCACCCCCCTCTAGGCGACATCTGTATCCTTTCAATTGGTATCAGAGCCCGGTCTCTCATTTTAGGCTTCACCGCCTTGAGAGTAAAGATGTCGGCTAGGGGATTAGTGCACAAGGACACGCTCACATTCGATGGCACAAATTATGATGTTTCAAAAATTCGCATGCTTAATTTATTTCGGGAAATTCACCCAATTATCGAGGGCTATCTATATGTGGGTTTCTCTTCTCCTATGGATACCCAAAACGAATCTTTAGAGGAGAAGTTGAACTCTCATATAGATGCTCTAGCTACTAAAATTCTTTTGCATGTTGTGAGCAATATAGTTCTTTCGTCTATCATGCCTTATTCAAGCGCTCATGAGATATGGACCAAGCTTCAAGATAAATATAGCAAGTCCAACATTATTGAGGATGATTGTGTTGCTTCCACTTCCGGTCGAGATGAGTTCTCATCCTCTACCACTTCACCAACATGTGACTTTTCACAAGGTAATGATATGGTGAGTGGTGATAGAAATTGCAATATGGATAGTGTGTTCACTATTTGTAATCCCTCATATCTATCTAGTTGCAATGATCTATCTTTGGACCTTAACACTTCTAGCACTCAAAATTCCTCACATGCTTGTGTTAATAGTCCTTGCATATCATGTAGAAATGACTTAAATAAATCTCATGATGATATGCTCATGTTGTCTTGTTGCCATGATAAAAATGCTTCTATTTCCTCTAGTGCTTGTGTTTCTAACCATATAGAGGAAAATGAAGATTCTATGGGCCAATACAAGGTCTTGAAGAGAGCTACAAGTGCAATCTCATCATCACCTTATTCCGGTTCTCACATGTGCCTTATGGCTAAGGGAACAAAGGTAACCTCTTTGGATCCCATTGTATCTCATGATGATGATGAGGTTGAGAATGATAATGATGATTATAGAGGTAAGTATGATATTACCTCTATTAAGAAAATGGGAGAGGTTGTCTATAGTGCTCTCTACAAAAATAAACTTGCTTCCTCCAACCTTCTTGAAATCTTGAATATTGCTATAGAAGACAATGATCTTATTGAGGAGCAAGAAAACATAATTGATGAAAAGTTTGCACTTGAGCGTGAATATGCTAATGAACTTGCTCAAGTAAAGGACTCCCTTGAAGAAGAACAAACCACCAAATAATCTCTTGAGGAGAATACCATGATAGAGAACTTGCGGTGGCTAACTCCTTCAAGATTAAAAATGATGAACTTGAAGTTGCTTATGCTAAACTTGTTGAGGATTTTGAGCACCTCAAAAATGGCTCTAGGGTCATAAAGGGTGAGCTCATCAAACTCACCGAGTCACATGAGCAACTTAAAGCCTCATATTCAAAAGAGCTTGACAAGTTGCCCTCACCTCTTGCTAATAGTAATGATGCTTGTGCTACTAACTCTATTTATTGTGAAGCATCTATTGTGAAGGAGAATGTTGAGCTAAAGGCTCAACTTGCTTTGCTAACTAGCAACTATGGGAAATTAGAAGAAAGCCATGATAAGCTCTCAAGCTCGCATGAGGATCTCCTAGTCTCCCATGGTAGGCTAAAGTTGGCTCATGAGGCCATCATGTCAAAGGTAACATCTAGTGGGCCTCATGTGGACATTAGCACTATATCTACTCCAAATGTTATATTGCCATGTGCTAGTCCTTGTAATTCATCCTCTCACAACCATGCTATATCTCGTGATGAATTACATTCCATGCCTTGTTGCTCTAACAATGTAGCATCTACTTCCTCTAGTACTTGTATTGAAACTAACCATGTAGAGGAAATCAAAGAGCTCAAGGCTCAAGTCACTTCTTTGAAGAATGACTTGAAAAGGGGTCAACAAGGGAAGGTCACACTCAACAAAAATTTGAGTGTGCAAAAATCCCCCAATGACAAGAGTGGGCTTGGATTCAACTCCAATGTCAAGAACAAGTCCACTATCAAGTTGAAGCACAAAGACAACAAGAAGAATGGCCAAGATCAAGTCAAGAATCCAGCCAACATTGTTTGCTTCAAGTGCAAGGAAGAAGGGCACCACGCTAGATCTTGCCCATTGAAGAAAAGGTCTCTTAGTGTGAAGCAACAAGGGAAGCGGCCTCAAGCTCCACCTCAAGTCACTAATGGGCCCCTTCCTAAGAGGACTACTCGAGCTATCCCTCGAGTTGTGGCTTCACCTAAGAAGAAAGATGGCAAGAGTAGAACTTGCTACATATGTCGTGAGAAGGGGCATATTTCTTCCTCATGCACTATCGGTATCTCCTCATCCAACCCTATCATTATTGATGATGCTTATTCTCTTTGTAAGGATGAGGTTGGCAATGTGTTTACCAAATTTGTTGGTGCTCAACGTGGATTCAAGAAAAGAACCATTTGGGTTGCCAAGCCTATTGTGACTAACCTCTTAGGACCCAACTTGGTTGGGGACCAACAAGCCAAAAATTGATCAATAGGTATTATTGGAGGGCATTGGAGTCTTGGCTACATTATGAAGAATTGAGGGATCTTCATTAATTATTATTGTCAAGCTAAGCCATTTGGATTATCATGATTATATTATATTTCCAATGTTCCTCCTTGCGGTAACATATGCTAAACTCTTTACATTGAAAGTTACTCGCCCCCTTGTGCATGTGTTTGTTTTGTACCTTCCATGCTTTTGTACATGTTGTGCTTTCCACTTAATTATCTTGAGGTATCAACCATATTTGTGTATGATTAGGTGGCACACCATGTATGTGTGTTTCTTGTATTGGAGCCTTACTTGGTTATATTTGGTATCTTATGTGGCTCTTGTGAGAGATTAATGGACTATCCCATTTTGGGGGAGTGTTATGCTTAGGCATTCCACAAACCTAAAAATGTGTGTACATGAGGAATACCACCTAGTATTTATATTGGAAGATTATATAGTCTCTTTGTGGTATGTTTCTCATGAGAAATTTAATTTTATAATGTCCATTAATTATCTCTATTTGTATCATTTTGCCTCATGTTGGTTTTATGGTAGTGTCACATTATGGGGGAGTCATATGCTTAGTGCATACTACAATCCTAGAAAATGTGAATATTCGAGGTTGTGTCACTTAGAATTGATATTGATAATTATCTAGCACCTATGTGACACATTTGCTCATACAAGTTCCAATTTGATTAAATGGCTTTATTGATCTTATTTTGGATCTTGTATATGAGAGTGGTTCTTGGTATGTGTTTCCTCATATTTAGATATTTATATTCGGATGGAAACCATTTGCTTCAAGTTACTCTAATCACTAGTGATTGTGTGACTATTGGAAGCTACCAAGAGTCTTGTTTGAAGTATCATGCTCAATTCCTATATTTAGTTATATGCTTCTTGTTGTGTGTATATGATCTTGGATATCCGTATGAACTACCTAGGGCAAATTATTCCCAATATTTCATGTCCTTGGACAATGAGTACTCAATTTAAGGTAGAATTTATTGATCATATTCACTTTGGCCTTGCTTATTTTTATTCTATCTTTGGCCAAGAAAATGTTTTTTGTTGTCTCCCAAGCCTTCCTTGCTTCTTGTGGATCTTCTTATTTTATTGATATCCTCTTGTGTTTTACTTATTGTAGGTGCAAGTGATGATCCCATTTGTGTGCATTTTGAATTTAAAAGGAAAATCCTACATAATGCACTATCTATGGGGGAGCTCTCCTATATTATTTAGAACACTCATATTTATGCTTCATTGTTTGATCCATATCGGGTTTTATGTGCTTGGAAGCCCAATCCTTTCGTTTTGGTATTTTGTGCCATCATGAGAAGTTTGGGGAGTTTGGTTTCTTGTTGGAACCTTGCTTTTTGTTGGGAGTTGGTTTTTTCTCATTCCTTGTTTCTTGATTTGACCTTTTTAGAATGAGATAAACCCTTGAGAATTTTTATTTTTATCTATCTTTTGCTCTTTTGATCTTAGCCTAGTTCATTTGTTGAACATGTGATCTTTCATGTGTTGGATTGGTTCTTTGATATAATTTGGACATCATTTGTCATGTCACACTCTTGTGTGTGCAATCTTGAGTTACTTGGTGTTTTTGTTCAAATTGTATCTCCTTTTGGTTCTTGAAAGCTTTATGCATGCATATTTACTATATGTTTATAATGTGGCATGCTTGCTTTCTTTGATCCAATATATAGGGGAAACTCCACCAAATCCCATCGGCTAAGTTGTGCATGAAATTCAATTTCATATCAATGTGCACATAATTATGTGGAGTCTCTCCTATGTATTGTAGTTTCTCTAACTACTTAGGACCCAATAAGTTTGGGGACCATTTTGTACTTAAATGTATTTTAGGTACATTGGAGATATATTGGACGCTTGTTTCTCAATTTTGAAGAAGTGATGCTTAGAAGAAAATTTGAGGCAAGGTATAGGATGATCAACGAATTCATATTCTCTACATCCTACCAATTATATCTCGGTAACAAGTATCTCTTTCTCATGCTCACATATCTTGATTCCAACCGTTTGTCGGTTGCCTTCTAGCATGAATTAATGTATTTGTAATTGTTGTAGTTCTATCCATGGTTTTAAGAGGACTCTCTATTGTATATGTGTTTAAGTTGAGATGAGTGCATATAATTGGGACTATACAAAATCATGCATATGATCCTCCAATCCCAAATATGTCAATCTAGCAATTTTATTGCCTATCATTTCATCAACTTCTCTCATATGCAATAGTGAGATTTTTGCTAGTATATTCTATCTTATGATACTTGTTCCCTTTCTCCATATATTCCAACTTTCTCCTTTTCCCTTGGTGATAGTTGAAATATATGTAGTGTGTTGGTGTTTGAAGCTCATTAATGTACAATAAGATATATGTGAGCCTTTGGCCATGCTTTGAAGCTAAAATCTTATTGGCATATGTTAAGACTTCATTTTTGATTTCTTGTATATCTTATTTATGGGTGCATATGTCTTTGTGATGTTTTCCACTTAGAGACATATGCAATATGAGAATATAATTTTAGTTGAATCTTATTCCTTGGATACCACCTTTTATTCATTTTGATTTTTTGGTGGCTTCCAAATTTATTTGCCTATGAGTGCTTGTTCCACTTGTTTGCATCTTCGGGCACTCATACTTGTTCTCTCATGACTTGTATTTTTAAATGAATTTGGATGAGTGAGGATTCCATGATTATGCACCTTGTTACCAAATATAATTATCATAATTGGTGCATTATTTTTGGGGAGCTCATCTAATTCATTTAATAATGCTCATTTGTCTTCTTTCTCATTTGTTGTGCTTTAAATGCTTATGGGGGAGCAAGGATTCCATATTTGTGCATTATGTATTCCAACGCATTTATTTTACAATTGTGCCCAAATCTTGGGGAGCTTCTATATTTGTTATTTGAAGCACTCTTTTGCTCATATCATAACATCTTGTTGTTTCCATTTGGACTCATTCATTGTTTTCATTTGGTTTGTCGGATCTTGTAAATTGCTTGCATCATTTGACTTTATTTTGGCAATCTTCGGATCCTCGATATAGTTCTACTCCCTCCCAAGTATTCATCATTAGATATGTGCGAAGGCACACCTTTGGAGGAATTATTACTATATTTGCCTTCTAGAACTTGTCATCCATTTCGGCAATCGATGCCAATGGGGGAGAAGTTTTAGAGGGTTTAAGGGAAGTTGGTTTATGCATTGAGTCTGCGGCCTGCCAAGAAGGCCCCAGAGCCTCCCGGGAGAAGTTCCAGAGGAAGCGGGCAGCGGGACATGCGAAGAAAATGTGGTGTCCTGTTTCCGGGACCGCACAAAGGGGGCAGAGGCCAGTACCAGGACCATGATGCTTGGCCACCTCCACACCTGAGGGAAGCCGGTCCCGCAGCAACTGCTAGAGGAAAATCTTGATCTTAAGAGGAAGGGGGCCTTCCAAAGGGGGTCCGTCCAGGGGATGGATGGCCCACCAAACAGGGCACGATACATGGATCCCACGGAAAAGGTGCCCGAGGGCGAGAGATGCCAGGACAGGCTATCCGAGGACTGGGGATGTGACAGGGGCAACGGGAGAGAACCCCTCAACCCCTCCCACGCCACCCGCTCGGCCGCCTCCAGGTTCCGTCGGAAGGCAACCTGCCAAACCCCGGCTTGGAAGGCCACGGCCACCAAGAGCGAAGGGTCCGCGCAAATTGCGAACAACTCGGGAATCTCGTGGCACAAGGGGCGTCTACCCACCCAAGGATCGAGCCAGAAGAGGGTGCTCCTCCCATTCCCAATGGAGAAGGAGAGCCCCTTCCGGATCGCCGGCTTGATGTCTTGGATAGAGCTCCAAAACTGAGATCCCTCCCGACGCTCACAAGCCAGGAGAGGGCGCCCACGCAGGTACTTGGCTTTAACTAGCTGCAGCCAGAGGCCCCCATCGTCAGTCAGAATGCGCCAGACCCACCTCAACATCAGAGCCACATTCATATGGCGAGAGGAGGTGATCCCAATGCCCCCGAGATCCTTGGGGGCGTAGATGTTAGCCCACTTAACCATATGGTACTTTTGGTGTCCATCATTCGCCATCCAGAAGAACCGCGAGAGCTCCATGTCGAAGTTGGCGTGCACGCCCTCCGGAAAGATATAAAGCCCCATGATATACATGGGGAGGCTAGATAGACAAGCGTCAATGAGGATGGTGAAAGAACATGTTGGGCCCCCATGTGTGGTTTTGGTAATTAATGACAATCTTTATGGACCAATGTGTGTATTAAGTTATACTTGTAGGATTTGTCCATTGGCATCGCTTGGAGCATGTGTTGGCTTCAAGGTCGATGAAATGCAAAGAAGATATGTTGGGCAAGCTCAATATGCGAGGTCGATGATGAGGAATTAAGGAGGGCGTTCCATCTTGAGAAGGGCAAGATCGTCTACATCGAGCTCAAGTGGAATGCTCAAGGCAAAGGTATAATCTTGATAGGTTTTCTCTTTTGCCGGTCTCACGTCATGTGTGTGAGACCGGGTTTAGGATAGATAACCGTACTATTAAGAGGGGCTCTCGTATGAGTAATTCGGTCACATCATTCGGAGAGAGATCAAACCTTTGCATATTTCCATCATCATATTTGGTTGTTATTTGGTCTTATCCATGTGAGGATATAGAGATTGTGGTAATATCCATAACAAGCTCTTGTTCATCAAAATCGGATCTTCCGTTTGTATCTTGTTGCGATTTTGATCTTGGCAGCTTTTCGGTTTCTCACCAAGTGAGGTATCTCACATTATTATACATGATACATTCTCACTTGGTGATAACCAATATTTTCACCTTTCATAGGGTAGCCCATGTCGTCCTTTTTCCAACGCAATTGGAATCGGGTCGATCGGAGTTACCAATCAAAAGTTATAGAGGTTTGAATTTTCCTAGGTACCAAAATGCGGTAGTACCGCATTTTAGTACCTGGCGCGGCAGTAGGTTTTGGCAAGTTGCCAAATGCCACTGCCCTCCTAGGTACCAAAATGCGGTAGTACCGCATTTTAGTACCTAGCAAGGCAGAAGGTTTTGGAAAGTTGCCAAAATCCACTGCCGGGCTAGGTACCAAAAAGCGGTAGTACCGCATTTTAGTACCTAGCGCGGTAGAAGGTTTTTTACTTCGTCATTTGGATCTATCCTCCCTTGATGGACTATGATGTTTCTTTGCATGATATTATAGAGGTTGTTGTCCTCTTCGAAACGAGCCCAAGATCATCGAAATCGGAGTCCGGATGCAAAAGTTATGGTTGTTTTCGTTCTGTGATGACCGGTAGTACCGGACTAGGATCCGGTAGTACCGCTTTTTGGTACCGGGGAGCGCAGAGAGAAAATGCGTTTTGAGTCCCAGGAACCCCAGGAAATGTCCGGTAGTGCCGGTAAAGTCCGGTAGTACCGGGAAAAAGTCCGGTAGTACCGGGAATCACGTTTTTTGGGCTGCAACAGTTGGATTTTGGAGGGACCTATATAAGGGGCCTTCTTCCCCAATGGTTCCTTAACCTTTCTTGCAAGTTTTCCCCTCCATTGTTGACCTTCTTGAGCTTGCTTTCTCTCAATCCCTCCAATGATTCTTGCATATTCTTGAGGGATTTGAAAGAGGAGATCTAGATCTACAATCCCACCAATCAATCTCTCCTTTGAGTGAGGGGAACATATTGGGATCTAGATCTTGGAGTCTTTTGTGGATTTCCTCCATTGTTCTTCCTCTCGTATTCCCCCATAAGCTTTTGTAGCTTTGGTGGAATTTGGGAGAGAAGGATTTGAACACCTTTGTGGTTTTCTTGCCATTTGCATTTGGTGCACCGGTTTGAGTTCTCCTCGGAGGATTTGGTTTGAATTGCTCATTGGAGATTGTCCCTCTTGGGTTCTTGGAACCCTAGACGGTTTTGTGGCCTTGGTGGCATTGTGGACTTTTGTGGCATTTGTTGGGAGCCTCCAATTAAGTTATGGAGTTGTGCCCCAACCTTGTGAGAGGTTCCGGTTGCCACCGACAAGTGCACCGATAGTGGAAGCGTGGATCGATCCCATTGGGGTGAGATTCACCCGAGAATAAGGGAGGCCTTTTGTGGCGTTGGTGGTTTGATACCACCCCCTCTCCAAACGAGACGTACTCCATGTTGGGAGGAACTCGGTAAAATATCGGTGTCCCCGCGTGCCTCGGTTATCTCTATACCCGAGCTCTTTACTTATGCACTTTACATTGTGATAGCCTTTGTGCTTGAAGTAATATATATCTTGCTATCACTTTGTTGCTTGTATTGCTTAGCATAAGTTGTTGGTGCACATAGGTAAACCTTAGTTGTTTCTAGGTTGTGCTTTACAAAGTAAACACTAGCTTTATTCCGCCTTTGTTGAGCCACTCTAGGAAAAGTTTTAATCGCCTATTCACCCCCCCTCTAGGCGACATTTGTATCCTTTCAGATGGTTTTACTCCCCTTGGAGGTAAACCTGCCTTGCCATGGTTCGGATCTCGCCTTAACCCGACCCATAAGGGGCTCCAAGTCCCTAGAGAGGATCCTGGTGTCCCTGACTGGCATCCCCAGGTAATTCAAGGGGAAAGCTGCCAGTCGGCAATTAAGGTTATCAGCAATCCGTTGTTGCTCGTCCAAGGGGTAGCCCAAGACCATCACTTCGCTTTTGTCAAAATTAATTTTGAGGCCAGACATGGCCTCAAAGCAGAGGAGCAGGAACTTGAGGTTGATGATGTCCTGATCCGACCCCTCCACCATAATCATGGTATCATCCGCATATTGGAGATGGGTAACTCCCCCTCCAGGGATAAGATGCCCCACCACACCCGAGATGTGGCCAGAGATCTTGGCTTTCTCCATGATCTCCGCTAGGGCATCAACCGCAGCATTAAACAAGATTGGAGAGATCGGGTCCCCTTGTCTCACCCCACATGAGGGTTTAAAGTATGGCCCGACCTCCCCATTAATGTTTATTGCCGTGTTCCCACTCATAACAATCTGCATGATCCAACCTATCATGCGATCATCCAGGCCCCTACGCTGGAGAACCTGGCGTAGAAAGGCCCAGTCTAGCCTGTCATACGCCTTCTGGAAATCCAGCTTCAGGAAAACGCCCCGAAGGCGACGAACCTTCACCTCGTGAAGAATTTCATGGAGTGCCAAGATCCCGTCGTGAATGAATCTTCCTTTAAGGAAGGCAAACTGATAAGGATGCGTCAGGCGCTCCATGAGAGGGGCTAACCTACGAGCGCACACCTTGGATATAACCCTCTGGATCACATTGATCACCGTGATAGGCCTAAACTGCCTAATCTTCGTGGCTCCCACCACCTTGGGGATCAAAGTGATAACTCCAAAGTTCAGTCGCGACATCACAAGGGTCCCAATATACAACTCCTGAAACATGGGCATAACAACCCCCTGGATACTCTCCCAGAACTTCTGGAAGAAGATAACAGGGAGGCCATCCGGGCCCGGGGCCGAGTTAGCCTTCATCTCCATGATGGCCTGCTCGACCTCCACTGACAGAAACGGAAGCGTGAGCTCCCGGTTCTCCGCGTCGGAGACCCTGGCCCCCTCTGGCCAGAAATCCCCGGCTAACGCGACCCCTGACCGGGGGCCAGCAGAAAAAAGCTCCTTGTAGAAGGAGTAAATATGGGAGGTAACGTCTTTGGCCTCCTCCAAGAGACGATCGCCATCCCAGAGGCAGGGGATAGAACATTTCCGACGCCTGCCATTAGCAATGGCATGGAAGTAGGCGGTGTTCGCATCCCCTTTAAGGAGCCAATTCTGGCGGCTCCGTTGCCGCCAAAACGTCTCCTCCCCCCGAAAAATCTCCAGGAGCGAATCCTCCAAAGCGTACCGCTGGAGCCATTCGTCCATAGAGAGGCCTACCGAGTCTGCTGTGCGATCTAAGCCCTGGATGGCAGTGAGGAGGTCACCTTTCTTGCGCTGCAGCTCAGCACCAAGGTTAGCGCCCCACCTGCGCATGAACTGGCGAGCCAGCAAAGCACAAGCATGCCAGACATCCACCGCCGAGCGGGCCCTCTGAACCGACGCCGTAGCCGAGCACCACTTGGCCCGAACCATCTCCACAAACCCCGGCTGAAGAAGCCAGAAGTTCTCGAAGTGGAAACGGTTCAGCTTCGATGGAGAGCCTCCCCCGGTCGAGAGAAGGAGAGGGCTATGGTCAGACCCGACCCTCGTCAACGCCCGCAGGGAGCACAAGGGGTAGGCCAGCTCCCAATCCACAGATACTAAGACCCGATCCAGCACACTCCTAATCGGGTCCACCCGGTTGTTCGACCAGGTGTATCTGCACCCCACGCGGGGAATCTCCCGTAGAGCGAGATCCGCAATACAGTCATTAAACATGCGCATCCTAGAGAGGTCGACATTATCGGAGCTCTTCTCCTCAGGGGACCTAATAAGGTTAAAGTCCCCCGCCACCACAACAGGGCTAGTGCATCTCTCCACCTTAGCAGAGAGCTCAGCCAAGAACTCCGGGGACTGGCGATGATCCGCAGGGCCATAGACAATGATCACCTCCCAGCTGAGGTGTGATCGTCTATGGGTGAGTGCCATACTCACAAAGAATTCCCCGCGGTCCATATCCTCCACCTCAAAGGTGTCCTCCTTGGCACCCAGGAGGATCCCCCCGGAATGTCCCGTGGCCGGCAACCAGTGCCAGACAAACCTGTGGCGGCTCAATCCCTGCAGCTCCGGGATCGAGAAATCCTGTCTAATCATCTCCTGAAGACCAACAATATCAACATCCTCCTGCCTCAGATAATCTCGCAACTGCTGCCTGCGACCATCAGTCCCAAAGCCTCTGATGTTCCAGTCAAAGAGGAAGACCGGGCGACTCATTGGGATACACCATCAAGGGGTGTCCCCTTACGAGGGATGGATCGGGCCCTACCTCCTGTCGAGGGCCTGGACGCAGGCTTGGGAGGCCTCCCTCGCTTCCCCCCCCCCCGCCTGAGGAGACGCGACGGCGGCCTCCGCCGGCACCGGACGAGGAGGGCTACCTCCTCTAGTCACCGGGCCCTGCAGCAGAGAACTAGCGGAGGCCTGGCTCCTAGCCAGCTTCTCTTGCTCCGCCTGAGCGCGAGAAGCCGCCAGCACACCATCATAAACCTCCTTCGCCTTAAGGGCCGCAATTTGTTCCAAGCGTGGGCCGCGTTCCCCTCTGAACACAATCCCACAGTCGCTAGCAACAGCGGTAAGGCGCTCCTCTGGAACCTCTGCCAAAACCGAAAACCTGGACCCAGAAGGAGGAGAAGAAATAGTATGGAGGGAGGAGGGAGGGGGGCGAGACGTACCAGGGTCAAGGTTGCGGGACGCCGCCAGCGCCTCCGCCTGCTCGAGAATCGTCGGCTCCCGCCCCTCACCACCAGCCCTGGCCCGCACCGAGGCCAGCCTGACACTGGCGCGAGAAGGAGGGGGAGGGGGGCCCTGGGACGACGAGACGGGTGGAGCTTGGCCGTCGCCTCGGGGGTGTCGGGGAAGACCGAGAGGAGCCCACCAGCCAAGAGAGTCGGAGTCACCGGGGCCCCCGACAGCGCGCGCTGGGGCGAAGCAGGGGAAGAGTCAGACGAGAGAGTGTAGCACACCGCCCCGGGAGAGCAAGGGGAAGACGGCGGCGCCACCACCATCCCCTCGCTAGGGGAGGACCACGCCACCGGGAGGCTGGAACCGGGCACCGACTGACCAGCGGCCCAACCAGAGAGGCCCAGGGACGCGAGCCCCTCGCTCAGGTTCGACCCATATGGGGCCAGGCCCACCTCCTCCAGGATCGGAGGGTCCGGGCGCAGGCACCTAGGGACATCCACCGGACGAAGTGGCTCCGAACGAACCGGGCCAAAGGACAGAGCCGCTGACGGTGGGACCGCTCCGCCCGCCGCCGCCGGAGGGAGAGCCGACCCGCCCGTCGATGCCGCAGGAGCAGGGTCAGCGGGAGGGTCCAGGTCCTCCTCCGAGTCCTCCCCACTGGACGGGTCAGCGCCCCCTCCCCAGGAGGGCGGCGGTGCTCAGAGATGTCCGGCGACGGCGAACGCGAGCCCACTTCCTCCCGCTCCAGCTCCATCGACAGGGTCCTGCCGTGGGTACCGAAGTAGAAGGTCGGGAGGATGCAGTCGAGTTTGGCCGGGTCCGGGTGCCGGACCTGCACCCGCACCGGGCCCTGGCTGCAGAGGGAGGCCATATCCAAAGCCACAAACTTGCCAATGTCCTGAGAGATAAGCCTGATGAACTTCTCCTACCGAGCTTCCTCAGGGATGCCGTGAATGCGCACCCAAACCGTCGAGAGAACTGCGGTGGTATCAGGGTGGACGCACGACTCGCGGATGGAGACCTTGATGTTATGGATGGGAAGGAACGTCGACTGACTCCAGGAGAGGGCCCGCAGCGCCATGCGCGACGGGAAGATCACCGAGAACACCATGGGGGCAGTCTCCCTCACGTTCCACACAAAGGTGGAGTCAAACGACCTCAACTCTGTGCGGATGATGTCCTCGGTGACCTCCACCGAGAGAGGGGGGTCCTGGTCGGGGAGCACACGGATCTCCGCCAGGTTCTGGGGAATAGACAGCTCAACCTCCCCCAGATCGACGAAGTAGAACCCCAAACCCAGGTCGATCCCGTGGCCAAGGAGATCCAGGGTACTACGCTCGCGGTGCGGGGACCGGGCCGTGTAGTCCATGACCCGGTGCGAGGGGTCGCCGCAGAAAAGGCAGTGCTCGGGTTCCTTGCAGTCGGAGCGGAAGTGGCCGACCTCACCGCAGTTGAAGCACTTGTTGCGCGTCGGCGATATCGGACGAGTGGCCCCCGCCCCCGAGGCTGGCACCCCCGTAGGCTGCAGTGTGGGAGGGTGCCCAATCTGGCTCCCGCCCACGCCCGCACCTCCCACCGGGACGCCGGAGCTGAGACCCTGCGCCGTTTTCGGGCGCTTCTTGTTCTTCTTTTTCTTGGGAACGGGGGCGCAGACATAGGAGCCGGGGCCCGTCCCACCGGTAGCACATCGGGGCGACTCCCCTGGGGGCGAGCCGGACCACCATCGCGGCCAGGGCGACCAACAGCATAGCCCCCACGGCCAGCGGGCGACGCGCGGCGCTCCAGCTCTCGCCGCAGGTCCTGCTCGCGACGCTGGGCCTCAGGGGAGGGGGATCTGCGGCCGGGGGACCGGCCACGCGCCGGCGACCGACCCCGAGGGGAGCGAGGCGGAGGCGAGCGAGCACGGGACGCGGCGCGCGGGGGCTCGCGGGGCCCGTCCAGGTGTCCCTCCCGACCAGCGCGGCGCGAGGTCCCCTCGCCGTGGCGTGGCGGGGACCATCTGGCCGGCGAGCACAGAGCAGGCGGCCTGTACGAGGCCGCAGGAGGCGGACGGGGCGCGGGGGAGGCGGGGCGAGAGCGCCGATGGTGGCGCGGGGACGGGGAGACGCTCGGGGAGGAGGAAGTCCGGCGCTTCATCAGGGCGGCGGCGAAGGATGCGGTCAGAGGCGGCGGCGGCGGAGCCTGGCGGACCGAGCAGGCGTCGTGCGCGTGTCGACGAGCCTGTGCCTGGGAGACAGGGTGCCCTAGGGTTAGAGAAGTGGATCCTTTGTGGATCCACAACCAGGCCCCCACAGGCCAAACATCCCGCGGCCCAGCCCGAGAGGCCCGCGCGATAGCCCGGACGTCCTGGCTCCTCCACGCAGGGAGCGGGCCCTCCAGGGAGCATCCCGCCGTCATGGGCCCAGGTAGGCTTGGCCCACGCCGGCCCACGTTGGCCAGGAGCAGGGGAGGGCTTCTCCCTCCTCCACCCGCGCAGGAGGCGGCGGCGGGGCGTGCGCCGGCGCACCAGTGGCATGGAGTGAGCCCCCAGAGACATCGCCGGCACCGGGGCAGCTCCCCATGGCCGAGGCGTCGCCCCCAGGGTCACCACTCGCCGCGCACAGGAACAGCCGGCGCGCCTCGCGCAGCCCTCCCTCCAACCTGGCCGGAGCCGACCTGGACAGAGGCGAAGCCTCCCCACGGCGAGCATGCCTCCGCCTGGCACGCCGGCCCGGGCGAGCGGCATCCAGGAAGTCGCCCAGTGTCGGCAAGGCCGGCGGCGACGAGCGGTGCTCCGCCTCCGCCCTCGCGGCCTCCTCCTCGTCAACCTCGTCGGCCACGTCCGCCCAACGACGGCCACGGATCGACTCGAGGGAGGCACTGGGGGGCGCGGGCGGCACCATGGCCACCGGAGAGGGGAGGGGGATGACGAAGGCGGGCGCCGGCGGAGAGGGGTCCCGGCGAGCTACCAGCACGCGGGAGACAGAGCCATCGCCAGAGCTCGCAAGGTCCGGTCCACGTCGTTCTTCTCTGGTGCCTCATAAAAGTATATATCCCCAACCATCCCATCCAATGATCCTGAACTAACCACTAACTTAGTCCTTAGTTTAATCGGAGGATTTCGGAACCATGCGGGGTTATGATCTCTCAACAACTAACCCTTAATAATTAGTTTGATTAGGTCAGTAACTGACTTTCTGAAGATGCATACTTTAATAATTAGTTTGATTAGGTCAGTAACTAACTTTCTGAAGATGCATACTTTATATGTAGGCATTTCGAATACTTGATATGTGAATACCATTTATCTTTGTAGAAGCACGGGGAATCAGCTCCTTTGATATGGATGCTCAAGTCTGTGGTTTTACTAAAGGACAGAAATTTGCGGGTTTTACGCGTGAGCTTGGAGCATACATTATAAAATTATTATTCAACCAGACATTTTATTAAAGTGACAAACTGACAATCAATTTATAAATCCCTCCTTGTTTTCACATAGATAAGTTACATTTAGGTGAACGTTGCCGTACATTAAGGTTTCATCATATATGGTTGCAAGCTTGTTTTTTCATTGTATTAGGCAACGGAGGGTTGTTGGAGAGCAAAAAGTGAAAAGAAAAACTAGATCTGGTTGGGTGTGTTTGCCATGAAAGGGTGCAAGAAAGGCTTCTGACAGATGGAGTGAACCTGGTCAAAAACCGCTCGTTATCTTTAACTAAGCATCATGAACAGTAATCACTTACACAAATCCCTTCAGTTTATTCGAGTAACTTTGGAACGATGCGGATCACGATCGATCTCCCAGCCACTAACCCTCTAAATTAGATTGCTTAGCTGTACTCCACCGTGTTTGGTTTCAAATTTCGTTCGGTCTGTGTTTGATCTGTCAGCCCCCTTTTTTTTGCAGCAGCAGGGCGGAGGAATCTGCTGAGATGGATGCTCAAGTCATACATATAGAGTCAATAAAAAGTTGCAACACCTCGGAAGAAACAAGACTCATGCACGCGGCACGCACGCCAGAAATAATTACCACACCTCGATCCAGGCTTGTACTCTCTAGACCAAAGATCCACGTACGATAATCTAAGCAAGAGCGAGGGCGGAGGGACTCATCAATCACCATGAATGGCGGAGAGCAGCTAGATGGGATCAACAGGACAAGGGCCCTTGAGGCCTTGGCCCCCTTCCTCGAGAACCCCCGGCAGACAGTCATCCGGAACGAAGGATTTGTGGTTGCGGCTGCAGCAATGCTGTTCCTGCAACTCGTGCTCGCTCCCTGGCGCCGGCGGTCAGGCCACTGGTTCGTCCAAGGTACTCTGTGGGTAGCTTACAACATCTCCTTCCCTCTGATTACCTACACCTTTGGTCAGATGGTGACCTCGCCCGTGAAGAACGGTCTGTATCCTATCTGGGGTTTGATCCTCTTCTGGGCAGCTGGATGTGCCAACGCCTTCAGGGTCTATAGTATTGAAGACAACAAGCACTGGAAGCGGTACTTCTTTGAGCTCTATCAGTATTTTGCGTATCTAGCCGTCATATTCAGGCTGCTTCGCCCTGGTAGAGACAACTACTATCTGGGTTGGGGAGCTGCAAAGTCTATACAGCCTATTGTACTTCCTCTTTTATTGTTAGCTACCATGGTGTTTTTCACCAATCTGCACAGAATAGCTGCTGGTATGATGGTAACAAATTCTATTCCCAGCAAATTAGTAGCTGACTACATGCGGGCTCAGGTTGACGCAAGAGCTGCTAAGGAGTATTTCGATCCAATCACAATGAACGGCTACAGATACCTTGTCCGGCCTTCTTTTGGTAGATGCGATAGGGGAAACAATATTATTCTTGAGGATGATGCTGTCACCATCAACAAAGTCTGGGAAATGACATATGATGATAGATTATTCAGAACAAGTGGTGGTGGCTCGCCACTGAAAGATGTATGCCTCTCGTTTGCTCTATCCCATTTGCTGCTCCGCCATTACTTTGAGCTGGATTGTGCTGAAGTCGGACTTCGCGAGACGTTCAGGTTTGCACTTGAGGGTTTGCTTCCGGACACGGATCAAGTCAACCATTACTCAAGAGCATTTCATATCGTCGAGGTAGAGTTGGGTTTCCTCTATGACTTGTTCTTCACAAAGTATGCGACTCTCTTTAAAACGGAGGTTCTATTCCCTATTGTTATGCTTGTGAAATTAATTTGCACATCTATCGGAGGAGCACTTCTGCTTGTATATTGCCCCACTCTCAGGACACTTGATCCTATAATCGAGGTTAGCACAAGAAGGGTTGATGTTACTGTCACTGTCGTGATTTTGGGAGCTCTGCTTCTATTTGAAGCCCTGCAGGCTATACTCTACCTGACATCAGATTGGGCCATCGTTTCGCTCGCTTGCAGCTATGCGACACAAGATAAATGGAGACTCATGCCGTCCACCATTCGGATGTTTAGAAGGTGTAAGTTTGACAAATTTCTTGGCAGGATCAAGTTTTCTGGGTACTGGCAAAATAAGATTGGACAGTCATCTGTGATTGATGGCAGCCTGAGTGTGGATCGTACTTATACCACTCATTCAATCTTAAACAGGAGCAGCGCATACAGCAGTACTGCTAAAGCTATAGTGCTTTCATCTTTGGCCATGTTCGGGTTAAGTATTTCAATGCTAAGATCAAAGAAGAAGTTCATACCAATCCCTGGTTTGGTCAAGAACGAGATCGTATCTTGCTTGCGGACATATAGCAATGGTGGTCCTCTAACTAATGGAAAAGCAGCATTGGATGGCAATGGTATTCTTGGAGAATTCTCCTATACAGTAGAGAATCATAGCCAGACGAGGGTGATGCTTATTTGGCACATCGCAACTGAGTACTGCAATATTTCATCTTCCGATGGAGCAGAGGTACAACAGAGTGGTGCACGGCAAGTTGCCACCACCTTATCCAAATATTGTGCCTACTTAATGGTCTTTCTTCCAGAACTGCTTCCTGGGAACTCTACAGATACACTGTTTGTCGTCCATGATGTGCTATCGAAAGTACAGAGTGCGCTCCATGGACATATGCCGACTAGCCAGACATTTCTGAAGATCATCCAAGATTCTGAAAGTAGCAGTAGCAACGACGGGAGGAACCAGGATCATACTGTCACAACCACAATCGACATTCCAACCAGCAGGAACGAGGATAACATCATCCATGACTCCGGCTCAAGCAACAATGACCAGATTACCAACAATAATGCACCTCTCATCCTAGAAGATAGCATCTTCATCGAAGGCTTGAAGCTAGGGATGGAACTTGAGAAGAAAGATGCTGCTCTCCGGTGGAAGCTGCTGGCGGAATTCTGGGCTGAGACCATCATCTACATCGCCCCATCTGACAAAGCAGCGGTGCACATGGAACGGCTTGCGCAAGGAGGGGAATTCCTCACACATATCTGGGCTCTCCTCAAGCACGCGGGCATCACGACACGTGACTATACGCAGACACCGGAAGAACTTCTGTAGTAATGCTGGTGTGTTTTGTTTCAGTATTCATCTTGTGACATTGATAATATTTCCTCTGTTTTCTTGTTGTCAATTCAGTGGACATATGTCCCAAACTATTATGTCATGTAAGATTATCCAATGTATCAGCTGCCGCCAATAAATGTGCGTGTTCGTTTACGGCGCCATTTCCTTTTATTTTTTGAAACGGAGGCTAAGAAGAATTAGCAGGGAGTTTCCGTGCATATTACGCGGCTAGCCTGTTTTTTTTTATAAAAAGTTGTATTTTTATATTATTTGGAGTATGTGCTTTCGTGTTTTGAAATAGCATAGACGCATAGTATTTTATTATTAGCCTACCTTCTCTAGAACTATGTTCTTCGACCTAGTGATCCTCTGTGTACTACTATGTCCATCTTCTCGAGAGTCGTATCACCAAATAGAAGCAACAAATCGTGTTGTGCAGGTTTTGGCTCAGTTTCAGTCAATTGAACCAAACACTCACATATAAAACAGTAGAAACCAAAACAATCGGCAAAGCTATGTTGGAATTTTGGCCCAAATAATCTAGCCCATTTTCTATTTCAATAATTCCTGAAAATCCTAGAGGCCCATGTGGCTCATTCATGCAAGGCAAGAGTTGGGACAAATGTTTAGTCCCACATTGCTAGTTGAGTGGAAGTTGGACCAGCTTATAAGGTGAGCTCTCCTACCACTTGGTAAAAGGATGAGAAGGAGAAGGAGAGAGTTCCACACGCGCGCTCCTCCTCCTCCTCGCTCGCCTCGCCACGCCTCATCACGACGCGCGCGCGCCGCGGGTTGCGGGAATCTCGCCGAGCCGAGCTTTATTTTGCCACGCATGAATGGTATATGAACAGATGTACAGAAGGTGAAACGTTTGCTTTGAATGGACTTTTAATACGAAGGTGAAACGTTTGCTTTGAATGGACTTTTAATGCGCCTGTTCGCTTCATCTTCCGTCCATTCGTTTCATCTTCTGCACTGTCTGCCTTCCCCTCTGCGCCTATAAGAGAGAGAGGTCGCGCCTCCTCTCAGTTACACGGCCACACATCCCTTGCGCCTCCAGTTCCAGAGCACTGCGCTACCTCCATCTTCCCCATCCCGTCTTGCGGCGTGCACCGCGAGCCGGGACAGTAGGCCTCCGAGACCCCGCTGCTTCGAGTCCTGTACGGGAGAAGGGCGATAAGGTTTTTGGGGAGCGCTATCAGCGCGACTACTGGCTTCGTCACGGACTCCCTCACAGATAGCGACGTCTTCCCCGACGAGGACTTCTTCCCCGACATCAGCACCCTCTTCCTCGACGACATGGCCAACGATGGTTCCAACGCCAGCGGTTCCACTTCTGCTACTGCCGTGTACATCTTCTGTCTCAATCTTGTTCTGATCCTATCCAAAGTTTTATGCCTTGCAGTTTGTTTGACTATATGCCTCAATATGTATTCGCTATTTAACATGATTAGTATATTGCCTATTATTCTAGTCATGTTTTATCTAGCGTTTATTATGGATAATTCGCTTGGTAAATTGCTCTATTTCTCAACAATCCAAAAACCTTATTTCAGGCAATTTTCCCCAAGTGGCTTTGTTGCTTCTATGAAGCCACCTGTGTTTGAAGGTGTGAATTACAAACGGTGGCGTGCGAGAGCAGTGCTCTGGTTTCAGACCATGAGCTGCTATAACGCCATCTATGGCGCACCTAAGGGGGAACTTAATCCCGCTCAGGAAGAGGCGTTCCAAAAACTTGATACCACTTTCAAGGCTGCCTTGATCAGCATCCTTGGCGACAATATTGTCGATTCATATCTGTCATTTAGCAATGGCAAAGATATGTGGGATGCGCTCGAGAGAAAATTTGGAGTCTCTGATGCTGGCAGTGAACTGTATGTCATGGAACAATTCTATGACTATAAGATGATTGATGACTGCTCCATTGTGGAGCAGGCTCATGAGATACAGTCACTTGCCAGGGAGCTTGAGCACTTCACTTGTGTGTTACCGGACAAGTTTGTTGCCGGAGGCATCATTGCCAAACTTCCCCAGTCATGGAGGAATTTTGCTACTTCTCTGAAGCACAAGAGACAAGAGTTCTCCGTGACGGATCTCATTGGGACTCTTGATGTGGAAGAGAAGGCGAGAGCAAAAGACACACGTGCTCGAGGTACCGAGGGAGGCTCTAATGCCAACCTGGTACAGAAAAGGAACTTCCAGCCTCACAAGTTCAAGAACAAAGGAAAGTTTGATGACAAAGGAAAGTTCGATGGAAAGAACAAGGCCTCACAGTCCACCAGCTTCAAGAAGAAGACTGATAAGAGGAAAGGTGCTTGTCATGTGTACGGTGATCCTAATCATTGGGCTCCTGCTTGTCCCAACCGCTTTGACAAGCGCCAGCATGGGAAGAGCAGCAAGACTGCTAATGTTGTCATGGGCGACGTTGAGATGAAAGATGTTGGGTATGGTATATTACCTACTGTTCTTTCATTATGTCATTCTCCTGATTGGTGGATTGACACGGGCGCTAATGTACATGTCTGTTCTGATATTTCCATGTTTTCTTCATATCAGGTTAGAGGGACTCAAACCGTGTTGATGGGGAACGGCTCGCATGCTTCTGTTCATGGTGTTGGTACGGTCGATCTGAAGTTCACTTCGGGAAAGACTGTGCGCCTGAAGAACGTGCATCATGTTCCCTCAATAAATAAAAATCTTGTTAGCGGATCTCTTCTGTGTCGAGATGGCTACAAGATTGTATTCGAGTCCAATAAATTTGTAATTTCGAAGTATGGAACCTTTATTGGTAAAGGTTATGAATGCGGAGGCTTGTTCCGCTTATCTCTGTCAGACATTTGTAATAAAGTTGTTAATCATATTTACACAAATTTTGAATCAAATGTCTGGCACTCTCGTCTTTGTCATATTAATTTTGGTCGTATGACGCGGCTAGCTAAAATGAATTTAATCCCTGATTTCTCAACTGTTAAGGGATCTAAGTGCCAAGTCTGCGTACAAGCTAAACAACCTCGCAAGTCACATACGACTGCAGAAGTGAGAAATTTAACACCACTAGAGCTCATACATTCTGATCTTTGTGAGATGAATGGTGTGTTGACAAAAGGTGGAAAGAAATATTTCATGACTTTGATCGATGACTCTACGAGATATTGTCATGTGTATCTTCTGAAATCAAAAGATGAGGCTTTGAGTTTCTTCAAAATCTATAAAGCTGAGGCAGAAAATCAACTTGATCGAAAGATTAAGAGGCTTAAGTCTGATCGTGGTGGAGAGTATTTTTCCAACGAGTTTGATTCCTTTTGTGCGGAACATGGTATAATTCATGAGAGGACGCCTCCCTACTCACCCCAGTCAAATGGAGTAGCCGAAAGAAAGAACCGTACTCTAACAGATTTGGTTAATGCCATGTTAGACACATCGGGTCTTTCTAAGGAATGGTGGGGGGAGGCATTATTGACCGCGTGTCATGTCCTAAACCGAGTTCCCACAAATAACAAAGAAATTACTCCATTCAAAGAATGGGAGAAGAAAAGACTAAAAATCTCTTACTTACGTACTTGGGGTTGTTTGGCAAAGGTTAATGTACCAATCCCCAAGAAGCGCAAGCTTGGACCAAAAACCATTGATTGTGTTTTTCTGGGC
This sequence comes from Avena sativa, assembly GCA_916181665.1. NCBI lineage: Eukaryota > Viridiplantae > Streptophyta > Magnoliopsida > Poales > Poaceae > Avena > Avena sativa. The sequence goes on along the minus strand of OV702279.1, from coordinate 310,997,596 downwards.
TATGCTTTTCATAGCATTGGTTATAGATTCTTGATAGTAAAATCTGAAGTACCTGACATTCATGTCGGTACAATCATGGAGTCGACTGATGCGACTTTCTTTGAGGATATCTTTCCAATGAAGGATAAACCTAACTCATCAAATCCGGAGATACCTAGTTCATCTAATCAGGAATTTGCTATATTCTCTGAACCTACCATTCCGATTGAACACTCTGAAAGTCCTAAGGAGGATGATAATGAAATTCCTAAAAGGAGCAAGAGACAAAGGACTGCAAAGTCTTTTGGTGATGATTTCATTGTGTACCTTGTGGATGACACTCCCGCTTCCATTTCAGAATCTTATGCATCTCCTGATGCTGACTACTGGAAGGAAGCTGTTCATAGTGAGATGAATTCCATCTTAGCTAATGAAACATGGGAGATCACTGATCGTCCTTATGGGTGCAAACCTGTAGGATGTAAATGGGTGTTCAAGAAGAAACTAAGGCCTGATGGTACTATTGAGAAGTACAAGGCAAGGCTTGTGGCCAAGGGTTATACCCAAAAAGAAGGTGAAGACTTCTTTGACACTTACTCACCTGTAGCAAGGTTGACCACCATTCGAGTACTACTTTCTCTGGCTGCCTCACACGGTCTTCTCGTTCATCAAATGGACGTTAAGACGGCTTTCCTAAATGGAGAGTTGGATGAGGAAATTTATATGGATCAACCAGATGGTTTTGTAGTAAATGGTCAAGAAAGAAAAGTGTGCAAGCTACTGAAGTCTTTGTATGGTCTTAAACAAGCACCTAAGCAGTGGCACGAAAAATTTGATAAAACCTTAACCGCTGCAGGCTTTGTTGTAAACGAAGCTGACAAGTGCGTATACTATCGCCATGGTGGGGGTGAGGGAGTCATCCTTTGTTTGTATGTTGATGACATACTGATTTTCGGAACCAACCTTAATGCAATTAAGGAGGTCAAAGATTTCTTATCTCGTTCCTTTGAGATGAAGGATCTGGGAGTAGTTGATGTCATCCTGAACATCAAGCTATTGAGAGATGATGATGGTGGGATTACATTGCTTCAGTCCCACTATGTGGAAAAGATCTTGAGTCGTTTTGGGTATAGCGACGTCAATTTTTCTCCTACACCGTATGATCCTAGTGTATTGCTTCGAAAGAATCGAGGAAATGCTAGAGACCAACTAAGATACTCTCAAATCATTGGATCACTTATGTACTTAGCTAGTGCCACGAGACCTGACATCGCCTTTGCTGTAAGCAAACTCAGTCGATTTGTCTCAAATCCAGGAGATGATCACTGGCATGCTCTTGAGAGAGTTATGCGATATCTAAAAGGCACTGCGAGCTATGGCATACACTATACCGGGTATCCAAGGGTACTAGAGGGTTATAGTGATTCAAATTGGATATCTGATGCTGACGAGATAAAGGCCACGAGTGGATATGTTTTCACACTTGGTGGTGGCGCTGTTTCTTGGAAGTCTTGCAAGCAGACCATCTTAACGAGGTCAACTATGGAAGCAGAACTCACAGCACTAGACACGGCCACTGTTGAAGCAGAGTGGCTTCGTGAACTCTTGATGGACTTACCTGTGGTTGAAAAACCTATACCCGCAATACCAATAAACTGTGATAATCAAACTGTGATTATTAAGGTGAACAGTTCTAAGGATAATATGAAGTCCTCAAGACATGTGAAGAGGAGACTGAAATCTGTCAGAAAAATGAGAAACTCCGGAGTTATTGCATTGGATTATATCCAAACATCTAAAAACTTGGCAGATCCCTTCACAAAGGGTTTATCACGCAACGTGATAGAAAATGCATCGAAGGAGATGGGTATGAGACCCACAATTTGAGCTTTCCACAGTGGTAAACCACTCTATGTGATCGGAGATCCCGTGAATTAGAATTGGGAAACAAGCTGTTGGTTAGCTGAGAGGAAAGTATCCCTACTTTAATAAACACCACTCCATAAAGATGCAATACTTTTCTATTCTGCATGGCAGGTTGATTTATTATCTTAATGTCTTCTAAGTGGCTTATCCTAAGCAAAGATGTTGTCCTGCAGAACATCTTTTGAAGAACACACCTATATGAGTCTGACTGTTAAAACGTCGCAGTCTATGAGAGTAGGGTGCTCTCTAATAAACTCATGAAAGGTCATGGAGTATGACGTATAAGCTCCACCCGCGGGGAAGTCCCACGGTAGCCCAGTATCGGTCAAGACTTCGTGTGAAGCTAGATTGCAGCAAACTTGCAGTTCAAGGCATAGTCCACTGTACAAGTCGTAACCTAGTGTAGCATAGAATTCTAGGTGGAAGTTCAACTTAACAGTCTCCACTATAGTACCGGTATATAAACAGTGTTTTGGAACCAAAGGCAAATTACATGTGCCTCTGGGATCTGGTGGGGGATTGTTGGAATTTTGGCCCAAATAATCTAGCCCATTTTCTATTTCAATAATTCCTGAAAATCCTAGAGGCCCATGTGGCCCATTCATGCAAGGCAAGAGTTGGGACAAATGTTTAGTCCCACATTGCTAGTTGAGTGGAAGTTGGACCAGCTTATAAGGTGAGCTCTCCTACCACTTGGTAAAAGGATGAGAAGGAGAAGGAGAGAGTTCCACACGCGCGCTCCTCCTCCTCCTCGCCACGCCTCGCCTCGCCTCGCCTCGTCACGTCACGACGCGCGCGCGCGCCGCGGGTTGCGGGAATCTCGCCAAGCCGAGCTTTATTTTGCCACGCATGAATGGTATATGAACAGATGTACAGAAGGTGAAACGTTTGCTTTGAATGGACTTTTAATACGAAGGTGAAACGTTTGCTTTGAATGGACTTTTAATGCGCCTGTTCGCTTCATCTTCCGTCCATTCGTTTCATCTTCTGCACTGTCTGCCTTCCCCTCTGCGCCTATAAGAGAGAGAGGTCGCGCCTCCTCTCAGTTACACGGCCACACATCCCTTGCGCCTCCAGTTCCAGAGCACTGCGCTACCTCCATCTTCCCCATCCCGTCTTGCGGCGTGCACCGCGAGCCGGGACAGTAGGCCTCCGAGACCCCGCTGCTTCGAGTCCTGTACGGGAGAAGGGCGATAAGGTTTTTGGGGAGCGCTATCAGCGCGACTACTGGCTTCGTCACGGACTCCCTCACAGATAGCGACGTCTTCCCCGACGAGGACTTCTTCCCCGACATCAGCACCCTCTTCCTCGACGACATGGCCAACGATGGTTCCAACGCCAGCGGTTCCACTTCTGCTACTGCCGTGTACATCTTCTGTCTCAATCTTGTTCTGATCCTATCCAAAGTTTTATGCCTTGCAGTTTGTTTGACTATATGCCTCAATATGTATTCGCTATTTAACATGATTAGTATATTGCCTATTATTCTAGTCATGTTTTATCTAGCGTTTATTATGGATAATTCGCTTGGTAGATTGCTCTATTTCTCAACAAGCTATAGTCAAACTCAATCTTTTTTGAAAAGGACCATATATTAATATCACAGATACCAATTACACTCAGCCTCTGCAACAACGCATTGTCCTAGCGGCCATACGGATGCACACAGCCAAAAAAAAGAATTATAAAAAATAAAAGTTCTGATATAGTGATCCATTCGTTGAAGCAGCGGTACTACCACCACCAAGACAGCACCAGAAGTCCAACTTCTCCAAAAGCGACGCCTCCAAGAAAGGAACAGTGCACAAACATCATCGTCGCCCGATCATAGATTTTTGGTTTTTACCCTGAAGAAAGTCCATGCTCTCAAAACAATACCTTCAACAAGGCCATTGTCAGACACAACCAATTAAGCCCAGACCCTGGGTATTCACCCTGAAAGGTAGGACTATGAACTTCTCCTGTGCAGTCGCCCCCACTTGCATGCCACTGCTCCAAGTCATGAGTAACCAAGCCCATTCCTCATCATCACCCAGACTCAAACCACCATTGCCAGTCCTGAGATCTCGGTCTCCATGACATTCTCCGTCAGCACCATGGAACGAGAAACATGCCCCGTGATATTAACAGCCAACAGAGCTTCGAAGCGCTCCCTCTGAATCCAAACGGTCAGAGTAAAACATGGATGCGCACGACCGAACCCCTCCAATCCGGCAATCTCTAGGCATTATTCGCCCATGGGAGTTCGCCGGCGAAGCCTTCCGAAACTCGACACACTGACCAGATCGGAGAGGGCAAGCAACAATTAGATCCTCGTCTTGGAGTGAGAGGAATCCTAGGGCTGCCGCCTTTATTCAGCAGACGAGCAGGCCCCCACACTGCCCGTCGTCTCCGTGCAGTACCAACAGAGGAGGAGAGGGCAACAACCGCAGGAGATCATCATGGCTAGGCCACAACCTCGCCCCCGGCGGCGGCAATAAGCCTCCATCCCCTCGTCGGTCGCCGAAGAACCTCAGGCCCCGGCCAAGACGGACACGCTGCACCAAGCCCACAGCCAGTGCCGCACCTCCCCCATGTGAACGCCGCCATAGACCCCTCTCCTGCCCCCCATCTTAGATGGACGGGGAGCCGCCACCGCCGCCGGAGCCAGCAGCAGCGGCGGCCGATGCGGAGAGGGTTGGGGAGGGTTCTTAGGGAAGGATGGGGAGGGTAGTCAAACTCATATTCGCGCAAAGTTCGGTAAGATGAACTCAGTGCTCCCATGGGCATGAAACAAGACAATCTAGATGAAATGTACACCCGTTAAGTATGCGATATAAAAGTACAACCACTAATTCGAAAGGCTATTGATATCAATTGTGCAGAAACGATGACACACAAAATATTTCGGTGTCATAGATAAATCCACAGATTCTAAGATGTGGTCTAAATTCGAAAGTTCAGGACATAGGAAGAGGAGCATGTAGGTAGAGAAGCGTGTCCAACAATGATCATCCATACCCTTCTACAGCCTACCGCATTACATGGGCATTGCCCTTGCCTCGCTGGTGCAACCAGCACTAGTATGAAAAAAGCTTATTCGTGATGTTGGGAAAAATAGGTTAATAACGTTCAACTCACGTGCTATCATTCTCAAGCAATGGTAACTGGTACTGGTGGCGTTCGGCTAAAATAATACTAGTGGCGCACCACATGAATACCGCCAATAATATGTCACCACTATTGTTCGACCGTCTCTCAGCGGCGTGTCGCATGAACGCCAGTAATATTTCATAATAGTGGTGTTCGTGCCGAGCGCCACTAATCATGGTATCATCGGTGGAGTTCGTTCCTTTCTGAACCCGCTAGTGTTTATTGCAGGTTAAAAAATACGCTACCGCAGTCGCGTTTTGAAACAAATAAAATTGTGTCACATATGACATAATTAGTTGATGTCATTTAATAAAACTAGTTAGTTCAACTCAGAAATTGTTTTACATATGAACTAATTGGATCAACAAGATACTTAACTCGTCTAATGAAGATACATACAAGGAACTATCACATAACATAGAAGATGAACAAGTATACAATGATAATATATTGGAAGGGTATTATGTAGTTCTTAACTCTATTAGATCCGACTGTTTGCTTTTCAACTTCATAATTGGCTCTCTTTTCATTTAGAGGGTTGAAGTACTCTTCCTCCGCCATCGCTTTAGTCGGAAACCCTTTGTACGAGTTCTTTGGATAGCGTATAACTTGTTTACTACACTCTTCCCATGAAGCGTATACTCTCGAAACCACTCCTCAACATACCGCAAACCATTTATCCTATTAAACACACATAAGATCGAGTATACAACGTTAGCAACATGAAAGCATAATTTTAATCACACACAAAAATCATCACAAGTTGTCAAAGCCTACCGGACGTGTGGACTGAGAAGAGGTGGCCCCGGTGCAATTTTCCTTGGCCATCTTTCGTTCCAAAGATACAAACACATATTTTTATTAAAACTTTTATGATTTTGTATACACCATATATAAACACATACATAGGTAATCCATAGCACATACAAGCAAATTTTGATCAAAATTCATGTACATCCTAATTAACAAATAGGAGCTACACAAGCAAATTAGAGGCGGCGCCGCCACTTTGTGGTCAACGGAATCACGCCGGCGTCGGAGTGGAGCGGCAGCGACGAAGGAGAGAAGGAATTACCTATCGAAGGGCGCGTCATTGAGGAGGAGCCACGGGCGGTGGTCATCATCGAGGTGGACCCGCACGGAGGAGTCAACGAGGTGAAGCCAGGCAGAGGCGTCGTCGAGGTAGGGCCGCGCATTGGATGTCGAGCCGGCGGTGCACGGGCTCTCAGCGGATGATGTGGCCCGTGAGTTTGGCCGCTGTTGGTGATTCGACGGTGCGAAGACAATGGGGTGTGGCCGGATGTGGTGTGTGTTGTGTGTGTGTGTGTGTCCGTGTGAGCGGAAGGATATGGGGCAAGAAGATTTTGGAGATCCACTATTTCATAGTGGTGACGTTCGTAAAAAGGTGAACGCCTTTGATAGTAACATACTGGTGGCGTTCGATACATTTTACGCGCCACTAAAATGACTACTTGAGGCGTTTAAGATGCACGAACTCCACCAGTATAGCTCGCTACACTACAGGATGCGACGGCTAGGATGACGGCAAAAAGCCCTCGGCGTAGGCCCTAAAGCCGTTGGCGTACACTACGCCGAGGGTTGCCGTCAGCGTAGCCTTCTCGGCGAACATCTCCCTCAGTAGAGCAGAAATAGCCGTCGGCGTATCGGCTGGTCGTCGACGTACGTCTTTGCCGATGGCCGTGGCGGGCCCGTCGGCGTAGTAGCCGTTGGCGAATGGCGAGGATGTCGTTACACGGCCGGCTAACGGCGCGGTCGGTACGCCAACGGTCAGGTCCTCGACGTAGCGACGCCATGCGGTAGGCGCTGGGTCGTCCTAGGCCGTGAGCTGGGCCGACGGCTGTGACCCTCGCTGTATGGCCAGGCGTATGCCGACGGCAACGCCCTCGGCGTAGGGGCAGCACGTGGCAGTCGCTGGGCCGACGGTCGAGTCCCTCGGCGTATAGCCAGGCATACGCCGATGGTCTGGCCCTCGGTGTACCAGCGACCATTTGGCACAGAGCTGGGCCTACGCCGATGGCATAACCCCTGCCCAGAATTTTTTTTTGCTGTTTCACTGCAGTTTTATTTCTTGTAATATTATTCACAGCAACATTGAACATGTATTTCCCAGCAATTCAAACAAGATCAGATCATTCATACATGTATCAAACAAGATCAAATCATTCAAACAAGATCACATCATTCAAACATGTATCAACATGATCACATCATTCATACATGTATCAACATCGTCACACATGCATAGACAATAGAACCCTACAATTCTGGAGGAGACAGGGTGTACCCGAGATCTCCCCTGGTGAAAAGAGGCGACCTCTGTTGAGGGTGGCGTCTAGTAGAAGCCGCAGAAGAACAACCTGACGAGGGAGTAGGAGAAGTGTCGAGGTGAAGATCGGGAGAACCACCAGCAGAATGGCCAGGAGAAGGACCATTTTCATGAAGCGGTGTGGTCTGACACCCATCCAGCGAGGCATGGACAAAGTGCAGGTTCCCAGAAGCTCCCGTTCCCTACATGTTTCTGATACGTCGGAAATGTATCTATAATTTTTTATGTTCCATGCTTGTTTAGTATCTACTTTGCTTTGCTTTGTATACACTTTGAGGTGTTTTTATATGTTTTCTGTACTAACCTATTAACAAGATGCCATAGTGCCAGTTGCCTGTTTTCTTCTGTTTTTGGTTCCAGAAAAGGCAGAAAATCAATATTGTCGGAATTGGACGAGACAAAAAGCCAAAGTCAATATTTTACCGTGGGGAACACGGAGACAGAGTACGATACGGAGGGGAGCCACCCGGGGGGCACACCCCCTGGCCATGTGGCTAACCCTATCCCGTGTCTGGGGGTGGTGTGGCCGACCTGGCTGCCCCCTGCCTCGCCTCTTCGCCTATAAAGACCCCCCGATATCAAAACCCTAAGTACCCAATCAATATTCCATGAAACCATCTGTAGCCGCCGCCACCATCGTCCCTAGATCGGGGGATCTGAAGCTCTTCCCGGCACCCTTCCGGAGGGGAGATCATCCCAGAGGCCTTCTTCTTCATCATGCCAGCCTCCGGTATGAAGTGTGAGTAGTTCCACCTTGGACTACGGGTCCATGTAGTATATAGATGGTTGTATCTCCTCCTTTGTGCTACCATGTTTAGATCTTGTGAGCTCCATTTATGATCAAGATCATCTATTTGTAATCATGCATGTTGTGTTTGCGGGGATCCGATGGATATTGAGATTACTATGTCAGATTGATTAATGGTTTTGTCTTATTGATTCTATCATGTCTGTGTTGTTTGTGATCTTGCATGCTCTCCGTTTCTAGTAGCTATCTTGGCCAAGTAGATGCTAGTGACTCCAAGAGGGGGTATTTATGCTCGATAGTGGGTTCATGCCTCTATTTAATCTAAGGGAAGTGACAGAAATCTCTAAGGATGTAGATGTGATGTTGCCACTAGGGAGAAAACAACAGTCTCTTGTTCATGGAACAAGTGGATTGTTTACCTTACACACTTTGCTTAAAGCAGTTATCCGTTGCTTGCAACTTAATACTGGAGGGGGTTCGGATGATAAACTGAAGGTGGATTACTAGTCATAGATGCAGTTGGATGGCGGTCTATTATCTTGTTGTTATGCCTTGCTCAGTCCTGTCAATTGCCCTCTTGTAATTTGTTTACCCAGCATGCTATGTTTGTTTATCTTAAGGAGAACACCTCTAGTGAACTATGGACCCCGGTCCAATCTTTACCATTGATACATCTTCCACTATTACTGTTTACCTTTGTGCAAACCACTATTACCTTCCACACCATACAATTAACCCTTTGTTTTCAGCAAACCGGTGAGATTGACAACCTCACTGTTCGTTGGGGGCAAAGTCTTGAGTTTGTGTTGTGCAAGTTTCCAAGTTGCTAGCAACACCTTTGAGTCGTTTCCTTCCTCCTACTGGTTCGATAACCTTGGTTTCTTACTGAGGAAAAAATTGATGTTGTGCTCATCACACCTTCCTCTTGGGGTCTCCCAACGAAGCTCTATAGTGATCTGAGTGCATCAAAGACTTCTCTAGCGTCGTTGTCAGGGAGGCTAATGACGTCTTCACAAGGGGAGTCCTTCAACCTTTCCCTTTACTTTGTTTTTGTTTTGCTTAGTTTATTTTGCTTGGTGTTGTTTGCCTCTTTTTATCAAAAACTCAAAAAAATAGTTTAGTTTGGTTTGCTTTCTCTTATCAAAAACAAAAAAAATTAGTTCCTGCTCTAGTTGCTACCGTGTCTGGTTTTGGTCCAATCCCCGTGTCACCTATGGAAAGAATCTTTACTTTCAAGCAAGAACGTGAAGAGAGTTTCAAAGAAGCTTGGTCTAGAATCTCTGATTTACAAAGGAAAACTAAGACTAAGATGAGTCTTAGCTTGGTTATTAATAATTTCTACGGTGGTCTTGCTCTTTGTTATAGATATGCTTTGGATGTTGTAGCTGAGAAAGATATTTTTCGATGTACTGAGGATGAAGCTTTGGATGCCATACAGAAGTTGATTATAATTTATAATATGCCTAGCAAGTCTGATTCTTCCTAAACATTTATGCTAGCTTGAACACTCTTGAGACCAGTACAGTTGCTTTGAAAGAATGCTATAACATGCTTAGAGAGCACCATGGTTATGTTCCAATAAATTCTGAGCCTTCAAAATGGTTTCCTACAATAAAAGTTGCTATAAATAGTGAAACTTTTGATGCTCGTTGTGATATCATGTCGGAATTTTGCCTTATGCCTAAAGATATCTACGAGTCTTTGAATCTTTGGGGACTTTCTGAAGGAGGAGAAGAAATATCTGATACGTTGTAAACATATCTATAATTATTTATGTTCCATGCTTGTTTAGTATCCACTTTGCTATGTTTTGTCTACACTTTGAGATATTTTTATACACTTTCTGGAACTAACCTATTGACAAGATGCCATAGTGCCAGTTGCCTGTTTTCTGCTGTTTTTGGTTTCAGAAAGCTAAAAAATGAATATTCTCGAAATTGGACGGGACAAAAGCCAAATTTCATATTTTTCCCTGAACGATACGGAAAATCAAAGACGAGACGGGGGTGGACATCAGGGTGGCCACAACCTAGGTGGGCGCGCGTCCCACCCTGGCCGCGCCCACAGGGTGTGTGGCCCCCCTGGCCCTCCATCGACCTTGCCTCCTTCGCCTATAAGAAGCCCCCAACTCAGAAACCCTAAAGAATCGACCAAAAAGCCACGAAAAGTTATGCAGCACCGCTGCCACCAAAGGGGAGATTCGGGGGACAGAAAGTCTCTGTTCCGGCACCCTGCTGGGACGGGGAAGTGCCCCCGGAGCCATCTCCATTGATCTCCACCACCATCTCCATCATCGTTGTTGATTCCCATGATGAGGAGGGAGTAGTTCTTCCTCGAGGCTAAGGGCTCTACTGGTAGCTATGTGTTCATCTCTCCCTCTCTCTATGCATGATCTTGTTGTGGTCATGAGATTTGTAATCAAGTAGATCTACTTTTCTACTCAACTGCTTCAATAGATCTCTGCTCTCCCCATGTGTGTGAAAGTGACAGCGTGCACGCCATGGTGGCACTTAGGCTAGAGTATACATAAATACTCATCATGCTTTAATAGATCTATGTGTTTCCCCACGTGTGTGAAAGTGACAGCGTGCACATCGTGTGTGGCACTTAGAATAGATTACATATATATTTATCATGAGTTATATTTGGAGTTGGATGTCTTTATGAAATTGTGGTGTTTGTTGGAACCATCTAGCGCTCAAGGTGACAGTGTGGGGTTATCTAGATTGGGAAAGGCGGACTTTGAGGTGTGCTGTTATATCCCTACCATGGATTAGAGTGTCCAACCGGAGAGTAGTTAAGAGTAGTATCATGAAGAGAATATATTTATATGAGAGAGTGTTCACTAGTGAAAGTATGACCCCTAAGCCTTGTTTCTAAACATTGAAACACCGTTTGCATCTAGATCTGTTGCATGTTTGCTTGCTTCCATCTTTATTTCAGTTTGCCTTTAGTCTCTCCCACGTCAACAACAAGTCAGAAGCTCTTTTCTGGCACCGTTACCACTTGTATTTCACTATCTCTTCGCCGAACTAGTACACCTATACACCTGAAAAGTGTATTGGGTGTGTTGGGGACACAAGAGACTTCTTGTATCTTGATTGCAGGGTTGGTTGAGAGGGATACCTTTGACCACTTCCTCCCTGAGTTCGATAAACCTTGGGTAATACACTTAAGGGAAACTTGTTGCTGTTCTACAAACCTCTGCACTTGGAGGCCCAACTGTTGGAGATATGCCCTAGAGGCAATAATAAAAGTAGTTATTATTATATCTTTGTGTTTATGATAAATGTTTACATTCATGCTATAATAGTATTAATCGGAAACATTAATACTTGTGTGATTTGTAAACTAATTAGAGTCCCTAGTAAAGCCTCTTTATAATACTAGCTTGTTGGTTGATAGATGATCGTGGTTTCCCGATCATGAACATTGAGATGTTATTAACAATAATATCAAATCATTAGGAGAATGGTGTGACAGACATACTCATATAGATAAGTGTAGCATAAAGATCAAGTCATTTCAATAGTTAGTTTGCTATAAGCTTTCTGATACATAGTAACCTAATTCCTTTGACCATGAGATCATGCTAACCACCATCACTGGAAGGATGCTTTGATGACATCAAACACCACACCATAACTGGGTGGCTATAAAGGTGGCATTGAGTGTTCGGAAAATATGTGTTGAGGCACATGGATCAAGAGTGGGATTTGTCCATCCATATGACAGATAGATATACTCTAGGCCCTCTCGATGGAATGCCATCCAATTAGCTTGCAAGCATGTGACTGGCTCACAAGAGATCACATATCATGGGAACGAGAACAAAGTACTTATCGGTAACGAGGTTGAACTAGGTTTATAGAGATACCAATGATCAGACCTCGGATTGATGCGCTTGGTTGATGTAGGAGCACTTCATCGGGAAACCCCAAGAGAAAGGTGTGATACAGCACAGCAGCAAGTCTTCCCTTAGTAAGAAACCGAGGTTATCGAGCTAGTATGAGGAAGAAAACTTCACACAAGTGTTGCAAGCAACGTGGAAACCTGCACAACACAAACTCAAGACTTTGCCCCAACGAACAGTGAGGTTGTCAATCTCACTGGTTGCTGTAACAAAGGATTAACTGTATGGTGTGGAAGGTGATCAGTGGTTTGCAGCAAGTAAATAGTGGAAGATGTATCAATGGTAAAGATTGGACCGGGGTCCATAGTTCACTAGAGGTGCTCTCCTTAGATAAACAACATGGCATGAAGGGTAAACAAATTACAGCAGGACAATTGACAAGAACTGAGAAAGGCATAACAATGCAATACTAGACAAAAAGATCCTATGAGATTCGATTGGGCAATACAACAATATACATAGACCGCCATCCAACTGCATCTATGACTAGAAGTCCACCTTCAGGTTATCATCTAAACCCCCTCCAGTATTAAGTTGCAAGCAACGGATAACTGCTTTAAGCAAAGTGTGTAAGGTAAACAATCCACTTGTTCCATGAACAAGAGACTGCTGTTTTCTCCCTAGTGGCAACATCACATCTACATCCTTAGAGATTTCTGTCACTTCCCTTAGATTAAATAGAGGCATGAACCCACTATCGAGCATAAATACCCCCTCTTGGAGTCACTAGCATCTACTTGGCCAAGATAGCTACTAGAAACGGAGAGCATGCAAGATCACAAACAACACAGACATGATAGAATCAATAAGACAAAACCATTAATCAATCTGACATAGTAATCTCAATATCCATCGGATCCCCGCAAACACAACATGCATGATTACAAATATATTAGATCTTGATCATGAACGGAGCTCACAAGATCTATACATGCAAGCACAAGGAGGAGATACAGCCATCTAGCTACTACATGGACCCGTAGTCCAAGGTGGAACTACTCACACTTCATACCGGAGAAGAAGGCCCCCGGGATGATCTCCCCTCCAGTAGGGTGCCGCGAAGAACTTCAGATCCCCCCAATCCAGGGATGATGGTGGTGGCGGCTACAGAAGGTTTCGTGGAGTTTTGATCGAGTTCCTAGGGTTTCTGCATCGAGGGCTTCTTATAGGCGAAGGGGCGAGCCAGGGGGCCACCAGGGTGGCTGCACCCCCCCCCCCCAAGCGCGGGGTGGGCCCACCCGCGCGGCCAGGGGGTGTGGCCCCCTGGTGAGCCTTCTCTGTCTCGTCTTCTGGCTTCGTGTTGCCCACGGTAAAATATTGACTTTGGTTTTTGTCCCGTCCAATTCCGAGAATATTGATTTTCTGCCTTTCTGGAACCAAAAACAGAAGAAAACAGGCAACTGGCACTGTGGTAACTTGTTAATAGGTTAGTTCCAGAAAACATATAAAAACACCTCAAAGTGTAGACAAAGCAAAGCAAAGTAGATACTAAACAAGCATGGAGCATCAAAAATTATAGATACGTTTCCGACGTATCAAGCATCCCCAAGCTTAACTCCTGCTCGTCCTCAAGTAGGTAAGTGATAAAAACAATAATTTTTTAGGTGACATGCACCATCAAAACCAAGATCAAACCATTTGCAAGCATTGAAAGCTGGGATCAAAGAACTCTAAACATGTGCATGAAATATGGAGTTCTAACAATAATACAAAGTAACTATGCATGCAACATGAAAGGCTACAAACAAAGATCATGAATAACATGTAGTGAAAAACGTTTGTTTGTTTGTTTCGCATACAGAAAACATGGCATAGTGGCATTCAGCTTGTCCCTCATGGAGTAGCAAATAGATGTATAGGACACCTTCAAAGTTCATAAGAGTGACTAGATACAAGTAGCAAAAGAACAAGTAATATCACAATATGCATCAATCAATAAGTTTTGGGACACCGCGCATAGAACTAAGAATGGCAACTATGTTCTCTTAATGGTGCCTAAAGGTAGAAGGTGGAGACTCAATATAATAGTGGAAGAAAGGCCCTTCATAAAGGGAAGCAGGGATTTCAAGTTTCAAAAATAGCTTCCAAAAATTATGGTACTTGTTAGCTTTCAGCCCTCATTGCCCCTATCATAAGCATCTTGAAGTGATTAAGGTTAAAGTGAACAAACTATGGAGTATATGCTTGACAAAGTATAAGTTGGTAATCTCATGTCCCTTGAATACGAGGGCCGCACCTCATGCTACTCAACTTCAGTCACCTGTAAGTTCTTGTCATAGTATGTACATGCGTATCATAGAGAACTGCCAACGAGATACCCCTTGCACATGGTACAGGAGCTAGCCCATAACCAAAATGACAAGGCAAGCAGACAATGAGCATCTCAGCGATCTTTTTATTTACTATGTGCATAGCTTTTTATTGAGGATGCTTGACATAATGCTAATTATGGTGATGCTGCAAGTTTCCACCATGATTAGGCATGGCTTAGGCTAGCGGCCCAGGCGTTTCTCTAACACAAAATACATAACTCCGTGGACTTACAAGCTCCCTCTTTATTTCACACAGGTGATATCCATAGACAAAAGAGCATGATATCAACTGTGTACAAAGTACAAGTGCAATGTTGAAAACGTTCCCCATGACAGCATGGTTCTGCTAATTCCAACGTATAAGTGCAAGCATATACAACATAGATGACACAATGGTTCAAGTTTATTAGGGGCAAATAATATAAAGTGTGCCATCAAGTTTTTGAGGGCTTTATTCACTAAGTTTTCACATAACAAAATACTTTTTAATGGGAAGATAGCTGAAAACAAGAATATACTTGGAATGGTGTAACATGGTGTAACACACCATGCATAGGAGTTTATAGTGGACACTTTGGAATAACTTGGTTTCTTGGGAGTTGTAATCATGAGTAGAGCTTACTCATACAAGTGGAGGCTAGCAAAAGACTGGGAGCAACCAACTAAGGGAGCAATAATGGCCATAATCATGCAGAGCGACAAAACATTACTAATCAAAGCATAGAGTTGTACTACAAGTCAAGGACTAGATGATTATAGAGGCTATGGTGACTTGTTCATAGTCATAACATGGTGTGAGCATGTGCCAAGTCAACCCAAACAAATCATCAAAGGAGAATACCACAATACTATGCTTTGGTATGCTGAAACAACGCATAATTCTTTCAACGCACACTAAGCAATCCAATTGTTTGGAACAAGACATGCTACAGCAATAATAACTAAGCATAAGGTCAAAACAACACCTAGCATGTCATGCTAAAGTCTAAGTCACAGTCAATGCAAGCTCCTCTTGCACTTCCAAGCAAGAACTTTCTACTCCTTTCCAACACCAATCAACTTATTTGAAACAACACAGCGAGAACGGGGGTCTAAACTGCTTTATTCAAGCAAACTAAACAAACTAATCAAAGCAAACGAAAACTACGACGCTCCAAGAACAACACAACAGTGCATGAAACAATAAAAACGAAGTGTCTAGAAAGACCTGAGCTTTTTATTGATGAAGAAGGGGATACCTTGGGCATCCCCAAGTTTTGACGCTTGTACCTCTTGGATATTTCTTGGGTTAACACCGGGGTGGCATCCCCAAGCTTGATCTTTTGTCCATTCTTCATCTCATTACTTCATCCCCTCTCTACACCTGAAATTTTCCTTCATACAAAACTTCACACAATCTTCATTAGCAACATTAGTGTATTCAAAAGATAATAGACCCTTGGGTTTAGCTTTAGAATAGTAAAACTTTTCACTAAAAACACAATCTACTATAGCAAACCCTTCAAAAATCTCAATTCCCCAAAATAGAACTCAAAAAGGAATCAATAAGAAGCAAATGCAAATAATGGCAGAAATCTGTCAAAACAGACCAGCAGGTAGAAACTGATTTTTTCGAAGACTTTCTGTTTCTCAAATCAAAAAGTGTTGAACTAACGAAAGTTAGATAACATACTGGGGGATTTATTTATAAATTTTCAGCTCCATATGACTTCCATAGACTCCTCAAGAATTTTTATGGTAGAGGACAGAAATCTGTTTCGGGACAGCAACTCCCCAAATCTTATTTCCCTCTCATTAGATGTCATTCTTGGCACAAAAAGAAAACAAAACGGATAAGAAGAGGTCATTACAGAAGTAATAACTTCCAAGACTCACGTAAACTCTTGGGTTATCTCCCAACAAGTACTTTTCTTTAACGCCTTTAAGTTAGGCATGATAATTTGAGAAGATGCTCCCATAAGAAATATGAATTGAAGTAAAAGAGAGCATCAAGAAGAAAATTCAAAACACATTTAAGTCTAACCCACTTCCTATGCATAGGAATCTTGTATGCAAATAAATTTACAAAGAACAAAGTGACATACATAGGAAAATGAAACAAGAGTAACTTTAAAACTTTCAGCACATAGAGAGGTATTTCAGTACCATGAAAACTTCTACAACCATATTTTCCTCTCTCATAATAATTTTCAGTAGCCTCATGAATAAACTCAACAATATATATATCACATAAAGCATGCTTTTCATGATCTACAAACACATAATTTCTATCAAGCTCAAAAATAGTGGGATTAAAACCTTCACGGGTTTTACTCAAAGTAGATATTTCAAAAGGATCCACAGGAGCATAACATTCATCCTCCTTTGGTAAGCATGGGGGACAATCAAATAATGTAAGATATAAAGAGTTACTCTCATTAGAAGGTAGGCATGGGTACATCCATTCTTCCTCCTTTTGTTCATCACTCTCCTCCTTTTTTTCATCTAATGAACTTCTAGTTTCAACAATTTCTTCTTCCATAGGCTCCTGCAAGGCATTAGTCTCTTCCATTTGTGGAAAGCGCCTATAAAATATTCATGAACATAGCCATTTTCTTCCTTGTAATTATCAAAGCAAAATTTAAGTATCTCATCAAACTCATATTCATAAGGTGCATCATCAGTATTTTCAAGCAAACTGGCAAGTTCAAATGCACCCTTGAAGGCAATAAATTCTTCAATTTGTTCCACATCATAAAATTCATAATTTCCTTTAACATAATAGGATATGGTAATATTATCATTATACTCACATTGAAAAGGGAGGTGTTTATACTGATGACCCACAAGTATAGGGTATTGTAACCGTCTTCGCGGGTAGTATTACCCAATTTATTGATTGGACACAAGGGGAGCCAAAGAATACTTGCAAGCCTTAACAACTGAGTTGTCAGTTCACTACACCTGGAAATAGTTCTTGATCACAGAAGTTTATCAGTAGCAACAGTAAAGCAACAACAACAGTGAAATAGTAGCAGTAGTAACAGTAACGGTAAGTGTAGGATTCGAGTGCGGTAGGCAAAGGGATGGATGGACGGGCGTTGCATGGACGAGTATAAACATGTAACTTCAAGATCTAGGGCATTGCAGATAAATAATAACAAGCATCCACGTACTAAACAATCCTAGGCATGTGCTCCAAATATAGTCATACGTGCTCGCAATGAGAACTTGCACAACATCTTCTGTCCAGCCAGCCCGTGGCAGCGGGGCCTCTAGGGAACTACTAGCAATTAAGGTGATCCTTTTAATAGAGCACCGGAGCAAAGCATTAACACTCCGTGAACACATGTGATCCTCACACTATAGCCATCCCCTCCGGTTGTCCCAATTATTGTCACTTTGGGGCCTTTGGATCCGGACAATGATATGTGTACACAACTTGCAGATAAGATCACAAACAATACTATCATAATGATTCAATAATAAGTTCATATCTGAGATCATGGCACTCAGGCCCTAGTGACAAGCATTAAGCACAACAAGTTGCAACAAAGTCAAATAGCACAAATAGAGATACTAGGCACTATGCCCTCACAGATATTATTCGATTACATGATAGAACTCATCCAATCCCTACCATCCCCAAGCTTACAACGGGGGATTATTCACTCATGGATGAGGGAAACATCGGTGGTTGATGGAGATGCGTTGGTGATGATGATGGCGATGATCCTCTCCAAATTCCCCGTCCCGGCAGGGTGCCAGAACGGAGTTTCTGGATCCGAATCTTCGTTTCTGGTGATGGCAGCAGAGCGGAACTCTTTCTGGAAAACTATCGAACCCCCCTCGGTTTTTAGGTCGAAAGACAACTTATAGGCGTAGAGGGAGGCCGAGGAGGTGCCTGGGGTGGCCACACCTCCTCTAGGCGCGGGGTCAGTGGGCCCGCTCCTAGGGTGGGTCTGGGCCCCTAGGCCTCCCCTCCATCTCTTCTTCTGGCTCCGTGGATCTTCTGGTGAAATATATTTTTTGGCATATTTTCCGGAATTTTTCCTGATAGTTCATTTTCTGCACAAAAACAAGACACCAAGGTAATTCTGCTGAAAACAGCGTCAGTTCATGTTAGTTGTATCCAAATCACACAATTTTAGAGAAGAAACAATAGCAAAGTGTTCGAGATAGTAGATACGTTTTGGACGTATCAACTCCCCCCCAATCTTAGCTTATTGCTTGTCCTCAAGCAATTCAGTTGAAAATTAAGTGCGATAAAAGAACTTTCATGAACACTTTTCTCCATATGATGTAAATATTCTGAGCACAGGAGAGATGCTTAGAATAAGGAGTATGCAACTAAGTCTACTCAATAGTCATTGCAAGCTATAAAGAGAAACCAACTCAATAATAATAAGTAGCATGAAACATAAACATAAGCAACATTGCAATGCTCATAATAAGGTATGATAGAGTGGTATCTCGCTTGCCTTTGTTTGAAGAGCACAATATAATGTGAATGCACCTCTGAAGTTCACATGAATACTAGAGATAAAGATATCAGAGATACAAGCATCAAAGTCATGACATAATTAACCAAGTTTTGGAACAAACATAAGAATGACAACTATGCTCTCAAGAAGGTGCTCATAGAATAAGTGGTGACTCAACAAAGTTGTGAAGACGATTTTGTGAAGGTTTGAAAGGCTTCCCAATGCTGAAAGGAAGGTACTCATTAGCTTTGAGCTCTCATTGCCCCTATCATAGGCATCTTCATGTGGTTAAGGTGAAAGTGAGGTCCACTCTGAATCATATGCTTGACAGACCATAGACTGGAAATCCCAAGCCCCTTGAGTACGAGGGTCGCTCCGCATGCTACTCAACTTTGGTCACCTAAAAGTTCTTGTCATTGTAAATACATGCATATTACCGGGAACCGCCAACGGGGTACCCCTTGCACATGGTACATGAGCTTTCCCATAACCAAAATGAAAAGGCAAGCAGACAATGAGCATCTCAGCAATCTTTTTATTTACCATATGCATAGCTTTTTATTGAGGACGCTTCATAGATGCTCATTATGGTGATGCTGCAAGTTTCCACCATGATTAAGCATGGCTTAGGCTAGCGGCCCAGGCGTTTCTCTGACACAATGTATAAACTCCATGAACTCACAACCTCCCCTTTTATTTCACATCGTCGACATCCGTAAACAAATGAGCAAGGAATCAACTGGATGAGATATCCAAAAAGTGTTGAAAGCGTTCCCCGTGAAAACACGGTTCTGCTGACTCCCAGTATATAATTAGCAAGCATATAACTTTCATGGACTAGTCACAATGGTTCAAGATTATTAAGCGCAAGGAATAAAGTGTGCCATCAAGTTCGTGAGAGCTTTACTAACTAACTTTCTCAAAACAGACAAACATTTTATTTTGGAAGAAAACACGGCATATGGAATATGCACTAGAATAGCAAATGATGCCAATGGGTAGGTATGGTGGACACAGCTGGCAATATTGATTTTGGGAAGTTAGAAGCATAGGTAGAGCACATACCCGGTGCAAGTGAAGCCTTGCAATAGAGAGGGAGCAACAAACGAGAGAGCAATAACCGTCATAATCATGCTTGCAACAAAACAGGACTAATATGGCATGCAAGTGATACAAGAACTCTGAGGCAAAATAAATCATCGAGGCTTACTGACTATTGATTAGTCATATGCATGCGTGAGCATGTGCCAAGTCAATTCACATGAACAGTCAGAGGAGGATACCACAATATCATACCAAAGTATGAATAAAACAATGCAAGCAAACATTCATATGACATGATACAAACTATTAGCAAGCTGGAGCTAATCGTAGACAAGCAAGAACCACTAAGCATCCATAATGACATAAACCTTACACAAACAGGCAAAGCATGCTCACAATGAAGAGTATATGTACAAAAATGAAACAAATAGAGTTCGTTACCAGCCTCTTACCACACCTCGAGTTGTCTTAATCTTCATTATTGCCCTTCACTTGTGTGACTTGAATATTAACATGAAACCAAAATCCACTAAGGGCGGCTGAACCCTGCAAAGAACTCACAAAACCAAAGAAGAATAACAAATATTTTTGGTGTTTTCGATTTTTTAGAAACAAGCAAACAAAGAAAAACCAAACAAAAACAAAGCAAACCAAACAAAGCAAAATATTTTTGGATTTTTTCTTTTAAGGCAAACCAAAGCAAAGAAACAAACCAAGAGAAACAACGAAAACATTTTTCGTATTTTGGGGTTTTTAGAAATAAGCAACAAAAACCAAAAAGAAAGCGAAAATAATGGATATACAAAAAACCGACCGAACATGATATATATATATATGAGTGTGATGTCGGCGTACCTCCCCCCCAAGCTTAGGCTTTTGGCCTAAGTGGGGCTCAATCCCATGGTGCCCAAGTAGATGCACCACTGTAGTATGTCGAGGAAGCTTCCTCGTCCTGGTACGAGCTCGAGTCCTCCCCTGTGTAATACACAGGGGGATCGTATGATGGTGCTTCCTCCAGATAGTGCCCATGGAAGTTAAGAGAACGCAGGTTGTCGTCCATCTCCGCCTTTGAGCGTGACGAAGGTCCCTGAGAAATACTGAACAAAGTGGTTTGGGGTAGAGGGATCTCTGTCTCTCTTCCCCGTCAATAAACAACATTCTATAAACCAAGTTCTCAAGAGTAGAGCTAGTGATGACAAATTGGTGCGCCTTCATGGCAGCAAGATCAAACCTCTGAGGAGCTAAAACTGTATCATGTGGATCAACAACAATAATTCCCCCATAAATGGGTCCCTTAGCAGCTAGACGACGAGCAATGAGAGAACCAAGATTATACTTATCCTCATTGTTGAGCGCAACAGCTAAGATGGTCAATTGATAGTTGGAAATATTACTAGTGTTCTCCCTACCAAGAACACTGGTGGCAAGATAGTAGGCAAAATACCTGATGGCTGGAAGTTGAATGTTCTTTATCTTCCCTCGCTGAGCTCTACGGTCATCATCATTGGTTATTCCTCGGTAAAGCTCCAACAAATCAGCTGGTAGAGCTTGAATCTTCTTTGATGACCCAATTGTACCAAGTCCCAGGGCCTTGCAAAATTTCTTCAAAGTCATAGAATGAGCCCTGCCATAAATTTTGAAAGACACAGAAGGCTTGAACATACTATTAGTAAAGGGGAAACTCTCCACAAATGTTTTAGTAAGCAAAGCATAATATGCACTCTCATCCTGCATGTAACTTGTTAGTCCAGCTCTCTGCACCAAAGTCATAAAATCATTAAGAATCCCAGCAGCTTGCAAGAAAGTTTGTCAAGGAAAGGTGGAGGGGTGCACATCCCCTTCATCTCCCTCGTCACCAAATCACGGAGTAATGAGATCCTCATTGTATGAGGGTCTAGTACTGGTAGATGACCTTGGAAGTCTTTCCCTTCTAGGTGCATCACTCTCAATATGTCACCAAAGGTGTGGTGGTCCATGGCTTAAACAACCATCAAACCAAGTGATTTCTAAGTTGATAAATGATGAGCAACTACTATAGGAACTTGCTAGAGGACTACACATGCATCAAAACAAATTTTCTAAGCATAGAACAAGCAAGCAAGCTCAAACAACCTGTCACCTATAGCAGCAAAATACTCAAGATACAATCTACCAATTACAAATCTAATTGGACAAGTGGAGGAGGCACATACCAAGGAGAAATCCCTCCAAAAATCAGCACTTGAGGTGGGCTGAACAAGGAGATCAAAAATCGCGAGCAAGAACAGCAAGAACTCGAGCTTGAGAAAGTTTTCCGGTGTTTTTCAGGAGAGAGGAAGAAGGTGACTTTGAGGAGGCAGCCTAGAGGAGCCTAGGTGGGCTAGACCCCCCAGGTGACGCCACCTGGTAGGCCGCGCCTACCAGGGGTATGGTGGTCTGGGGTGGCCCCTGGGTCACCTCAGGTGCCACTCTGCCCCTTTTTTCGAGGAAAAAAATATTTTGAATTTTCTGGAATTTTTTGGGAAACTTTATTTTTGGCCAATTTTCAGGGTATGAAAATTGATTTTCTCGCAGAAACAGTTTTTTCAGAAGAAGCAAAAGCAAACCAAAATCCAAACTACTGGAGCTCTAAGAAACTCAAACAAGCAAACAACTAGCAAAACTAAAGCTAAAGCAAAGACTAGGAAGGAGAAAGGAAAAACAAAGCAAGTATAACCACAGTGGAAACATTATTTTGTTCATTAAAATCCTTTTGTTAACAAGGTTGATCAAGTCTTGTTACCAAAACAATCTTATATGGAACAAAACTTTGCATTCCACAAGGTGATTATATTAAATCATACTTGATAGCAATGGTCCCAATCATAATAGTTTCAAAATTTTCTTGTGGAATGGGACAATATATTTCTCCAACCTTGATGCTCTCAATATTTTCAATGGAATTCAGGCAATAGCTCTTAACAACCTTCTTGGGGAAATAGACAGTGTGCTCTTTGTCATTAATATTGAATGCTACTTTTTCTTGATTGCAATTGATGACAGCACCTGCAGTATTAAGAAAAGGTCTCCCAAGAATAATAGACATATTATCATCTTTAGGCATTTCAAGCACAACAAAATGAGTTAAAACCATGCAATTATGAGCAACTTGAACAGGAACATCCTCACATATACCAACAGTAATAGTAGTTGACTTATCAGCCATTTGCAAAGAAATATCAATCGGTATCAACTTTTCTAGATGGAGTCTCTTATAGAGAGAAAAAGTCATAACACTAACTCCAGCTCCCAAATCACATAAAGCAGTTCTAACATAATTATTCTTAATGGAGCAGGGAATAGTTGGTATACCTGGATCACCAAGTTTCTTTGGAACCTTACCGTTGAAGGAGTAATTAGCAAGTAGAGTAGAAATCTCCTCATTAGGAATCTTCCTTTTATTATAGACAATATCCTTCATATACTTTGAATAAGGAGGCAACTTAATAGCATCAGTCAAAGGAATTCGCAATAATAAAGGTTTCATCCACTCACAAAACTTGTTGTAGTGTTCTTCCTCCTTTGATTTGTGTTTCTTATCTGGAAAAGGCATAGGTTTCTGCACCCAAGGTTCTCTCTCTTTACCATGTTTATTAGCAATAAAATCTTCCTTTGTGTACCTAGTGTTCTTAGTGTGCTTCTCAGGTTCTTCCTCACCTTCCTCCTTATCAGGAGACTCATTTTTATAATTACCACTCTCAGTTTCAGCATCAGAGACATATATACTATTAGGATCTACAACAGGTTCAAGTGGTTCCTCAACTATCTTATGTTTCTTTATCTTCCTCTTACGAGGAATACCACTATCTTCATCTTGTTGGGAATCCTGCTCTATTCTTTTAGGGTGTCCTTCAGGATATAAAGGATCCTGAGTAGCTATACCACTCCTAGTTCTAATTCCATAAGCATGTTTATTTCCTAAAGCATTAACTAGCATATCCTTTTGTACGTTAGAAAGTTGATCAAGTTGGGTTTGAACCATTTGAAAGTGTCTACAAAGCATTTTAATATCATTAGAAGTCCTTTTCACAATATCTTTCAACTCATGGATATCTCTAGAGTTTTCCAACAAATGATTCTGAACTTGTTTATTAAAATACCCTTGTTTAACAATAAATGTGTCAAGTTCCTCCAAACATTGATCAGGAGGCTTACCATAAGGAATATCACCTTCATCAAAGTGTTGGAGAGAGTGTACCTCAATAGTGGATGAGTGGGGAATTGGCTTACATAATTCTTCTATAGGAGGTAGATTCTTCACATCTTCATCTCTAATACCTTTCTCCTTTAGACACTTCTTAGCTTCCTTCATCACTTCATCATTTAATGCAATAAATTCCCTCTTATTTGTTGTTGGTGTTGGAACTGGTTCAGGAACAACTGGTTCAGGAGTAATAGGCTCAGGTGCATTCAGCTTAGTTGAAGTCCAATCATCATAATTCTTTCTTATCTTAGTCATTAATTATTCAGCATCTGTAGTCCTTTTCCTGGAAACACAATCAGCAAAACTATCTAGGTAGGTCCTAGAATCATCAGTTAGTCCATTATAATAAATATCAAGAAGTTCATTTTTAGGTAATGGACATCCAGGATGTGCATGGATCAAGGCACGGAATCTTTTCCATGACTCAGGCAATTTCTCTTCTTCTCCCTGTTTAAAATCAAAAAGTCTCTACAAAGCAGCATGTCTAGCACTTGGAGGAAAATATTTCTGGAAGAAAGAACCAATCAAGCAAATAGGGCTATCAATGGAACCAAGAGGTAATCTATTAAACCAAGCCCTAGCTTCTCCTTTTAGTGAAAAAGGGAAGATCTTAGGAACAAAGTACTTGCGCATCTTAAAATCATCAGAGAACAAAGAACTCATAGTAGAAAACTCATTCATATGAGCCACAACACTCCCATTTTCAGTCCCACAAAAAAGTTCTTTCTCAACAATATCTAAATAAGATAAATCAAGAGAGAAATCATAATCTTCATCTTTAATATCTATGGGAGAAGTGGAAAACTTAGGATCAGAGGACATCTTAGGCATAATAGTACGTCTAGCAAAGATACTCTTAATAGCACTAGTACCATGTGTGTTTTGGCACTCTTCAACAAAATCATCAGTGAACTCAATGTAACCATCATTAATATCATAACTCACACTAGCCGCAGGTGAGCTAATAGGTGTAATAGTGTCTTCACTAGGAGTTTCGATATTTCCTAGACTAGCCATAGTAGCATCTAGAAAAGGACCTAATGAACCACTTGCATCAAGCACAGTAGAAGTAACATCATGAACATCAACAGCAGTTTCAGACTCAGCAGTAGTAGCCGTGTGTGTAGCATGAGTATGTGGTGGTGGTGTGACAAGCTTACTTATAACAGACGGTGAATCAAGAGCACCAGAGGTGTTTAGGACTGTACCTCTTCTTGTAGTGGATGGTAAAATAGGGAACTTTCCATCACGAGACTGAAGGGTTTCGCAGCATAGTAAATCAAAATTTTCTACGGATGCGAACGGGAAAAGCCAAGATCTAATCTAGGAGATGCAAACAACGAGGGGGGCATAGATGAGATCTTCATACCCTTGAAGATTCGCACAGCGGAACGTTCGATGGAACGTGGTTGATGTAGTCGTACTCGCTTCTCCTCCTCGCGATCCGATCCGATCCAACACCGCAAGTGGCGATGCCTCCGAGAGATGCACACGTACGGCACCTCGACGTCTCCTCCTTCCTCGGTCCAGCAAGTGGGGTGGAGAGATAGGTTGGATCTACAACACGACGGTGTGGTGCAAACGGTGGAGAGTTTCTGCGACAGGGCTTCGCCTACGTGCAGTCGGGAGGGAGAGAGAGAGGAGGGCAGCAGGGCGGCTAGGGCTTGAGGAGATGGTGTGTGTGGAGGGTGCGCCCCCAGCCCTCTTTATATAGATGGGTGGGCGGCTGGCCCTTGCCCCTCCCCCAAGCCCTAGGGCCGGCGGCCAAGGAGGGAGGAGTGGGGGGCAAGTTCCCCCCCCTTCTAGAAGCTCCCCTAGGGTTTCCCCTAGGGCTTGGCCGGTTGGGCCTATGGGGCCTTGTGCCCCTGGACCAAAGCGGCCAGGTCACTCCCTCGTAGGCCCACGCCCCCTCCCGACAAGTGGGGCCATGTTGGTCCCACTACGAAAGGTTATAGAAGCTTCCGGTACAATACCGAACAACCCGAAACAATTCCAAACTCCAAAATCTGCTTTGCCTTATATGAATCCTATTCTCCGGACCATTCCGGAACCTCTTGTGATGTCCTGGATCTCATCCGATACTCCGAACAAAAACTCATAAACCAATTATACAATCTATCCTAGCATCGAGACACGTTAAGTGTGTGACCCTTCGGGTTTGAGAATATGCAGACATGATCTTCTATCAATAATCAACAGTGGGGTCTGGAAACCCATATTGACTCCCACACATTCATCGATGATCATATCGGATGAACCACGATGCCAGGATTCAATCAATCCCATATATATTCCCTTCGTCGCGCGATATTTTACTTGCCCAAGATTCGATCGTCGGTACCGGCATACCTAGTTCAATCTCGTTCACAACAAGTACTTTACTCATTCCGTAATCCGATATCACTTTGTGATTAACTCCTTAACCACGTGCTTGCAAGCGGTGTTGATATCGATTACCGAGTGGGCCCGAAGTATATCTCTCCGACTTGGGAGGGACAAATCCCATCTCAATACATACAACCCAACAGGTACTTTCCGATCACCTGAGAGACACCCTTATGATCACCCTCTCATAGGATGACGTTTGATGACCTCAAAGCTTTCTTCCGATACCAGGGAGTTGCATTATCTCATGGTCTAAGGAATACAATATTTGACATAAGAAAAGCTTCGCAAAGATGAACACGATGACACGATCTAATTGCTCTGCTTAGTTTGGGTTTGTCCATCATATCATTCTCCCAATGATATGATCTCATTATTAATCGACAACTCATGTCTATGGTTAGGAAACCTTAACCATCATTAATCAATGAGCTAGTCCATAGAGGCGTACTAGGGACACGGTGTTGTTCACAAACCACACAAGTATTAAAGTTTCCGCTTAATACAATTCTAGCATGGAATATAAACTTTATCATGAACAATAATTATAATAATAACATATTTATTATTGCCTCTAGGGCATAATTCCAACAGTCTCCCACTTGCACTAGAGTCAATAATCTAGTTTACATATGGCAACAATCTAACACCCATGGCACTAAGGTGCTGATCATGTTTTGCTCATGGAAGAGGTTTAGTCAATGGATCTGCGACATTCAGATCTGTATGTACTTTGCTAATCTTCAGATCTCCATCTGTTATATAATCTCAGATTATATGAAACTTGTGGTTGATATGCTTGGTCTTTGGATGATATCTTGGTTCCTTAGCTAGTGCTATGGCGCCAGTGTTGTCACACAATATCTCCAGTGGGTCCAAGGCACTTGGAACCACACCAAGCTCAGTGATGAAGTTCCTGATCCATACTCCTTCACTTGACGCTTCTGCAGCAGCCATGTATTCCGCTTCTACTGTAGATACCGCGATCACGCTTTGCTTGCAGCTTCTCCAGCTCACAGCTCCTCCATTCAAAATATAAATGTATCCTGTCTGAGATTTAGAATCATCCTTGTCGGTGTCAAAACTAGCGTCGACGTAACCCTTTACGACGAGCTGTTCATCACCTCCATAGACTAAGAACATTTCTTTAGTCCTATTTAAATACTTTAGGATGTTCTTCACGGCTGTCCAGTGTTCCACTCCTGGATCACTTTGGTATCTACTCGTCAAACTAAGAGCATTGGACACATCCGGTCTAGTACATAGCATGGCATACATGATATAACCTATGGCCGAGGCATAAGGCACTTTGCTCATAGCTTCTCTATCATTTACCATAGCTGGACACTGAGCCTTGCTCAATATCTTACCTGACAACATAGGCACTGAACCTTTCTTTGCCTTATCCATTCTGAACCTTTTCAGAACTTTGTCTAGGTATGTACTCTGGCTTAAAGCTATCAGGCGTCTTTGTCTATCTCTATAGATTTTGATGCCCAATATATAAGCAGCTTCCCCTAGGTCTTTCATTGAAAAACATTTGTTCAAATAACTCTTCACATCGTTAAGCATGTCAATGTCATTTCCAATAATCAATATGTCATCCACATATAGTACCAGAAATGTCACTGAGCTCCCACTCACTTTCTTGTAGATACAAGCTTCGTAGCAATTTGGAACAAATCCAAAGCTCTTGATCACTTGATCAAAACAAAGGTTCCAACTCCGAGATGCTTGCTTTAGTCCATAAATGGAACGCTGAAGTTTGCACACTTTATCAGCATCCTTAGGATCGACAAAACCTTCGGGTTGCATCATATACAACTCTTCATCAATGTTGCCATTGAGGAACGCAGTCTTGACATCCATCTGCCATATTTCATAATCATGAAATGCAGCAATTGCTAATAAAATCCGAATGGACTTAAACATCGCTACGGGAGAGAAAGTCTCATCGTAGTCAACACCTTGAACTTGTCGAAAACCTTTCGCGACAAGTCATGCTTTATAGACAGTAACATTACCATCCGCGTCCATTTTCTTCTTGAAAATCCATTTGCACTCAACGGCCTTTCGGTTGCTAGGAGGGTCCACCAAAGTCCATACATGGTTTTCGCTCATGGATCCCAATTCGGATTTCATGGCCTCTAGCCATTTCTCAGAGTCTGGGCTCATCATTGCTTCCTCATAGTTCGCAGGTTCACCGTCGTCTACTAACAAGACAGTTAATACAGGGTTGCCATACCACTCAGGAGGGGCACGCGACCTTGTCTACCTGCGACGTTTAGTAGTAGCATCGTCCGAAACTTCATGATCCTCGTCATTAGCTTCCTCTATTGTTGGTGCAGACGGCACTGGAACAATTTCAAGTGCTGCGCTACTCTCCAACTCAAGAGAAGGTTCAATAACCTCGTCTAGCTCTACTTTCCTCCCACTCACTTCTTTCGAGAGAAACTCCTTCTCAAGAAAGGATCCGTTCTTCGCGACAAACACTTTGCCTTCGGATCTGTGATAGAAGGTATACCCAATAGTTTCCTTAGGGTATCCTATGAAGACGCATTTCTCCGCTTTGGGTTCGAGCTTGTCTGGCATAAACTTCTTGACGTAAGCTTCACATCCCCAAACTTTAAGAAACGACAACTTAGGTTTAGCACCAAACCACAGTTCATATGGTGTCATCTCAACGGATTTAGATGGTGCCCTATTTAAAGTGAATGCAGCGGTTTCTAATGCATAACCCCAAAATGATAACGACAAATCTGTAAGAGACATCATTGATTGCACCATATCTAATAGAGTTCGATTCCGGCGCTCAGACACACCATTGCGTGGTGGTGTTCCGGGTGGCGTGAGTTGCGAAACTATTCCGCTTGCTTTAAGATGCGTGAGAAAATCATAACTCAAATATTCACCTCCACAATCGGATCGTAGAAATTTAATTTTTCTGTTACGATGGTTTTGCACTTCATTCTGAAATTCTTTGAACTTTTCAAACGTTTCAGATTTATGTTTCATTAAATGGATATACCCATATCTACTTAAGTCATCAGTAAAAGTGAGAAAATAGCGATATCCACCGGGCGTCTAAACACTCATTGGTCCTCATACATCGGTATGTATGATTTCCAACAAGTCCGTTGCTCGCTCCATCATTCCGGAGAATGGGGTTTTGATCATCTTGCCCATGAGGCACGGCTCGCACATGTCAAATGATTCAAAATCAAGAGACTCCAAAAGTCCATCTGAATGGAGTTTCTTCATGCGTTTTACACCAATATGACCTAGACGGCAGTGCCACAAATAAGTAGTATTATCACTATCTACCTTGGATCTCTTAGCCTCAATGTTATGGATGTGTGTTCCATCGCTTTCGAGATTCAGAAGAAATAAACCATTCACAGCAGGTGCATGACCATAAAATATGTTACTCATATAAATAGAACAACCATTATTCTCCGATTTAAATGAATAACCGTCTTGCAATAAAAACGATCCAGATATGATGTTCATGCTCAACGCAGTCACATAATAACATTTATTGAGGTTTAAAACTAATCCTGAAGGTAAAACTAAGGAGAGCGTGCCGACGGCCATCACATCAACTCTTGATCCGTTGCCAACGCGCATCGTCACCTCATCCCTTGCTAGCCGCCGTCTATTCCGTAGCTCCTGTTTCGAGTTACAAATATTAGCAACCGAACCAGTATCAAATACCCAGGCACTACAACGAGGGCTAGTAAGGAAAACATCAATAACATGTATATCAAATATACCTTTGATGGTGCCAGCCTTCTTGTCCGCTAAGTACTTCGGACAGTTGCGCTTCTAGTGACCCTTGTCCTTGCAATAGAAGCACTCAGTGTCCGGCTTAGGTCCAGACTTGAGCTTCTTCTCTGCAGGGGCAACGCGCTTGCCGCTGCCCTTCTTGAAGGGCTTCTTTGCACCCTTACCTTTCTTAAAGATGGGGGGCTTGTTGACCATCAACACATGATTATCTTTCTTGATGTCCACCTCCGCAGCTTTTAGCTTAGCGAAGAGCTCGGTGATCGTATTAGTGGAACCAATCTGATTATGAGTAACTACAAAACCTTTGTAGCTAGGAGGGAGTGATTGCAGAACTCTGTCAATTTTGAGCTCCTCTGGAATCTTGCAGTCCAGTTGCTCAAGGCTTTGAGTGTAGCCCGACATCTTAATGGCGTGCTCACTAACGGAACTCCCTTCCTCCATCTTGCAGTTAAAGAATTTCTCAGAGATCTCATATCTCTCAGAACGGGCATGAGTCTGAAACATAGTTTTCAGTTCCTCAAGAATCTCAAAGGGCCCAGGGAAATCTTCAAAAAGATTTTGAAGGTCCGATTCCATAGCAAACAACATGGTGCTCTTAATCACACCATAATCATCTTTGCGCGACTGATAAACAACTTTCTCATCAGCCGGCGCATCTACAGCAGGGGCGTCACCTAGTGCTTTCTCAAGGACATAGTCCTTTTGTCCGCAAGAGAGAATGATTCTCAGACTGCAGAACCAGTTGGTGAAGTTAGACCCATTGTTCTTCAGCTTTTCTTTCTCAGCAAAAACGTTGAAGTTGAAGTTGGACTTAGCCATTTGATCTACAAAATTTGCAAGTACAATTTAAACTATGTTCATGATAGCTAGTTCAACTTAATCATATTACTAGATGAACTCCCACTAAATTCAACATCCCTCAAGTTGTTTAGTGAACACGATCCAAATTCACCACACCTAATCTGATCTTCACGAGAAGAGATGTGGTTTCAATGGTGGACAACAAAGTGTCGATCATATCATTCATATGACTCATGCTTAACCTTTCGGTTCGTGTGTTCCGAGGCCATGTCTGTACATGCTAGGCTCGTCAAGTCAAACCCAAGTATTTCCGCGTGTGCAAAACTGGCTTGCACCCGTTGTATGTGAACATAGAGTTTATAGCACTCGATCATCACGTGATGCTTGAACACGACGAACTTTCGCAACGGTGCATACATGGGGAGAACACAGTTTTATCTTGATCTTTAAGTGAGGAATCATCTTATAATGCTACCATCGCGATCTAAGCATAATAAGATACATAAAAGGATAAACATCACATGCATATAATTTTATGTGACATGGTATAGCCAATCTCCGCGCAATGATCTCCATCTTGTGCGTGCCAGCATGATCTCCATCACTCCACCATGATTGCCTCCACCACGAATAGCAACTACAACTATTGCTAACTACTTAGCGATAAAGTGAAACTATTACATGGCGTATAAGAAGTTGACACACAGGTCATACACAATTATAAAGACAACCATATGGCTCCTGCCGGTTGTGTACTCATCGACATGCAAGTCGTGAAACATTATAAAACATGATCATCGCATACATTATACACATCACATATTGGGCCATACCATATCACAGAAAACACTCCCTGCAAGAAACAAGTTAGACGCCTCTACTTTGTTGTTGCATGTTTTACGTGGCTTATGGGAGTAGATGCTAAGAACGATTCTTACCTACGGAAAGCCACAATGGTGATATTATGGTTGCCAAACTCCGGTGTTAATCCCATGAAAACTATAGTGAGAGAAACTAACATCCACCAGACGCATGTGTGGAACAAGCCACACGTCAAGTGCGGAGCCGGTCTCGCGAACGACGTCGCGTAAGGTTGGCCTGGACCACTTCGATCTCACTATACCGCGTCATAAGAAGTACCAAACAAGAGTCTTGCAACAGAAAACATCAGCGCCCGCAACAAGCATGTTGCGTTCTACTCGTGAAACACATCTACGCATAGATCTAGCTCTGATACCACTGAAGGGTTTCGCAGCATAGTAAATCAAAATTTTCTACGGATGCGAACGGGAAAAGCCAAGATCTAATCTAGGAGATGCAAACAACGAGGGGGGGGGATAGATGTGATCTTCATACCCTTGAAGATTCGCACAGCGGAACGTTCGATGGAACGTGGTTGATGTAGTCGTACTCGCTTCTCCTCCTCGCGATCTGATCCGATCCAACACCGCAAGTGGCGATGCCTCCGAGAGATGCACACGTACGGCACCTCGACGTCTCCTCCTTCCTCGGTCCAGCAAGTGGGTGGAGAGATAGGTTGGGTCTACAACAGGACGTCGTGGTGCAAACGGTGGAGAGTTTCTGCGGCAGGGCTTCGCCTACATGCAGACGGGAGGGAGAGAGAGAGGAGGGCAGCAGGGCGGATAGGGCTTGAGGAGATGGTGTGTGGAGGGTGCGCCCCCAGCCCTGTTTATATAGATGGGTGGGCGGCTGGCCCTTTCCCCTCCCCCAAGCCCTAGGGCTGGCGGCCAAGGAGGGAGGAGTGGGGGGCAAGTTCCCCCCCCCTTCTAGAAGCTCCCCTAGGGTTTCCCCTAGGGCTTGGCCGGCTGGGCCTATGGGGCCTTGTGCCCCTGTCCCAAAGCGGCCAGGGCACTCCATCGTAGGCCCATGCCCCCTCCCGACAAGTGGGGCCATGTTGGTCCCACTCCGGAAGGTTCTAGAAGCTTCCGGTACAATACCGAACAACCCGAAACAATTCCAAACTCCAAAATCTGCTTTGCCTTATATGAATCCTATTCTCTGGACCATTCCGGAACCTCTCGTGATGTCCTGGATCTCATCCGATACTCCGAACAAAAACTCATAAACCAATTATCCAATCTATCCTAGCGTCGAGACACGTTAAGTGTGTGACCCTTCGGGTTCGAGAATATGCAGACATGATCTTCTATCAATAATCAACAGCGGGGTCTGGAAACCCACATTGACTCCCACACATTCATTGATGATCATATCATATGAACCACGATTCCAGGATTCAATCAATCCCATATATATATATTCCCTTCGTCGCGCGATATTTTACTTGCCCGAGATTCGATCGTCGGTACCGGCATACCTAGTTCAATCTCGTTCACAGCAAGTACTTTACTCGTTCCGTAATCCGATATCACGTTGTGATTAACTCCTTAACCAAGTTCTTGCAAGCGGTGTTGATATCGATTATCGAGTGGGCCCGAAGTATATCTCTCCGACTTGGGAGGGACAAATCCCATCTCGATACATACAACCCAATAGGTACTTTCCGATCACTTGAGAGACACCTTTATGATCACCCTCTCATAGGATGACGTTTGATGACCTTAAAGCTTTCTTCCGATACCAGGGAGTTGCATTATCTCATGGTCTAAGGAATACAATATTTGACATAAGAAAAGCTTCACAAAGATGAACACGATGACACAATCTAATTGCTCTTCTTAGTTTGGGTCTGTCCATCATATCATTCTCCCAATGATATGATCTCATTATTAATCGACAACTCATGTCTGTGGTTAGGAAACCTTAACCATCATTAATCAATGAGCTAGTCCATAGAGGCGTACTAGGGACACGGCGTTGTTCACAAACCACACAAGTATTAAAGTTTCCGCTTAATACAATTCTAGCATGGAATATAAACTTTATCATGAACAAGAATTATAATAATAACATATTTATTATTGCCTCTAGGGCATAATTCCAACAGAGACTTCCCCATGATGAAAGGAGTAGCAGTGAACAATAATAGATCCAAGTGAACTTACAAATAAAGCTATGCTCCCCGGCAACGGCACCAAAAAATAGTCTTGATGACCCACAAGTATAGGAGATCGCAACAGTCTTCGCGGGTAGTATTACCCAATTTATTGATTCGACACAAGGTGAGCCGAATAATACTTGCAAGCCTTAACAACTGAGTTGTCAGTTCAACTGCACCTGGAAATAGTTCTTGCTCACGGAAGTTTATCAGTAGCAACAGTTTGTAGTAGCAACAGCAAAGCAACACCAAAAGCAATAGCAATAGTGAAACAGTATCAACAGCAACAGCAACAGTGAAACATGAGCAATAGTACAGTAACAGTAACAGTAGGATTCGAGTGCGGTAGGCATAGGGATGGATGAACGGGCGTTGCATGGACGAGTCTAAATATGTAACTTCAATATCTAGGGCATTGAAGATAAATAATAACAAGCATCCAAGTACTAAACAATGCTAGGCATGTGCTCCAAATATAGTCATACGTGCTCGCAATGAGATTGCACAACATCTTCTGTCGAGCCAGCCCGTGGCAGCGGGGCCTTTAGGGAACTACTGGCAATTAAGGTGCTCCTTTTAATAGAGCACCGGAGCAAAGCATTAACACTCCGTGAACACATGTGATCCTCACACCATAGTCATCCCCTCCGGTTGTCCCAATTATTGTCATTTTGGGGCCTTTCGATCCGGACAATGATATGTGTACACAACTTGCAGATAAGATCACAAACAATACTATCATAATGATTCAATAATAAGTTCAGATCTGAGATCATGGCACTCAGGCCCAAGTGACAAGCATTAAGCACAACAAGTTGCAACAAAGTCAAATAGCACTAATAGAGATACTAGGCACTATGCCCTAACAGATCTTATTCGATTACATGATAGAACTCATCCAATCCCTACCATCCCCAAGCCTACAACGGGGGATTACTCACTCATGGATGAGGGAAACATCGGTGGTTGATGGAGATGCGTTGGTGATGATGATGGCGATGATCCTCTCCAAATTCCTCGTCCCGGTAGGGTGCCAGAACGGAGTTTCTGGATCCGAATCTTGTTTCTGGTGGTGGCGGCAGAGCGGAACTCTTTCTGGAAAACTATCGAACCCCCCTCGGTTTTTAGGTCGAAAGGCAACTTATAGGCGCAGAGGGAGGCCGGGGAGGTGCCTGGGATAGCCACACCCCCTCTAGGCGCGGGGTCAGGTGGGCCCGCGCCTGGGTGGGTCTGGGCCCCCCAGGCCTCCCTTCCGTCTCTTCTTCTGGCTCCGTGGATCTTCTGGTGAAATATAATTTTTGGCATATTTTCCGGGATTTTTCCTGATAGTTCATTTTCTGCACAAAAACAAGACACCAAGGTAATTCTGCTGAAAATAGTGTCAGTCCGTGTTAGTTGTATCCAAATCACACAAGTTTAGAGAATAAACAATAGCAAAGTCTTGTATGGGATCCAGGATATCACAAGGAGATCCGGAATGGTCCGGAGAATAAGATTCATATAAGGAAAGTCCAATTCCGGAGTTGGGGAATGATTCTGGTGTTCTCACCGGAATGATCTAGAAGGGTCTAGAAGATTCACAGGATCGGAAGGGGAAGGGTACATGGATGTGTGATGAATAAGTTGAATGATTGCATCATGTCCTAGGTCACTTGGTGTCACATCCCAAAAATATTGATCATACTTATCAACCTCTAATCACTAAAATTAGGGTTAACAAAAACTTGGATTAAATAAAAACAAATGAATGCATGTGTTTATGTGATGATTGAATGAATGCATGCATGGACTTGTATGATTATCCTAAATAGCAAGGAATGGTTTAAAGATGAAAACAACATCATCTAAAACATTTCCAAGCAGAAACAAATCAAGAGAAAATCAAAAACAAATCAAATAAGGAAAATGGTCATTTTTGCCAATCTTGCTCACTAGGCCACTTTGAGTGTTTCTGGTCCAAGATTTCAAACAGAAACTTTTCCATTTCTTTTCACCCCTTTCAAGACCAAGTAAAAGTGAATCAAAGCCCACCTTTCCAACTTACAGAAACATTTGGCAACTTGATTCAAAGGACAATTGAAAATTGAATCTATAACATATGTGAAGATCCCACATGTTCAAAACCCAACTAAACCAGTGTCCCTTGAACAATCCAACTAACAAGAGACTCCCTAGTATGTACCTAGCAAACCCACCAAGTTTGCATCCAAAATTCAAATTTGAATTTCTTTCGGCCATTTCATCAAACACCTTGTGATCAGCAAACAACAAAACATCAAACACTATTAGTAGCAGTAATTTTGGCCAACCTTGTCCCCTCTCTAGCTCACTCTACACTCTCAGTAGATGATCAAACTAATCTAACTATCCTTAGCACCACTGTGAGCAAGCATAGCCATCAATGGTGACCATGCCGTGAGCACCATTGCCACCCCCATGTCGCCAGCAAGCTATATGAAGTACTAGCCTCGCCAACCTTGTCTGGGACACGCAGCACCGTCCATCGCCACCTCCTGTCCAAGACCCGATCCTTGCCAGCCCCTGGACCACATGGCAAGCTCATGCCCAGTCTCTCTGCGTGCGAGCGGAGAGCGCGCCAGAGCGCCGCACACGACACCAGCCCACAGACCGCGCACCGTCCTCGCCACTTTCATAAGTGAGCGCCAGCCCCCAGCAACCCACCAGACAACCCCGTTCGCTGCCGTGCGGACCACGCACGATGTGCGCTTTAAACTTGCCGTCGGACCCTCTCAGAGCACCGCGACGTTCCGACCGTTCCTCACCGCCCCATAAAGCCGTTGAGCTTCGCCAGGAGGCAACGCACCGCCCCCTATCGTCGCCCATGCCATTAGCACTTTGTGCCTACGACCACGACGAGCTCCACTCGCGCCCTTCGGTCCCCTTCAGGCACTATAAATAGAGGCCTTCCCAGCTCAAACCCTCAACACCATCTCACTCCCCACCTCTCACTGATTACACACACTCACCCCCGGAGCAAGGCGAGCACCAGGTGGGCGGAATTGCACCGGAGTTCGCCGTTGTAGAGGAGGAGAGGCGCCGTCGATTGGAGTTGCCCCAGGAGGAGCTGCCGGTACCAGGAGAATCGACGTCGTCGACTTCATTGTTCGCCCCCATCGCCGACCATCGCCGGAGCCCCGGTGAGCCGCCCACGACCCCCACTGGCCGCGCTAGGGTTCTGTCTCGCCGGTGTTGCCCGACGTGGACGATGAACCACAGCCGTAGGATTAGAACTAGATCGCACGGCCTAGATAGCCATGTACCGCTTCGCCACTCGCTGTATCACTGACGAGTGGGGTCGCTCACTTAACCAGCCCCCGCGCGCGCTGTGTGTAGTGGGCCGGCCCAGTTAAACCTCCCGCGCGACCCAACAATTCAAACTTAGGTTTATTCATTTAATTTCAAACTCACTTCTGAACCTAGATTCAAAAATCAACCCAGCTCTATTCACCGAACCAAAATGCATGAAACCAATTTTGTTAGAAAGGTACTGGAGTGCTTAATCCAAGCCCGTTGGATTCAAACCATTTAGAATTGTAGATCACCCATGGTAAAAATAACAAGGTAGAAGCTTTTCTGCATTCAAACATTTTTAAAAATTCAACCATGAAAGATTTTGAGTGGATTCCAACTCTCAAAAAATCACATTTAACCATACCTTTCAGAATATATAAAAATATATAGGGTTACTTGCAGAAATAATGATCAAGTAATAAAAGAATGCCTCATATGCCATTATAGTCATTTTATTTAATTAAAATAAAAAGGTTAAACCTTATTAAATTGTGACACCACTTTAAATCACATTCCCATGTATTGAAATATGTGGTGATGACATGTCAACATGATCCCATGTTTGAGTTGGAGAATATTAAATCTTAAGTAGTTTTTCAGTGAGTAGAAATTACTTTTCTAAAATAAAATATATAAGACAAGTGCTTTAGTCTTTGTGATAATAGTGATGATGCTAGATCATCTAGTGTGAACCTTTGTGTGATAAATAGAAATAGTTAAGTATTGTTTGGTGATTGTGTACCTCGTATTTATTTATAGACGCTAGTACCGACCAAGGATATGAGGAGGAAGGAGGATACTACGAGGAAGAAGCCGAAGAGAACTTCAACCACTGCTCTGCACAAGGCAAGCCTAATACTACCAGTTGACTTGGCAAGCTTATACTTCCAATTATGCAAGCTAACATGTCGTGGGAATGACCACGGCAGATGCTGCAATCGGCAGCGAGTAGTAGAACATGAGGCAAGGGAGGCCAGCCATCTGCGGTGCGAGATGAGGGCGGAGACACAAGGTTTTACCCAGGTTCGGCCCCCCGGAGGGTAAAGACCTACTCCTGCTAGATTGTATTATGGAGAGAGTACAAAGGGGCGAGATCGACGACTAGGCGGCGAGTCGCTTGGGTGTATGATGGAACGTGTCCTCTATGCGTACCCTAGGGAGGTTTATATAGGATCAGCTCGCTAGATTGTATTATGGAGAGAGTACAAAGGGGTGAGATCGACGACTAGGCGGCGAGTCGCTTGGGTGTATGATGGAACGTGTCCTCTATGTGTACCCTAGGGAGGTTTATATAGGCTCACCTCGCTAGGGTTTACAGATTACAACCGAATTAGTTAAGGATTCGGAGGGTCTTTGACCTAGTCCGACTGGGCCTAGCTACGCTTCTGGGCCTCCAGCTTCCAGTCGCCTGAGTCCTCGCCAAGTCTCGATCCAGTCGCCGTACTGCAGGCCCACTCGCTGGCGGCTTGGGCCAATAGGAAACATCCTGCTGGGCATACCCCGGTGGGCATATCCTCATTAGTAGTCCCCGAGGCCGTCGTTGATTCGTCGCAGGCCTCTGTTGGCAGTCGGAGTATGCGGGTCCAACACGGATGCCCATTCGAATCGGCGACGGACTCCTGAACAAAGGAAAGAACTATTCATTTTGGTCGTAATAGCGATGACCAAACATGTCGCATCTTGGCGAGCGGGTCGGCGAATAATTAGTCACTATCATAGTGATCAGCTCGGTGAATCATCGAGTCGCTGAAGGCAGCGAGTCCAGTAGACGAAGTTGGACCGTCAGCGTGGTCAAACTAGCCGTTGGGTAATCCAACGGTAATATTAGCGTAATTACCGCGTAGTAACGGCTCCCGAAAATGGCGGGTAACAACCGCTATATAAGGAGAGTGACGGGCGAAGAGGCAAACGCTTCCCTCACTTCCTATGATCTTGCGCATCCTTGTTTCCCCATTCCGCACAGCGACCAGAACGACTTAGAGTGATCTGTATCCCAAAATCCTCCAGCCGATGGCTCCTCCTACCGAACCATGGGGCAGATCCAAGTGCACGAAGGCACTGCTAAAATCTTTCGAGGAGGCAGGGATCCTCCGTGCCGGGAGATGGCGCATCCCCGCAGCTGGAGAAGTAATTCCAGATCCGCGCGAAGGGGAATTCATCTGCTTCACCAGTCACCTGGAGTGGGGGCTCGGCTTCCCAAACTCCCTCTTCTTCCGGCGCTTCTGTGCCTATTATGGTATCCAGCTGTCGGACCTAGGTCCGCACAGCATCGAGCAGCTCGCCATTTTCATGGCGTTCTGCGAGTGCTACCTGGGCTGCAGGCCCTATTTTCCCTTGTGTCAAGATCTATTCCACGGGAGAGTCGGACGTGAAGAGACAGGCGGCCCAATGCTAGCCGTGGGCGGCCTGACTTTCCAGCTGAAGTCGAAGGCATCGTTCTTCGATTTGATGCTGCCCGCCAAATCAGCGAACGAGTGGATGAAGAGCTGGTTCTACGTCACTTATTCGACTCCAGGCGACGAAGTGGTGCTTCCAAGGTACTCCGCCGACCGGCCTGAGCCGCGCCGGCTCTAGGTTACCAAACTCCCGCTGGAGCAGCGGATGGTCGTCGACGAGATGCTGCAGACCATCCGCAATTTGAAGAAGAAAGTCCTCCAAACCATCAACCTCTACAACTGCTGGCTCGAGCGATGGCTCGTGCCCCTGGCCAGTCGTGACCACTACATGTACGACTATACGGGCAAGGACGACCTGGCGAAATCCTGCCTCGTTGAGTGGAGACTCAACGACTACACCCTGGCCCTAAAGAAGATCACCCAGGCAGTGTATCTCGACGCGAAGGCCGGGGTCGCGCCTTACACCGCAAGGCGCCCAGCTCCAACGGTAAGATGTTTATTCCCTTTGCACTCGCAGTCGCAGTTTGTGCATTCGCGGTCATGATAATGTCGTTTGGTTGGTGCAGTTGTTTCAAGTGGTGGAAGGGTGGCTTCCGCCCACATACGATGAGAACTCGAGCTTGTCCGCCTAGGACGGGAGCGAGTCATCGCCCGACAAGGGCAACGTCGAGAGTGACGGGGGTGGTAATGGCGATGATGAGGATGACGACCCCGTGGAGGTTGCTACCACCACGGTCCGCAAGACTCGCGGGCAGCACCAGCGCGAACTTGAGGCCAGCAAGAGCCTTGAGGCCCATGACGATGACGACGATGAGCTCCCTGAGCACACCTCACACCGTGAGGCTACGCCGTCGAAGAAGAAGAAGCAAGCGCCGCCGAAGAAGGTGAAGCTGACGAAGCCGGCGTCTCCGCCTCGGTACGCGAGTAGCTCCGATGCTACCAGCTTGGCCGAGGAGATAGCAGCGCATGCGGCCGCGGCGACTGGCATTGCCGTCACAATGGACGAAGCGCCGCTGGCGTCATTGCCACCGCCGTTCGCCCCAGTCATCGGTTTGGGGCCGCTCCAACCGCAGGGGCCTCGCCGCCAAGGGGGGCTCCCGCAACGATTGCCACGGAGGCTCCTGCCGTGGCTTCATCTTTGAAGAAACCATCAGTGTCTTGGGCACACAATGTGTTCGAGACGGGCCTCAGTCGGAAACTGGGGCCAGAACTGGAAAATCCGGCCAGCATCCGCACCGGCCTGTGATTTCTTCCGGTCACCAAGTGAGTGCTCCTTGATATTTTACCCGTCTGCTTGCTTTGTCTTTTGATCGTAGAGCTTTATTGAAAGAGTTGTTTCGCAGGACTGGAGTTACGAAGATAGGCCACCCTTCAGTGGCCAAGGTTCCGCCAGTCGCCACAGAAGTGCCAGCTGATCCCTCGCGGAAGAGGAAGGGTGACGAAGTCATTGCCCCCGTCGAAGGCCCTAAAAGGACAAAGGGCGATGACGTCGTCACGGTCTCTGACGAGCCGGCGACTTCCCCGAGCGAGCCTCCAACCGTAGTGGACGTAGCTCTGAAGGCCACGGAGGACGCGGGGTCGCAGCATATGGCGCTCGCTGGCTCAACCGAGGCGGCCGAGCTGGCATCGAGTGGCGCAGGGGCCGCAGTGGAAACATCCCCTCGCTTCGTGGCGAAGTCCGCCACAGCGAGTGCCTCAGTGCCGTCGAGCCAGCTTCCTGGGGCCGCCGGCATGGAGGTTGAACAACGTCGTGGCCATACTCCGCTTGTGCTCGCGTCGTTGGATGCGATGGAACTTCATGGCATGCTAGGTGCTGCCATCCAGGTATGTCCAGTCCCCGAGGATCTGGACACTAAATTTCAGTGGTCGGATTCTTAATGTTTTTGGTGTTATCCAGTCCCCGAGTGCCTAGTCGCTGAATTTCAGCGGCTGGGCACTTAGGAATTTTGTTGTCCAGTCCCCGAGTGCCTAGTCAATGAATTTCATCGGCTGGGCACTTAGGAATTTTGTTGTCCAGTCCCCGAGTGCCTAGTCGCTGAATTTCATCGGTTGGGCACTTAGGAATTTTTTGGTTGCTGACGTTGTGGTTATTGCACAGGGCCTGCAGCGCGAATCAGCCGAGCGGCTTGCTATGAAGTTCCGCGTGGAGAAGGAGCTCGTCACTGTCCAGGAGACAAACAAAGAGCTTCAAGCGGCTGCGGGTGAGCATATACTTTAATTGGCGCTCGTCGCTAACTTGTTGCGGTGTTGACCATTTTGTTCTGGAAACAGAGAGTAGTGTGGCTGATGTAAAGGAGGCTCGCCAAGGCCTTGTCCCGGTAGGTGATTTGACGGTGGCTCAGTCCGCTTTGAGCGTGGCGGAGAAGCGAATCGCCGATCTGGAGCGTGAGCTGAAGGAGGCGAAGGCGGAAGCGAGCTCGGCGGAAGGACGAGCCAAGGCCGCCGTCACTTCTGTCGCTGAAGAGCGGAAGGTGTCTGATGCGCTCGTTGTCGGGTTGCAAAATGATTTCTCTTCTCTTCAAAGTTTCATCATGGACCTCTGACGCCCGCTGATTGGTAAGCTTTCCTTCAGCCGACTTCCGATGCACATACCGCGTTGTGGTTTTGGTGCTTTGCTTACTGTTCGTTTGTGTGTTGCAGGCCGGATCACTGATAATGCGAAAGAGGCGCAGTTGTACGACGCGCGGCAGTGTGTGACCACCCTGGTCAACTCAGCCGCGTTGTCAGCGACTTGCCTCCGGGCATACCTTCAGGAGATATCTCCCACGGAGGTGATTCCCAGTGACCTCGTCGAGGTATGGCGCTACCTGGAGAAGGCCCCGTCGGTGGTGGAATTCATGACGCGGTCGGCCTTCCGTCGTGGAGAGGCGACGGCGCTCAGCCTTGGGCTCGCCCACTTCCCAGACGATTTCGACCTCGATGACGTCACGAGCGGTTACTCCTCGTCGATAGGCTCGGTGGAGATTACCGAGGTGTTGAAGCTGACGGACCGAGCCGCGGTATACTCCAACCGTGTCTGGGCGATGGGCGACCTTATCCCCTACCAGGAGACGGTCATCGATCCCAATGACCCTGAGCCGAAGCACCGTGACTTCAAGGTGGAGCAACCGTTCCGTGCAGCGATGGCGGGCGAGCTGACGACGTACCCGTCGAACCCTTATGAGCCTTTCATCTGCAGCCGCAGGGACGGTGGCGCGTCTTCATCAAAACCTGCGGAGTAGAACGTTGTGCCATTCGGCGTTAGTATAGGATAACCATGTAACTCTCTTTGTATGCGAGACAAATTTTGCTGCTATGAAGGAATGGTCGGGTTATTTTGTCAGTCGTTTTGTGATTTAAATGTTGGTTGTGCGAGTCCCCAAGCGCGTTCGCCCTTTTTATGGGGTTTACCTCGTTTTTATATGTTGTGTAAACTGTTAGTGAATTAAGGTCGACTCGCCATGGCTCGGAAAGCCAGTCGCGTGGCGACTCCCAGGGGTGCTCTTTACTTGGCCGTTTTCCCGGGCACGAACGGGGTCGGGTTGCTGAGTCCCCGAGCGTGGTACTTGGCCGTTCTAGTCGCAAGCCCAAGGTAGGTGAGGACTAAGCGCGTTATGTTAGGAACGTCACTCCTGCCTGATCCGTAAGATCAGTCGCATGAAAAGTCCTGGGCGCGCTCTCATACTTGGCATTTTTCCCTAGCCGCTCGTCTTTGGTCTGGTGTCAGTCCCCGAGCATGATACTTTGCCGTTCGAGTCGCTGCACCGAGGATGCGGAGGACTTGGTCGCTGTGGGGAGCGAGTGAAGTTGTCTTGGCTCGGGGATCCAGTCGAGCTAGGCGACTCCAATGGGGCTCCGGGTTAGCTTTTTTCATGGACGGTACGAAGCCTGAGTTTTCCCAGTGCCCTTGTACCGCACTACTTGGCCGTGCCGATCGCTTTACCAAAGGTTGACTTCTGCGAATAGCGTAACGCTGTTACTACGAGTGCGAGTGGCACAAGACACGGAGAGTAGACACAATTTGCGGTAGCCAGTCTTTTTTATTTCATAGCGGGTAGGGGGTACATGTCTGGAGTTTTAAGAGTAGAACTTTCGTAGGAGATTTACATTCCATGGCCGCTTGACGTCAAGTTTTCCGTCGCCTCGAACGTTGGTGAGGTAGTAGGCGTCGTTGCCCAGGACTCACCCGATGGCGAATGGACTCTCCCAAGGGGGTGAGAGCTTGTGCATGCCTTTCTTGTCCTAGATTAGGCGTAGTACCAGGTCGCCTTCCTGGAAAGTGCGAGTTCGTACTCGTCGGCTGTGGTAGCGGCGTACCCCTTGCTGGTAGATAGCGGTGCGAGAGCGAGCTAGGTCGCGTGCTTCGTCGAGCTGATCGACTCCATCTTGTCGTGCGAGCTCGTTGTCGGCCTCCGTGTAGTTGACCATCCAGGGTGAATCGTGCTCGAGGTCGGTTGGCATGACTGCCTCGGCACCAT
The DNA here is from genome assembly GCA_916181665.1 of Avena sativa. Classification (NCBI taxonomy): domain Eukaryota; kingdom Viridiplantae; phylum Streptophyta; class Magnoliopsida; order Poales; family Poaceae; genus Avena; species Avena sativa. The sequence goes on along the minus strand of OV702279.1, from coordinate 310,953,354 downwards.
ACACCATGAAGAAGGGGGTGAACCCTGTCGACCTGTTGATGGAGGTGCGGATGCCCCATATGACAGAGGGGAGTTCTTCGACCCAGCACCTGGCGGTACGCTAGAGTGGGACTTGTAGCCGTGGCTTCAGGCCATGGAGGATGCTCTGATTGGCGCGTTCCGCTTGGCCATTGGACTCCTCGCAGAACTCGGCCATGGCTCCTTTGGCGAAGTTGGTGCCGTTGTCCGTGATGATGCTGTTTGGGAACCCGTAGTGATAGATGAGCTCGCGCAGGAACTTTGTAGCGATCTTCCCGTCGCACTTGCGGACTGGCTTGGCCTCCACCCATTTTGTGAATTTTTCGACTGCGACTAGGAGGTGGGTGAAGCCGGAGGGGGCCTTCTTGAAGGGGCCTACCATGTCCATGCCCCACACGGCGAACGGCCAGGTGATGGGGATTATCCGGAGCGCCGAGCTCGGCACGTGAGTCTGGTTGGCGTATTTCTGGCATCCAACGCACCGCTGGACAATGTCGACAGCGTCTGCGTCTGCGGTGAGCCAGTAGAAGCCGTGTCGCATGGCCTTTGCGATCAGAGAGCGGGCGCTGACGTGATGGCCGCAGTCGCCGGAGTGGATGTCTTGGAGGATTTTGCTTCATTCAGCGGGTTGGGCGCGGCGTTGGAACACGCCGGTCACGCTGCGCTTGTGGAGCTCGCCGTTGATGATGATGAAGGATTTGTAGCGGCGTGCTATCATCCGGGCCTCCGTTTCGTCTGCGGGCAGGGTGCCTCCCTCTAGGTAAGCGACGTATGGCGCGGTCCAATCGCTTGGCTCGGAGATTAGTGCGACCAGGGATACTTCTGGTTGCGGCGGAATTCCGATGTCGATCTTCCTTGGGGGAGAGACGGAGGGCTTGGTGATAGTGTCGAGGAAGACGCCGGCGGGTGGTGCGAGGCGAGCCGAGCCGATGCGAGAGAGTGCGTCGGCCTCCTCGTTCTTCCGCCTGTCGATCCACTCGATGGAGTAGCCTGCGAAGTGTCCTCCCAGCTGGTCCACTGCTTGGCGGTATGCCGCCATGGTGGGGGAGACGGCGTCGAAGGTGCCGGCGACTTGCCCGGCGACGAGGTCGGAGTCTCCGTAGTAGCGCAGGCGATTTATGTTCATCTCCTTGGCTGCCCTCATGCCGTGGAGTAGCACCTCGTACTCGGCCATGTTGTTGGTGCAGGGGGTGAAGTCGAGGTAGAGGACGTAGCGGAGCTTGTCGCCCTTCGGAGATGTTAGCACGATCCCCGCTCCTGCAACGTCCGCGTTCTTGGAGTCGTCGAAGTGTAGGCTCCAGTAATGGAGGTATGGCATCTTCTCTGGCTGCTGGGCCTCCTCCCAGTTGGCGAGGAAGTCTGCGAGAGCCTGTGACTTGATCGCCTTGCGCGACTCGTACTTGATGTTGTCGACGCCAATCTCGACGGCCCACTTGGCGACTCGCCCGGTCGCCTCGTGGTTTCTTATGATGTCCTGCAATGGTGCTGAGGAGACGACCGTTATTGGGTGCTCCTGGAAGTAGTGCGGCAGTCGCCGCTGTGCTCTGAAGACCGCGTATACCAATTTCTGGTACTGCGGGTAGTGCTGGCGCGGCTCGGTAAGGACTTCGCTGATGTAGTATACGGGTCGCTACACCGGGCGTTCCTTCCCTTCCTCTGGTCGTTCGACGACCATGACGGCGCTGACGACACGCTCGGAAGCCGCGACGTAGACCAGCATGGGCTCCTTGTCGACGGGGGCGGCGAGTAGTGGTGCTGCGAGCAACACCTCCTTGAGAGCGTGGAGCGCGTCGTCTGCCTCCTTGTCCCACTGGAAGGTGGGGTTCTTGCGCATTAGGCGATAGAGGGGCATCGTCTTCTCGCCTAGCCGGGGAATGAAGCGACTAAGAGCCGCGACTCGCCCGGCCAGCTTCTAGACGCCGTGCAGGCACTCGGGTCTGCCGAGTCGGGCGATCGTGTTGATCTTGGCGGGGTTCGCCTCTATCCCGCGCTTGGAGACGACGTATCCCAGTAGCTTTCCAGTAGGTACACCAAAGGTGCACTTCCTGGGTTTAGCTTTATCTTGTACCGTCGCAAGTTGGCGAAGGTTTTCGCCAGGTCGGCGAGTAGATCGCCCTGGCGAGTGGATTTCACCACCATGTCGTCGATGTAGACGTGGATATTGCGGCCAATTTGGCTCGCAAGGCACTCCTGCATGCACCTCTGGTAGGTCGCCCCGGCATTTTTTATGCCGAAGGAGCTAAGTTTTTGTGTTTTTGATAAGAAAAAGCAAACCAAACTAAACTATTTTTTTGTAGTTTTTGATAAAAAGAAGCAAAAAAAACCAAGCAAAACAAACTAAGCAAACTAAAAACAAAGTAAAGAGAAAGGTTGAGGAGGACTCCCCATGTGAAGACGTCCTTCGCCTCCTCGGTAACGGCGCCAGAAAAAGTCTTGATGCGTGCAGCAGCACTTTGTTGGGAGACCCCAAGAGGAAGGTATGATGCGGTACAACAGCAAGTTTTCCCTCGGAAAGAAACCAAGGTTATCGAACCAGTAGGAGGAAGGAAACGTCCCAAAGGTGTTGCAAGCAACGTGGAAACATGTACAACACAAACTCAAGACTTTGCCCCAACTAACAGTGAGGTTGTCAATCTCACCGGTTGTTGTAACAAAGGATTAACTGTATGGTGTGGAAGGTGATGATGGTTTGCAGCAAGTAAACAGTAACAATGGAAGACGTATCAATGGTAAAGATTGGACCGGGGTCCATAGTTCACTAGAGGTGTTCTCCTTAGATAAACAAACATGGCATGTTGGGTAAAAAAATTACAGCAGGGCAATTGATAGGACTGATCAAGGCATAACAATGCAATACTAGACAAAAAGATCCTATGAGATTCAATTGGGCAATACAACAATATACGTAGACCGCCATCCAACTGCATCTATGGCTAGAAGTCCACCTTCAGGTTATCATCCGAACCCCCTCCAGTATTAAGTTGCAAGCAACAGACAACTGCTTTAAGCAAAGTGTGTAAGGTAAACAACCCACTTGTTCCATGAACAAGAGACCGTTGTTTTCTCCCTAGTGGCAACAACACATCTACAACCGTAGAGATTTCTATCACTTCCCTTGATTAAGTAGAGGCATGAACCCAGTATCAAGCATAAATACCTCCTCTTGGAGTCACTAGCAACTACTTGGCCAAGATAGCTACTAACAACGGAGAGCATGCAAGATCACAAACAACACAGACATGATAGAATCAATAAGACAAAACCATTAATCAATCTGACATAGTAATCTCAATATCCATCGGATCCCCGCAAACATAACATGCATGTTTACAAATAGATGAGATCTTGATCATGAACGGAGCTCACAAGGTCTAGACATGAAAGCACAAGGGAGGAGATACAACCATCTAGCTACTACATGGAACCATAGTCTAAGGTGGAACTACTCGCACTTCATACCGGAGGCTGGCATGATGAAGAAGAAGGCCTCCGAGATGATCTCCCCTCCGGCAGGATGCCGGGAAGAGCTTCAGATCCCCTCGATCTAGGGACGATGGTGGCGGCGGCTACAGAAGGTTTCATGGAATATTGGTCGGGTGCTTAGGGTTTAGGCATCGCGGGCTTCTTGTAAGCAAAGAGGCGAGGCTAGGAAGCGGCCAGGGGGCCCACACCCTACCCAGGCGTGGGCCCACCCTAGGCCGCGCCTAGGGGGTGTGGCCACCCTGTGGCGCCCCTCCGTCTCTCCTCTGGACTTCGTGTTCTCCTCGGTGAAATATTGACTTTGGCTTTTGTCCCGTCCAATTCCGAGAATATTTCCTTACTAGCTTTTCTGAAACCAAAAATAGTAGAAAACAGGCAACTGGCACTATGGCAACTTGTTAATAGGTTAGTACCAGAAAACATATGAAAAGCACCTCAAAGTGTGGACAAAGTAAAGCAAAGTAGATACTAAACAAGCATGGAACATAAAAAATTATAGATACGTTTCCGATGTATCAAGGTGTGTGCAGAAGCTGCAAGCAATTAAAGAAGGCAAGATTTGATGTTTCACATGTCTCCCCTAGTTCCAAGCATATGACACAAGGAGGAGAGGGTGGTGTCTACTGTAGTGCTACGGTGCTTAGCTACTAGGAGATGATAGGGTGCTGGAAAGGAGTATTTGACAAGCTTTGAGAAAGTTTGGAGGAGGTTTGCTAGTGGTTTTTGTAATATGTTAAGTTTTGATTAGAAGAAGGATCATGTGTCAACCATAGATCGAAGCAATGCAGACATAGATCTTTTAATTACCGACAAACCAATTAGAGCACAAGAGCAGAGATGGAGAATATCTAACAAATGCCAACGGCGAGTAGAGAGAGAAGAAGGTGCTAGCAATGGGGGAGTGGAGAGTGGTGAGTGAGGTGAGGGGATATGACGCGAGCTCTTGAGGAGCCGCGCGTCTTGCGCTTTTCTCCGCACATGCACATGTGTGCCCTCCCTCGCATCCCCGGGGCCTCTCCTCGTGGAAACGTCTTATTTCGACATTTCTAGCGGACCAACTTTTAGATTACTTTAAGACTCATGTCATACAGAATCATAAATCAAACAGGCTTATTTCTCCTGGCAAGATGCGAGAAGGGTCTCCATGGGCAAGCAAACACGTGTTGTGTCTCAAGGCGCTGCGTCCTTGCCTTAAGGAAGGCACCGGATCTCAGTTTGTGTGCTGGGCCACGATATAACTTTTTGTAGGACTTACAACTTATCACTTTTTGTTTCAGCTTTATGATAATTTTTGCCGAAATTAGCAATTTTCTCCACTGAAATGTATGCACTAAAAAATTCCGCAGCAACATTGCTTTTAGTCAAGATCTTATTTATGCATGACCTTCTAAACCATGATTGACTCCACTATATCCATAGTTTTACAATATAAGTTTAACCTTCCAGAGTATGCTATATTATTCATCTATAATCTTTCAATTTTTTCTATGTCAAATGAAATTGTTTCCAAAAGGTTCCGCTGCAAAGTGTTAGGTTTCCTCTAGTTTGTTAAGTTGACCCTCACAGTCTTGTCTTAGAATTTATAATGTCTTTCCAAAACTGAGGTCTGATAGATGGAGTGAATATGGTTTGAAACCTCTCATTATCCTTAACTATTTTGATAAAATTCATTTTATACGTCCGTTGCAAAGTATAATGCGTATTTTGTTTGCTTTCTCTAAGGTTTTTTACCAGCACTTATTCTATTAATTTGTACTTTGTATGACATAAAATTGATATCAATATATTTAGAAGCATTTACTTATGATTATAATTTATATCACATAAACACATTCTAAATGAATAATTTTTTATCGAAGGTGCAGTCAGGCCTTTCACAATAGGGTGTCTCTTAGCTCGTTATCCTAGGTAGTGGTGTATCTTAATAAACAACTAGTATAATGAATTGTATCTTAAGAGTTGTATCTACATTTAATGATTTTGTGTACATGCATGCATGTGATTGGGCTAACCATGTATTTTTCCTATGATACCGTGCAAGGCTTGTAGCTAAGCTAAGATACAACCTCACCTTCTCTCTTCATTAAGTATAGTGCCACGTAAGCAATTTGCCTATGATACCGTGCTAAGAAACACCCATTGAAAAAGGCCTCAAAGAAAACTAAAATACGCCATATATTTTAAAATGGAGGTATAGCTAGTTTAAGTTAGCATCACGTTAATATAGTTAATAAGAGCTTACACTCGGTCTCTATATAGTTAGGATGCACATAACCACACTCAACAAAAGAAAAAGAAGAAAACATTGTATAACAAGCAAGGTTTTGGGGTTCCCGGTAGATAAATGTTTTGGACGAGGGTCAGGATTTCCGATTACCGTGGTTACTAGACGACCGGTTACCGGATAAATATCCAACTTTGAGTTCAAATTCCTCGTTATGATTATTTACAGAGGTTTTTTTGTTAAATTTCAAAATTTTCAAAAAATCAGGATCTTTGCCCGGCAAGCCCATTTCCCGGAGGTAGTCGGGATATCTGGTTACTGATCCGGATTTCCCAAGCGGTAAACAAAACGTTGATAACAAGAGAACAAGTAGATCTCGTAGAGTGCCTAAGGCGGAGAAGGGTCAATCCGAAGACTTCGTTGCCATCTATGTGAGCTAAAAGTATATATCCCTCACCATCCCTCCTGAACTAACCACTAACTTAGTCCTTAGTTTAATCGGATGATTTCGGAATCATGCGGGGTTATGATCTCTTAACAACTAACCCTTAATAATTAGTTTGGTTAGGTCAGTAACTAACTTTCTGAAGATGGTACTTTATGTGTAGCTATTTCGAATACTTGATCTGTGAATATCATATATTTTTGTAGAAGCACCGGAATCAGCTCATTTGATATGGATGCTCAAGTCTGGGGTTTTACTAAAAGGCAGAAATTTGCGGGGTTTATGCGTGAGCTTGGAGCATACATTATAACATTATTATTCAACCATACATTTTATCGAAGTGACAATAAATTTATAAATCCCTCCTTGTTTTCACATAGATAAGTTACATTTAGGTGACAGTTGCCGTACATTAAGGTTTCATCATATATGGTTGCAAGTTTGTTTTTTCATTGTATTAGGCAACGGAGGGTCGTTGGAGAGGAAAAAGGAAAAGAAAAACTAGATCTGGTTGGGTGTGTTTGCCATGAAAAGGTGCAAGAAAGGCTTCTGACAGATGGAGTGAACCTGGTGGAAAACCGCTCGTTATCTTTAACTAAGCATCATGAACAGTAATCACTTACATAAATCCCTTTAGTTTCACTGCTAGAAAACAGGCCTTCGGTTCGATCTGAACAACGTCACCAGTCCCGGCCCGTCACGAACCGCGACTAGTGCTAGCGCTAGTCCCATGCCGTGAGGCATCCAACGGCTAGAAATGGCCAAAGACACTAGTCCCGGGCCGGACCAGAGCTCTAGTCCCGGTCCGTAATATGGCCCGGGACTAATAAGCTGGAGCGGCCCAACAGCTCTTTTCGGGGACTATTAGTCCCGGGTCGTATCACGGCCCGGGACTAGTTGCCCATCAGTATATATACAGCTTCCTGGCCAACTGTGCCCTAAAGCATGTGTTGGCCATTTTTCTCAAAGAAGCAAAAGAGTTCATGCCATTTTTTTTCTCAAGATTTGTCAAGATTTAGTTTGCAACACCTAAATCCAAATCTTTAAAAGGTTAGAACTTCATTTTTCATCTCTTATTGCTACTTTAGCTCTATAATGCTCTAGAAGTATAGAGATATGGATCAAATGCATGCATGCTCTAGAAGTAGCTAGAAGGATTTTGATATATATGTGTAACAAATTTTGATTAGGCACATAGTTACTGAAAATTGAAATGTGTAATTTTAAAGTTTCAGAGCTTAGAATGGAATGAGGTTTTCACTGATAGAACAATAATAAAAAACTCCACATTTATCATGTTGATTGTTTTCTCCAATTCACAAATTGGTGCATGTAAATTTTTCAAAATTCAAAAATAATGCTCTAGAAGCTCTCAATATAACTTGTAATAATTTTTCATGGTGTGTAATGGTTTTTGATATACTTTTGCTATAATGCAGATGGTCCGGGAATGGATGTACGGTACTGACCGACGCTCTGGCGAGTTCATTAATGGCGTGCATGAATTCATCTGTGTTGCTGATGCAAACAAGCATAATGGTTTTGTATTCTGTCCATGTAATGGATGTAGGAATTAGAAGGATTACTCTGACTCAAAAACCCTTCACAGCCACCTGTTGAAGTCCGGCTTCATACCTAGTTATAATTGTTGGACCAAGCACGGAGAGAGAGGGGTTATAATGGAAGACAATGAAGAAGAGGAGGAGGATGACAACTATCATGGTTTCCCTGAGTACGGAGATACTTCCATGGGGGATGCTGAAGGGGAGGATGAAGAAGAGACACATGATGAACCCGCTGATGATCTTGGTCGGACCATTGCCGATGCACGAAGAGATTGTCAAACTGAAAAGGATAGGGAGAAGTTCAATCACATGCTAGAAGATCATAAAAATTTGTTGTACCCAAATTGCGGAAATGGTCTGAAAAAACTGGGCAGCAGACTAGAATTGCTGCGATGGAAGGCTGAGTGTGCTATACCTGACTCCTCATTTGAAAAGTTGCTGAAAATGATAAAGAATATGCTTCCAAAAGATAACGTATTGCCCGCCAGTACGTACGAAGCAAAGAAGGTTGTCTGCCCTCTAGGTTTAGAGGTTCAGAAGATACATGCATGCCCTAATGACTGCATCCTCTACCGCGGTGAGGAGTATGAGAATTTAGATGCATGTCCGGTATGCACTTCACTTCGGTATAAGATTAGACGAGATGACCCTAGTGAGGTTGAGGGCGAGCCCCCCCGGAAGAGGGTTCCTGCGAAGGTGATGTGGTATGCTCCTATAATACCACGGTTGAAACGCTTATTCAGAAACAAAGAGCACGCCAAGTTGTTGCGGTGGCATAAAGAGGAACGTAAGTCAGATGGGATGTTGAGACACCCCTCTGATGGGTCGCAATGGAGAAAAATCGATAGAAAGTACCCGGACTTTGCAGATGACGCAAGGAGTTTAAAGTTTGGTCTAAGTAGAGATGGCATGAATTCCTTTGGGGAGCAGAGCTCCAGTCACAGCACCTGGCCCGTGACTCTATGCTTCTATAACCTTCCTCCTTGGTTGTGCATGAAGCGGAAGTTCATTATGATGCCAGTGTTGATCCAAGGTCCGAAGCAACCCGGCAACGACATTGATGTGTACCTAAGGCCATTAGTGGAAGAACTTTTATAGTTGTGGCACGAACCCGGGATACGCGTGTGGGATGAGCACAAGCAGGAAGAATTTAACCTTCGAGCATTGCTTTTCGTAACAATCAATGATTGGCCTGCTCTTAGTAACCTTTCAGGACAGTCAAACAAGAGATACAATGCATGCACACACTGTTTAAATGAGACTGAAAGTATATATTTGGAACATTGTAAGAAGAATGTATACAATGAGCATCATCAATTTCTTTTGGCCAAGCATCCCTTAAGAAAGAAAGGAAAGCATTTCAACGGTCTGGCATGTCACCAGACGAAGCCTAAGGAGCGTACTGGTGCTGATATATTTGATATGGTCAAAGATTTGGATCAACTGGTAACCTTTGGAAAGGGTCCTGGAGGAAAATCTGTTTCGAAAGACGCTGAAGGACACGCACCCATGTGGAAGAAGAAATCTATATTTTGGGAGCTACCATATTGGAAATTCTTAGAGGTCCGCTCTGCAATCGATGTGATGCATGTGACAAAGAATCTTTGCGTGAACCTACTAGGCTTCTTGGGCGTGTATGGGAAGACAAAATATACACCGGAAGCACGAAAGGACCATCAACGTATGAAAGACCCAGATGGCCTGCATCCAGAATGGTTTCAAGGTCATGCCAGCTACGCTCTTACCAAACAAGAGAAGGAAATATTTTTTGAATGCCTAAGCAGTATTAAGGTCCCGTCTGGCTTCTCGTCGAATATAAAGGGAATAATAAATATGGCAGAAAAAAGTTCTAAAACCTAAAGTCTCATGACTGCCACGTGATTATGACACAAATGCTTCCGATTGCATTGAGGGGGCTTCTACCAGATAATGTTCGAGTACCCATTGTGAAGCTATGTGCATTTCTCAATGCAATCTCTCAGAAGATAATCAATCCTAAAGATCTACCACGGTTACAGAATGATGTGATCCAATATCTTGTCAGTTTTGAGTTGGTGTTCCCACCATCCTTCTTCAATATTATGACGCACCTGCTGGTTCACCTAGTCGAAGAGATTTCCATTCTCGGTCCTTTATTTCTACACAATATGTTTCCCTTTGAAAGGTTCATGGGAATCTTAAAGAAATATGTTCGTAACCGTGCTAGGCCAGAAGGAAGCATCTCCAAGGGCTATGGAACAGAGGAGGTCATTGAATTTTGTGTTGACTTTGTTCCTGACCTTAAGCCGATTGGTCTTCCTTAATCGCGGTATGAGGGGAGCCTGAGTGGAAAGGGTACTCTAGGAAGGAAATCAATAATATGTAGGGACGGACATTCTTACACCGAAGCACATTACATCGTTATACACAATTCTATCTTGGCAGCCCCATATATCGAGGAACACAAGAAAATCTTACGCTCCAACAACCCTGGAAAGCATGACTCTTGGATTAGCGATGAACACATGAAGAGTTTCGGCGGTTGGTTGCAACATCTCATCAAAAACAACACTCTTGGAGATCAGCTATACTTGTTGTCTAGGTCACCATCTTCGACTATATCGACTTTCCAAGGGTACAAGATAAATGGGTATACATTTTACACGATAGCCCAAGATAAAAAGAGCACCAACCAAAACAATGGTGTCCGCTTTGATGCAACAGACAACAATGGGTCAAAGACCACATATTATGGTTACATAGAGGAGATATGGGAACTTGACTATGGACCTACTTTTAAGGTCCCCTTGTTTCGGTGCAAATGGGTCAAGCTGACAGGAGGAGGGGTTGAGGTAGACAAGAAATACGGAATGACATCGTTGGATCTCAACAATCTTGGGTACTTAGACGAACTATTCGTCCTAGCCAATGATGTGGCTCAGGTTTTCTATGTGAAGGACATGTCTACCAAACCGGCTTCGTTGTGGTTCACCGGTGGCGGGCCATCACCCTCGTACCTGGCGAGCTCCCTTTCCCGCCTATTAGCGAAGAAGGCATTCCAGGTGTCGTAGTTGTCGAGATCCCACTGGAGATCCATCCGCTGCTCCGGCGTGAGCTCGTGGTAGAAGTGGTTTGTGATGGCCGCCTGGCGTGCGGAACCTTGAGGGACAGGAGGGATAGGAACCCCTCCAGCGCTCAGCATCCAGTCGGCGGGCGGCCGGTAGCCCGGTGGACAAGGGTAGTTGGAGGCGCACAGCGCCTCGGTCTCCTCGAGGGTCAGAATGACCCAGTAGGCGTTGTCCATTGTTCTAAGAGAGGAAGGTGTGGATGTGTGGATAGCCATGGCGCGATCGCCCTAAATATAGAGGGAAAGGGCGAGAAAACTTGGCGTGAAGCTTTGGGAAATGGCGGGAAGTATCTTTAGTCCCAGTTAGTGACTACATCCGGGACTAAAAGCTCTCGTAGAAAGGAAAGGGCGGGAAAACTTGGCGGGAAGCGGTGGGAAATGGCGGGAAATATCTTTAGTCCCGGTTTGTGACTACAATCGGGACTAAATGGATATTATATTAAGATTCTTTATATTTTTAATAATAGACATTTTATTTGTTTTATTTGGATTATTACAATAAAAGATATGATTTTCCAAAGTTTTTATATTTGATTTGGATTAAAAAAAGAAAATTTACAAATGAAATAATTTATAAATGATGCAAACAGATAAATGGATATTATATTAAGATTCTTTATATTTTTCTGATAATAATAGACATATTATTTGTTTTATTTGGATTATTACAATAAAAGATATGATTTTCCAAAGTTTTTATATTTGATTTGAATTAAAAAAGAAAATATACAAAAAAAACACATTAGACATATTATTTGTTTTATTTGGATTATTACAATAAAAGATATGATTTTCCAAAGTTTTTATATTTCATTTGAATTAAAAAAAAAGAAAATTTACAAATGAAATAAGTTACAAATGATGCAAATAGATAAATGGATATTATATTAAGATTCTTTAAATTTTTCTGATAATAATAGACATATTATTTGTTTTATTTGGATTATTACAATAAAAGATATGATTTTCCAAAGTTTTTATATTTGATTTGAATTAAAAAAAGAAAATTTACAAATGAAATAATTTATAAATGATGCAAACACATAAATGGATATTATATGAAGATTCTTTATATTTTTCTGATAATAATAGACATATTATTTGTTTTATTTGGATTATTACAATAAAAGATATGATTTTCCAAAGTTTTTATATTTTATTTGAATTAAAAAAAGAAAATTTACAAATGAAATAATTTATAAATGATGAAAATAGATAAATGGATATTATATTAAGATTCTTTATATTTTTCTGATAATATTAATAGACATATTATTTGTTTTATTTGGATTATTACAATAAAATATATGATTTTCCAAAGTTTTTATATTTGATTTGAATTAAAAAAAGAAAATTTACAAATGAAATAATTTATAAATGATGCAAACAGATGAATGCATATTATATTAAGATTCTTTATATTTTTCTTATAATAATAGACATATTATTTGTTTTATTTGGATTATTACAATAAATGATATGATTTTCTAAAGTTTTTATATTTGCTTTGAATTAAAAAAAGAAAATTTACAAATTAAATAATTTATAAATGATGCAAAAAGATAAATGGATATTATATTAAGATTCTTTATATTTTTCTGATAATAATAGACATATTATTTGTTTTATTTGGATTATTACAATAAAAGATATGATTTTCCAAAGTTTTTATATTTGATTTGGATTAAAAAAAGAAAATTTACAAATGAAATAATTTATAAATGATGCAAACAGATAAATGGATATTATATTAAGATTCTTTATATTTTTCTGATAATAATAGACATATTATTTGTTTTATTTGGATTATTACAATAAAAGATATGATTTTCCAAAGTTTTTATATTTGATTTGAATTAAAAAAGAAAATATACAAAAAAAACTATTAGTTGCGGGTCGTGGCTGGACCCGGGACTAAAGGGTGCCTGCGCACGCGAAAACGAAGCGACTGAAAAAACACATTAGTCCCGGGCCGTGGCTTAACCCGCGACTAAAGGGGGGTCTTTAGTCGCCGGCTAAGCCACGGCCCGGGACTAAAGACTCTTTAGTCCCGTCCCGTGGCTTAGCCCGGGACTAAAGGGGTGGCCACTATATATTTCGCGCCAGGGGAGGCCAGTGCTATCCACCAGCACTTGGCATTCCTCGACGAAGACGAAGACGAAACACTCAGGCGACGACGTAACGCAACGCATGGGAGGTGCTGTCCGCCGCCGCCGTGCGTGCTCCGGCGTGCCGCCTCTCTACCACGCGCCGCCTCGCCGCTAGCCATGCCGCCGCGCCACCGCGCCGCCGCGTCTTCTCTCGTGCCGCCGCGCGCCGCGCGCCTCGCCGCCTCGCCGCGAGGGAGGGGTACGGGCGGCCCGTTGGATGTTTTTTTAGGATTATAGTTTTTTTTATTTAGAATTAATTATAGTTTTTGTTATTAATTAGGATTAGGATTATATTGTTAGCTAGGGTTAGGATTAATTATAGGATTATAATTAGCTAGAGTGTGTTAGAATTAAGATTATTGTTATGATTATAATTAGGATTATATTGTTAGCTAGTTTAGGATTATTATAAAAAGGATTATAATTAGGATTATTAGGGTTTTTGTTATAGTTTTTTTCTATAGTTTTTTATAGTTAGGTTATTATAATTAGGATTATTATAATTAAGATTTAGTTATTAGGATTAGTATTAGGATTATTATAATTAGGTTTATTAGGGTTTTTTGTTATAGTTTGTTTCTATAGTTTTTTTATATTAGGTTTTTTTGTTTTAGTATTAGCATTATTGTTTTAATTAAAATATTAGAATTAGGATTAGGATTATTGTTTTAGTTATTTTTTGTTTTATTTATTAGGATTATATTGTTTTATTTATTGTTTTATTAGGGTTATTTTTTGTTTTAGTTATTATGATTATTGTTTTAGCACAAATAATATTAGGATTATTATAATTAGGATTATTATAATTAGGATTATATTGTTTTAGTTATTAGGATTATTGTTTTTTCTAACCTGTTTAACTCTCTTTTTTTATAGATAATTAAGTCATGGATCCATCGGAAGATCCTGGTCGCATCGGTCAAGGTTTTCTTCAGGGCATGATAAGAGGTGAAATTCCTCTTAATATTACTACCGGCGCCGAAGATATTTTGCTCGAGGAAGAGATATCCTCATATCTGAATCCATCCGGTGATGGACTAGAGGAAAACCTAATGTACCATGGGGAAGACCAGATGGACGAAGGGCAAACAAATAACAACAATAATGATGGCCCCTCGACAGGATCTGGCGAGGTACATATATATATATATATATATAAAGTCTCGTGTTACCTCTATTCATTAACTGATCTAGATATATATTAATCACTCTCTCTTCTTCTTTTAGCCCACCGGATCGAAGCAATCGACAGCTCGAACGAAATGAGGGCCGAACAAAAAGTTGGATGGTAATCAGAGGTTCACCATCGAAGAAATAGATGATGATGGTGAACCGATTGCTCCAGAGAAGCACCGGAGGATGTTTATAAATCAATGCGGGGTGCTTGTTAGGGACAACCTGCCGATCACCATCCAAGAATGGAATAAGTCAAAGAAAGCCAGTGAAGAATCCAACAGCTATGTCACCGATGATGCCAAAGATGACCTTTGGCAGAAGCTCATAGCGCATTTCATACCACCTCCAGAGTATGAGGAATTTGAGGTAGATGGTATTACCCCAAGGCCGGGTGGGCTTGAAAATAGAGAAAAAGTCAAGGAGTGGGCACTGAGCAAGATGGATGAACTGTACCGGAACCACAAGAAAAGTTTATACGCCAAATATGTCGCGAAAAAGAAAACTCCAGACTTCAAAGGAGTAAACGAGAAGTTGAGAGAACAATGGCCCGATTTTGTATAGTACAAGCAATCTGATAAAGCAAAGGCAAAGTCGGCAAAGAATGCGTTAAATGCTGCCAACAAGAAATACCATCATAAAATGGGGACAGGTGGCTACAAGAGTGCCATCCCTAAGTGGGAAACTATGGAGAAGGATATGAGGGCTAGAGGCGTCACTCCTGGTACAGATGGATGGCCCGAGAGGTCAAAGCACTGGTGGTACGGGCGCGGGGGATCCTTGGACCCAGAAACAGGGAAGACATTATTTCATGATAAAATTCTAAAACCCTCCCAAGACCTTATTCAAGCAATGAACGATGCTCAATTGGGATTATTCCATCCCGAGAGAGAGAACGACGAGATGACACGCGCCCTAGGGAATCCTGAAAAGGGAGGACGAACACGAGGCAAAGGCGTCGGTGTCTCGTGGAAGAAAGGGTTTCCTCAGTACGATGCCAGTTACAGAAGCCGTCAGAGAAAGAAGGATCGAGAGGCGGACCGGATCTCCAGGGTAGAGCAGGACCTAGCTGATCTGAAGAACCTCATCCATGAAATTAGCCAAAGGCCGCCGTCGTCAACTCACCCGCGGTCTGATGATCCTGCATTGGATCTTAGCCAACAGAGAAGCAGTGTGGCTTCCACGGAGGTCCATGCTAATGATCAAGCACTGCTGGATGATGCACCGGCTCCTCACTACCCCGTGGATGATGTCAGAGAGATGGCACAATGTGAGCTACATCAGCCAATGAACAACCTGTCCTTCAAGGTGGCGATCGGCACTGCTTTACCTTGTCTACCTAGAGCACTCCACCAGTCACTTCCGATTCCACCAGGCTATGCTCGTGTCACGGTGGATGACATAGTGGAGGATTTTGCGGACCTAGAGATTGAAATCGCTACGCCTGAAGGCCTTACGAAACTAGGAGATGTCAAGCGCAACATCATTCTATGGAATAAGAAGTACATCAAGTTTCCAGGCTCGGCGCCAAGGCCACCGACTCCAAGGAATCCAAATCCACCCCGCATCGAATATCGTCAACCTCCAAGTCCACCCCAACCCGATTATCGCCAACCTCCAAGTCCACCCCAACCCGATTATCGCCAACCTCCAAGTCCACCCTGCCCCGCTGACGATCGCCGCAGCAGGAGTACATCAACGCGATCTCCGCATCCGCCTCCGTGCAATACTACTACCTCGTCGAAGAAATGGAAGTTCGACGGTCCCCCGCGCCCCACATCGAAGAAAGGTCAAACGCCGAAGATAGTCGATATCCCGCCGGCTCTTCCAAAGAGACCTTATGACAAGACCGATGAGGAAACTAACGCGGATATGGCTGCCCAAGTTAAGGCGCATTTTGCACCCAAAAAGCCTGAGCCAAAGCCGGTATATAACGAAAAAACCAAAAAGTGGGCTAAGTCCTTTCTTGAGCAACCATCCCAGATATCGATGAATCTGGAATCAGATTATGACCGCGAGATTATTAAGCAAGCACAGAAGAAAAAAATCACAAGTGCAAAAAGCGGGAAGCAAGTTGCCCAGCTCGGAGAACAGAAGAATCAATCGGTCGCCCCGCTCAAAGTCATTTCAGACCTCGACAAGGCTTTCAGAGCTGAAATGGATATGGACATGCAAATAATGGACCCTAGAGCCCGTAATAATGTTGCACTTATGGGAATCACTGTATCGGAGGCCAAAGCACTTGCTAACGAAGCAAATATGTCTCTTGGTCAATATTTAGGCTATGAAGATACGCCAGTGGGTCAGATAGTACGACAGTATGTCCAAGGGGAGCCTCTAGTCAGTAATGAGGAGCTCGCGCGTCTATCCGCACATATGCGAAATCTGCATGAATGGTACATGTCGCAAGCAGAAAAAAAGCATCATAAAGATTGGTTTCCGGTGGACGTTAGAAAAGGAGCATCACTTCAAACCATACTCGATACAGGTTCAAATGACCGAACTGTTTCAGTTATACAACCAGCACGCCCTCGACAAATCTATCATTGGTTGCTACTGTCTGTAAGTTATTTATTTCTATAATTAAGTTTGTAGCTTTAGCTCGTTCATTGCATTTAATATATTATCCTAACTATATATCCTTTTGTATGATGATATTATATTCCGCAGAATGAAGATGCTTGAATGCAAAAGAGCTAGAAGATACGACGTTGGGTTCATTGACCCATATATCATTAATGAATATACGTTAAATAATCACCCCAAAGACGTGGAGGAAGACCTGTGCAGGTTCTTAACCGAGCATAATTTTGTTAAGAAAATACTATTTCCTTACAACTTCAAGTGAGTGTTTATATTTTGTACACATTTTATTTTTGCTTACTGGATGAGCTATGCATGTATGCTTATGTAAATGTCCGCAGATTCCACTGGATCTTGCTAAACATTCAAGTTAACAACTCCCTAGTTGAAGTCCACGACTCATTAAGTTGGGACCAAGAGCAGTGGAGCGACATGAAAGCAATGCTCCATAAGTAATTTCAATCATTATCGCATTATGTCGTCCTCTTTTATTCATTTCCTGATATCAAGTAACTAATAACTCCTTTGTTCATTTTCTTTGCCGAGCAGGTGTTGGACACGGTTCAGACAGAAAATACCAGGTCCATTCAAAGAGGAGTTAACTTATAAAATGGTGAAGAGTTTACAGCAGCCACCGGGAACTCATTTATGTGGATACTACGTCTGCGAGTACATCCACGAGTTGACCAGTGAGCGAAAAGTTGACTCACATTATATTTATGATTTGCGGGAGAAACTAGAGCCAGACCAGCGCATAAGAGCAATTCAAGAGGAGCTGGCGGGATTTATGATGAAGGAAGTCCTTGGTGTACATGGAGAGCATTATGCGGATGACGTGGAACTCGATTTGCCTTAGTCATCTTTATGTAGCTGATATGATATATATATATCCATCAATGACCATGTAATTTAAAAACATTTCTTCCTTTTGATATGGTTGATTATATGTATGTTTGCAAGGGATCAATTAATTATATAAATGCATCGACGTGTAGTGTGTATGTAGTAACGTATAATATGTATACTGAAATATATGTTTGAATTATAGTGAAACACAAAACGAAAAAGGAACGAAATGGCAAAAAAAAAGGAAATACACAATCTCTACCGCGGCAGAGAAATGTGGTGTTTCTCTGCCGCGGCAGGAAACCTTTTAGTCCCGGGTGGTGTTACAGCCCGGGACTAGAGGGTTTCCGCCCCCCGCGGCGCTGAAACAGCCACGTGGCTGTTATCAGTCGCGGGCCGTTGCGAGCCGGGACTAGAGGGAGGGCCTCTAGTCCCGTTTTCGCAGTCCCGGACCCAAAACCGGGACTAGAGCCCGTTGCGGCCCGGGACTACAACTAGGGTTGGAATTCGAGCCGAGCCGAGCCAACTCGGCTCGACTCGCTAAAGCTCGTTCAACTAACGAGTTAGCTCGACTCGGCTTGTTTACAGAATGAGCTCATATTTGAAACTCGGCTCGACTCGGTAAACTCACAAGTAGCTCACGAGCAGCTCGTTTAGATTGTTATAAGTTATGAATATGAGCACATATAAGAAAAACTAGTAATTATTCTACTAATTTGAAACTAGAACAATAATAGTACTTCTATAATAGCACGAAGGAAGATCAATAAAAAATATAGTAACTCTACACCATTACAACTTCAAGGAATATTCATAGTATGACACTAATTTATGAAAAATTTCAAACTCTATATTTGAACAAGTTTAATGAGCTAAATGAGTAGCTCGCGAGTAGCTCATTTAGCTTGGGTGAACAAACAAGCTCAAATCAAAAACTTGGCTCGACTCGTTAGACACCGAGTTCGAGCCGAGTCGAGCTATATCACGAGTTACTCATTTAGCTCGCGAGTTTCGAGTTATAATTCTAGCCCTAACTACAGCCCTGTTTTTCACCGGTGTTTATTCGAGTAACTTTAGAACGGTGCGGATCTAGGCTTGTAAGTGGTCACGTCCAAGACTGACCATGGACTTGCCGTTTGATCCTTTGATTAGGAAGGACCGAGGCACTGACTGACGAGAGCTTGCCTGCAAACTGAATAGATGTTGCTGTTGCTTCTTTGTAAATCTTAATCGGACTGACGGACATCGGCAGCACGAAACGGTTCTTAACTAGGAAAAATCATAGACTTGATTAATTAAATGGGAACAAACGCGCAAGGCCAAAAACAGTGATGAGCGTGCCCACTTACAGGCCTATGCGGATCACGATCTCCCAGCCACTAACCCTCTAAATTAGTTTGATTAGCTGTACTCCACCATGTTTCGTTTCAAATTTAATTCGGTCTGTAAAGTAGATGTACATTAGACTTGATCTGTCAGCCCTTTTTTTCCTTTTCTTTTTTTGCAGCAGCGCGGTGGAATCTGCTGAGATGGATGCTCAAGTCATACATATATAGTCATTAAAAAGTTGCAACACCTCGGAAGAAACAAGACTCATGCACGCGGCACGCACGCCTCCTTTAAAGACATAGAAATAATAACCACATCTCGACCCAGGCGTGTACTCTCTAGACCAAAGATCCACATACGATAATCGAAGCAAGTGAGAGGGCGGAGGGACTCATCAATCACCATGGATGGCGGAGAGAAACGAGATGGGATGAACATGACAAGGGCCCTTGAGGCCTTGGCCCCCTACCTCGAGAATCCCCGGCAGACAGTCATCCGGAACGAAGGATTTGTGGTTGCGGCTGCAGCAATGCTGTTCCTGCAACTCCTGTTCGCTCCCTGGCGCCGGTGGTCAGGCCACTGGTTCATCCAAGGTACTCTGTGGGTAGCTTACAACATATCCTTCCCTCTGATTACATACACCCTTGGTCAGATGGTGACATCGCCCGTGAAGAACGGTCTGTATCCTATCTGGGGTTTGATCCTCTTCTCAGGGCCGGTCCTGAGATTTCGGAGGCCCGGGCGAAACTAAAATTTTGGGCCCCTTATTATATATTCTTTTTGCATATATGAGATGATAAAAAATAAATACTATAAGTATACTCCAACTATAATATTTATATAGAAATAACAATGTTTACATGATACCTTAAAATTTCCTCCGAAAATTTAGAAGCAAAGTCCGAAAATTACAATGGAACTTAAATAGGAAAAAGGTTAGAAACATGAGAAACTATTGAAACACAATATAAGTCTGGAAGAAAAATAGCAAGTGATAAATTTTTTTTAGAATAAGCAGAAACAATGTTTAGAGACATGAGGAACGAAGTCATAAAAAATATACTCCCTCTGTCCCATAATAGATGTCTCAAATTTGTCAAAATTTGGATGAATCTAGACACTATTTAGTATATAGATTCATCCAAATTTTGAAAAACCCGAGACATCTATTTTGAAACGGAGGGGGTATATCTAATTTAAACATTATAGAAGGTAAAGAAAAAATAAAATTAAAAGAAAAAGGCGTGAAAGAAATATAACAAAGAAAAAACAGAAAATGATAAAAGGAAATGAAACAGAAAGAAAATATGTAATGGAACTTATGTAAGAAAAATAAAAAAATAAAGGAAAGTGACATGCGTTGATGTGTTGAAAAAAATCCGTCTCGTATGTCTCCGGTCGGTATGCCGACACCTTTTCGAATGGATGCGAGAATAGATAGTCTAGCAATACTCAAACATGCCTGACCCACTATCGATTTTTTTTTAGCGAAACCGTACTAGGATACGCTCTCACGCTAGCGAGCAGTTTTCTGGGACTCGGAAAGCGAATGGGATGAATCGATTAATGTCTAGGACTGGCCACTTGAAGTCGAGCGTTACCCACAAACCCAATAATTTTTTTTTTATATCTATACTAGGCTTATAAATTTTCGGGCCCCTAATTTTTTTGGGCCCGGGACGGCTGCCCCGCCAGTCCCTCCAAAGGGCCGGCCCTGAACATCATCCATGACTCCGGCTCAAGCAACAATGACCAGATTACCAACAATAATGCACCTCTCATCCTAGAAGATAGCATCTTCATCGAAGGCTTGAAGCTAGGGATGGAACTTGAGAAGAAAGATGCTGCTCTCCGGTGGAAGCTGCTGGCGGAATTCTGGGCTGAGACCATCATCTACATCGCCCCATCTGACAAAGCAGCGGTGCACATGGAACGGCTTGCGCAAGGAGGGGAATTCCTCACACATATCTGGGCTCTCCTCAAGCACGCGGGCATCACGACACGTGACTATACGCAGACACCGGAAGAACTTCTGTAGTAATGCTGGTGTGTTTTGTTTCAGTATTCATCTTGTGACATTGATAATATTTCCTCTGTTTTCTTGTTGTCAATTCAGTGGACATATGTCCCAAACTATTATGTCATGTAAGATTATCCAATGTTCAGGGCCGGTGCACGCCGCAAGCCGGGATGGGGAAGACGAAAGCGGCGGCGCAAGGTTCTGGAGGTAGGCGCGTTTGTGGATTGATTCGGTGCCGATTAGATTTTGCCCGGACGCTTATATAATGCAGGTTAGGAGGATCGTGGGCTCAGCCCACGTCCGAGTCGGTAAAACTGGAAACGGCTGTAATTAACGCGTCCGTTAATGACTCATAATCAGTTTTCCCAACTCGGCTCGGCGAGATTCCCGCAACCCGCGGCGCGCGTCGTGACGAGGCGAGGCGGGCGGCGTCGGAGGAGGAGTGCGCGAGGGCTACTCTTCTTGTCACACCTTAGTGAATGATGCAACACTCTACTATATAAGGTGGTCCAACTCCCCTTCAACTAGCAATGTGGGACTAAACTTTAGCACCACCAGCACTGCCATATACAAATGGGCCAAAAAGAATTTCAGAATTTGTCTAATGGGCCAACAGCCCAAAATTCACCAAATTCTAACACTTTCGTGTTTTGTAATAGCATAGACGCATAGTACTTTATTATTAGCCTACCTTCTCTAGAACTATGTTCTTCAACCTAGTGATCCTCTCTGTACTACTATATCCATCTTCTCGAGAGTCGTATCACCCAAGCAACAAATCGTGTTGTGCAGGTTTTGGCTCAGTTACAGTCAATTGAACCAAACACTAACATAAAACAGTAGCAAACCAAAACAATTGGTAAACCGGTAGTCAAACTCATAGTCGCGCTAAGTTCGGTAAGATGAACCCAATGCTCCCATGGGCATGAAACAAGACAATCTAGATGAAAGGTACACCCGTTAAGTACGTGATATAAAAGTACAACCACTAATTTGAAAAGCTATTGATATCAATTGTGAAGAAACGATGACACACAATATATTTCGGTATCATAGATAAATCCACAGATTCTAAGATGTGGTCTAAATTCGAAAGTTCAGGACATAGGAAGAGGAGCATGTAGGTAGAGAAGCGTGTCCAACAATGATCATCCATACCCTTCTACAGCCTACCGCATTACATGGGTATTGCACTCGCCTCGCTGGTGCAACCAGCACTAGTAGGAAAAAAGCTTATTCATGGTGTTTGGAAAAATAGGTTAGTAACATTTAACTCACATGCTATCAATCTCGCGCAATGGTAACCAGTACTGGTGGAAGTAAAATAATTCTAGTGGCGCACCATATGAATACCGCCAATAATATGTCACCGCTATCTTTTGACCGTCTACCAGCGGCGTGCCGTGTGAGCGTCAGTAATATTTTATAATAGCGGCGTTTCGTGTCGAGCGCCACTAATCATGGTATTATCGGTGGCTTCTGAACCCGCTAGTGTTTATTGCAGGTTAAAAAATACGCTGCCGCAGTCGTGTTTTGAAACAAATAAAATTGTGTCACATATGACATAATTAGTTGATGTCATTTAATAAAACTAGTTAGTTCAACTCCAGTACATAATCGAAATTGTTTTACATATGAACTAATTGGATCAACAAGATACTTAACTCGTCTAATGAAGATAAATACAAGGAACTATCACATAACATAGAAGATGAACAAGTATACAATGATAATATATTGGAAGGGAATTATGTAGTTCTTAACTCTACTAGATCCGGCCGTTTGCTTTTCAAATTCATAATTGGCTCTCTTTTCATTTAGAGGGTTGAAGTACTCTTCCTCGGCCATCGCTTTAGTCGGAAACCCTCTGTACGAGTTATTTGAATAGCGTATAACTTGTTTATTACTACACTCTTTCCATGAATCGTATACTCCCGGAACCACTCCTTGACATACCGCAAACCATTTGTCCTATTAAACACACATAAGATCGATTATACAATCATTAGCAACATGAAAGCATAATTTTAATCACACACGAAAATCATCACAAGTTGTCAAAGCCTACCGGACGTGTGGACCGAGAAGAGGTGGCCCCGGTGCAATTTTCCTTGGCCATCTTTCGTTCTAAAGATACAAACACATATTTTCATTACAACTTTTATGATTTTTTATACACCATATATAAACACATACATAGGTAATCCATAGCACATACAAGCAAATTTTGATCAAAATTCATGTACATCATAATTAACAAATAGGAGCTACACATGCAAATTAGAGGCGGCGCCGCCACTTTGTGGTCAACGGAATCACGCCGGCGTCGGAATGGAGCGGCAGCGACGGAGGAGAGAAGGAATTACCTATCGAAGGGCGCGTCATCGAGGAGGAGCCGTGGGCGGTGGTCGTCGTCGAGATGGACCCGCACGGAGGAGTCAACGAGGTGAAGCCAGGCAGAGGCAACGTCGAGGTGGGGCCGCGTATTGGATGTCGAGCCGGCGGCGCGCGGGCTCTCAGCGGATGACGTGGCCCATGAGTTCGGCCGCTGTTGGTGATTCGACGGTGCGAAGACAATGGGGTGTGGCCGGATGTGGTGTGTGTGTCGAAAAAGGTGAACGCCTCGTTCGGTAGATTTTACGTGCCACTAAAATGACTACTTAAGGCGTCTAAGATGCACAAACTCCACCAGTATAGCTCGCTATATTTCATGTGTTCACCATCGTAATAAAGACTAGCATGCTAGAACTTACTTACGAGCTTATTTAATACATACGTGTATTAGTTACGTCACACGTAAATTGATTTCAGCATAGTACAAAAGTAAGTATATATGACCAAATACTTATATGATGAGATATTATAATTTCTATCGTTGCAAAATAAGTGTACACGCCACACTAAAATAATATTACATGCATCCATCGGTGTCTAATTAATTGTCATTAGCTTGCATAAAAATAAAAGATATAGTGCAAGATCATGGATTGATCTTTCTTTCGTTCAGCGTTTGACAATCTTCTTGGTAGTCTCCTTGGTCCTCTTGGCCGGGGTCTTTGTATATCTTAGCCCCATATTGTGACTCTTTCGTTTAAACGACAGACCTGTCATAGGTACCGTAGTTATGTCCTTTTTAAAAAAGTATGTGCCTGCATCATCCATATTTTCTTCTTCTTTCTCTGTATTGCCATATTGATCAAAGTCTTCGTCTACGGCGACTTTGTCCATTTCAATAATATTACTTTTGTCTCTTCTCACGATAACACGACTCGGACTTATTGGATCGGTTACGAAAAACATTGGTCCATGTCCTTACCAAATACCAAGGTCCATTTTGGGAGTTTTTCTGACGGTGGAGGTATGATCATGGAAGTGAAATAACAGTGTTCATCGTCGACGCTCTTTGCCCATCTAACACGAAACATTGCCCTCTTGTATAATCATGAGTGGTTTAGTTCCCAAATCTCTTATATTCTGTCATAGAATCTATTCTTTTTCAGTACCCGCCTCATCCTCAAACACCATCTATGGGGCCCTTGGATTAATCCTCCGAGAAATTCTGTTATGCATATCACCACGATCCCATGATCAGTCTGTCATGGCACATTACCGACAAGTATCAAATTAAACATCCATTACTTAAGCGGATACAAGTCATACCTCTATTTGCCATTATGGCTGCATTGATCATCATCAGCGGAACCATAGTACAATGTTGAGCCCGAACCGTTACTTAACCCTACAAGCAGCTGACTAGGAGAACGTCCTAGCTCGCGTAGTTGTCAACTTCACCTTCTTCTCGAAATCTGACCAAGTTAATGGCCAAGGATAATGCCAGAGTACTTTGAATGTACAAACAAACCATCTTAAGATAATAGAAATAACAGGTTATGCATTATGGAGGTGGTATTAGGAGGGCTCATGAGAGGCTCTTTTCTAAAATAGTTTCTCTTGTAGATATAGCATCAATATATCTTTGTTGAAAACTTTTTTAAAATTATTTTAGAAGTTTGGAAACTAATAGGATAGGTTCACCCATTTTTCCTTTCTTTTGGTCATCCCACGACCAAAACTCTTTCCTTCATTTTCGACCATTCCAAGGTAAAATCATTTCCAAAAGCCTTTTTTTCTTTTCTGAAATCCTTTTAAAAACAAAACCAACACCGCTCTACAATAGTTTGTCCAATTGTCCATAACCGTGGTCACGGCTATTTAGATAGATTTACACTCTGCTAAGGTTGTACACTTTACCACATCATCCGGGTACCCTGCCCTAATCTCGCACGGATCATGGGTCGATAAATGATCAAAATCCTCGGCTTTCCAATCCAACATAAGCGCCTAACCTATGAGTCGTTTCCCCTCAATACTGGGACGTCGTGTACCGAGGAGCAACCGGAGCGCATTCCCTCTTGGGACATGCACTTTCAATGAGAGGTTCATAGTAACACCTGGCTGCCCGCGGTCAGTTTGTTTCTTCTCCTAGTCGATGCATCCCTTGGACCATCACTAGAGAAGACCCAGCCTCCAGGAATCATTATCCCCTGTAGTAGTTGCGATGCAAGTTATACCAGAGTAAACAAAATTTGAGTCCAGCTCCTTCCCATATAGGAGTTGTTGTGGGAATGACCACGGCAGATGCTGCAATCGGCAGCGAGTAGTAGAACATGGGGCAAGGGCGGCCAGCCATCTGCGGTGCGAGATGAGGGTAGAGACACAGGGTTTTACCCAGGTTCGGCCCCCCGGAGGGTAAAGACCTACTCCTGCTAGATTGTATTATGATGGAAGTACAATGGGGCGAGCTCGGCGGCTAGGCAGCGAGTCGCTTGGGTGGATGATGGAATGTATCCTCTACACGCCCTCTAGGGAGGTTTATATAGACTCACCCTCCTAGGGTTTATAGATCTCAACCGGATCAGTTAAGGTTTCGACAATCGTTTAACCTAATCCGACTGGGCCTATCTACTCTCCTGGGCCTTCAACTTCCATTCGCTTGAATCTACGCCAGGTATTGATCCAGTCGCCGTCCTGCAGGCCCACTCGCCAGTTCCTGGGCCGGTCGGAAACGTCCTGCTGGGTATACCCCGGTAGGCATATCCCCATCAGTAGTCCCCGAGGCCGTCGTTGATTGGTCGCAGGTGTTCGTTGGCAGTCGGAGTATACGGGTCCAATGCGGGCGCCTAGTCGAATCGGCAGCGGACTCCTGAATAAAAGAAAAACCGGTTATTCTAGTCGCAATGACAACAGTCAGTCGGATCGCAGCTCGGCGAACGGGTCGGCGAAATGTTCAGTCACTGTTGTAGTGATCGGGTTGGCGAGTCGAATGGATGAAGTTGGACCGTCAGATGAGGCCAAAACTAGCTGTTGGGGTAATCCAACGATAACTTTGGCGTAATCACCGCGCAGTAACGGCTCCCGAAATTGGCGGGTAGCAACCGCTATATAAGGGAAATGGCAGGCGATCGGGAAAACACTCCTTCGTCCTTCCTCCGATTTCGCCCATCCCCGTTTTCCTCCGCATCGCGATCCAATCGATCCAGAAACCTTTGACCTCCACAAACTCTTCATCCAATGGCCCCCTCTACCGAACCATGGGGCAGGTCCAAGTGCACCAGGGCGCTACTGGCATCCTTCGAGGAGGCCGGGATCCTGCGCGCCGGCAGGTGGCGCATCCCCGCGGCCGGAGAGGTGACTCCGGACCCGCGCGAGGGAGAATTCATTTGCTTCACCAGCCACCTGGAGCGGGGGCTGGGGTTTCCCACATCTCTCTTCTTCCGGCGCTTCTGCGCCTTCTACGGGATCCAGCCGTCGGACCTGGGCCCGCACAACATCGAACAGCTCGCCATCTTCGTGGCGTTCTGCGAGTGCTACCTGGGCTGCAGGCCCTACTTCCCCCTGTGGCAAGATCTGTTCCACTGGAGGATCAGTCGCGAAGAATCAGGCGGCCCAATGCTGGCTGCGGGTGGCCTGACATTTCAGTTGAAGTCGAAGGCCTCCTTCTTCGACCTGATGCTGCCTGCCAAGGCGGCAAGCGAATGGAAGAAGTCCTGGTTCTACGTCACTGAGGCGACTCCAGACGGCGAGGTAGCGATCCCAAGGTACTCCGCCGACCGGCCCGAACCGCGCCGACTCCAGGTTGGCAAGCTCCCACTAGACCAGCGGATGGTCGTGGACGAGATGCTTCAAACCATCCGCGGCCTAAAGAAGAAGGGCCTTCAAACCATCAACTTGTACAACTGTTGGCTCGGGCGGCGACTCGTTCCCCTGGCCCGTCGCGACCATTACATGTACGAGTACACGGGCAGGGAGGACTCGACGAAATCCTGCCTCGCCGAGTGGAAACTCGAAGACTACGTCCTGGCGCTGAAGAAGATCACCCAGGCGGCATACCTGGACGCGAAGGCTGGGGTCGCCCCCTACACCGCAAAGCATCCAGCTTCGACGGTAAGTCGTTGTTTCCGCTACCATTCGCATTCGCATTTGATGCTGTCGCGGTTATACTGATATTGTCTCGTGCATGCTGCAGTTATTCCAAGTGGTGGAAGGGTGGCTCCCACCCGCGGACGACGAGAACTCGAGCTCGTCCGTCCAGGACGGGGGCGAGTCACCTCCTGCCAAGGGCGGCGTCAAGAGCGACGCGAGTGATGACGACGACGATGATGATGAGCCCAGGGAAGACGCTGCCCCGATGGTTCGCAGAACTCGCAGGCAACATCAGCGCGAGCTCGAGGCGAGTAGAAGCCTCGAACTTCATGACGATGACGACGACGAGTTTCCCGAGCACACCTCGCGTCGTGAGGCTACACCGTCAAAGAAGAAGAAGAAGAAGAAGAAGAAGAAGAAGAAGAAGAAGAAGAAGAAGAAGAAGAAGAAGAAGAAGAAGAAGAAGAAGAAGAAGGAAGTGAAGGCTCCACCAAAGAGAAAGACGAAGCCGGCGAAACAGGCATCTCCACCTCGTTCGGCGAGTAGTTCTGACGCCACCAGCTTGGCCAAGGATGAAGCGCCGCAGACGACAGCAGCACCGGATGCCGCTGCCGCCCTGGATGAGGTACCTCTGGCCTCGCTTCCACCCCTATTCGCCTCGGTCTCAGGGTTGGGGGATGCTCCAGCCACAGCAGCCTCACCTCCCAGGAGGACTCCTGCCGACGTCATCTCGGAGGCTCCTGTCGCGGCCTCGTCGTCGAAGAGGCCTTCCGTGTCTTGGGCACACGATGTTTTGGAGATGGGCCTCAGTTGGAAACTGGGCCCCGAACTGGAGAAGCCGGCCAGTATCCGCACGGGACTGTGGTTCATACCAGTCGCCAAGTAAGTTTTGTCCATCTGCTCTTCTTTCATTGTACTCGAACAATTTTGCTCATATCATTGTTTTTCAGGACTGGAGTTAAGAAGATCGGCCATCCCTCCGTGGCCAAGGTGCCACCAGTCGTCGCCGAAGAGGACCCCTCACGAAAGAGGAAAGCTGGTGAGGTTGCTGCCCCCGCAGATAGTGCTAAGAAGGCCAAGGGCGACGACGTTGTCACGGTCTCTGACGACACGACGGTTGCTCCGAGTGATCCTCCGACCGCGACGGAGGTGGCCGTGAAGACCAAGGAGGGTGTTTCCTCGCCTGGAGTTGCCGAGCCGGCTCCTTGTGGCGCTGGAGCATCCACCGCGACCTTCCCCCGCTTCATGGCCAAAGCGGCTACAGCGAGTGGTATAACGCCATCGAGCCGCATGCCTGGGGTCGCCGAAACGGAGTTCGAGCAGCGTCGCGGACACACTCCGGCTCTTCTCGCATCTGTGGATGCGCTACAGCTCCATGGCATGCTGGGCGCAGCCATCCAGGTATGTCCAGTCCCCGAGGATCAGGCCACTGAATTTCTGTGGTCAGATTCTTTTGGTGTTTGTTTTTATTTGTAGCACCCAGTCCCCAAGTGCCTAGTCGCTGAATTTCAGCGGTTGGGCACTTAGGATTCTTGATCTCCAGTCCCCGAGTGTCAAGTCGCT
This sequence comes from Avena sativa, assembly GCA_916181665.1. Classification (NCBI taxonomy): domain Eukaryota; kingdom Viridiplantae; phylum Streptophyta; class Magnoliopsida; order Poales; family Poaceae; genus Avena; species Avena sativa. Next base: position 310,924,429 of record OV702279.1, on the reverse strand, counting down.
GAATTTCAGCGGGTGGACACTTAGGATTTTTGATCTCCAGTCCCCGAGTGTCCAGGCGCTGAATTTCAGCGGGTGGGCATTTAGGATTCCATTGTTGTTAATTGTTTGATTTGTGCGCAGGGATTGCAGCGTGAGTCAGCCGATCGGCTTGCTGCGAAGTGTCGCGCAGACAAGGAACTTGTTGCCGTCCAGGAAACGAACAAGGAACTCCAGGCGATTGCTGCCAAGGCAGAGGAGGTCCGCCAGGGCCTTGTCCCGGCGAGTGAACTAACGCGGCTCAGTATTCGTTGAGTTCGGCTGAAAAGCGGAACGCTGATCTGGAGCGCGAGCTCAAGGAAGCGAGAGCGGAGGCGAGCGCGGCGGCGGATGGGCGAGCAAAAGCTGTTGTTACGGCTGGCGCTGAAGAGCGAAAGGTCTCTGACGCCCTCGTTATTGGGCTGCAGAACGACTTCTCCTCGCTTCAAAGCTTCATCACGGGCCTCTGCCGTCCTTTAATTGGTAAACTTCCTTCCTCTGCCTGTAGTTGATGCATTATGTAATCTTTGTTGTAGTCACTGCCGCCCTCTGCCCACAGGTCGGATTATCGATAGCTCGGAGGAGGCGCAATCATACGACGCACGGCAGTGTGTGACCACTTTGGTCGACTCGGCCACGTTGTCCGCGGCTTGCATTCGGGCGTATCTTCAAGAGATGTCGCCTACGGAATTGATTCCCAGCGACCTCGTCGACGTATGGCGATATCTGGAGAAGGCGCCGTCAGTCGTCGAGTTCATGATGCGGTCGGCGTTCGGGCGCGGGGCGACAACGGCGCTTAGCCTTGGGCTTTCCCACTTCCCGGAGGACTTTGACCTTGACGACATGACGAGTGGTTACCCCTCGTCGACGGGCTCGGTAGAGATCGCCGAAGTGCTGAAGCTGACGGACCGGGCCGCGGTATATTCCGATCGCGTCTGGGCGATGGGCGACCTCCTCCCTTATCAGGAGACGACTATCGCGCCCAAGGATCCCGAGCCGGCGCATCGGGACTTCAAGGTCGAGCAGCCATTTCGTGCGGCGATGGCGGGTGAGTTGACGACGTACCCGTCGAACCCGTACATGCCCTTCATTCGCAACCGCAAGGATGGCGGCGAGTCGACGTTGAAGCCTGCGAAATAGAAACATTGTGCCCTCAGGCGTTAGTAGCAATTTGGCCATTGGGCTCAACTTGTATTTTGTAACGACTTTTGTTCTACTGTAATGAAATTTCGCGTTATTTTGTGAATTGTCTTGCGATTTTGATTGCTGATTGGACGAGTCCCCGAGCGCATCCGCCCTTTTTGTGGGGTTTACCTCGTTTGTTGTGTGTTTGTGGTTTTGAATGTTTTGTCAGTTGTTTTGTTATTGAGGTCGACTCGCTCGAGCTTGGAAAGCCAGTCGCAGGGCGACTCCCATGAGTGCTCTTTACTTGACCGTTTTCCCTTGCGCGAACGAGGTCGGGTGGCCAAGTCCCCGAGCGTGGTACTTGGTGGTTCTAGTTGCGGCTCTAGGGTGGGTGAGTACTGGGCGTGTTAAAGTGAGCGCGTCCCTCCTGCCTGACCCGCCGGGTCAGTCGCATGGCGAGTCCTGGGCACGCTCTCATACTTGGCGTTTTTCCCTAGTCGCTCGTGCTTAACTGGTCGTCAGTCCCCGAGCGTGGTACTTGGCCGTTCGAGTCGCTGTGTCGAGGTTGCAGAGGATCATGGTCGCCGTGAGGAGCGAAGGCAGTTGTCTTGGCTCGTTAAGCCAGTCGAGCTAGGCGACTCCAATGGGGCTCCGGGTAGGCGTTTTTCGTGGACGTTACGAGTCCTGGGGTAACGCAGTGCCCTCGTGACGCACCACTTGGCCGTGCCGGTCGCTGTACCAGAGGTTGACTTCTGCAGTTAGCTTGACGCTGTTATTACGAGTGCGAGTGGCACAAGACACGAAGAGTAGACGCAATTTGTGGTAACCAATAAGTTTTATTTCATAGCTAGTGGAGGGTACATGTATGGAGTTCTGGGAGTAGAACTTCCGTAGGAGGTTTACATTCCATGGTCGCTTGACGTCGAGTTTCCCGTCTCCGAGGACGTCGGTAAGGTAGTAGGCGTCGTTGCCGAGTACTCGCCTGATGGCGAATGGTCCCTCCCACGGGGGGAGAGCTTGTGCATGCCCTTCTTGTCCTGGATGAGGCGTAGCACCAGGTCGCCTTCCTGGAAAGTGCGAGTCCTCACTCGCCGGCTATGGTAGCGGTGGAGTCCTTGCTGGTAGATGGCAGTGCGGGAGCGAGCTAGGTCGCGTGCCTCGTCGAGTTGATCGACTCCATCCTGGCGTGCGAGTTCGTTTGCAGCCTCCGTGTAGTGGACAACCCTTAGCGAGTCGTGCTCTAGGTCGGTGGGCATGACTGCCTCGGTGCCATACACCATGAAGAAGGGGGTGAACCCTGTCGACCTGTTGACAGAGGTGCAGATGCCCCAGATGACGGAGCGTAGCTCCTCGACCCAGCACCCGGCGGTGCGCGCGAGTGGTACTTGGAGCCGTGGCTTCAGGCCATGGAGGATGCTCTGGTTGGCCCGTTCCGCCTGGCCGTTGGACTCCGGGTGGGCGACTGAGGCAAGGTCGAGTCGGATGTGGTGTTCTTCGCAAAACTCGGCCATGCCTCATTTGGCGAAGTTGGTGCCGTTGTCCGTGATGATGCTGTTTGGGAACCCGTAGCGATAGATGAGCTCACGTAGGAACTTGGTGGCGGTCTTCCCGTCGCATTTCCGGACTGGCTTGGCTTCCACCCATTTTGTGAATTTGTCGACTATGGCCAGGAGGTGGGTGAAGCCGGAGGGGGCCTTTTTGAAAGGGCCTACCATGTCCATACCCCACACGGCGAACGGCCAGGTGATGGGGATTGTCTTGAGCGCCGAGCTTGGCACGTGGGTCTGGTTGGCGTACTTCTGGCACCCGGCGCACCGCTGGACACTGTCGACAGCGTCTACGTGTGCGGTGGGCCAGTAGAAACCGTGTCGCATAGCCTTTGCGACCAGAGAGCGGGCGCCGGCGTGGTGGCCGCAGTCGCCGGAGTGGATGTCGTGGAGGATTTTGCGTCCTTCAGCGGGTTGGACGCAGCGTTGGAAGACGCCGGTCACGATGCGCTTGTGGAGCTCGCCGTCGATGATGACGAAGGATTTGCAGCGGCGCGCTATCATCCGGGCGTCTGTTTCGTCTGCTAGCAAGATGCCTCCCTCCAGGTAGGCAATGTACGGCGATGTGCGGCGCTTGTGGAGCTCGTCGTCGATGATGACGAAGGATTTGCAGCGGCACGCTATCATCCGGGCGTCTATTTCGTCTGCTGGCAAGATGCCTCCCTCCAGGTAGGCGATGTACGGCGTAGCCCCACGGTGGGCGCCACTATCGTGGGAATGACCACGGTAGATGCTGCAATCGGCAGCGAGTAGTAGAACATGGGGCAAGGGCGGCCAGCCATCTGCGGTGCGAGATGAGGGCGGAGACACAGGGTTTTACCCAGGTTCGGCCCCCCGGAGGATAAAGACCTACTCCTGCTAGATTGTATTATGATGGAAGTACAATGGGGCGAGCTCGGCGGCTAGGCAGCGAGTCGCTTGGGTGGATGATGGAACCGTATCCTCTACACGCCCTCTAGGGAGGTTTATATAGACTCACCCCCTAAGGTTTACAGATCTCAACCGAATCAGTTAAGGTTTCGGCAACCGTTTAACCTAATCCGACTGGGCCTATCTACTCTCCTGGGCCTTCAACTTCCAGTCGCTTGAATCTATGCCAGGTCTTGATCCAGTCGCTGTCCTGCAGGCCCACTCGCCAGTTCCTGGGCCGGTCGGAAACGTCCTGCTGGGTATACCCCGGTAGGCATATCCCCATCAGGAGTAATGTGGTTGCACGGGTTGAGTTGTTATAGCTAAAGCTACAAACAACCAGGTGCGTTTTCATAAAAAAATCCTCCTTCTCCACTCCAGCATCATTTTCAAAACCAAAAACCTCCTTTTCTTTCTCAAACTTATCTTGGTAGGTCAAACCTAACCAAAGTTTTAACATAAATCATTTTGTAAACTTTTTCAGGGTCTTCCCAACCTATAGTTTTGCTTTGGCTAAAACAGGGTCTCCAAGGGGGTATGTGTAGGGTTCACAACATAGAAAACAAAAAAATTCCTACGATGTGAACTATATACCAAGATCTATCTACTAGATACAAACAACGGGCGGATGTATATCCGTAGAGAACATACCCTTGAAGACCGACAAAGCTTAACGAGTTCAACTCGTGGTTGATGTAGACGATCTCTTGCCGATCTCAAGATCGAGAGGAAGTCCTAGCGCCGCAAATCAGCAGCGCATCCGTGCTCGCACACACGTTCGAGGCACCGAGCAACCTCCGCCTCCTCGCTCCAGCGATGCAGCGGAAGCACAACTCTTTCTTGCCGAATATCCACCGGGAACATGTATCTCGCTAGTCCGAGACCATGGGGGATAAATTCTAGAGGGGGAGAGAGATCCTTCACGAGGAGGTGTGAGAGTCAAGTGAGGAGGGGGGCTCCTTTTATAGGAGGAGGGGGGCACCCAAGGGGGTGGCCGCCGGACATGGGGGATGCCCCCTCCCCTCCTTCATTCATGTGGGTGGACACTCCACTCACAAAATGCCCTTTAAAATCCCTCCACTCAAAAGTCCACTCAAATTCCCATTAAATTTCCACCAAATTTAATGCAAACTCTCATTAAATAAAACTCTTTTATTTTATTCAGAATTTTGTCAATTACTTTAATGACAAACATTCACAAATAACCCCTTGCTAGAATTCTATTTCACATGCATAACCACTTTATGCAATTTCACCCGAAAACCTGTTTCGGTATCTAGTGAAATAAATTCCTGCGCTTGTTCATTCTTTCGGCATGAAACATTTGCTCCAATTGGATGTCGGTGTCTCTTAAGTGTGTCACCCTACGGTTTGTGAATAATGCGGACATGATCGAGACCCCTCTCGGATCAATAATCAGAAGCGGGATCTGGAGACCCATACTGACTCCCACACATTCAACGATGACTTTCTTGTGATCGTCGGAACCTTTTACGCTAGTATCTTAATCCCTTTGTTTCACGATATATTACATGTCCGAGATTCGATCATCGGTATCTCCATACCTAGTTTGATCTCGTTACCGACATGCACTCTTTTCTCGTTCCTGTGATATAACATTCTAGTGATCAAATCACTTGCTTGCAAGCTAATCAATGTGATATCACCGAGAGGGCCCAGAGTATATCTATCCGTCATCGGGATGAACAAATTCCACTCTCGATCCATGAGCCTCAACATAACACTTTATTAGTTCTGAATCCATCTTTATAACCACCCTGTTACGGTGTGACGTTTGATGTTATCAAGAAACTCTTCCGGTGTTAGTGATTGACAAGATCTCATGGTCTAAGGATTAGGATCACTTCGTAAGTTGTTATAGCAATATAAACTCAATGACTTTGATCGTAATGCTATACTTCGGATGAATGTTCATCACACCATTACACTAATGTTGTGATCCCGTTATTAACAACATCCAATGTCCATGATCAGGAAACCTTGATCATCTTGTTAATCAACGAGCTAGTTTATGAGAGAGGCATAACTAGGAACTTTCTGTTTGTTTATTAAACACACATGTATTAACGTTTCTGTATTAATACAATTATAGCATGCAAAATAAACATCTATCATATACTTGGAATACACATAATAAACACTTTATTATTGCCTCTCAGGGCATATTCCCTTCAGTCTCCCACTTGCACTAGAGACAATAATCTAGTTACATAGTGATAAATCTAACACCCATTGAGTTCTGGTGTTGATCATGTTTTGCTCTAGGGAGAGTTTTAGTCAACGGATCTGCTACATTGAGATCCGTATGTACTTTACAAATCTTCATATCTCCATCCTTGACATGCTCGCGGATGGAGTGAAACCGGCGCTTAATATGCTTGGAATGCTTGTGAGACCTTGGCTCTTTGGCATTGGCAATGGCACCATTGTTGTCACAATAGATCACCATTGGGTCCAACGCGTTTGCCACCACTCCTAGTTAGGATATGAACTCCTTCATCCAAACTGCTTCCTGAGCCGCTTCCGAAGCAGCAACATATTCGGCCTCCGTTGTTGATCCCGCTAACACAGGTTGTTTGGAGCTCCTCCAACTAACCTCTCCGCCATTCATGAGAAATACATATCCGGATTGAGACTTAGAGTCATCCGGATCGGTGTCAAAGCTAGCGTCGACATAACACTTAGCGACGAGCTCTTCTTCACCTCCGTATACAAGAAACATATCCTTAGTTCTTCGTAAGTACTTAAGGATATTCTTGACCGCTATCCAGTGTTCCGAACCTGGATCCGATTGGTACCTACTAGTCAAACTAATAGCATTGCCACATCCGGTCTTGTACATAGCATGACGTACATTATAGAGCCTATGGCTGAAGCATAGGGGACTTTGTCCATTATCTCTCTTTCTTCCGCCGAAGCCGGACTTTGAGTCTTACTCAATGTCTTGCCTTGCAACATAGGTAAGAACCCCTTCTTACTTCCGTCCATTTTAAACTTCTTTAAAATCTTATCAAGGTATGTACTTTGCGATAGCCCTATTAGGCGCCTAGATCTATCTCTATAGATCTTTATGCCTAATATGTATGACGCTTCACCTAGGTCCTTCATTGAAAATTTGCTGTTTAGATAACTTTTAACACTGTTTAAAAGATCTATATCATTTCCGATCAATAATATGTCATCCACATATAATATCAGAAATGCCACATTGCTCCCACTCACTTTCTTGTAAATACAAGCTTCTCCATAAGTTTGGACAAATCCAAACTCTTTGATCACCTCATCAAAGCGGAGATTCCAACTTCGTGATGCTTGCTTCAATCCATAGATGGATCGCTGAAGCTTGCACACCTTGTTAGCATCCTTAGGATCGACAAAACCCTTTGGTTGTATCATATACAACTCTTCTTCAATATTACCATTGAGAAACGCGGTTTTGACATCCATCTGCCATATCTCATAATCGAAATATGCAGCAATTGCTAACATAATCCTAACTGACTTTAGCATCGCTACGGGAGAGAAAGTCTCATTGTAGTCAACTCCTTGAATTTGTCGAAACCCCTTTGCGACAAGTCGAGCTTTATAGACGGTCACATTACCATCAGCATCAGTTTTCCTTTTGAAAATCCATTTGTTCTCCACGGCCTTTCGGTCGTGAGCTAATTCTACCAAGTTCCAAACTTGATTTTCATACATGGATTCCATCTCGGATTTCATGGCTTCTAACCATTTGTTGGAATCCGGGCTCATCATCGCTTCTTCATACGTCGCAGGGTCATCATTTTCATCAACCATGAAATTCATGACAGGATTTCCGTACAGCTCGGGAGCTGCACGCGTCCTGTTTGACCTACGAGGTTCGGTAGTACTCTCTTTCGGAGTTTCATGATCATTATCATTAGTTCCCTGTTCAACAGGTGGAGCCAACTCCGGAACAACTTCCGGCGCTGCGCTACTCGCCATACTTTGAAGAGAAGGTTCCACAACCTCTTCGAGTTCTACCTTCCGACTACTCACACCTTTCGCGAGAAACTCTTTCTCTAGAAAGGATGCATTCTTGGCAACAAAAACCTTGCCCTCGGATCTGTGATAGAAGGAATACCCAATAGTTTCTTTAGGGTATCCTATGAAGACGCATTTTTCCGCTTTGGGTTCGAGTTTATCCGGTTGAAGTTTCTTCACATAAACATCGCATCCCCAAACTTTAAGAAATGACAGTTTAGGTTTGTTTCCAAACCACAATTCATACGGTGTCTTTTCAACGGATTTAGATGGTGCCCGATTTAAAGTGAATGCAGCAGTTTCTAGTGCATAACCCCAAAATGACAACGGCAAGTCCGTCAGAGACATCATAGATCGAACCATATCTAATGAAGTACGATTACGATGTTCCGACACACCATTTCGATGTGGTGTTCCGGCAGGTGTGAGTTGTGAAAAAATTCCACACTCTTTCATGTGAGTGCTAAACTCGTAACTTAGTTACTCACCTCCACGGTCGGACCGTAGAAATTTGATCTTTCTATTACGATGATTTTCCACTTCATTCTGAAATTTCTTGAACTTTTCAAAGGTTTCAGACTTGTGTTTCATCAAGTAGATATAACCGTATCTACTCAAATCATCCGTGAAAGTAACAGAATAACGATATCCACCTCGCGCCGACACACTCATTGGACCACATACATCAGAATGTATGATTTCCAATAAATCTGTCGCCCGTTCCATTGAACCGGAAAACGGCGTTCTAGTCATCTTGCCCATAAGGCATGGCTCACATGTATCAAATGATTCATAATCAAGTGATTCCAAAAGTCCATCCGAATGGAGCTTCTTCATGCGTTTAACGCCAATATGACCTAGACGGCAGTGCCACATATATGCGGATATATCATCATTAAGTTTAATCCTTTTAGCATCAACATTATGAATATGTGTAACATTATCATCGAGATCTAATAGAAATAAACCATTCATCATCGGTGCATGACCATAAAAGATTTCATTCATATAAATGGAACAACCATTGTTCTCAGATTTAAATGAATAACCACTTCGCATCAAACACGATCCAGATACAATGTTCATGCTCAGTGCAGGCACCGGATAACATTTATTCAAGTTTATAACTAATCCCGACGGTAAGTGGAGAGGCAGCGTTCCGACGGCGATCACATCAACGCTTGATCCATTGCCGACACGCATCTTGACCTCACCCCTTGCTAGCGGTCGCTTGTTCCGCAGCCCCTGATTCGAGTTACAAATATTAGCAACTGAACCGGTATCAAATACCCAGGTGCTACTGCGAGCACTAGTCAAGTACACATCAATAACATGTATATCATATATACCTTTGTTTGCCTTGCCGGCCTTCTTGTCTGCCAGATACTTGGGGCAGTTGCGCTTCCAGTGGCCAGTCCCCTTACAATAGTAGCACTTGGAATCAGACTTAGGTCCAACTCGGGGTTTCTTTTCAGGGGCGGCAATAGGCTTGCCGCCCTTACTTCCCTTCCGTTTTCCCTTCTTGTCTTTCTTGAAACCAGTGTTCCTATTGATCATCAACACTTGATGTTCCTTTTTGATCTGCACTTCTGCAGTTTTAAGCATTGACAGAAGCTCGGGGAGAGACTTCTTCATGCCTTGCATATTATAGTTCATCACGAAGATCTTATAGCTAGGTGGCAGAGACTGCAGAACACGATGGATGCCTAAGTCAATGGGAATCGATATTCCCAAGGACACAAGCTTATCGGCGTAACCCGACATCTTGAGTACATGCTCACTAACGGAGCTGTGCTCTTCCATCATGCAGCTAAAGAACTTTTCTGAAGCGTTTTAGCTCTCTACAGCAGCATGTGTGTCGAAAATCATTTTCAACTCACCCATTGTATCAAATGCATTGCCGTTTTCGAAACGCTTTCGAAGTTCCGGCTCTAGCCCATACAATATGCCGCAATGAACTAAGTTGTGGTCCTCCTGACGAGTCTGATAAACATTCTTCTCCTCGTCAGGGGCATCATCTAAAGGTGGGGAGCCTAACGGCGCTTCTAGCACATATTGCTTTTGTGCAGCAGAGAGGAGAATCCTCAAATTCATGGCCCATTCGGTAAAGTTGCTACCGTTCGTTGCTAGTTTCTCTTTCTCCATGAACACATTGAAATTAAAAGCAGGTGGTGCCATCTACAACAGAATTTGTAAAGTTTAGACTAAGTGTATGATAGATTGAGTTCAACTAATCTATATTACGAATGAACTCCCACTCAAAAACGACATCCCTCGTGCCTTTTTGGTGATTACATGAACCAAATCCACTATACCAAGTCCGATCATCACGTGAGTCGGTATAGCTTCAAAGGCGAGCATCAAATGGGCATCATATCAACTATATGACTCATGCTTAACCTTTCGGTCCGTGTTCCGAGGCCATGTCTGTACATGCTAGGCTCGCCAAGTTAGAACCTTAGTATTCGCGTGTGTAACTGTTTTACACCCGAAATATGGTCGTGGATCCAAGAACACCCGATCATCACGTGATGTCTTGGAGCGCCGAAAACATAATCGGTGCATACTAAAGGAAGAACACATTCTTATCTTGATATTTAAATGAGGGATCATCTTATTATGCTAACAAAGCGCTAAACAAGCAATATAAGATGCAATCAAACATCATATGTTTATTAGTGAAATTATATGGTTCCCACAGATGATCTCTATCATGTGCATCGTGGTATGATCACTATCATACCTATATGTGTAAATCCAAGGTCTATGGATTATACACGCTATGTGTGTTGTAAGAGTATCATCTCATACTTCTACTTACAACACTACCATATCATAACACTAGCCCAGCAACAATCTAAACTAGACGCCTCTAATTTATCCATTGCAAGTTTTACGTGGCTTAGGGCTTTCGAGATAGAACCGTTCTTACCTACGAACATGAACCACAACGAGGATAATCAAATTGTTGACAACTCGCTTGCAAAATAGATATTGACTATAGTAGGAGAGACAGACACCCGCTAGCCACTTATGCAAACTAGTTGCATGTCAAGCGTGAAACAGGTCTCATGTGCGAGGACATGTAAAGTTTGTCCGGGCCGCTTCATCCCACTATGCCACCAATATCCAAAATTACAACAAAGGAGCAACAACATGATCATCATCGCCCACATACTCATATGTGTACTACCCGTGTAAAGTATCTACGCATAGATCCGGCTCTGATACCACTGTAGGGTTCGCAACATAGAAAACAAAAATTTTCCTACGATGTGAACTATATACCAAGATCTATCTACTAGATACAAACAACGGGCGGATGTATATCCGTAGAGAACATACCCTTGAAGACCGACAAAGCTTAACGAGTTCAACTCGTGGTTGATGTAGACGATCTCTTGCCGATCTCAAGATCGAGAGGAAGTCCTAGCGCCGCAAATCAGCAGCGCATCCGTGCTCGCACACACGTTCGAGGCACCGAGCAACCTCCGCCTCCTCGCTCCAGCGATGCAGCGGAAGCACAACTCTTTCTTGCCGAATAGCCACCGGGAACATGTATCTCGCTAGTCCGAGACCATGGGGGATAAATTCTAGAGGGGGAGAGAGATCCTTCACGAGGAGGTGTGAGAGACAAGTGAGGAGGGGGGCACCCAAGGGGGTGGCCGCCGGCCATGGGGGCTGCCCCCTCCCCTCCTTCATTCATGTGGGTGGACACTCCACTCACAAAATGCCCTTTAAAATCCCTCCACTCAAAAGTCCACTCAAATTCCCATTAAATTTCCACCAAATTTAATGCAAACTCTCATTAAATAAAACTCTTTTATTTTATTCAGAATTTTGTCAATTACTTTAATGACAAACATTCACAAATAACCCCTTGCTAGAATTCTATTTCACATGCATAACCACTTTATGCAATTTCACCCGAAAACCTGTTTCGGTATCTAGTGAAATAAATTCCTGCGCTTGTTCATTCTTTCGGCATGAAACATTTGCTCCAATTGGATGTCGGTGTCTCTTAAGTGTGTCACCCTACGGTTCGTGAATAATGCGGACATGATCGAGACCCCTCTCGGATCAATAATCAGAAGCGGGATCTGGAGACCCATACTGACTCCCACACATTCAACGATGACTTTCTTGTGATCGTCGGAACCTTTTACGCTAGTATCTTAATCCCTTTGTTTCACAATATATTACATGTCCGAGATTCGATCATCGGTATCTCCATACCTAGTTTGATCTCGTTACCGACATGCACTCTTTTCTCGTTCCTGTGATATAACATTCTAGTGATCAAATAACTTGCTTGCAAGCTAATCAATGTGATATCACCGAGAGGGCCCAGAGTATATCTATCCATCATCGGGATGAACAAATTCCACTCTCGATCCATGAGCCTCAACATAACACTTTATTAGTTCTGAATCCATCTTTATAATCACCCTGTTACGGTGTGACGTTTGATGTTATCAAGAAACTCTTCCGGTGTTAGTGATTGACATGATCTCATGGTCTAAGGATTAGGATCACTTCGTAAGTTGTTATAGCAATATAAACTCAATGACTTTGATCGTAATGCTATACTTCGGATGAATGTTCATCACACCATTACACTAATGTTGTGATCCCGTTATTAACAACATCCAATGTCCATGATTAGGAAACCTTGATCATCTTGTTAATCAACGAGCTAGTTTATGAGAGAGGCATAACTAGGAACTTTCTGTTTGTTTATTAAACACACATGTATTAACGTTTCCGTATTAATACAATTATGCAAAATAAACATCTATCATATACTTGGAATACACATAATAAACACTTTATTATTGCCTCTCAGGGCATATTCCCTTCAGTATGGTGTTGTACATCTATAATACTAGGAACAAGTATGTTCCATCAAGGGGGTTGTACTTAGTAGTACAAATGGGTAATGGTTTTGGAGGAGTCAAGACACTACTAGATATAGATCATCATAAACTAAAGCAATCCAGTTTGCATAGATAAGTAGATAAAACATGCATAGGTAAAATAGTAGGACAAGCCTCATGAGCAAGAAGGTTGCTTACCTGTGATCAGTAATATGTAAATATGTCCCTAGGATTCTTCTCATAATACCATAAAAATAAGATGATCCCTCCATCTCGTCGTCAAGACAATCACAAATATTGTCGTCACGAGGCATACATGCAAATAAGCAAAATACCACAATCATATAAGCACCATTACATTAAAGCAATCAAGTAAACAAGACAACATATACTTCAGTAGGTTTTGAGGATTTGGTTTTTGAAACCTTGGAAATACTTAAGTTGCATTTGTGGAATGCCTTTAAGATTTAAATGCCAAATACTACCTAACTAAGGGTTTTTAGACCAAGGCCAAGTTCTGTATGATACCAATATACAAAAACAATATCATCAGATAGGTATTGAATTACAAGGACACAAAAATTGGTTTCACTAATTATCAATTTTCCTTATTTTGTTATGATTTTTCTAGTGGGAAAACTCTAGTTTAGGTGAATAAATCACCATAAAAGATCCATAGGTCAAATAAATGTGTCCTCAAGGGTTTTAGTAGATAGTTGAGTTTATGATCTTTGAGAGTTGGATTTACTCGAATCTAATTACCAAAATGCCCTTGGGAAATTCTCAAAGTTAGTTTTGTAGTCATTTTGTCTTTTTAACCACATTTATTTTATAGATTCAAATGACATGATACCAAATACAATGGATAGGCATTATAAATACCTTATAGTATAATTTGGATTCACCATTTTAGGAGATTCATAACTTTTACTATGATTTATCTAATGAAACAATCATATACAGAACGGTTTAATTCAATAAAATTCATTAATAGCTCAATAAATCCTGATCTCCTGGGGTTTGGTATGATCGGTAGTACCCTAGAAACAAGAGTTGGAATTATGTGAAAACATATCATAGTTTGTCTTAGGTAATTTTCTAAAGGCAAAATTGATTTTATTTAGTTATTTTTACTACAGAAAAAACACAACTCAACTTGACATAGGGCCAAGTCCATATGGTAGGTACTTAATACACCTACCAGAAGAAACTGATTTCAAACCATTTGGAGGTACAGATCTCCCTTACTAAAAAAAATAGTGTTTTAGACGATTATTTGTATTTTAATTTCTAGGGACTATGCTATTTTATCTTAGGTGGGGTTTTCAAACTGCATGTTTGAGAAAATAAATTAAGTACCTACATAAATTTAGATCTGGAAGTTTCCATGCATTTTCCATTTTTTTTGATTTATTTGTGACTATTGTATTATTTGGATCTGGGAAAAGAATAAAAGGAAATATAGAGGGGAGGGCCGAGATGGGCCCTGGGCACTGCGGGGCTGGTCGAGCCGCATTGGGCTATCCCAACTAGAGAACACCGCGCGCCGGACAAATCCTGCTCGAACGGACTATGGGGCCCTCCAGTAATTGGCGCTAGGGCGCCAAGCGGTATAGGCCGCTCGGAGCCGTTCGATGGAGAGGCGATGGACGGACGCACGTCGTCATCCTTCTCAGAATGCGGGGAGGTGGTGGAAACCCTAGCAAAGGTGGGAGCGCGCTGGGGGAGACTCATCGGGGGCTCGCTGACGACATAGGGATGGTGGGGGCGACACGATACTCCACACCGACTCCGGGGATGAGCGATAGTGGCGGTTTCTACACTGGGGAGAGCTTCGCGCGTGAGTGCTGGCGGAGGCGCTCGGGAGGTCGATGTCGGTGAAGACTGGGGTCGTCTCTAGAAAAGAGGAGGTCAGGGTTAGGTGGGTGGGAGCTTGGAGAACGCATGCATGCAAGAAGAGGGCAAGGGAGAGGTGTGATACGAAGGATAAATTGCCCGCAAGCATGCAGCATGGCGAAATTCTTCTTCTCCCTGGAAGCGGAGAGTAAGAGAGCTCTCGGGCGACTGGGGAGTGTGTGAGAGAGTGGTAGGTGGAGGAATGAGAGGAAGAGCAAGGTTGGGAGGGCCTCTGGACTTTTATTTGAGGGGGTGCGGTCTATGATGGACCGAGCTCAAGTGAGCCATGGGAAGAGGGGTGCTAGGCATTGGTTGGTCGAGAAGGATGGTGGAGAGTGTGTGTGGGGTCACAGAAAGGAGAAGGGGTGATAGGAGAGGCATTGCAAGCCAAGTTGGCTGCCCTCACATGCTTTCGACCATTTTTAAAGAAATAGTGAGAGGGGGAGGGAGAGCTAACTAGGGTTGCTACCATGTGGAGTAGAGGGGGTGTGGTGGAGCTCAGATATCGTGAAAGGGGAAGAGAGGTGTGTGTATAAGCTACAAGAAATTAAAGAAGGCAAGATTTGATGTTTCACATGTCTCCCCTAGTTCCAAGCATATGAGACAAGGAGGAGATGGTGGTGTCTACTGTAGTGCTACAGTGCTTGGAGACCAGGAGATGATAGGGTGTTGGAAAGGAGTATTTGACAAGCTTTGAGAAATCTTGGAGGAGGTTTGCTAGTGGTTTTTGTAATATGTTAAGTTTTGATTAGAAGAAGGATCGTATGTCAAAATAAATAAGTTGGACATGACTAAGTGATCCAATGATTTGGGGATGTAGGTATGGTCAAGATAGACCCTAGTGAATTGTTTTGGATTTTTCAAATGATTTTTGATCCACTTTATTTTTGAAAAGTTTGTATTTTGGAAGTAAGATAAGAGTCTCTTGGTGCTTTTACCAAGAGTAGAACTCAAAATGTTTTAGGAAGGGTTTTCGAAAGACCTAGAGGTAAGAGAATTTGGAAGTTCTATCTTGAAAACATAAGGAGATTATGTGCGGTGACCCAACATACCACTGCATGTGTAGTATACTATAGTTGTTAACATAACACCTATAGAACATCGATCCACAAATATAATGTCCCTCGGAGTGGTACAACAGAAACATTGCTGGTCCAAATTACAAACATACACACATTATTATTACAATACCAAAATATTGGTACTTTCACATCGTTCAAACTTACAAACCATACATAACTTATTTAATATGCTTCAGCAAAAGAACGAAAGATTCAAAGTACAAATCACAACCTAAGGTCAACAACTTATTATATAAGGTTTATGCTGCTCGGCTCAACTTAAGTACTAAGTGCTAATCGGGCAACTACTCTGAATCGTTGCCTTCAACTCTGTAGTGGATATCGTAGTCCACCCCTTCCACTCCACTGGACATATCTGGATCTTTGTAGTAGACATCGTGTGGTGACCCAGCATACCACTGCATGTGTAGTACACTATAGTCATTGACATGAAATCCACAGAACATTATTCTGTAAGTTTCACATCCCTTAGAGTGGCACAACAGAAACATTGCGGGTCCAAATTACAAACATACACACATTATTATTATTACAATACCAGGAGTTCGAGACTTCAAAAGATTCAACTTACAAATCAAACTTGAACTGTTTCAGTGGAAGATTTAAAGTTTCAAACTTATACTCTGAATTGAGCTCAACAACTTATTATATAAAGTTTCTGTTGTTCGGCTCAATTGGTTACTAATAACTACGACAACTATCCTGACTCATTGTCCTCCACTCCATAACTTATTTCATAGTCCACCCCTTCCACTCTGCCGGACAGATCTGGCTCCTCGTAGTAGACATCCTCTTGGCCTTTAGTTGCGTACAACGGAGTATCTTCTGGATCCTCAGAGTCTAAGCAGGGTATTAAAGGAAAGGATGATTAACAGTGTTACCCAGCAAGTTCATTATATGCAATGTGGGAAGTTTGATGCTCTATCTAGCACCTCGGACTATCAGTCCTTGGCACTATGCAGTTTTCATAAACATTTCTTTAAAGATTAATTTTATTATCAAAAACTATGCCCATCAGCCTTCACAGGTTGACTAGAACTTTCATGGAGTTTCTTTCCTGCCGCGTTTGTAGCTCCTTCCCGAAATAGGGAGTAACAAGTTATAGTTCTTACACTCTGCAGAGGTGCATTACTTTAACCATGAGAGATAAACTCCTTGTTGCACAACCGGGCGTACTTTCCCATCCATAATTCCATGATGTGGGGCCCAGTGGGTGATCCAAGCCAATCATTGCCCTTAACGCAACCCCGCATGTCCGCACGATCCTCCGGGGCTGACTACACCTCCGTTAAGCCCCCTCCCGGGTAAGCTATAACCATGATGACTTTCCAAAGACTCTATGAGCTGGTGATGCCCTGGCAATTCCCATATAGGGCTGACTATACCACTGACATCCACTCATAGATAATATAGACACCAAAATCGTGGGGCCTAAGGGTGCCCACCCATATGCTGGATCCTCGCAAGGAAACATAGCGTCGCGTTAAGGTCGTCTTGCCATACATATGGAAGGAAAAGGATACAGCTGACTTCTCCGTCTCATTCCAAATCTCATGGTTAACGCGTAATACGGCGCTAGAATCACTGATGACACTAGTTATTTATTCCTATGTGATGTTACTCATTGCAACTAGAAACCTAAGTTCCATTGCTCACCTTATACATATCACCACTTAGGATGATATCAACAATTTATTTGTTTTGAGAAAATAATATATTCTTTCTTCGGAACATAGATGATAACACACAATCTTTGCAATTACTTTGACAAAGACTCATCAAAGGACATGAGAAAGCGATAAACTTGCCTTGTCATTGCAAGGTAGTGAAGTCGGATGCTTGCACTTGACCTTGAGCTTCTATTTCTACAAAACACCATTATTGCTCGGTAAGGACAATATTTAAAGAAGCAAAAATGAATATGCATAGTAATGCAATGCATCATTTATTATTGATCTTCTTTGTGTGTTTTACCCAATTATATTAATTTCTGGAATTTCATTATGTAATAAAGAAAAAAAATTTAGAGAATATCTTTTAATATTTTGTAATTATTATATTCAATATTTTTGTAATATGATATATTAGTAACAGAGTTAAAAACTAATTTTATTTATTTATTTTTTACCCTTATTATTATTTTCTTACTATTATTTTTAAAGAATAAATATTTTAATTTAGAAGATTTTATTTTACTACCTTAAATAGTAAGTTAATATTTATATAAAATACTACACTAATTAAGAATGATAAAAGTAATTTTTATTTATTTATAGGTATTTTATTTATTTTTATAAAATTCCATAAGGAATATATAGTATAAAAATCTTTAACCTAAAGTTATTTTATTAAAAATAGAATTCTTAATTATTAGGTAGCTTGTATTATTATGAACCTGGAAATATATCACTTATATTTTTTAGGGCTTTTATTTTATTTATTAGGATTTATTAATTCCTAAGGGTATTTTGGTCTTTTATTATTTTAGATTTTCTACATACAAACTAGACCTAGCCCTGACAAGACCCATTTGGGCTATTCAAACCCACTCATAACGAGTTGTACTGGCTCACATCGGCCCAGTACACTCGTCCTCTTCCTCTCTCTCTCTCACTCGTTCACTCCTATCTCTCGTCCCTGTGGTGGCGTTGCGCTACTGACGCTGTCGCCGCTCGATTCACGCTGCCCTGGGCCTTCCCGGCCGCTGCCGTGGTGTAAGACGGGGTAATCGACGCTGCTCCATCGCTTGGTCCTATTTGATTTGTATTTGGGCCCTTCCCCTGGCCATGCAAGCTCCACCCCGAACCCTAGGGTTTGGTGGTTGCGGGCGATATACCTCTCAGCCGCTCATGTGGTGATGTGCGGTGCTCCTGGTGGTGTGGTGTTGTTGTTTGACCACTGGTGTGGCTATGGCCGCTGCCATGGCTCGGCGCGGGTTGCAGCGCCCTTGGGTGCTCCTCGTGTCATCGTGTGCTTATCGGCCCCTCAGCTTCCTCTTCTATTCGTCAGCAAGGACCACGGTAAGTGCTCTATTTCTTCCCCTATTGTTCTCTATCCTCTGCTTCCCTTGATCTCTTTTGTGTGCTCCTAGTGGAAATCCCTAATTAGGGTTCCTGTTTCGGTTAGGGTTCATCCCTCTAATTTGATTATGATGAACGAATTGGGACTGGTAATGGTGGTTATACAATTCTGGATGATTGTATACTAAAGATGGTAAAGTTGTTAGTGGCTCTATTAATCTGATTCCAATTGGTCATTGGATACTGTCTAAGTAGTGATGTTATTGTGTTAAAAAACTTGCATGTTGATTCTAGTGATGTGGATTTCACTACTGTTTCATGATCTTAGTACCGATAGTGGTACTGTTAGTAATGGTTCACTGTGTTTGATACATTGGCATGTGTTGATATGTTCAGATTACTCTCTGATTGTGTATAAGTCAACCATGGTTATGATTCCTGGTTGTATATGTCAGTAAAATGATTAATTACTTTCTGCAAGTTTACTTGTGGAACTTGAGTGTAAGATGGCTTGGTTAGAATTTATACTTGTGACACCTCCTTTGGAATGGTATACAAGTGTCCATTGTAATATTGGGATAAATTCTACTTGTGTCCAAGTGTGGCTTGTCTAGAATGAATTGCAATTTCCTGCTGGATTTAATATCCTAAGATGCTATAATTTTCCTAGCCAATGATGTTGGCCTGAGGCATAGCTAAAAAGAAACTAAGTTTCTAACTTAATGTCCCTCATAGATGTGTTCTGATACCTAGTATCAGCTAATGATTCTTGAATTCTTTGAGAACATGATTGGTATTCCACTGTTTAATATAGATCCTTAAGATCTATTGATTTCTGAGGTGCTACTCTTTTAAGAGATGTGCCCAGAAATCATGATCTAGGGTTGTTGTTATATTGGAATGTGGAGATATAATTTATTTCTAAGATCTATGATGCACATGCTAAGATCCTGGATTTGCTTGTAAGGATTGTTCATTGACTTTTAATTATTTTCCTTCTGTGATGGATACACCCCACTTGGGTGCTTTTCTGAGAAGATACATGTAAAATAACATGTGCTCTGATGATCTGATATAGATAGATCATGTGATTGTTGGATGTATACTCACCAAATAGTTTGGTTGATGATGATGTTGTGGTGCTAGCTTGATCTTGCTAACTTTTTCTTGGTGGCTTGATCTAGTTCTGAACCTCCTGGTGTTGTTCCTGCTCCTCCTGGTTCCTATGAACTTGTCCTTGACCTTGTTATCCACCTGCTCCACCCCCTCCTTATGTCACCATCTTGTAGATGGTTGAATGATCTGTTGTGTATCCTAGTTGGTGGTTCTGCTTGAGCTTTGGCAGACTTGGTGTGTTCTTGGCTTTGTGCTTGAGAATGGAAATGAGCTGCCGGTAGCTATGCTACGGTTGTGCAGTTCTCTTTTGACCGCTTTTGCTGTTGCTGCTGTTTCGACAACGCACAGCATGCAATTAGTTGACTGTGCTGCCTGGCTGCTTGGGCTGTTTGTGGATTAGATCAAGTGAAATAGTTTTCACTTCTATCCTTTTGCTAATTACTGCCCTGGTGAAACTTGCCCCTTTTTATGTGCTAATGATATGTATCGGAAGCCTTTTGTATGAAAAGAACATATTCTTCATATTGGTGAAATTTGGCCCTTTAACTACTCAATGATGTAATTTTGAGCAGTGCACTTCACAGCTTTAAACTGAGAGTAAACTAAAAAAAATAATACCTTTTTTCTCTTTTTATGTTCTTTGTATTTTGTAGGTACAAGATCTGGATGCTCAAGATGTAGTATAGGAATAGATAGATTTATAGATTTTTATTGTAATTTTCATTTTATTCTTTTGTAAGAATCTTGTAATAATTTCTTTATAATAGAATTTCATTTCTTGTAATTCTCTTACTGTAATGAATTGCTTTATTGGTTGTATAATTCCTACATTATAAAATGGTTATGGAATAAAGAAAAGAAATAAGAATTCCTTTCTTATTTGAATTTCTTTGTCTTACATTCTTATTATTGTTTAATATATCTTTAATATAACAAACAATATTACTAAATAATTTTGGAAAACATTTTAAAATACTAACTTCTAAATTTTAAATATTTTCCAAATGATTTAAATTTCAAATTTGAATTCAAATTATTTCCCCCAGAAACACAATAATTCATAAAGATCATGTAAAAAATTATAACAATCACTATAAAGAGCTATTCCTACCTCTATAAAGTAAAAGAAACTCTGATCACTTTAGGTTTTTGTTTGGCAAAAAAGTTACCTGTATTTTGCAGATGAATGCATGCACATGCACAAAATCCTATTTCTACCCTTCGTTGGTTCGTAAATACTGGGGTGTTAAACATCGGCCTGACCTTTAGTAGCATACATCGGAGTATCTTCTGGCTCCTCAGAGTCTAAGTAGGGGATCAAAGGAAAGGGTGAGTAATAGCGTTACCCAGCAAGTTCATCATATGCAAGTTGGGAAGTTTCATGCTCTATATACCACCTCAGACTATAAATCTTTGGCACTATGCAGTTTTCATAAACAATTCTTCAAAGGTTGGTTTTAATATAAAAAACTATGCCCATCAGCCTTCATAGGTTGACCAGAACTTCATGGAGTTTATTTCCTGCCGCGTTCATAGCTCCTTCCTGGAATAGGGAGTAACATGTCACAATTCTTTCACTCTGCATAGGTGCATTACTGCAGTGACCCAGCATACCACTGCATGATGTAGTATACTATAGTCGTTGACATAACACCAATGAAACACCGTTCACTAGTATTACATTCCTCAGAGTGGTACAACAGAAACACAGCAGGTCCAAGAAATGACTATAGGTTACAACTCAACTCTTTACACAAGATCCAGAGAACACTCTAGGTTAAAGAGAGAAAGAAACTTCTTACAAAGAAGAAACAGAAATAAACAATTCCAAAACTATCATACTATTAAGACTAATATCTTAACTAATGGTCTGGCATTGCTGCTATTGCAATACACTACAGAAATAGGTTCTATGGCTAGAGATTATATTCCTATCTAATCAGTAACTTCGTCTTCACTTGAGTTGATGTATATGTCGACTTTCTTGACTTCATTGGAGAGCTTTAGTTTTTGATGATGATTCCTGGAGCATAACTTGATGTAGACATCGTCTTAATGGTTTCAGAATCTAGCAAGGGTTAAGAAGATATGTTGAGTACGAGCGTACTTAGCAAGTCCACTAGTAAAGGAGTGTTTGATGCACTATATGTCTACAGCCACAGACCATAGGTCGTAGGCAATGCAGGTTTTCATAAACATTTCTTCAAAGGTTGATTTTATTCTGAAAAGCTATGTCCGTCAGCCTTCACGGGTTTACCGGAACTTTCATGGAGTTCCTTTCCCGCCGCGTTCGCAGCTCCTTCCCGGAACAGGGAGTAACAAGTTACAGTTCTTACACTTTGCAGAGGTGCGTTACTTTAACCATGAGAGACCTCAGCTTTGTTGCAACACCAAGTCATGACCTTGTCCATACTTCCTTGGTATGGGGCCCACTCTAAGATCCAAGCCAATCGCTGCCCTCTCCGTGACCTCATATGCCTGCACGATCCTTCAGGGCCGGCTCACCTCCGTTAAGCCCCTTTTCAGGCAGGCTAAAACCATGATGAGTTCCCGAAGACTCTATGACCTTGTGATGCCCGGACGAGTACCATTTAAACGGACTGTAACCCTAAACACCATTCATAGATAATCTAGACACCAAAAGTGTGGGGCGTAAGGGTGCCCACCCATATGTTGGATCCGCACAAGGAATCACAACGTCACGTTAAGGTCGTCTTGCCTCCATACGAGAGGAAAAGGATACAGCTGACTTCTCCATTCCATTCCAAATCTCATGGTTAACGTGTAATATACGGCACAAGAATCACTGGAGACATTGGTTGTTAAGTCCTATAATATGTTCCTTTACCACCGGAACTATCATAGTAGGTTATCGCCTCATGGTAAATAACCTATAATCAGATTATTATGAAAATAGTGTTTTCCGTCCTTTTTCAAATGCTGGTGATGACTACACTGGATTTGCAAAATACTTTACAGAAAATAATCAAAGGACATGAGCAAATGTGAACTTGCCTTTTGTGATTGCAAGATTATGCACTCGCGGTCTTCAAGACAATATAAGATCCAATATCTGAAATCAGCATCATTGGTCCGGTAAGGACTAATGTTTAAAGAAGCAAGATGCTATTATGCATAAATAATGTAATGCAATTTCGTAAACTCGAATCCCAGGGATAGCGTTGATTAGGGTTTGGATACTAGAAATGGTTACTTTAGAATGTGTTGTCCTTTTAGATAAGTTTTATACTTGTGCTTCTTATTAAGGCTTGTGAGTATGTGTGAAACCACATGTAAACATAATGGCATACAAAAATAAGGTTTACTAATGAGATGTGCTACTCAAGGACTGCTTATATGAGAATTATCTTATCTTCACGTTTTACTTTGCAAGTAATGGCATTTAAATGTAACTTAAGTGTTAACAATCCTAAGTATATAAGTGTCAATTTTTGTTTGAAGTGGCAAAAAGAATAACATTTGAAGAAGATATTTCTTTTCTAAGGTCTAAGCAATCTTTGTGGTTAATCAAATGTGGTCGATGTTGTTTGTGCTTGCTTGAATAGTTTGGACTTGAGATGCTTTATGGCTTAATTATAACAGACCAAAGTTAACTATAAAACACATAATAAAGTATTTAGCATTATACTTAAAGTCTTGTAGACTAAAGTTAACTTTAAAGACATAGATGCATTTAAGGTATATTGCTTAAATTATTTGTACCTTGTGTACTTCATAATGTTTCCTTAAAGTTACTTAAGAATGGTTATACTTTTATTTGAGTAGTGGTTTCCTATCATTATACTGGAATAGAATCATTTACCTTTTTTATAGATGAGTGGTTATAATTTATAAACAAGGAAATAATATTACTTAACTACTTATGGATTTACTATGGTGTTTTGACATTTTTGTAAACATGTGGTTGAAGTAAATGGAAAATATTTAATTTAGTCACAAATTATTCTTTGAGGATTTTATAATGTATAAGAATCCTTTTTTAGAAAATAATCTACACATATGGTTGAAGTATAATTCAATAAAATTGTATTTAAAATGTGTTGAACCATTTTTACTTAATATTATCAATATTTAGGACTAATACTATTTATTGGACTCAATTGACAAATTTTAGAAATATTAACAAATTTTATTTAACATTATAAGAATTAACAACTAAAGAAATAGGTTTAAATTCAAGTTGCTAAAGTGTTTTAAATTTTTATTTACCTCAAAACTAGAATATTATATTTTTAACATGTAGATATTATTTTTTGTGATTTATAAATAATAAGATATGATTTTAATAATATTTATTACTTTATAAATACTTAATAAATAACAAATATTTAATTAAGTGAAATAATAATGTATTATTTTAGATTTGAATTATAGTTCTTATTTTTCTAAGATTTTTGGTATTTTATTTATATTTATAACATTTACCATTATTAAAATATGAATTATCTAAGTTTTATTACTTCTAAAACCTTTATTAAATAATATTTATTTAAATAATCATCATAATAATATTTGATAATAGTTTTAAGTTGTATATTTTATTTTTCTGAAAATTTTCATATATTAAACATATTTTTCTTAATTATAAAACAAAAGTTATTAATTTTATACGATTGAATCATTTTATTTAATTTCTAGAATTAATAAACTAAATAGTTTATGATGTACTGCTGATGTCAGCATGGGGGGAAAGGTTTTTCTTTCTAGTTCGATACTTACCCCCATTCACTGACTAGTGGGGCCTATGCCATGTCATTTATAGATCAATTAAACAAATCAATAAGAGGGGCTATGACATCAGCACGATGTCATGCTGATATCACCTGGAACTGATCCTCTCAGATCGATCGTCGATCGAGTGATTGGGTGCACGCACGCGGCCAAGGCTAGGCTTGCTAGAAAGAGGCGGCAATGGCGAACCTAATAGTAGCGGCGCAGCTAGTTTTTGGTCATCGGAGTGCAGTGCACGGCGGCGACTGGCGGCAGTGCACAACAACTCGCGGTAGTGGCTCAGTTTAGGAAGCAAACGACCCAACAGAGAGAAGTAGCACGCTCAGTAGCTCACCAGGAGCGCGAAGAAGGGCTCGACGAGGTGAATCGTGGCCAGAATCGAGATGGACGACGGCGGCCGGACATTCGGGAATGAGGTCTCAATCCGAGCTTCTGGGACCTCCCCGGCTTGCGTGCTTCAGCAAGAATAACAAGGACGATGTGGCGGTTCTTGTGGTGGTCCCAGGCAAGCAAGAGGAGCTACGGAGCAACGACGACAAGAGTCTCCGGCGAGCTAGGGTTCAACCTCTGAGACAGACAGAGAGGGAGAGGAAGGGAATGGGAATAAGGACGAGCGAGACGACGTCATGTCCTTCTTATCCCCTTTGGATGACGTCAGCTATGGCACGAATCGTGGCGACCCCGGCGGACGGCGAAGTTCGAGCCAGGCAGCTACTTCGCCGGCGAGTCCTTCTAGCGAGAGGAATAAGAAAGGAAAAAGGGATCGAAGGGGTATGCGGGCCGGTCGTGGGCTAGATGGGCCGTAGGGAAGAGGAAGAGGAAGCTGTCGGCTGCTGCTTGTGGGCGATGGATAAGAGAGAGGAAGATGGGCCATGGGCCAAAATTGACTGCTGCCTCTACTTCTTTTATTTTATTTTCTTGTTCTCACTTTTTCTATTTTCTGTTTTTTTTAGGTTTGAGTATTACACATTTGATTGAGATTTCTTTATAGAATTTATTTTCTAGATAATTGCAGTATATAAAAATGTATTTCAAATTCTGGTATGAATTTAGTATTTTGATATTATACTTTATTTATTATTTTCTAACTTTATATATATAGATATTCTTTTATTAAATAGAATAAGTAGGATTTAGGTTTTTTAGGATTTGTTTAAGATCTTAAAAATTAACTATAACATTATTTTTACTTTTATTTGGAGTAATGAAGTTTCAAAATGTTTAGTAATAGTCATAGGGTTTATTTTTATGTATTTAATCACATAGTAAAGTATAGGGTGGTTTATAATTATTGTATCCCCACTTATTCCATGCTCATATGGAATGAGTGGTTAGAGAAATGTATCAAGGAATTTACCTAATGAATATAGATTGAATATTTATGAGGTGTTGATGATAAAACTCATTACTAAATTTAGGGTTCTGAATTGTAAATGCTTACCCTAGGTTTTAGGGTACTTACTATACTCATATTCTTCTGTTGATGTGAATAAAGATTAATGGCTAAACCTATTATCTTTAGGTTTGGAATCTTTAATGATATTACCCTTTAAAATAGAAAGTTATTTTCTAGAATATCTTATGGACAAGAATTGATAGAGTTGTCTCCTAATTACATATGGTTATGATAATTGGAAATGACAAGGATGTGCTGAAGTGATTTGCTATAGGAAAATATTCATGTAAATCATTTTAGAAATAAGATTATAAATCAATCATTTGATATGGATATTAGGTT
The DNA here is from genome assembly GCA_916181665.1 of Avena sativa. NCBI lineage: Eukaryota > Viridiplantae > Streptophyta > Magnoliopsida > Poales > Poaceae > Avena > Avena sativa. Next base: position 310,898,326 of record OV702279.1, on the reverse strand, counting down.
TGGTTATAGAATTAGGTTTACATGTTCACCAAGAACTCCTACCTTCCATATTTCATAGTTCTTGATTTCTACTTAAAGAATTTCTTTCCTAGATATATTACTTCTTCCTATCTATCATCATGTGTTAACATGATGAGCTTTACTACAAATACTTTTACTAATAACTTCTCATATAGATAATTCTCATCTCTATTCTTGGTTATATCAAACTACTCTGATAATGATAACCTCTAATCCACTAAGTAGTTACTTCTAACTCCATTCATATACTTCCTTTTTCATCCTTCACTAATATTACTTCAATAGATTTATACATCAAATCCTACTGTCCTCAAAAGCTTACTATCCTTTAAGAGGAATAACACTACTTCCAAAACGCCATGCTACTCTAGCTTCAGCTTAATCATACCATCCTATATCTAATTAACTCCAGTATTTTATTTGTCAACTACTCCTTATACCATTATGACTTGTCATGACTAATCTAGGATAACATATCTATACTAGGGTTCATTCATGTTCTATTCACCAATGTCACTTATACATGATATAAGCATTCAATCTTGGTGACTAAAGCATGATCATTGTACTTCTTTGATCCTTTATGGTTTAGGTTTCCAGTTAGCTAATCAAGGCTTCATCAATACAACATTACAGTTGTATTGAAATTATCTTCTTAGTATCTCTATTGGATTAAGGAATGTTATTCATTGACTATACCTACTTGATCCAATAGGTTTACTCCTGGTAACTTTTTGCAGGGTTCATCCTTGTAATCTTCTTTATTACCACATATAGTTATATCTTCCAGATTATTTAGCTATCCATTCAAGAGTGAGTTAACTCCATCAATTCACCATATGGATTTGATTCCCTTCCAACTCTCCCATCCTATAGATGATATTCAAATCTAACATTACCATTTACCCCTTCTTACTTATTTCTTTATAGGCCTTAAGTGAATGCTATAATAAGAATAAGAGTTGATAGATTAAGAATTGATAGTTTAAGAATTGGTGAATCAATAGTTGATTACTCAATATTGATGAACAACAGATATTGAGATAGGATTCCATAAGGATTGATATGAAAAGAAGGATATATGGTGAATGATCTTGACTTGATTTCTTCCCTACTCAAACTCACTAAAGAGTTACGGTTAAGTATTACCATGACACTCATGGTAGAAATAAATAAGGGTAAATTAGGTCAAGATTTAGTTATTACATGCTTGTATCCTGAGTTTTATTCTAAACTTGGTATTCATGAGTTATTTTAATGAATACTAGGATATGATTACTTAAGGATCAAATATAAATCATTAAGTAATGTATTAGGGTTTAACATTTATTAAATTTGGTCTACCCTTAGATCAAATCTCCCTTACCCAAAATAAGGTTTTAACAAAGGTCATATTGAAACTTATCGCAGTCAACTTGATGATCTACTTCAATTCCATCAAGTTGAGAGAAGCTTCAATCACTTTGACAAGTTTTGTTCAAAAACGCGAAAATTATTCGGATTTTCTATGCATGAATGAAATGCACACCTCTGTGTTCAGCTTATTTCTAAGCTCTAATGCTGGGACGTTACAATTACTTTACCCACAAGAGATCAAATCCTTGTAGCACAACCAGGCGTACTTTCCCGTCCAAAATTCCATGATGTGGGGCCCGGTAGATGAGCCAATCCCATCACTTCCCTTCTCTGGGACCCCATATGCCCGCATAATCCTCTAGGCCAAGCCATGCCTCTATTAAGTCCCCTTTCAAACAAGCTATAATTCTGATAGGCCCTTGAAGACTCTATGAGTCGTTTGTGCCCTTGGCAAGCTCCATAAAGGTTTGAAAGTACCTCTGGCAACCCCTCACGGATAATATAGACACCAAAACTGTGGGCCTAAGGGTGCCCACCCATATGCTGGATCCTCACAAGGAATCACAATGTCATGTTAAGGTTGTATTGCTGACATATGAATGGAAGAAGATCCAACTGACTTCTCTGTCCCATTCCTGATCTCATGGTTAACGCGTATTATATGGCATTAGAATCAATGATGTCAGGGGTTATTAATTCCTATATGGTGTATCTTATTGCACGTGGAATCCTAGATTACATTGCTAATCATCATACTTACTATCACTTAAGATGATAATAACATATTTTATTCTTGAGAAAATATTATTTTATGTCTTCTTTTAGAACATAGGTAGGTGATAACACACAAGTTGCAAATACTTTGATAAAACACATCAAAGGACATGAGCAAGTGATGAACTTTCCCTATGACTACAAGGTAGTGAAGTCGGATGCTTGCACTCGACCTTGATCTTCTATTTCTAAAATACACCATTATTGCCTGGTAAGGACAATATTTAAAGAAGCAATAATGAACATGCATAGTAATGGCATGCACCATTTTCTAATTATTATTCTTTGAGTGTTTTACCCACATAATTAAATATTTAAGTCATTTTAATAATTAAAAATGGACTTAATAGTTTATAATTCTCAAATATTATATTTAGTAATTTTTTATATCCTATAATAATTATAGGAGTTTAAAAGTAATTTTTACTTAACTTTATTTCTTATCCATATTTTATTAAAATTTCATAAAGTAATAAGTGTTTGTAAATATATGTTTTAATTTTTATTGGATGAAAATACAAACTAGTATTTTTCTTATATACAATATTTATTTAGAAACTTAAATATGATTTTAATTATTTTAAAGTATTATTATTATTTTTAGAAAATTCCATAAATTATTTATGTCATTAAAATAATTAATTTAAGTTTTATTATCCTAAAATACAACTTATGATTTTATTAGATAGTTTATGTTTTTATGAACATTTGGATACATTATTTGTATTTTTAGGATTTTTATTTATAAATAGAGCTTATTTAGTCTTAGGGGTATTTTTGTCTTTTAATAATTTTTTAGGGCTTCTTTTAAGAAAACCTGGGCCTGGCCTTTTGGATTGGCCCAGCTCGATCCAGTGGGTTGAGTCAAACCCACTCGCAAGCGTTGGGCTGGCCCCATACAACCCAGTTCCTCTCCTCGCTCTCGCTCTCTCTATCACGCATAATGCCTTCTCTCCTTCTTGTGGCGATACGGTGCCGCCGTCGCTGCTGCGCTCGATCCTAGACAGTTCTGGCCTCCCTGGCCGCCGCCGTGGTACTGGATGGTGTAGAAGACGATGTTGTGTTGTCCTACCCTGTTCAATTTGTCGCTCGCGCTCTCTGCTGGCTACGCTGCCACCTCTCTGGTGCCTAGGGTTTCAACTTTCAACCCCTTGCTTCGGCGTGGTACTTTGGCGATCCTATGGTGTTGTCCTGGTATTGCGGCACTATGATGGATTTATCTGTGTCCTTACTCTCTTGTGGCCGACATGTTTGCGGCTTGGCGCGGGTCGCAGCGCCTTCGAGTTCTCCCCGTGCCGCCGTGTACACCATCGTCGGCCACCACTACTTCCTCTTCTATAATTTAGCGAGGACCACTGGTAAGTTTATCTCTTCTCCCCCTTGATCTTTGTCTCCTCTTTCTACTCTCTATGTGGCTGCTGCTATGAACCCTAATTAGGGTTAACCTCTGTTCTAGGGTCCATCCCTCTGTCTATTATTGCCAGTGATCAAATAGATGGATTTGAGTGTATTTCTTGAAGGGAATATGCCCTGAGAGGCAATAATAAAGAGTTTATTATGTGTATTCCAAGTATATGATAGATGTTTATTTTGCATGCTATAATTGTATTAATACGGAAACGTTAATACATGTGTGTTTAATAAACAAACAGAAAGTTCCTAGTTATGCCTCTCTCATAAACTAGCTCGTTGATTAACAAGATGATCAAGGTTTCCTGATCATGGACATTGGATGTTGTTAATAACGGGATCACACCATTAGTGTAATGGTGTGATGAACATTCATCCGAAGTATAGCATTACGATCAAATTCATTGAGTTTATATTGCTATAACAACTTACGAAGTGATCCTAATCCTTAGACCATGAGATCATGTCAATCACTAACACCGGAAGAGTTTCTTGATAACATCAAACGTCACACCGTAACAGGGTGATTATAAAGATGGATTCAGAACTAATAAAGTGTTATGTTGAGGCTCATGGATCGAGAGTGGAATTTGTTCATCCCGATGATGGATAGATATACTCTGGGCCCTCTCGGTGATATCACATTGATTAGCTTGCAAGCAAGTGATTTGATCACTAGAATGTTATATCATAGGAACGAGAAAAGAGTGCATGTCGGTAACGAGATCAAACTAGGTATGGAGATACCGATGATCGAATCTCGGACATGTAATATATCGTGAAACAAAGGGATTAAGATACTAGCGTAAAAGGTTCCGACGATCACAAGAAAGTCATCGTTGAATGTGTGGGAGTCAGTATGGGTCTCCAGATCCCGCTTCTGATTATTGATCCGAGAGGGGTCTCGATCATGTCCATATTATTCACGAACTGTAGGGTGACACACTTAAGAGACACCGACATCCAATTGGAGCAAATGTTTCATGCCGAAAGAATGAACAAGCGCAGGAATTTATTTCACTAGATATCAAACAGGTTTTCGGGTGAAATTGCATAAAGTGGTTATGCATGTGAAATAGAATTCTAGCAAGGGGTTATTTGTGAATGTTTGTCATTAAAGTAATTTACAAAATTCTGAATAAAATAAAAGAGTTTTATTTAATGAGAGTTTGCATTAAATTTGGTGGAAATTTAATGGGAATTTGAGTGGACTTTTGAGTGGAGGGATTTTAAAGGGCATTTTGTGAGTGGAGTGTCCACCCACATGAATGAAGGAGGGGAGGGGGCAGCCCCCATGGCCGGCGGCCACCCCCTTGGGTGCCCCCCCTCCTCCTATAAAAGGAGCCCCCCTCCTCACTTGTCTCTCACACCTCCTCGTGAAGGATCTCTCTCCCCCTCTAGAATTTATCCCCCACGGTCTCGGACTAGCGAGATACATGTTCCCGGTGGCTATTCGGCAAGAAAGAGTTGTGCTTCCGCTGCATCGCTGGAGCGAGGAGGCGGAGGTTGCTCGGTGCCTCGAACATGTGTGCGAGCACAGATGCGCTGCTGATTTGCGGCGCTAGGACTTCCTCTCGATCTTGAGATCGGCAAGAGAACGTCTACATCAACCACGAGTTGAACTCGTTAAGCTTTGTCGGTCTTCAAGGGTATGTTCTCTACGGATATACATCCGCCCGTTGTTTGTATCTAGTAGATAGATCTTGGTATATAGTTCACATCGTAGGAAAATTTTTGTTTTCTATGCTGCGAACCCTACAGTGGTATCAGAGCCGGATCTATGCGTAGATACTTTACACGGGTAGTACACATATGAGTATGTGGGCGATGATGATCATGTTGTTGCTCCTCTGTTGTAATTTTGGATATTGGTGGCATAGTGGGATGAAGTGGCCCGGACAAACTTTACATGTCCTCGCACATGAGACCCGTTCCACGCTTGACATGCAACTAGTTTGCATAAGTGGCTAGCGGGTGTCTGTCTCTCCTACTATAGTCAATATCTATTTTGCAAGCGAGTTGTCAACAATTTGATTATCCTCGTTGTGGTTCATGTTCGTAGGTAAGAACGGTTCTATCTCGAAAGCCCTAAGCCACGTAAAACTTGCAATGGATAAATTAGAGGCGTCTAGTTTAGATTGTTGCTGGGCTAGTGTTATGATATGGTAGTGTTGTAAGTAGAAGTATGAGATGATACTCTTACAACACACATAGCGTGTAAAATCCATAGACCTTGGATTTACACATATAGGTATGATAGTGATCATACCACGATGCACATGATAGAGATCATCTGCGGGAACCATATAATTTCACTAATAAGCATATGATGTTTGATTGCATCTTATATTGCTTTTTTAGCGCTTTGTTAGCATAATAAGATGATCCCTCATTTAAATATCAAGATAAGAATGTGTTCTTCCTTTAGTATGCACCGATTATGTTTTCGTCGCTCTAAGTCATCACGTGATGATCGGGTGTTCTTGGATCCACGACCATATTTCGGGTGTAAAACAGTTACACACGCGAATACTAAGGTTCTAACTTGGCGAGCCTAGCATGTACAGACATGGCCTCGGAACACGGACCGAAAGGTTAAGCATGAGTCATATAGTTGATATGATGCCCATTTGATGCTCGCCTTTGAAGTTATACCGACTCACGTGATGATCGGACTTGGTGTAGTGGATTTGGTTCATGTAATCACCAAAAAGGCACAAGGGATGTCGTTTTTGAGTGGGAGTTCATTCGTAATATAGATTAGTTGAACTCAATCTATCATACACTTAGTCTAAACTTTACAAATTCTGTTGTAGATGGCACCACCTGCTTTTAATTTCAATGTGTTCATGGAGAAAGAGAAACTAGCAACGAACGGTAGCAACTTTACCGAATGGGCCATGAATTTGAGGATTCTCCTCTCTGCTGCACAAAAGCAATATGTGCTAAAAGCGCCGTTAGGCCCCCCACCTTTAGATGATGCCCCTGACGAGGAGAAGAATGTCTATCAGACTCATCAGGAGGACCACAACTTAGTTCATTGCGGCATATTGTATGGGCTAGAGCCGGAACTTCGAAAGAGTTTCGAAAACGGCAATGCATTTGATACAATGGGTGAGTTGAAAATGATTTTCGACACACATGCTGCTGTAGAGAGCTACAACGCTTCAGAAAAGTTCTTTAGCTGCATGATGGAAGAGCACAGCTCCGTTAGTGAGCATGTACTCAAGATGTCGGGTTACGCCGATAAGCTTGTGTCCTTAGGAATATCGATTCCCATTGACTTAGGCATCCATCGTGTTCTGCAGTCTCTGCCACCTAGCTATAAGAGCTTCGTGATGAACTATAATATGCAAGGCATGAAGAAGTCTCTCCCCGAGCTTCTGTCAATGCTTAAAACTGCAGAAGTGGAGATAAAAAAGGAACATCAAGTGTTGATGATCAATAGGAACACTGGTTTCAAGAAAGACAAGAAGGGAAAACGGAAGGGAAGTAAGGGCGGCAAGCCTGTTGCCGCGCCTGAAAAGAAACCCTGAGTTGGACCTAAGTCTGATTTCGAGTGCTACTATTGTAAGGGGACTGGCCACTAGAAGCGCAACTGCCCCAAGTATTTGGCAGACAAGAAGGCCGGCAAGGCAAACAAAGGTATATATGATATACATGTTATTGATGTGTACTTGACTAGTGCTCGCAGTAGCACCTGGGTATTTGATATCGGTTCAGTTGCTAATATTTGTAACTCGAATCAGGGGCTGCGGAACAAGCGACCGCTAGCAAGGGGTGAGGTCAAGATGCGTGTCGGCAATGGATCAAGCGTTGATGTGATCGCCGTCAGAACGCTGCCTCTCCACTTACCGTCGGGATTAGTTATAAACTTGAATAAATGTTATCTGGTGCCTGCACTGAGCATGAACATTGTATCTGGATCGTGTTTGATGCGAAGTGGTTATTCATTTAAATCCGAGAACAATGGTTGTTCCATTTATATGAATGAAATCTTTTATGGTCATGCACCGATGATGAATGGTTTATTTCTATTAGATCTCGATGATAATGTTACACATATTCATAATGTTGATGCTAAAAGGATTAAACTTAATGATGATATATCCGCATATATGTGGCACTGCCGTCTAGGTCATATTGGCGTTAAACGCATGAAGAAGCTCCATTCGGATGGACTTTTGGAATCACTTGATTATGAATCATTTGATACATGTGAGCCATGCCTTATGGGCAAGATGACTAGAACGCCGTTTTCTGGTTCAATGGAACGGGCGACAGATTTATTGGAAATCATACATTCTGATGTATGTGGTCCAATGAGTGTGTCGGCGCGAGGTGGATATCGTTATTTTGTTACTTTCACGGATGATTTGAGTAGATACGGTTATATCTACTTGATGAAACACAAGTCTGAAACCTTTGAAAAGTTCAAAGAATTTCAGAATGAAGTGGAAAATCATCGTAATAGAAAGATCAAATTTCTACGGTCCGACCGTGGAGGTGAGTATCTAAGTTACGAGTTTAGCACTCACATGAAAGAGTGTGGAATTGTTTCACAACTCACACCTGCCGGAACACCATAGCGAAATGGTGTGTCGGAACATCGTAATCGTACTTTATTAGATATGGTTCGATCTATGATGTCTCTGACGGACTTGCCGTTGTCATTTTGGGGTTATGCACTAGAAACTGCTGCATTCACTTTAAATCGGGCACCATCTAAATCCGTTGAAAAGACACCGTATGAATTGTGGTTTGGAAACAAACCTAAGCTGTCATTTCTTAAAGTTTGGGGATGCGATGTTTATGTGAAGAAACTTCAACCGGATAAACTCGAACCCAAAGCGGAAAAATGCGTCTTCATAGGATACCCTAAAGAAACTATTGGGTATTCCTTCTATCACAGATCCGAGGGCAAGGTTTTTGTTGCCAAGAATGGATCCTTTCTAGAGAAAGAGTTTCTCGCGAAAGGTGTGAGTAGTCGGAAGGTAGAACTCGAAGAGGTTGTGGAACCTTCTCTTCAAAGTATGGCGAGTAGCGCAGCGCCAGAAGTTGTTCCGGAGTTGGCTCCACCTGTTGAAGAGGGAACTAATGATAATGATCATGAAACTCCGAAAGAGAGTACTACCGAACCTCGCAGGTCAAACAGGACGCGTGCAGCTCCCGAGCTGTACGGAAATCCTGTCATGAATTTCATGGTTGATGAAAATGATGACCCTGCGACGTATGAAGAAGCGATGATGAGCCCGGATTCCAACAAATGGTTAGAAGCCATGAAATCCGAGATGGAATCCATGTATGAAAATCAAGTTTGGAACTTGGTGGAATTACCTCACGACCGAAAGGCCGTGGAGAACAAATGGATTTTCAAAAGGAAAACTGATGCTGATGGTAATGTGACCATCTATAAAGCTCGACTTGTCGCAAAGGGGTTTCGACAAATTCAAGGAGTTGACTACGATGAGACTTTCTCTCCCGTAGCGATGCTAAAGTCAGTTAGGATTATGTTAGCAATTGCTGCATATTTCGATTATGAGATATGGCAGATGGATGTCAAAACCGCGTTTCTCAATGGTAATATTGAAGAAGAGTTGTATATGATACAACCAAAGGGTTTTGTCGATCCTAAGGATGCTAACAAGGTGTGCAAGCTTCAGCGATCCATCTATGGATTGAAGCAAGCATCACGAAGTTGGAATCTCCGCTTTGATGAGGTGATCAAAGAGTTTGGATTTGTCCAAACTTATGGAGAAGCTTGTATTTACAAGAAAGTGAGTGGGAGCAATGTTGCATTTCTGATATTATATGTGGATGACATATTATTGATCGGAAATGATATAGATCTTTTAAACAGTGTTAAAAGTTATCTAAACAGCAAATTTTCAATGAAGGACCTAGGTGAAGCGTCATACATATTAGGCATAAAGATCTATAGAGATAGATCTAGGCGCCTAATAGGGCTATCGCAAAGTACATACCTTGATAAGATTTTAAAGAAGTTTAAAATGGACGGAAGTAAGAAGGGGTTCTTACCTATGTTGCAAGGCAAGACATTGAGTAAGACTCAAAGTCCGGCTTCGGCGGAAGAAAGAGAGATAATGGACAAAGTCCCCTATGCTTCAGCCATAGGCTCTATAATGTACGCCATGCTATGTACAAGACCGGTTGTGGCACATGCTATTAGTTTGACTGGTAGGTACCAATCGGATCCAGGTTCGGAACACTGGATAGAGGTCAAGAATATCCTTAAGTACTTACGAAGAACTAAGGATATGTTTCTTGTATACGGAGGTGAAGAAGAGCTCGTCGCTAAGTGTTATGTCGACGCTAGCTTTGACACCGATCCGGATGACTCTAAGTCTCAGTCCGGATACGTATTTCTCATGAATGGCGGAGCGGTTAGTTGGAGGAGCTCCAAACAACCTGTGGTAGCGGGATCAACAACGGAGGCCGAATATGTTGCTGCTTCGGAAGCGGCTCAGGAAGCAGTTTGGATGAAGGAGTTCATATCCGAACTAGGAGTGGTGGCAAACGCGTTGGACCCAATGGTGATCTATTGTGACAACAATGGTGCCATTGCCAATGCCAAAGAGCCAAGGTCTCACAAGCATTCCAAGCATATTAAGCGCCGGTTTCACTCCATCCGCGAGCATGTCAAGGATGGAGATATAAAGATTTGTAAAGTACATACAGATCTCAATGTAGCAGATCCGTTGACTAAAACTCTCCCTAGAGGAAAACATTATCAACACCAGAACTCAATGGGTGTTAGATTTATCACTATGTAACTAGATTATTGTCTCTAGTGCAAGTGGGAGACTGAAGGGAATATGCCCTGAGAGGCAATAATAAAGTGTTTATTATGTGTATTCCAAGTATATGATAGATGTTTATTTTGCATGCTATAATTGTATTAATACGGAAACGTTAATACATGTGTGTTTAATAAACAAACAGAAAGTTTCTAGTTATGCCTCTCTCATAAACTAGCTCGTTGATTAACAAGATGATCAAGGTTTCCTGATCATGGACATTGGATGTTGTTAATAACGGGATCACAACATTAGTGTAATGGTGTGATGAACATTCATCCGAAGTATAGCATTACGATCAAAGTCATTGAGTTTATATTGCTATAACAACTTACGAAGTGATCCTAATCCTTAGACCATGAGATCATGTCAATCACTAACACCGGAAGAGTTTCTTGATAACATCAAACGTCACACCGTAACAGGGTGATTATAAAGATGGATTCAGAACTAATAAAGTGTTATGTTGAGGCTCATGGATCGAGAGTGGAATTTGTTCATCCCGATGACGGATAGATATACTCTGGGCCCTCTCGGTGATATAACATTGATTAGCTTGCAAGCAAGTGATTTGATCACTAGAATGTTATATCACAGGAACGAGAAAAGAGTGCATGTCGATAACGATATCAAACTAGGTATGGAGATACCGATGATCGAATCTCGGACATGTAATATATCGTGAAACAAAGGAATTAAGATACTAGCGTAAAAGGTTCCGACGATCACAAGAAAGTCATCGTTGAATGTGTGGGAGTCAGTATGGGTCTCCAGATCCCGCTTCTGATTATTGATCCAAGAGGGGTCTCGATCATGTCCGCATTATTCACGAACCGTAGGGTGACACACTTAAGAGACACCGACATCCAATTGGAGCAAATATTTCATGCCGAAAGAATGAACAAGCGCAGGAATTTATTTCACTAGATACCGAAACAGGTTTTCGGGTGAAATTGCATAAAGTGGTTATGCATGTGAAATAGAATTCTAGCAAGGGGTTATTTGTGAATGTTTGTCATTAAAGTAATTGACAAAATTCTTAATAAAATAAAAGAGTTTTATTTAATGAGAGTTTGCATTAAATTTGGTGGAAATTTAATGGGAATTTGAGTGGACTTTTGAGTGGAGGGATTTTAAAGGGCATTTTGTGAGTGGAGTGTCCACCCACATGAATGAAGGAGGGGAGGGGGCAGCCCCCATGGCCGGCGGCCACCCCCTTGGGTGCCCCCCCCCTCCTCCTATAAAAGGAGCCCCCCTCCTCACTTGTCTCTCACACCTCCTCGTGAAGGATCTCTCTCCCCCTCTAGAATTTATCCCCCATGGTCTCGGACTAGCGAGATACATGTTCCCGGTGGCTATTCGGCAAGAAAGAGTTGTGCTTCCGCTGCATCGCTGGAGCGAGGAGGCGGAGGTTGCTCGGTGCCTCGAACGTGTGTGCGAGCATGGATGCGCTGCTGATTTGCGGCGCTAGGACTTCGTCTCGATCTTGAGATCGGCAAGAGATCGTCTACATCAACCACGAGTTGAACTCGTTAAGCTTTGTCGGTCTTCAAGGGTATGTTCTCTACGGATATACATCCGCCCGTTGTTTGTATCTAGTAGATAGATCTTGGTATATAGTTCACATCGTAGGAAAATTTTTGTTTTCTATGCTGCGAACCCTACATTTCTCTTGTGAGCATATTGGGAAAAATCTAATTCTATAATTGATTTAGAATTATTGACAATAGTTTTTATCAATTGGTCACTTCCTGAACCTTATCTTACTATTGCCTAGATTGAATGATTTGGATGCCATGGTTACTATCTTGGATTAGCAGAGGTTGTTGATTATAGGTGGAATGCTTCTATGCTGAAGAAATATTGCTGGTTATTTATGTTGAACTATTCTGGTGGTTTGTTCATGATGACATCCGTGTGGTTATTCAAGAATTTTCTTTTCTTGATGTATGGAAACCTTGGATTATGGTTATATAGTTCAAACATGGTGATCATTTAATTATGTATCAGATATAGATGTATTTATTTGGGTGATGATATCTGTGATTATATATTGATGAAACTCTGTAAAGAGTTTGAGATGAAAATAATGATTCCTAAATGGTATGACTTGCCAGTCTATGATTTATTTATGATTTTTGTTTGATCTCTCTCTTTAGATGGTATGTGAAATTCGACCACATACCATTTGCCACCGGGACTAAAGGGAGGGAGAAACCCTTTGGACGTGCTCTGGGATCGTACCTAGAATGGCCTCGTGATAGATTGGCGCCGGCTCATGAACTGCACGGTCAAAGGGGGAATAAGAGGGACTCCCTAAGCTAATTATGATATCCATGGGGAAACCCTTAATTGCAGTGGTCTATATGGGTGATTTCTCTCAGGCATCATAGTGGTTATTTAGAGGTGACCTCACTTTTGGCTCAACAAAGTGGCTTCCTACGAGCCTTGTAGTGAACATCTTATTATGGAGCTCTATCCACACATTTCATGACACAAGAAGTATGTTATCTTAAATTATTAATAATGACAACACCATGCTATAGGAGTATCCTATACCCCCGAGAACGTTTTATCCCTATTGCATTCCAGCATGCTTTAATATAATCTTGTTACTTGCTTTCTTTTAATTGTTTTAATTACTTTTCTGCACATAACCAAAAACCTTTCAAATACTCCTTACTTGAGATCAAAGGCAACTTACAAGTATCCTTTGGTAGATAGTGACGATGGGCATAAAGACCTTTACCAATAGCTCTTTATGGGTTCGATATTTTTACTTCGAAACTAGATACAGTTGATATGTGCACTTGCAGTCATCAGCCTTGAAGTAAACCATGCACCTCTAATCGCTAATAACCTCGGAAATCATGCCAACCCACCATCCATTGTTGGTGAAGGAATCCACTTCATCAAGTAACTTGAAACCATTTGTGATAGGGAAAACCGAAGGAGGGGGCATGATGTGCTCCTCTCATATGACTTCTGTCAAAGGCGTGGTTTCATTGTCGCCTTCAGTGTGTCATACTCCACAAGGAAATTGTGCCCAACCGATTAAGGATACTCCCCTAGAACCAAGCTCCACAAAAACCTCCGTCATTGCTAGTGACTTTCAACCCTCTTGCCTTCCGTAAACTTTATTTGCGGAAAATCCTGAAAGATAGCCAAAGGGCATAGAAAAGGCACCATTCGTTAGCTACAATAGTCAATAGCAATTTAAAGTCTTCCAAACTTTTAGTACCTATAGTACTATATAAAAACCATCATGAGTGTGTATTTGCTACTCATCATACAATTTTAGGATTCAATAGAAAACACAGATGTATTCTAGCTTTGACAGATAAGAATTACCTGTGATATCTTGCAATTCATTTGGTTTATTGGATGAGAGAGCATTAATACTACCAGAGTAGCTTATAAGTCCCTTGAATTTTCAGAAGTTGATACTACCATCTTATAATTTTGAGGATACTACCATCTGATGCTGCTGCGCTAGATGTACTTTACCTCCTTTGCTCTAAGCCAATATTATTTCTGATGTGATTAAATTATTTAATATGCTACCACATAGATGTATGAGCATTAGCCTATCAGATTCTCTTTGTTTGTAGTGGTCAATTTAGATCAACCAGTTAGACTTATATGAGCATTTGAGCAATGAAAATAAGATATTGAATTCCTTCTAAATTCATATGCTAAACATTTCTATATTAAGATAGTGTAGAAGATAATGCTTGAATTATCTTTAGATATATCTTGAGCTTGTAAGCCAAACTTGTTATTTCAGTATATATTTCATTATTGTAGCCTTGTTTTTTGGCAAAGAATTAGATATATCTTGAGCTTGTACCTGAACCTGATTGGTCAACTCACATATCACTATTGACACTTGAATCAATTGTTAGCATTGATGTTACATAGATTGTTAATGATTTAAATCCAATAAGGAGGATTATTCTAATATGTCTAATGATTATTGTCTTTTTAAGTAGTATGGCATAGGGGGATCCGGTGTACCGGTGTGTATAAGAATCCAACGAGGATCCCCACTTAGGAGGCTAAGATCACCGTCCATGGGAGTAGGCGCCACCTTGGTATTGAAGGGAATATGCCCGAGAGGCAATAATAAAGTGGTTATTATTGTATTCCTTATTTATGATAAATGTTTATTTTACATGCTATAATTGTATTAATACGGAAACGTTAATACATGTGTGTTTAATAAACAAACAGAAAGTTCCTAGTTATGCCTCTCTCTCATAAACTAGCTCGTTGATTAACAAGATGATCAAAGGTTTCCTGATCATGGACATTGGATGTTGTTAATAACGAGGTCACAACATTAGTGTAATGGTGTGATGAACATTCATCCGAAGTATAGCATTACGATCAAAGTCATTGAGTTTATATTGCTATAACAACTTACGAAGTGATCCTAATCCTTAGACCATGAGATCATGTCAATCACTAACACCGGAAGAGTTTCTTGATAACATCAAACGTCACACCGTAACAGGGTGATTATAAAGATGGATTCAGAACTACTAAAGTGTTATGTTGAGGCCCATGGATCAAGAGTGGAATTTGTTCATCCCGATGACGGATAGATATGCTCTGGGCCCTCTTGGTGATATCACATTGATTAGCTTGCAAGCAAGTGATTTGATCACTAGAATGTTATATCACGGGAACGAGAAAAGAGTGCTTGTCGGTAACGAGATCAAACTAGGTATGGAGATACCGATGATCGAATCTCGGACATGTAATATATCGTGAAACAAAGGGATTAAGATACTAGTGTAAAAAGGTTCCGACGATCACAAGAAAGTCATCGTTGAATGTGTGGGAGTCAGTATGGGTCTCCAGATCCCGCTTCTGATTATTGATCCGAGAGGGGTCTCGATCATGTCCACATTATTCATGAACCGTAGGGTGACACACTTAAGAGACACTGACATCCAATTGGAGCAAAAGTTTCATGCCGAAAGAATGAACAAGCGCAGGAATTTATTTCACTAGATACCGAAACAGGTTTTCGGGTGAATTGCATAAAGTGGTTATGCATGTGAAATGGAATTCTAGCAAGGGGTTATTTGTGAATGTTTGTCATTAAAGTAATTGACAAAATTCTGAATAAAATAAAAGAGTTTTATTTAATGAGAGTTTGCATTAAATTTGGTGGAAATTTAATGGGAATTTGAGTGGACTTTTGAGTGGAGGGAATTTAAAGGACTTTTGTGAGTGGAGTGTCCACCCATAGGGTTGGAATTCGAGCCGAGCCGGGCCAACTTGGCTCGACTCGCTAAAGCTCGTTCAACTAACGAGTGAGCTCGACTCAGCTCGTTTACAGAATGAGCTCATATTTGAAACTCGGCTCGACTCGGTAAACTCACAAGTAGCTCGCGAGCAGCTGGTTTAGATTGTTATAAGTTATGAATATGAGCACATATAAGAAAAACTAGTAATTATTCTACTAATTTGAAACTAGAACAATAATAGTACTTCCATAATAGCACGAAGGAAGATCAATAAAAAATATAGTAACTCTACACCATTACAAATTCAAGGAATATTCATAGTATGACACTTATCTATGAAAATTTTCAAACTCTATATTTGAACAAGTTTAATGAGCTAAATGAGTAGCTCGCGAGTAGCTCATTTAGCTTGGGTGAACAAACAAGCTCAAATCAAAAACTTGGCTCGACTCGTTAGACACCGAGTTCGAGCCGAGTCGAGCTATATCACGAGTTACTCATTTAGCTCGCGAGTTTCGAGTTATAATTCTAGCCCTATCCACCCACATGAAGAGGGGAGGGCAAGGGGCAGCCCCCATGCGCCGTCCACCCCCTTGGGGTTCCCCCCTCCTATAAAAGGATCCCCCCTCCTCACTTGTCTCTCACACCTCCTCGTGAAGGATCTCTCTCCCCCTCTAGAATTTATCCCCCATGGTCTCGGACTAGCGAGATACATGTTCCCGGTGGATATTCGGCAAGAAAGAGTTGTGCTTTCGCTGCATCGCTGGAGCGAGGAGGCGGAGGTTGCTCGGTGCCTCGAACATGTGTGCGAGCACGGATGCACTGCTGATTTGCGGCGCTAGGACTTCCTCTCGATCTTGAGATCGGCAAGAGAACGTCTACATCAACCACGAGTTGAACTCGTTAACCTTTGTCGGTCTTCAAGGGTATGTTCTCTACGGATATACATCCGCCCGTTGTTTGTATCTAGTAGATAGATCTTGGTACATAGTTCACATCGTAGGAAAAAAATTGTTTTCTATGCTGCGAACCCTACAGGTACATGGCGGTCCCCTAAGGAGGCGGCATGTGCCTACGAATGCATGGCAGTACATCACTTTGGAGCAAGGGCGATCCTAAACTTCCATGAGCATCTAGCAGGGCCATTCAGAATAAGCCCGTGGATATGAGAGTCACCACGATGGTGGACGAGCAGGAGCACCGACGGCTTATTGACCCCTTGGTCCAGACACTCCGCGAGGATCCTACAGTGGGTCTTGGCGGCCATTCAGCGCCAGCAACCCGTCTAGGAGGTGGGTCCCTCTAGGTCCGACGATGTGGGCTCCTCCACCGCGCGTCCCCAGGGCCCATATTGCGGGTTCAGCCCCTACGACTTTACCGTCACACCCACGTCATCTGCTGACCTGGCTTCCTTAAGTTTGTCCAACAACAATGATGCCTGATCTAGCTAGGACAGAGACGTGGATAGGCTACTTGTCATATATTACTTATCCTGCTTGACTTTGTGATGTTTTATGTTCAATTATTGTGCTAGAATTTAATTTGTCCTACTTACTTTATAACTATGTTTACTATGTGCATTCTTTCTTGATAAATATAGAATGGATCAAGTGTGCAACAACTGTGATCAACCATTAGGGAGGTTCCTGGACAAGAAGTCCCCCATAGTGCTCCCTATCGGGTTTGAAGCTAGGACGTTATGTGCTCTGAAATACACAGTACCATGGATGTCTATATAGAATCAAAAATAAACCATGGACTTTGTTTTATTGTTATTATTTTACTCAGTCAATCCCTTGTGCTTCGTGACGGGACTTCATGTACCATTTCCATATAAAACACCATTGACGATGTCGTGTTTGACATCACTTTGATGTCATATGTTGATCTCGACAGGAGTTACGTGGTTACTGTCACTAATATAGCAATCAGGACATCTTTCAGTGGACATGGCTGGATAAAATTCTTGAATGAGCATGGCATGCAATACGGAGACCTTTTAGAAAATTCCAAAGAAGGCTCTAGATCTATCTATGCTTCATTCTTCTTGATGATGATATCCAACAGTAAGCTAGATATGTAGTTGACCATCATATTTATGTCGTTTACTCTATACATGCATTCTTTTTTATGCGACTTTCTTCTCAATATATGTAGAGTGAATTATAGCAAAGAAGCTTGCGACAATCATGGTCAACATAGTTGGAATTGCATGGACATGAAGATTACCATACCGCTCCCTACGAACTTTGGTGGTATGTTCTCTCTGAAATTCATGTGGAGAATATAAATATATATATATATATATTCAATGAAAATCATGACTAATTATTCTGTCATATGATTTTACTCAATCAATCCCTTGCGGTGCATGAAATGGCTTCATGGACCATCTCCATAGAAGCATGGATGAGGTTGCCATGTTTAGTGTCACTTTGACACATCATAATCATCCCGATAGGACGTACCAGGTTAGGGTCACCAATGAGGAGGTCTGAACATATTTTAGTGGTCCTGGATAGAGAAGACTCCTTATTTTGTACGGCAACATGCAAGAGGGACGGGATTTCAAGTTTTTGCTAAGTCATAATTATGTCATCATCTATTTCACTTGATTTCATCCTGACTCTTCTGACGAGGGTGAAGATGAGTGAACTCTAGATAATGCTATGAACCAATGTTAAACTAGTATCCTAGCTATATTGAACATTTGGTGGATACTTCTACTGTTTCCTATGTTCATATGTATTTTGCTGTCAATATCCTATATACTATGTATTCCTATATTTATCTGTGTATTTCTTATTTTTTTTGCTTTGGTACTTAATATTGCTAGCGAACAAATTTTATTACCCCTGGCGAAAAGCAGTGCGCCAGTGTTAGGGGACCTTATCCCTGGTGAATGAGATTAATCGCCAGCAATAACAGAGAATACCCCCAACGAATTTGGAATGCGCCGGTGATGTGTCCTTACCATCGGCGAGATGGTCGCTGGAGAGCCCAAACTCGCCGGCGGTAGGCCATTTTGGTTAGCCAGAGGTAGGGTTTTCTCTAGTAGTGCACAGTAGAGAACCAAAACCAACGGAGGCCGAAGAAACAGATCTTATACCATGGGTGAGCGGTGGTCTTCTCCAGCGCCGGCTCTCCCCATGAGAGCACCCTTGTCAACACCCGGATTTTAAATCCCAGATGCCTGTTATGCCATACATCGCAATCCCAGGATTACCATTTTTGTGAGACATAACAGAATTGGATACCATAGTACATCATCCATTACAAACCGTACATAAGTTCTTACACAAATAGGGATCTCATGATCCAGTTCTTAATACAACTTGAAGCAGCGGAATACGTAATAATAACGGTAGCGTAGGCGAAGTTCCATCCTCGGGGTTACAGGCAATGCTGACGATGGGAGATGATCCTAGTTGTCATAACCTTCCTAGGGTCCATCCTCCAGGTACTCCTCTTCATAGTCTGGCCACGGGAATAGCCAGGGACAAAGCCTTTAAGTATCCTTCTAGTATCTTTCTAGTATCTACCATTTATTCCAGTAAACTCTAAGTAAGAGCTTTGATAAAGAAATAAAGTAATAAACTTGCAAATAAAACTAGGATTGGTTTATCAAGTGGTTATGATCATATATGCTTTAAGGCATATAGTGGCATGGTAGCAAGCAAGTAGTAGCTTGCCTAGGTCAACTTGATTAGTAAGGCTTGCAAGTATTGGCTTGCACAATATCAGTATAAGCTTGCTAAATTGCAAGTGTTAGCTTGCCTTGTGCAGAGCAGTGGTTGAAGTTCTCCTCGGCTTCTTCTTCGTAGTATCCTCCTTCCTCCTCGTATCCTTGGTCGGTACTAGCGTCTATAAATAAATACGATGTACACAATCACCAAACAATACTTAACTACTTGCAAACATCACACCAAAGGGTCCTATAGATGATCTAGCATCATCACTAACATTACAAGATTAAAGTTTGGTTTAATTCCTTTTATTTTTAGAAAAATAATTTCTACTCATTGAAAAATTACTTAAGATTTAATATTCTCCAAACCAAACATGGGATCATGTTGACACATGTCATCACCACATATTTTAGTTCATGGGAATGTGATTTAAAGTGGTGTCACAATTTAATAAGGTTTTACCCTTTTATTTTAATTAATTAAAGTGGCTAGAAATGCCTATGGGGCATTCTTTTATTACTTGAACATTATTTCTGTAAGTAAACCTATATATTTTTATATTTTCTGAAAGGTATGGTTAAATGTGATTTTTGAGAGTTGGAATCAACTCAAAAGCTATTATGGTTTAAATTTGAAAAATGCTTGAATGCAGAAAAGCTTCTGCCTTGTTATTTTTACCATGGATGATCTACAGACTCAAATGACTTGAATCCAACGGGCTTGGATTCAGCATTCCCATGCCTTTCTAAAAAATTGGTTTCATTCAATTTGGTTCACTGAATTGACCTGGGTTAATTTTTGAAACTGGGTACAGAAGTGTGTTTGAAATAAAATGGAAAAGGTTAAATTCAAATAACTGGGCTGCGCGGGAAAGGTTAACGGGCCGGCCTGCTAAGCACAGCGCTTCCGCGGGCTGCATAAGTGGCTGTCCCCACGCATTAGTGAGACAGGGGGTGTGAAGCGGTATGGGGCGATGTGGGGCGTTCAATCTGGTTCTAATCCAACGGCTGAGAGTCATCGTCGACGTTGGGCAACACAAGCGAGACAGAAACCTAGCGCGGCCAGTGGGGGTCGTTGGGGGATCACCGGGGTTCAGGCGAGGGTCGGCGAGGCGGGCGAACGACGAAGTCGACGACGGCGGTTCTCCTGGTACCGGCAGCTTCTCCTGGGGCGGCTCCAATCGCTGGCTCCCTTCTTCTCGAGCAGCGGCGGGCTCCGGTGAAATTCCGGCGAAGTGCTGCTCGCCTTGCTCCGGGAACGGGGTGGAATGGTCAGTGAGGAGAGGGGAGTGAGATGGTGTGCTCAATTCGGCTGGGGGTGGCTTCTATTTATAGTGGAGCGAGGGGACCGACGGGGCGCAAGGTGAGCTCGTCGTGGTCGACGGTACAGACGGCTATCGGCGTGGGCGATGGTAGGGGTGGTGCGGTGCTCCCTGGTGATGCTCAACGACACGGTGGCGAGACGTGGGGCGGTGCGGTTTGGTTGGAACGCGACGGTGCTCTGCGCGTGCCCGACGGAGAATTTAATGGCGCACAGCGCGCGTGGTCTGCACGGCGGCGAGCGAGCGTGTCTGCGGGGTTGCTGGGACGGTGGTGATCACGTATGCACGCGGCAAGGGCGGCGCACGGTCTGTGGGAGTTGGTCGAGCGTGGCGCACGGGGCGTGCTCTCGGCATGGTTGCTGGCGAGGTTGGCATGGTTCGTGCGCGTGGTCCAGTGGCTGGCAACATTCGAGCGTTGGACAGGGAGTGGCGGTGGGGTGTTGGCTTGCTCCCAGACATGCTGGCTAGGCTTGTTTCTCCTCCTAGCTTGTTGTCGACATGGGGGTGACAAGTGTGCATTCGTCCTGCTCACCATTGATGGCAATGCCAAGCTTACAGTGATGCTAAGGGTGTGCAATTGAGCTAGATGATCTACTAAAACCTAGTTGTATCCAGAGAGGGAACAAGTTAGGCTTCAATCACTGCTCACAATAGTGTTTAGGATTTTGACGATTTGTGTCTGCAAGGTGTTTGATGAAATGGCCGCAAGAACTCAAGTTTTGAATTTTGAAAAGATTTTTGGTGGGTGTGCTAGGTTGGTGTTGGTGAGTCTGCAGATGCTTGGGTTTTGAAAGTTGAGCTTGTTTGAGTGGTTTTTGAAAAAGTGGGATCTTCCCATATGATAAAGATTCAATTTTGAATTGTCATTTAAACTATGCATTTGAAAGTTTCTGGATGATCACAAAGTGGGCCTTGATACTTTGTTATGAGTACAATCAAGGGGTGCAAATATCCAGAAAAGTTTCTGTTAGGTTCTGAAAGTTTGAGACAGCCAAAGTAGGCATGGGAGTTAAATTGGTCAAAATGACCATTCACTCATTTAGCTTTGTTTTGATTTATTTGTCTTTGAGAAAAGTTTGGGAATTGTTTAGATGATGTTTATTTCACCTAAGTATCCATTTACAAACAAAGGAACACACAAACAAGTTGGTTCAAAAGAATTCCAAATGAAGTGCATACACACATGCATGCTTTCATAATTTTATTTAGCAAAGTTTTTGTTAACCTTAAATTTTGATGATTAGAGTTTGATGATCCAAGTTTAGTATTTTTGGGATGTTACAACCCTCACCAGAGGAAGAGGGACTGCATCAAGCCGAACGGGATCCATCACGTTCTTCTCGAAGCATCTGAGGCAGATCTTATTGGGAGGGATGCTTGCCCTCCACCATGTCGTCGACGCCACCGCCTGCCACTAGCAGGGAGCCACAACACAGAGGAAGAACAAGGCAAGGAGGGACTTCCAGCGACCTCCCACATACCCCCCATACGCCACAGGGGAAAACGCCATCGACGGTAGAACTAAGTTACTGCCTAAACTACAACTTCTGACCATCTCCTCGCTGGCCAGCAAAGCCACTGGAGAGAGAGAGGGACAAGGGGAGGCATGGAGAAACGGGGGTCAACTCTCAATGGGCTGGCTGAGGAGTTCTGTGGGTGTGTGTGTTGTGTGTATAGACATTCTTCTACTATTAAGTGGCTTCAACTACACCGCATAAGGCCAGGTAAATTGAGAAGTTCTAAGAGATACGATTACATGAATAAACCAATTTTTTTCTTAAGCACTACTGCCTATTTACATAGGAGATATTTCTAGTTAAGCAACTTAGTATTTGTTAGTAAAACCAGTTTTTTGTTAGCATTTGTCTAAGCAACTTCCTTGTATACATAAGCAAAGCAGGCTTAGGCTGGTCATAGTGGGGAGTAACTTAGATTAGTAACATAACCATGTTACTGGTCTAAGTTTCTATCTCCATAGTGGGAAGTGTCATATGTGAGATAACATAGAAAGGTTTATTAATTAACTTGTAGACTCATTTTGCATTGAAAAGTGTGATGTGATGGTAACATATTAGAGCAAGTATAATAGTGAGCTATAAGCCTGTTGACATGGCACTTTTGTCTATGTGAATAATAGAGAGAAGCAAAAATATAAGTTATTGGCTCTCATGCAAGAGCCAGCTCTACACGTGCTTCTAGATTAAAACATTAAATTAGAGAAAGGAGAAAAGGAGAAGATAGAAACTATAGTACTAATCTAATAGTTGATACGTCCAAAACATATCTACTTTTCCGAACACTTTTGCTATTGTTTCTCCTCTAAACTTGTGTGATTTGGATACAACTAACACGGACTGACGTTGTTTTCAGCAGAATTGCCTTGGTGCCTAGTTTTTGTGTAGAAAATCAACTTTCAGGAAAAATCCCGGAAAATATGTTAAAACTCATATTTTACCAGAAGACTCCAGGAGCCAAAAGATGAGACAGAGGCGGTCCACAAGGGGCCCACACACCCTGGACGCGCGGGCAAGCCCAGGCCGCGCGTAGGAGGGATGTGGCCGCCTCGGGCACCCCCTCAGCCTCCCTCTTCGCCTACTTAAAGCCTTCTGACCTAAAAATTTCGGGGGGTTCGACGTTTTTCCAGAAGGAGTTCCGCTGCGCCGCCACCACCATAATGCGTGATTCGGAACCAAAAACTCTGTTCTGCCACCCTGTCAGGACGGGGAATTGGAGGAGATCATCGCCATCATCATCACTGACGCCTCTCCATCAACCATCCATGTTTCCCCTCATCCATGAGTGAGTAATCCCCCATTGTAGGCTATGGGGATGGTAGGGATTGGATGAGATCTATCATATAATCAAATAAGATTGTTAGGGCATGGTGCCTAGTATCGTTGTTAGTGATATTTGACTTTGTTGCAACTTGTTGTGCTTAATGCTTGTCACTAGGGCCCGAGTGCCATGATCTCAGATCTGAACATGTTATTGATTCATTGTGATAGTATTGTTTGTGATCTTATCTGCAAATTGTGTACACATATCATTGTCCGGAACCAAAGACCCTAAAGTGACAGAAATTGGGACAACCGGAGGGGATGGCTGTGATGTGAGCATCACATGTGTTCACGGAGTGTTACTATTGTTTCACTGCTGCTGTTACTATTGTTACTATTGCCTTTGCTACTATTGTTACTATTTCCTTTATTTGCTACTATTGTTACTATTGCCTTTGTTTCACTGCTGATGTTACTTTGTTATTGCTACTACAAAACTGTTGCTACTGGTAAACTACTGTGAGCAAGACTATTTCTAGGTGCAGCTGAATTGAAAACTCAGTTGTTAAGGCTTATAAGTATTCTTTGGCTCCCCTTGTGTCGAATCAATAAATTAGGTTATACTACCCTCGAAGACTGTTGCGATCCCCTATACTTGTGGGTCATCAATACTATTTTCTGGTGTTGTTGTCGGGGAGCATAGCTTTATTTTTAAGTTCACTTGGATCTATTATTGTTCGCTGCTATCCTTTTCATCATGGGGAAGTCTCGTGATGGAAAGTTTCCTATTTTACCATCCACTACAAGAAGAGGTATAGTCCTAAACACCTTTGTTTCCCTTGATTCACCATATGTTATAAGTAAGCTTGTTACACCACCACCAGATACACATGCTACACACACTACTACTACTGAGTCTAAAATTGGTTCTGATACTCATGATGTTACTCCTACTGTGCTTGATAAGAGTGGTTCATTAGGTCTTTTCCTAGATGCTACTATTGTTAGAACTATATTGGGAAACACTAAAACTCCTAGTGAAGACACTATTACTCCTGTTAGCTCGCCTGAGTCTAGAGAAAGCTATGATATTAATGATGGTTACATTAAAATGACTGATGAATTTTTTGAAAAATATCAAAACACACGTGGTGCTAGTGCTATTAGGAGTCTCCTTGATAAACGTACCATTATACCTAAACTATCTCCTGATGCTAAGTTTGCTACTTCTCCCATAGATATTAAAGATAATATTATGATTTCTCTCTTGATTTATCCTATATAAACATTGTTGAGAAAGAACCTTTTTGTGGGACTGAGAATGAAAGGGTTGTGGCACATATGAATGAGCTTTCTACTATGAGTGCTTTGTTTTTTGATGATGTTAAGATGCGCAAGTACTTTGTTACTAAAGTCTTCCCTTTTTCACTAAAAGGAGAAGCTAAAGCTTGGTTTAATAGTTTACCTCCTAGATCCATTGATAGCCCTGACTGCTTGATTGCTACTTTCTTTCAGAAATATTTTCCTCCTAGCGCTCGACATGCTGTTTTGCAGAAACTTTTTGATTTTAAACAGGGAGAAGACGAGAAATTGCCTGATTCATGGACAAGGTTCTGTGCCTTGATTCATGCACATCCTGGATGTCCATTACCTAAAACTCAGCTTCTTGACATATATTATAATGGACTAACGATGAATCTAGGACATTCTTGGATAGTTGTGCTAATTGTGTTTTCAGGAAGAGAACTTCTGTAGAAGCTGAGGAATTAATGGCTAAAATAAGCAAGAATTATGATGATTGGACTTCAACTAAGCCAATTACACCTAAGCCTACTACACCTGAACCAATTGTGCCGGAACCAACACCAACACCAAAGAAGAGGGGATTGATTGAATTAAATGATGAAGTGGTGAAAGAAGCTAAAAATGTCTTAAGGAGAAGGGAATTAGATCGAAAGATGTGAAGAATTTACCTCCTATAGAAGAATTATGTAACCCAATTCCTCACACATCTACTATTGAGGTACACTCTCTCCAACACTTTGATGAAGTTGATATGCCCTATGGTAAACCTCTTGATCAATGCTTAGAGGAACTTGATATTTTTATTGTTAAACAAGGTAATTTTAATAAACAAGTTCATAATCATTTATTCGAAAACTCTAGAGCTATTAATGAGTTGAAAGATATTGTGGAAAGAACTGCTAATGATGTTAAAATGCTTGTTAAACACTTCCAAATGGTTCAAACTCAAATTGATCAACTTGCTAAGGTACAAAAATATATGCTAGTTAATGCTTCAGGAAATAAACATGCTTATGGAATTAGAACTAGGAGTGGTGCAGCTACTCAAGATCATTTATATCCTGAAGGACACCCTAAAAGAATTGAGCGGGATTCCCAACAAGGTGAAGATAGTGGTAGTCCTTGTAAGAGGAAGAAAAAGAAACATAAAGTAGTTGAGGAACCACTTGAACCTGCTATAGATCCTAATAGTATATGTCTCTGATGCTGAAACTGAGAGTGGTAATAATAATGATGCTCCTGATGAGGAGAAAGGTGAGGAAGAACCTGAGAAGCACACTAAGAACACTAGGTACACTAAAGAAGATTTTATTGCTAAGAAACATGGTAGTGAGATGTGAGACCCTGGCGCATGGCTCAATAGGATTGATAGGAAACCCATACCAACAAGTTGCAACTTCTTTTCCGGAAGCTCATTCGAAAAGAACTCTAAGGTTAAGCGTGCTTAGCCTAGAGCAATTCTAGGATGGGTGACCGACCGGGAAGTGGGTAACCGGGTGCGCATGAGTGAGGACAAAGTGCGCAGAAAAGACTAGTGTTGGTCTGTGGGGTTAGTCTAGAGATCCTATTGAGCTGCCAGAAGTGACAGCCGTCGGTCCGGAGTGACCGGGGGTGTTACAAATTGGTATCAGAGCCGACCCTCGCGGTTAAATGGGCGTGTGCGGGTCAGTGGCAGACATGTGGTGCATGGCGCGTGTGGCCCGGAGTGGACACGGCATGGCACATGTGCCGGCACTGGACGCATAGACATGTGCCAAGAGGGGACGTTCCTGGCTTGTGGTTGATCGACGAGGACGTCGATCTTCTAAGGGTGGGTGTATGTGAGACCCTGGCGCATGGCTCAATAGGATTGATAGGAAACCCATACCAACAAGTTGCAACTTCTTTTCCGGAAGCTCATTCGAAAAGAACTCTAAGGTTAAGCGTGCTTAGCCTAGAGCAATTCTAGGATGGGTGACCGACCGGGAAGTGGGTAACCGGGTGCGCATGAGTGAGGACAAAGTGCGCAGAAAAGACTAGTGTTGGTCTGTGGGGTTAGTCTAGAGATCCTATTGAGCTGCCAGAAGTGACAGCCGTCGGTCCGGAGTGACCGGGGGTGTTACATGAGAGAGAACCTTGGGTGCAGAAACCTATGCCTTTTCCAGGTAAGAAACACAAGTCAAAGGAGGAAGAACACTACAAAAAGTTTTGTGAGTGGATGAAACCTTTATTTTTGCAAATTCCTTTGACTGATGCTATTAAGTTGCCTCCTTATTCAAAGTATATGAAGGATATTGTCTCTAATAAAAGGAAGATTCCTAATGAGGATATTTCTACTCTACTTACTAATTATTCCTTCAATGGTAAGGTTTCAAAGAAACTTGGTGATCCAGGTATTCCAACTATTCCTTGCTCTATTAAAAATAATTATGTTAGAACTGCTTTGTGTGGTTTGGGAGCTAGAGTTAGTGTTATGCCTTTTTCTCTCTACAAGAGACTTCAGCTAGAAAAATTGATACCAACTAATATATATTTGCAAATGGCTGATAAGTCTACTATTATCCTTGTTGGTATATGTGAGGATGTCCCTGTTCAAGTGGCTCATAATTTCTTGGTTTTAACTAATTTTTTTGTGCTTGAGATGCCTGAAGATGATAATATGTCTATTATTCTTGGGAGACTTTTCTTAATACTGCAGGTGATGTCATTAATTGTAATCAAGGAAAGGTAACTTTTAATATTAATGACAAAGAACATACAATCTATTTCCCCAAGAATATTGATAAGATTTATGGCCTAAATTTTGTTGAAAATATTGAGGCCATCAAAGTTGGAGAAATATATTGTCCCATTCCGCAAGAAAGTTTTGAAACTATTATGATTGGGACTATTGCTATCAAGATTGAGGTAACATAATCATTTTGTGAAATGCAAAGTTTTGTTTCATATAAGATTGTTTTGGTAACGAGACTTGATCAACCTTGTTAACAAAGGAATTTTAATGAACAAAACAATGCTTTCATAGTGGTTATACTTGCTCACCTTTTTTCTACTTTCCAATCTTAGTGTTTCCTCTAGTTTGTCTTAGTCTTGCTAGGTGCTTGCTTGTTAGAGTGTCTTAAAACTTCTGTACTTTTGGTTTTTGGTTTGCTTTTGTGTCGTTCAGAAACTTTTTCTGTGAGAAAATCAATTTTCACACCCTGAAAATTGGCCAAAAATAAAGTTTCCCCAAAAATTCCAGAAAATTCATAAAAGTTTTTGTGAAAAAAGGGGCAGAGGGGCACCTGGATTGTCCCAGGGGGGCCCACTAGGCCAGGACACCCCCTGGTGGCGCGGCCAGCCCCAGGTGGCGCTTGGACTAGGTGTGGCCCACCCCTGACCCTCCAAGATGCCTCCTTCCAGCCACTTCTTTATCTCTCCTAAAAAACACTAAAAAAATTTCTCAACCTCGAGTTCCTGCTATTCTTGCTCCTGAATTTTGATCTCTTTGCTCAGCCCATCTTAGATGCTGATTTTGGAGGGATTGCTCTTTGGTGTGTGCCTCCTCCGCTTGTCCATTTAGATTTTTGATTGGTGGATTATATCTTGAATATTTTGCTACTGTAGGTGATAGGTTGTGTGATCTTGCATGCTTGTTCTATGCTTATAAATTTCATTTTTATGCATGTTTAGCCCTCTAGCAAGTTCCTATAGTAGTTCCTCATCATTCATTAACTTGAAAATCAGTTGGTTTGATATTTGTCTAAAAATTTCAGAAAAGAAGATGAGTGCATACCAGCTCAATAAACATGGGTTAATTGTACCAGAGGTTATGAAAGTCCACCGTGAGGAGGAAGTTTTCTCTTCCATTTATCCATGCACAGAATTCATGAGAGCTGCAGGGATATTTCAGGATTTCCAAACTATGATTTCTAATGCAGGGTTGGAACATTTTGTTGGATAAGAACCATATCAATATGTGAAACTAACCATGTCTGTGGTGCGGGACTTCTGGTTTAGTTGGACTTTGCCTAATCCCATGGTCCACTACAAAATTTACAATATAGATGTCAACCTCCCCTTTGTTGATTTTTGTGCAGCAATCAGAGTGCCACGGTGGGGTTCATGTGAGAAGATTAGAGAGAGGACTAAGCCACTCATGGACTTATATGCTAAAATTTGCCAAGGTTTCAACTTCTCAAAGGAGAGTGGTAAAATTCGGAATATCCATCTCCCATCTATTAGATACTTTGCCTACTTCATTGCCAAGTGTGTTCTTGCTAGGAAGACTACTAGAAAATTGTCTTCATTTGATCTAGCTTTTATCTCAGCTGCTTTGAATAGGGATAGAACTTTTAACTTGGTTGCCTTGATAGCTTTCTGTCTTGCTGCTAACCGTGATAAAGGCGGAATTTGTGGAGGTCTCATTGCTTCACATTTGCTAGCTTTTCATCGTTTAGAGCCTCATCATTTAGATTTTCAGTTCCCCATAGAGAGACTTGATCTCAATTCTATGGTTCAGCATAAATTTGTTTCTTCTTGGGCTACTTAGAGTGAGTTACCGTATGAAATAGCCTTTGTCAAGAGTGGTTGGAGAGGGGGTAGATCTGAGAAAGTAGTCTCTTTGCCTGCACCTGCTTTGTTTAACTTTGATAACAGGCAAGGATGGTCGCTCACGGAGGAAGAACATGACACATACATGGCGGAGCTCTCCCAGCAAGAGGAGAATGTTGGAGAGGATGCCGAAGATGATTCGGTTCAGCCCTCCAATATGGGAGAGTCTTCATACCAGCAGCCCTCCTATAATTGGGGCGCTTCTTCTTCTTCATCGCGAGGGCCTGATTATGATCACTCCTACGATGACCCACCGGCTTGGGGTTACTACCCGCTGATACGTCGGAAACGTATCTATAATTTTTTATGTTCCATGCTTGTTTAGTATCTACTTTGCTTTTCTTTGTCCATACTTTGAGGTGCTTTTCATATGTTTTCTGGTACTAACCTATTAACAAGTTGCCACAGTGCGAGTTGCCTGTTTTCCGTTGTTTTTGGTTCCAGAAAAGCTAGTAAGGAAATATTCTCGGAATTGGACAGGAAAAAAGACAAAGTCAATATTTTATTGAGGAGAACACGGAGTCCAGAGGAGATAAGGAGGGGGCCACAGGGCGGCCGCACCCCCCAGGCACGGGCCTACCCTAGGCCACGCCTGGGCAAGGTGTGGGCCCCCTGGCCGCCTCCTAGCCTCGCCTCTTCGCCTATAAGAAGCCCTCGATGCCTAAACCCTAAGCACCTGATCAATATTCCACGAAACCGTCTGTAGCCGCCGCCACCATCGTCCCTAGATCGGAGGGGTCTGAAGCTCTTCCTGGCACCCTGCCGGATGGGAGATCATCCTGGAGGCCTTCTTCTTCATCATGCCAGCCTCCGGTATGAAGCGTGAGTAGATCCACCTTGGACTACGGGTCCATGTAGTAGCTAGATGGTTGTATCTCCTCCTTGTGCTTTCATGTCTAGATCTTGTGAGCTCCGTTCATGATCAAGATCTCATCTATTTGTAATCATGCATGTTGTGTTTGTGGGGATCCGATGGATATTGAGATTACTATGTTAGATTGATTAATGGTTTTGTCTTATTGATTCTATCATGTCTGTGTTGTTTGTGATCTTGCATGCTCTCCGTTGTTAGTAGCTATCTTGGCCAAGTAGTTGCTAGTGACTCCAAGAGGGGTATTTATGCTCGATAGTGGGTTCATGCCTCTATTTAATCAATGGAAGTGACAGAAATCTCTAAGGTTGTAGATGTGTTGTTGCCACTAGGGGAAAAAAACGGTCTCTTGTTCATGGAACAAGTGGATTATTTACCTTACACACTTTGCTTAAAGCAGTTGTCTGTTGCTTGAAACTTAATGCTGGAGGGGGTTCGGATGATAACCCAAAGGTGGACTTCTAGTCATAGATGCAGTTGGATGGCG
Source organism: Avena sativa (assembly GCA_916181665.1). Classification (NCBI taxonomy): domain Eukaryota; kingdom Viridiplantae; phylum Streptophyta; class Magnoliopsida; order Poales; family Poaceae; genus Avena; species Avena sativa. The sequence continues at coordinate 310,867,667 of OV702279.1, read as the reverse complement.
GTATATGTATCTTGTTGTATTGCCCAATCGAATCTCATAGGATATTTATGTCTAGTATTGCATTGTTATGCCTTGCTCAGTCATATCAATTGCATTGTTGTAATTTGTTTATCCAGCATGCCATGTTTGTTTATCTAAGGAGAAAACCTCTAGTGAACTATGGACCCCGGTCCAATCTTTACCATTGATACATCTTCCACTGTTACTGTATACTTGCTACAAACCACCATCACCTTCCACACCATACAGTTAATCCTTTGTTACAGCAACCGGTGAGATTGACAACCTCATTGTTAGTTGGGGCAAAGTCTTGAGTTTGTGGTGTGTAGGTTTCCACGTTGCTTGCAACACCTTTGAGACGTTTCCTTCCTCCTACTGGTTTGATAACCTCGGGTTTCTTACTGAGGGAAGACTTGTTGTGCTACATGACACCTTGCTCTTGGGGTTTCCCGACGAAGCGCTCTGAGGCGCCATCAACAAGTTTTCTAGCGTCGTTGCCAGGGAGGCTAAGGACGTCTTCACAAGGGGAGTCCTCATCAACCTTTCTCTTTACTTTATTTTTGGTTTGCTTAGTTTCTTTTGCTTGGTTTTGTTTGCCTCTTTTTATCAAAAACTCCAAAAAAATAGTTTATTTTGGTTTGCTTTCTCTTATTAAAAACACAAAAAAATTATTTTCTGCTCTAGCTGCTGCTGTTTTTGGCTTGCTCCACTTTTGCCAAAATGAACTCTGCTGAGAACACCAAGTTATGTGACTTCACTAGCACAAACAACAATGATTTCCTTAGCACTCCTATTTCTCCACCTGCTCCTGATGCTACCTTTTATGAAATTAAGCCTGCTTTGTTGAATCTTGTGATGAGAGAGCAATTTTCTGGTGCTTGTTCTGATGATGCTGCTTCTCATCTCAATAACTTTGTTGAACTTTGTGAGATGCAAAAGTATAAAGATGTAGATGGAGATATTATTAAGCTCAAGTTGTTTCCTTTCTCCTTGAGAGGAAAATCTAAAGAATGGTTGATATCCTTGCCTAGAAATAATATTGATTCTTGGATTAAGTGCAAAGATGCTTTTATTGGAAAGTACTACCCTCCTGCTAAGATTATATCTATGAGAAGTGATATTATGAAATTTAAACAGCTTGATAATGAACATGTTGCTCAAGCTTGGGAAAGAATGAAATCTTTGGTTAAGAATTGTCCCACTCATGGACTTACTGCTTGGATGATTATCCAGACTTTTTATGCAGGTTTGAACTTCTCTTCAAGAAACATGTTGGATTCAGCTGCTGGAGGTACCTTTATGACCATCACTTTGGGTGTTGCAACAAAACTCTTTGATAATATGATGGTTAATTATTCTGAATGGCACACTGAGAGAGCTCCATATGGTAAGAAGGTAAATTCTTTTGAAGAAACCTCCTCTTTGAGTGATAAGATAGATGTTATCATGGCTATGATTGTTAATGGGAAAGCTCCTTTAGATCCAAATAATGTTCCCTTAGCCTATTTGGTTGCTCAAGAAGAGCAAGTTGATGTGAACTTCATTAGAAACATCAATTTCAACAACAATGCATATAGGAATAATTTTGGTAGTAACAACAATTATAGGCCTTATCCTCCTAATAATGGCAATACCTATGGAAACTCCTACAACAATGCTAGAAGTGCCCCCTCTGAACTTGAAGTCATGCTCAAAGAATTTATTAGTAAACAAACCACTTTCAACAAGACTATGGAGGAAAAGCTTTTAAATGTTGAGAAAATATTTACTCTTTGTCTGAAGCACAGTCCTATCTGATTAATAAAATGGTTGCTAAACCTGAAACCATGGAAAGTACCTTTGCTGCTACTCATGCCATACAAGTTACCATTGATGAAAATGTTAGACTGTTATCTCAACTTCATGCTAAGTGGGAAAGGGAAGCTGAAATTGATAGAAACAATAGTGTGTGCACCATCACCACCACCCATATGGATGCCACTAAACCACAAGAAGTCCCTATTCCTCCTCCTACAATGCCCAAACCTAATGAGTCTGCTACTAATGATGTTAAGTTTGATTTCGATCTTGATGGTTGCAATATTTCTGAAGTGATTATGTTCTTACAAAAGCTTGCTAGAAGTCCTGATGCTAGTGATATGCAAGTTGCTTTCACCAAACATATTACAGATGCTCTTTTAAGATTAAGGAAGAGAAGTTAAAACACAAAGCTTCTATTCCTAGGAAAGTAGAAGATAGTTGGGAACCCATTATTAATATGCAAGTGAATGACTTTGATCTCAAAGCTTCATGTGATCTTGGTTCTAGTATCTCTATTATGCCTAGGAATATTTATGAAATGCTTGATTTGCCACCTTTGGAAGATTGTTATTTGGATGTCCCACTTAATGATAATGCTAAGAAGAAACTCATGGGGAGTGTTAATGATGTTCTCATTATGGTTAACAATGCTTATGTCCCTGTTGATTTCTATGTTTTGGATGTTGAATATAATGCTTCTTGTCCTATTACTTTGGGAAGACCTTTTCTTAGAACTGTTGGTGCCATCATTGATATGAAAGAAGGCACCATTAAATACCAATTTCCATTCAAGAAAGGTATTGAACACTTCCCTAAGACGAGAGAGAAGTTGCTTTTTGCTCCTCTTTGAAAGCAAGGTTTGATGTTAATGCTTCTTCATTTGAAAATACTTGATTTCTTCCTTCCTGTGCCTAACTTAAAGGCGTTAAAGAAAAGTACTTGTTGGGAGATAACCCAAGAGTTTTCTTGAGTCTTGGAAGTTATTACTTCAGTAATTACCTCTCCTTATACTTTTTGTTTGCTTTTTGTGCCAAGAATGACCTCTATTGAGAGGGAAGTAAGATTTGGGGAGTTGCTGTCCCGAAACAGATTTCTATCCTCCACCATAAAAATTCGTGAGGAGTCTCTGTAAGTCGGATTAAGCTGAAAATTTACAAATAAATCCCCCAGTATTTTTTTACACAAATACAGTGGGGAAGTCCCCCACTATGTCATTTTCATAAAACCTTTACACACTTACAAGCTGGGGAGCATTGGGATGCTCCATGTTCTGATGCAAGCTACAGATTACAAAGTGTCCAACCAGGCAATCATACCCTGAACTAGGTTGGGTTTAACCCTATGTCTAATGTCCTGTACAGAGAGTTTGTATATAGCATAACATTGCTCACTGCTTCTTTGCACCTAATCAAAAATAATCTGGTTTCTGTGTGACCAAATACTCCAACACCCTGCAATCATTGACATTTTGAAGTAGTGGTTTGTGGACCTTCCTCTGGTATCTAGGATTATATCAATTAGCCCTAGATCCAAGTTCCATTCCTCTCCCAGGGTCCAGCAGAAGTTCCTGTTGAAATCACATTCAAAGAAGAGATGATCTGTAGTCTCCTTGATGTTGTCCTCACATAAGACACATGTATAGTCCTCAAGGTGAAAATTCTTTCTTTGGAGGAGGTCTCTAGTATTTAGTCTGTCCCGCATCATCAGCCAGAAGAAAAATTTATGCTTTGGTAAACATGGTGATTTCCATAGCCATTTATATGGGGCGGGTGCCTCTGGTGCTTTGATGATCTGGTCATATACCTTTTGGTGGAGAAAGTACTGCCTCCCCATGAGAAGCACCACATGTCAGGTGAATTTATATTCCTGTTGTTGTTGACCATGGACTTAAGATCCTCAAGTTGCTCAGCAGCAGTAATGGATAGGGGCAACTAGAAAAGATTGTAACCATTTTCAGCTATGGTGCAGGCTGCTCTGCTAAGACTGATTCTGCCATTTTTTGACAAAAGAGAAGAGTTGAGGAAATTTTATTATGAGTGGGGTTGAGTCAATCCATTTATCATACCATAGCAGTGTACTAGTGCCATTTCCATCTTCAATTCTGGCCATGTCTTTGAATTCTGGTAGGAAAGATAAGTAGTTTCTCCACCAAAAGGAGCCTTTGTTGGATTCTTTGTCAGGTAATGCACCATTGCTGTAATATTTCTGCCAAATCAGATTAACCCATGGTATATCCATGCCATTGTAAAATTTAAACAAGTTTTTCATTATAAGAGCCTTATTGTGTTCTTTGAGATTAAGTATGCCAAGCCCACCAGCTTTCTTGCTTAAGCAAACTTTATCCCATTGAACCAAACATTTTCCTCTCTTCTCAATATCCTTACCCTGCCATAGGAAAGTTCTGGCAGTCTTGTCCACATGATCAATGTGAGTATAGTGCATTTTCATTGCACACATAATGTGATTTGGCATAGCAGATATGACAGACTTTATAACAATTACTCTGGAGCAATGTGATAGAAGGTTTGATATTCCAGCCAATCTCTTATCAACTTTGCTGATCATAGGAGATAGGTCCTCAACACTGGGTTTTGTGGTGCCCATGGGTAGGCCCAGGTATGTGAATGTCAAAGCTTCCACTTTACAACCAAAAATGCCAGCCAAACTGTCCATCTTTTCAGGTGAAGTGTTGATAGGAATCATGGATGACTTGTGATAGTTGATCCTTAATCCAGTGGCTTCTGTGAACTTCTTTAGTAGGTCTTTTAGTTTGCACAATTGTTCTGCATCAGCAGGAAGAATCAAAAGAGTGTCATCAGCATATTGTAGTATGGGGTAGTTCTGTCCATATGAGTTGTCTATAGGGAGTGAAAGCTCTTCATTCTGACAGGCATGATTCACAATGATATGTAGCAGTTCAGTAGTGGCCACAAATAGTAGAGGTGAAAGAGGGTATCCTTTTATCACCCCTCTTTTGCAGGCAATATTCTTCCCAGGTACACCATTTAGAATAACAGTTGTGGAAGCACTATACAAAATATTCCTGATCCAGGATATGAATTTGTCACTGAATCCAAATTTCTTGAGCATGGTGAGTATAGCTTTGTATTCAACCATGTCAAAAGCTTTTTCAAAGTCAAGTTTTAGGACGATGATCTCTTTCTTTGACTTGTGACATATATGGAGATATTCAAAGGCCCATGCCAGGCAGTCTTGTATAGTTATAGTTTTAATGAATCCATATTGATTTTTGCTAACAATGGGGATGATTACCTTCTGGACTCTATTACAATCAGTTTAGTGATGACTTTGAGTGCCATGCTGACAAGTGAAATGGGTCTGAAGTCAGAGGGTTTACAGGGATTTTGTCTTGGGTATGAGAGTGATGTAAGCAGTGTTAATACTATGTATGTCCAAAGAGCCATAGTAGAATTGTTCACATAGTCTGTAGAACTGGTGTTTGATAATGTGCCAGTATTTTTTCATAAACATGCCATTAAATCCATATGGTCCTGGAGATTTATCAGGGGGCATATGCTTTATGATATCATCAATTTCCTCGTGGGTGAAAACAGCATCAACTTCAGAAAGGTCATGTGGAGTGATCATGTCATCAAGCTCAAACTGCATATGGGTGTCAATGGATATACCCAGCCTCTCTTTAAATGAGCTCCAAAGTAGGGCAGCTTTTTGCTCATGTTCAACAAAAGTTACACCCTGATCACTGATTAAAGAAAAGATAAAGTTCTGTCTATAGCTTCTGGTGGCTATAGAGTGGAAGAACTTGGTGTTTTCATTACCAAGTTTGGCCCATCTAATATTAGCCATTTTCCTCCAATATAGTCTTTTGACTTCAAGCATATTGTATAGATGATTTTTAACAATACTTCTGAAGTTTTTCTCCTGGATTGTAAGTAATCTCTGTTCCTCAAGTCCATCAAGGAGAGAGAGGTCAAAATTGCAATTATCAATGATTTTTGAGAGGTTTGATAGATTTCTGCTCCATTTTTTGATGCCATGTCTGAGGCTTTTGAATCTGGCAGCTAGGTCTTTTGCTTCATTTTTGTAAGCTCGTTTGTTGATCCAACAGCTGTTCACAATCTCAGCAAGACCCTCAAATTCCATCCAATATTCCTCAAATCTGAAAATTTTGGATCTTGGTATGTCAGTACCAATACTAATAATTATGGGTATGTGATCAGACCCTAATCTAGCCATAGAGGTGGCAATAGTATTAGGATATTCAGTGGTCCATTTATGTGATGTGAATATCCAATCTAGTTTCTCAAGTAGGGGTTCTGTTTGCATGTTAGACCAGGTGAATGCTCTCCCTTTTAGTGGAATTTCCTCAAGGTCATGTTCCTGGATGATAGCATTGAAATTATGGATGTTAGTGATGTTGCCCCCAGGTCTGTTCCTGTCTTCAGTGCTTCTAATCATATTGAAATTACCCATAACAATACAAATGTCCAAAGCAGATGAGTCCAGATGCATAAACCAGTTAGTGAATTGTTGCCTTCCTTCACTTGTGCATGGTGCATAAATGTTGGTAAGATACCAAGTATGTGATGTCAGGTTGCAATCAAATTTGACAGTCATATGGAAGTGTGATTGGCTAATAATCTGACCATTAAATTGTGCACCATTCTAGATGATAATATGCCCACCAGAGTTACCCAAAGATCGTCTAGGGCAGAATTTTTTGATGTAGCTACTATCAAAGTGTTCCCTCTTTGTTTATTGTAAACATATAATGTTGCAGTTACTTTGGTTAATCTTATCTGCCAGATCATCACACCTTTCCTGTGAATTGATGCCTCTAATGTTCCAGTCCATGATATATATTGCTCTATTCATGATCACCATGTTGATAAGTAGTGTTTGGGTGCCAGGTACTGGCAGACTTAATCAGATACATTACAGGTGCAACAGGCCATGAGGTTAAGGACTAGATAACTGGAGGAACATAAGTGGAAATGGGAGAACCAAATAACAGAGATGATAAATGCTGGCAGATAAGTGTGCTCAAGCACAGGTTTACAAGATCATTACAACCAAAGATAGATATAAATGTGCCATGCGATATATAAAGTTGGTCCAAATAATAAATAAGTCTAATACAATAATATTTGAGATAGTTTAAATAGGAAAGTAGCTAATATAGATAACAGTGCAGCATCTGCCCCTGCACTTGGACATCCTTGGACAGTGATTACACATTATCATTTGACATGTCCATGTTCAGGTTATCTTCAGATCCCTAGGAGGTATCTGACAGAAGCCAGTCCTAATTGCTTGGATGGTGTCAATTGGAAGAGCAAGTGGAGAGGCTTTGTCATTTTCAACCACAATGGCTTCAAAGTGTCCAGACGGGTTCTGTGCAGCCATCTTGGAACTCTCAGCATAATCACCTGCAGCCTTCTGGTTCTTGAAGCCAGCATTGAGGCTGGCAATCCTGTAGCTTATACTCACATATTTAACTGTGTTGGGTTCAGGCTTCTTGCGCTTGGAACTAGGAAAGTTTGCAGGTTTAGGGATCATTGCAATCTCACTGTCAGAACCCTCAGACTGGGCAGGGAGGGGTATGAAGCTCTTGCTTGATGACATGTTTAGTGGTGTAGCAGATTGATAGTTGGGGTTGACAGTGGAAATCTCCAGTATGTACTTGACAGCATTGTCCATGTCATCAACTTCAGTAATCTTCACCGTGGCACCAGTGATGCTACTGCCAGCCAGACTGGGGATATGAACATGGTCCTCTCCCATGAGACTGGTGAGCAGCAGGGCTAGATTGCTGACAGGGTCAATGGCTTCATTGTTGTTGTGTGGCACAGGCATATCAGGCTGCATGGGGGGGGTTGAGGCTCAATGATAGCAGCATCAGGTACAGCATGTGCCGGAGCAGCAGGTGCAGCATGTGCAGCATTACCCATAGTAGCATCCATGGGTGCAACATTCATCTAAGTAGGTACAGCATTGCCTTCAAAGTCTTGGTTAAACTGGTTATCATGCCAGAATCCATGGTGCACCAGAGGTAAAGGATGGGGATTTCCACCATTTGGTGGCAGTGGGTCTTCATCACCAGCATTGCCTCCTAGCATAGTAGTGGACAATAGGACCATAGGGCATGTCCATGTGTCACCACTGCCATCATCTGCTACATTTCTTCCAACTACAGTGTTGAGAGGTAAGGTGTCAACATTGTGAGCACGAAATTTGACCAGGATCCTAGCTCTGTTAGACAGATCGTTGTTCCATACAAGGAATCGACCACATGGGGTAAATGTGCGCATCACAGTCTCACGATCCCAAAGCTGCTGAGGATAGTTGAGTAACATGAAGCAAACATCATGTGTAAAAATAGTAGAACGTCGATTGATGCCACTATCCTCATTCACAATCCTAAGCACACTGTCACCTATGTGGTAGGGACTACCTCCAACTGCAGCATCTCTATCTGTGAATATAGCAAAACGAAAGAGTGTTGATCCCATGGCGCACTTAGATGTACTCCTAACTTGCAGACCAAGACCATGGAGGAACTCACCAATAATGGCCACCGTGCCAATGAAATCCGCAGCCTCAGGTTTAGGTGTCAGGGTCACAATCGCCCATTCATCCGCATACAAAGGTGCATCACCGCCCAGGAACACGTAGCCTCTCTGAGTACGCAATGGTCCGGGTGGTGGAGCATGCATACCCGCAGGGACGTGAGGGTTAGGATCGACGAGGTAGTTCGCCATTGTTGTGCCAAGGGTGCGCGGTGGAGCTTGGGGATGATGCGGTGGTAGGGTTTTTGTTGGGGAAGACAGGAGAAACAGGGGAGGCATAGATGGCGATGAAGGAGGCGTTATCCGGGTGGTAGGTAAACCAGGGTTTGTTTTACGCTGATAAATCCGCGTTTTGGTTTTCAATGCGAGACAATATCGGGCAATGTGACTATAATTATAGCACTTTCGGCATCGCACAGGATTGGTGCAGGCCTGGGTTAGGTGCATATTCTACGCTAGGCATCTAGAGCATTTAAACTGATGTGATATTGACCCATTGATGCGATCAGAATTCGAAACGGCATGCGAGATATTTGGGGTATGAACTTTTGAAAAATAACGTGTCTCATGACCATTTCTCTGTGACCATGGAGATGCATGCTCGATCCGATTTTGGTGATCATCTGAATTAATGCTAGATGATGCAAGATAAGTGGTATGTGCAACCGATTTTGCGAATGATCTCTTAGGCCCGATAGGTACATTGTTTGCACCAGATAGGACATGATCATGTTTAGTAGAGTGATACCGAGTGGGGTGTTTACCTTGATCAGTCAGCCTTGTGTTCCTTTTGGATCGAACCATAGTCCAAGCATTGTCTTGTTCAGCATACCAAAGTTGTTCTTCTCGTTGCCAGTTGGGACCTCCATTGCTCCATAAATCAAAATAACAGATGAAATTCTCAGATTTATAAGATCTCATCTTGACTATAAGGAGCCCAACATCTTTGGAGCAAACAGCAAAGATGTATGTACGGTCATGTAAAGGAGATACTCTGATCGTGTCCCAGTCAGCTCCCAAGCATGCCGAGATAGCATGGCACACATTAACCGTGGAGATTTCCAATTTGGATCGGCCAAATGAGATCACCAGGGAGAAACCAGACATAGGGGAGATCGGGTGAACAGGAGTAGAGAACATGTTACTAACCTTGGCCGCAAAGGCCTGGCCATGTGATCGATCCAGTGGGTGGATCATCGTCGGTAGATCCATGAGATGGGATGGTGGGGTTTTAGCGTGTGGGGAGTAAGATGATTGGATTGGATCAATGGTTTCGTGGCCGGAGATGTGAGATAACCAACGTTGGGGCTACGGGAGAGGGGAGGGGGAGGTGGTGGAAGCCATTGTGTTATCTGACTCCTTCCGTCCTAAATCCCCCAGTATGTTAGCTAACTTTTGTTAGTTCGACACTTTTTGATTTGAGTAACAGAAGGTCTTCGAAAAATCGGTTTCTACCTACTGGTCTGTTTTGACAGATTTCTTTGCATTTGCTTCTTATTGATTCCTTTTGGGGTTCTTTTTGGGAAATTAGGCTTTTTGAGGGAGTTGCTACAGTAGCTTGTGTTTTTAGTGAAAGTTTTGTTGTTCTAAATCTAAACCTAAGGGTCTATTATCTTTTGAATTCACTAATGTTGCTAATGAAGATTGTGTGCAGTTTTGTATGAAGAAAAAATTTCAGGTGTAGAGAGAGAATGATGTAATGAGATGAAGAATGGACAAAAGCTCAAGCTTGGGGATGCCACCCCGGTGTCACCCCAAGAAATATCCAAGGGGTACAAGCGTCAAAGCTTGGGTTTAAAGGAGCTCGGGTCTTTCTAGACACTTCATTTTTATTGTTTCATGCACTGTTGTGTTGTTCTTGGAGCATCTTAGTTTTCGTTTGCTTTGCTTAGTTTGCTCAGTTTGCTTGAATAAAGTACTTTGGACCCCGTTCTCGTTGTGTTGTTTCAAATAAGTTGATTGGTGTTGGAAAGGAGTAGAAAGTTCTTGCTTGAAAGTGCAGGAGGAGCTTGCATTGACTGTGACTTAGACTTTAGCATGGCATGCTAGGTGTTGTTTTGACCTTATACTTAGTGATTATTGTTGTAGCATGATTTGTTCCAAACAATTGGGATTGCTTAGTGTGCCTTGAAGGAATCATGTGTTGTTTTAGCATGCAAAAGCATAGTATTGTGGTATTCTCCTTTGATGCTTTGTTTGGGTTGACTTGGCACATGCTCACACCATGTTATGATTATGAACAATTCACGATAGCCTCTATGATAATTTAGTCCTTGACTTGTAGTACCACTCTATGCTTTGGTTAGTAATGTTTTGTCGCTCTGCATGATTATGGCCATTATTGCTCTCTTAGATGGTTGCTCCCAGTCTTTTGCTAGCCTCCACTTGTATGAGTAAGATCTACTCATGCTTCCAACTCCCAAGAAACCAAGTTATTCCAAAGTGTCCACTATAAATTCCTATGCATGGTGTGTTACACCATTCCAAGTATATTCTTGTTTTCAGCTATCTTCCAATTAAAAAAGTATTTTTTTATATGAAAACTTAGTGATTAAAGCCCTCACGAACTTGATGGCACACTTTATATTCCTTGCCCCTAATAAACTTGAACCATTGTGTCATCTATGTTGTATATGCTTGCACTTATACGTTGGAATTAGCAGAACCATGCTGTCATGGGGAACGTTTTCAACATTGCACTTGTACTTTGTACACAGTTGATATCATGCTCTTTTGTCTATGGATGTCGCCGGTGTGAAATAAAGAGGGATCTTGTAAGTCCATGGACTTATATATTTTGTGTTAGAGAAACGCCTGGGCCGCTAGCCTAAGCCATGCCTAATCATGGTGGAAACTTGCAGCATCACCATAATGAGCATTCTCTGAAGCATCCTCAATAAAAATCTATGCACATAGTAAATAAAAAGATCGCTGAGATGCTCATTGTCTGCTTGCCTTGTCATTTTGGTTATGGGATAGCTCATGTACCATGTGCAAGGGGTACCCCGTTGGCGGTTCTCTATGATACACATGTACTTACTATGACAAGAACTTACAGGTGACCAAAGTTGAGTAGCATGTGGTGTGGCCCTCGTATTCAAGCGACATGAGATTGCCAAATTATACTTTGTCAAGCATATACTCCATCTTTGTTCACTTTAACCTTAATCACTTCAAGATGCTTATGATAGGGGCAATGAGGGCTAAAAGCTAACAAGTACCATAATTTTTGGAAGCTCTTTTTGAAACTTGAAATCCCTGCTTCCCTTTATGAAGGGCTTTTCTTCCACCATTATATTGAGTCTCCACCTTCTACCTTTAGGCACCACTAAGAGAGCATAGTTGTCATTATTAGTTCTATGTGCAGTGTCCCAAAGCTTATTGATTAATGCATATTATTGATATTGCTTGTTCTTGTGCTACTTGTATCTAGTCACTCTTATGAACATTGAAGGTGTCCTATGCATCTATTTGCTACTCTATGAGGGACAAGCTGAATGCCACTATGCCATGTTTTCTGTATGTGAAACAAACAAACATTTTTTTTCAATGCATGTTATTCATGATCTTTGTTTGTAACATTTCATGTTGCATGCATAGTTCTTTGATCCCAGCTTTCAATGCTTGCAAATGGTTTGATCTTGGTTTTGATGGTGCATGTCACCTCAAAAATTATTCTTTTATCACTTACCTACTCGAGGACGAGCAGGAGTTAAGCTTGGGGATGCTTGATACGTCGGAAACGTATATATAATTTTTTATGTTCCATGCTTGTGTAGTATCTACTTTGCTTTGCTTTGTCCACACTTTGAGGTGCTTTTCATATGTTTTCTGGTACTAACATATTAACAAGTTGACACAGTGTCATTTGCCTGTTTTCTGATGTTTTTGGTTCCAGAAAATCTAGTAAGGAAATATTCTCGGAATTGGATGGGACAAAAGACAAAGTCAATATTTTATCGAGCAGAACACGGAGTCCAGAGGAGAGACGGAGGGGGCAGAGGGCGGCCGCACCCTCCCAGGCACGAGCCCACCCTGGATGCGCCTGGGCAGGGTGTGAGCCCCCTGGCCGCCTCCTAGCCTCGCCTCTTCGCCTATAAGAAGCCCCTAATGCCTAAACCCTAAGCACCCAATCAATATTCCACGAAACCGTCTGTAACCACCGCCACCATTGTCCCTAGATCGGAGGGATCTGAAGCTCTTCCTAGCACCCTGCCGGAGGGGAGATCATCTCGGAGGCCTTCTTCTTCATCATGCCAGCCTCCGGTATGAAGTGTGAGTAGTTCCACCTTGGACTACGGGTCCATGTAGTAGCTAGATGGTTGTATCTCCTCCTTGTGCTTCCATGTCTAGATCTTGTGAGCTCTGTTCATAATCAAGATCTCATCTATTTGTAATCATGCATGTTGTGTTTATGGGGATCCTATGGATATTGAGATTACTATGTCAGATTGATTAATGGTTTTGTCTTATTGATTCTATCATGTATGTGTTGTTTGTGATCTTGCATGCTCTCCGTTGTTAGTAGCTATCTTGGCCAAGTAGTTGCTAGTGACTCCAAGAGGGGGTATTTATGCTCGATAGTGGGTTCATGCCTCTATTTAATCAAGGGAAGTGACAGAAATCTCTAAGGTTGTAGATGAGTTGTTGCCACTAGGGGGAAAACAACGATCTCTTGTTCATGGAACAAGTGGATTGTTTACCTTACACACTTTGCTTAAAGCAGCTGTCTGTTGCTTGCAACTTAATACTGGAGGGGGTTCGGATGATAACCCAAAGGTGGACTTCTAGTCATAGATGCAGTTGGATGGCGGTCTATGAATCTTGTTGTATTGCCCAATCGAATCTCATAGGATCTTTATGTCTAATATTGCATTGTTATGCCTTGCTCAGTCCTGTCAATTGCCCTGCTGTAATTTATTTACCCAGCATGCCATGTTTGTTTATCTAAGGAGAACACCTCTAGTGAACTATGGACCCCTGTCCAATATTTACCATTGATACATCTTCCACTGTTACTGTTTACTTGCTGCAAACCACCATCACCTTCCACACCCTACAGTTAATCCTTTGTTACAGCAACCGGTGAGATTGACAACCTCACTGTTAGTTGGGGCAAAGTCTTGAGTTTGTGTTGTGCAGGTTTCCACGTGGCTTACAACACCTTGGAGACGTTTCCTTCCTCCTACTGGTTCGATAACCTTGGTTTTTTACTGAGGGAAGACTTGCTGTTGTGCTGCATCACACCTTGCTCTTGGGGTTTCCCGATGAAGCGCTCTCAGGCGCCATCACCCGCTATATTGATTGATCTCCACTTAGGCCAAAAGCCTAAGCTTGGGGGGAGGTATACCGATATCACACTCATATATATATATCATGCTTCGTTGGTTCTTTGTATATCCATGTTTCGCTTTCGTTTTAGTTTTTGTTTCTGCTCTCCCAAAACACAAAAAGACCCAAAAAAAAAATTTGTTTCTCTTTCTTTGTTTCTTTGGTTTTTAGCTTTGGTTTGCTTTAAGAAAAATCCAAAAGATTTTGCTTTGAGTGCTTGCTTTTAAAAATCAAAAACCCAAAAATATTTGTCGTTCTTCTTTGGTTTTGTGAAGTTCGTTGCAGGGTTCAGCGGTCCTCAGTGGAGTTTGGTTTCATGTTATTATTCAAGCCACACAAGTGAAAGGCAATATTGATGATTAACGACAACTCGAGGTGTGGCAAGAGGCTGGTAACAAACTCTATTTGTTTTCATTTTTGTACATATACTCATCATTGTGGATGTGCTTAGTATGTTCATGTAGGGTGTATGTTATTATTGGATGCTTAGTAGTTCTTGCTCTCTTATGATTAGCTCCAACTTGCTAATAGTTTGTAGCATGTCACATGAATGTTTGCTTGCATTGTTCTATTCATAACTTGGTATGACATTGTGGTATCCTCCTCTGACTGTCTCATTTGAATCGACTTGGCACATGCTCACGCATGCATATGACTGGACCAAAGTCAGTTAAGCCTCGATGATTTATTTTGCCTTAGAGTTCTTGCATCACTTTTATGCCATAATTAATTCTATTTTGGTGCAAGCATGATTATGACAGTTATTGCTCTCTCATTTGTCCCTCCCTTTCTTTTTCTAGCCTTCACTTGCACTGAGTATGAGCTCTACATGTGCATCCAACTCCCCAAAACCAAAATTGCCAAAAAAAAGTGTCCACCATACCTACCTACTAGCATCATTTGCTATTCCGTGCATATTCATTATGCCTCGTTTTTCTTCCAAATAAAATGTTTGTCTATTTTGAGAAAGTTAGTTAGTAATGCTCTCACAAACTTGAAGGCACACTTTATTTTCTTGCACTTAATAAGCATGAACCATTGTGACTGCCCATGAAACTTATATGCTTGCAAATTATACGCTGGGAGTTAGCAGAATCGTGTTGTCACAGGGAATGCTTTCAATACTTGTAAATATATACCCAGTTGATATCATGCTCTTTTGTTTACGGATGTCGTCGGTGTGAAATAAAAAGGGAGCTTGTAAGTCCATGGAGTTATGTATATGTGTTAGAGAAACGCCTGGGCCGCTGGCATAAGCCATGCCTCATCATGGTGGAAACTTGCAGCATCACCATAGTGAGCAATCTATGAAGCTTTCTTCTTATATATATAAAAGAGAGACGGACATAAAATAAGAAAGAGAGAGAAAAGCACCATTTTCCCATGGTAAATAAGAAGATTGCTGAGATACTCATTGTCTGCTTGCCTTGTCATTTTGATATGGGATAGCTCCTGTATCATGGGGCAAGGGGTACCCCGTTGGCGGTTCTATATGATACGCATGTATTAACGATGACAAGAACTTATCGGTAACTAAAGTTGAGTAGCATGAGGAGCGCCCTCGTACTCAAGGGACATGAGATTTCCAGTTTATGGTTTGTCAAGCATATAACTCATATTAGACCTCACTTTCACCTTAACCATTTTAAAGATGCCCATGATAGGGGCAATGAGAGCTCAAAGCTAATGAGTACCATACTTTCAGCATTTGGAAGCCTTTTAAACTTTTCAAAACCTTTTCACTTCCTTGTTGAGTCACCACTTATTCTATGAGCACCTTCTTGAGAGCATAGTTGTCATTCTTAGTGTAATATGCTTGTCTCAAAACTTGGTTAATTATGTCATAACTTTGATGCTTGTATCTTTGATATATTTACTTCTAGTCTTCACTTGAACTTCAGAGGTGCCTTGGCATTTATGTTTTGCTCCACAATCAAAGGCAAGCGAGATACCACTCTATCATACCTTCTTATGAGCATTGCAATGTTGCTTATGTTTATGTTTCATGCTACTTATTATTATTGTGTTGGAATCTCTTCATAGCTTGCAATGACTATTGAGTAGACTTAGTTGCATACTCATTATTATGAATTGTATAAGTATTGATCATGTGTTTAGAATATTTACATCATATGAAGCAAATGTGTTCGTGAAAGTTTCTTTTATCGCACTCAGTTTTCAACTAAATTGCTTGAGGACAAGCAATAAGCTAAGCTTGGGGGAGTTGATACATCCAAAACGTATCTACTTTCCCGAACACTTTTACTATTGTTTCTTCTCTAAACTTGTGTGATTTGGATACAACTAACACAGACTAACGCTGTTTTCAGTAGAATTGCCTTGGTGTCTAGTTTTTGTGCAGAAAATCAACTTTCAGAAAAAATCCCAGAAAATATGCCAAAACTCATATTTTACCAGAAGACTCCAGGAGCCAGAAGATGAGACAAAGGAGGGCCACGAGAGGCCCACACCCCTTGGCCACGCGGGCCAGCCCAGGCCGCGCCTAGGAGGGGTGTGGCCGTCTCGGGCACCCCCTCAGCCTCCCTCTTAACCTACTTAAAGCCTTCTGGCCTAAAAACTTCAGGGGGTTCGGCGTTTTTCCAGAAGGAGTTCCGCTGCGCTGCCACCGCCATAATCCGTGATTCGGAACCAGAAACTCTGTTTGGCACCTGCCGGGACGAGGAATTGGAGGAGATCATCGCCATCATCATCACCGACGCCTCTCCATCGACCATCCATGTTGCCCCCATCCATGAGTGAGTAATCCCCCCTGTAGACTATGGGGATGGTAGGGATTGGTTAGGATCTATCATGTAATCGAATAAGATTGTTAGGGCATGGTGCCTAGTATCTTTGTTAGTGTTATTTGACTTTGTTGCAACTTGTTGTGCTTAATGTTTGTCACTAGGGCCCGAGTGCCATGATCTCAGATCTAAACATGTTATTGATTCATTATGATTGTATTGTTTGTGCTCTTATCTGCAAGTTGTGTACACATATCATTGTCCGGAACCAAAGGCCCCGAAGTGACAGAAATTGGGACAACCGGAGGGGATGACTATGATGTGAGGATCACATGTGTTCATGGAGTGTTAATGCTTTGCTCCGGTACTCTATTAAAAGGAGTACCTTAATTGCCAGTAGATTCTCTTGAGGCCTCGCTGCAATTGGTTGGCATGACAAAAGATGTTGTGCAAGTTATCATTGTGAGCACGTATGACTATATATGAAACACATGCCTATGATTGTTTAGTGCTTAGATGCTTTATCTTATTTATCTGCAAATGCCCTAGATCTTGAAGTTATATGAATAGTCTCGTCCATGCAACGCCCGTCCATGTATCCATATGCCTACCGCACTCAGATCCTACTGTTTGCTACTATTGTTACTATTGCCTTTGTTTCACTGCTGCTGTTACTTTGTTGTTCCTACTGTAAAACTGTTGCTACTGATAAACTACTGTGAGCAAGACTATTTTCAGGTGCAACTGAATTGATAACTCAATTGTTAAGGCTTATAAGTATTTTTGGGCTCTCTTGTGTCGAATCAATAAATTGGGTTATACTACCCTCGAAGACTATTGCGATCTCCTATACTTGTGGGTTGTCAATAGCCAATCTTATAGTCAACTCTATTGTATAAGCTAGCTCTTGATGACATGGCAACTTCGTATAGCCCGCTTGCTAGTTACACTATTGTTCTTACTCTTATGTTATTCAATTTATCTCTCTTCTTATTAATTGTTTGTCATATTTTTTTTGTCTAGTTGGTGCATGTTATCACCTATGTTACTTTCACTATAAGCAGGCCCCAAAAATCTAGAGGCCCCCCAGTATATACGTATATAGCCCACATATATATACTATTCCATGTGCAATTTTAGGCCCATACCGAAGTTCTCTGGCGTACATATTCCACACAGCAGCTGGGCGATTTTTTTCTGAAGCCTTTCCCGATCCGAGACGGAGCAGGAACCGCGTGACTCGCTGAGGCCGAGGCGTCGCTGGCTTGCGCTCCTTGCCTACTCGACTTTGATCGACCGGGTTGGGATCGAATACACTGTCTTGAACTCCTGATCGATTCGAGTCTGAGTATAATCCCAATTCAGCTGAACCTCTCCTCCTCTCCGCTTACAAAAGACACTGATCGGGAAGGCCGGAAGGGAATCAATCAACAGATCGATTTTTACAACAGAATGACGACGATTCACGCCCCGCCGGTGTCTTGCGAAATCGCCCAAGGCCAATCAATTTTAAGCCGTCTACCCCCAATAGTCCAATAGATCGACTCAGTTTCTTGGTCTCCCGACACCCCAACTGAAGACGTAAAAGCTCAATCCAACAAGGCAATCAAGGTTTGTTGAACTTCTGTTAACTTATCTGCGCTATTGCCAAGTTATAAACTTCCTCCGACCTAAATTAGTTCACTTTAGTTTTGTCTATATTTTGATTTATTTAACACTAAAACAAGTCCAGATACATTCGAATCTAGACAAATTTGAGTCAAATAAGGGGTCGGAGGGAGTACTTATATTAGTGTATTATTTTAATTCATTCAACTTACATATTGTTTTGTTTATAAAACAGGATAATCATGTCTACTAGAAAGTATGATTCCGGTGCTACAAAACGTGAAAAGAAAAGAAGACTAGAAGCCGCAACTCAATCTCAAAGGGGTGCTCTTGATAGATTTATTGTAAGGGATTCTCAAGTTAATTTTGAAAATGAAACTCCACGCAGTAATATTGATGATGTCCATGGTGATGATGAAGTATTGATCGAGGATCAGATTGTTCATGAAAGTGATGATCCTAATATTGACGACGAAAGTGGTGATCCTAATATTGGCGAGGAAACTGGTGATCCTAATATCAGTGATGATCCTAATATTGACGATGAAGGTAACAATAATAATATTGCCGATGACATCAATAATTCTTTTCATATGAGTATATTTTATCCAAGAACTTGGGATGGGCTTGATAAAAAAATGATCGATATTTTGGTGCAAAAGGGTCCTAAAAGAGACTTCTATTGAGCATGGTCCTAAAGATAAATTATCTAGAAGATTTTCTGCAGCATCATACAATAGCACTTGAAAATGATATCCTAAAGGAAATTAATTATGAAGATATAATTGAAGATTTGATTTCAAAAAATACATGGCGGATGTTGCTTTTTAGTAGAAATTGAGGTTATTTTATTGCTCCTTAGAAGAATTAATGTTTTATTTCTACGTATTGTATGAAATAACACATATTGCATTTATACAATCAAGTGAAATTATGTTTCACTTTTATTATTGTGTAAAATAAATAAATTATGGGGCCTTATTTTAGGTTTTGCACAGGGGCTCCGAATTTCTGGGGACGGCCCTGACTATAAGGCTGGTCATAGTGGTAGTATCATACTACTAGTATCACGCATATGATACTAGTGTATGATACTATCTCCATAGTGCATTGTATCATATGGTAGTATCATACTAGTACTATATTCAATAATTTATACAATCTTAATATAAAATTGTGTACAAGATTTATTTGTATAAGGATTTTCTAGTTTTACGTGTTATGATACAGTACCTACCTATGATACTCTAATCATCTCTTTCTTCATTAATTATTATGCCACATCATATTTTTGCCAACATGGCATGTATGGTACTAGCTATAATACTTCTACTAGGACCAGCCTTAACCACATCGTTTTCTAGAATACACCCTCGAAGCAAGGTGTACTCCCTCTCAAGATAGATGTTAAAATTTGGATAAATTTAGATACTATTTAATATATAGGTTTATTTAAATTTTAAAAAAACTAAGACATCTATTTTAGAACGGATGGAATTAAACATGGTCAGTGCAGTTAATTGCTTTATTTTTTTCTAGGAACAATATGAAAATCTTCGTCAATCCTAGTTGGCCAACAATTCCTACCTGCCTAGTAAAGCATTGCGCAAGATTGAGACCGGTGCTCGGAGAGAAATCGCACGGCTGAGGTTTGCGTCGAAAGTTTCGAGGTTTGGCTACCGATCACCTGAAAAAGAGAACCACGAGCGAGTAAACGAAAACGACCAGCCCGCGTTCGCGTCCCACTCAGATCAGATCACGATGAGGTCCACGACCTCCACAAGAAAGTTGATCCACCGTCGCATGCATTTTTACATTGACCGGAACCTAAATAAGCTCTTCAAAACGGAAGTCAAGTCAAGTCAAGAGTCAAGACCACGACGCGCACAGGCGACGTGGGATCTATGTGCGCGGGGAGATTTGGCAAAATGGCCACTTCCTAACCACCTCTCTACAAAGAGCATCTCTAGTAGATACCAGGAAATCGCAAATCAAAAAACGTGTTCTTAGATCGCGTTCGAGCTAATTTTTACTCAAAAAACACGATGGGGCCAGAACAAAAACCAGAAATTCGAACTGTAAACACGAGATTTTTGAATATTCGCGGGGATTTTAAAACGCGGCCATAGTTCATACATAGTACTGACGCGATCATATGTACAAAACGCGAATTAAACCTAAATATTACGGGGATCTGCCGTCTCTGCCGCTAAACCCTAGCATGGACACAAAACCGGGCTCACCGGAGCCTAGGGAGCGGCGGCGACGCTTCCGTCGGCGGGCTTTACTCCTCGTCGGAGAAGTCGAAGTCCGACAGCCCGGAGCTGCTATCGGAGACGAGGTCGATGACCTCCACCTCGCGCGCCGCCCGCTCGAGCTCGCCCTGGACCTGCTTCCCACGGGAATCGCGGTCGACGGCGAGCCCCTACTCGAGGAAGATGTCGTTGATGAGCTCGTCACGCTCAGCTCGACGGGCCTCCGCCTCCGCCTCGGCGATGCTCCGCTGCTGGATGGCCTCGACCCAGCGGTCGAAGGAGGCGTAGTCGGCCTCCGTGACGACACGGCCCTTCGGGAGCTCCTCCTTCTTCTTCACCGGCGGAGGAGTCCTCGGCGCGCGCGAGGAGCTCCCCTCCCCCCGACGGGCGCGAATGCAGGCATCGAACTCCTCCGTCTCGCGACGGAGGAGTGCGGCCGGCACCGGCGAGCGCCACTTCTTGTAGTGGAGGGTGGCGCGCTTGCATGCCCCCTCTGAGCGCATGCACCGGCGGCGCTCCACCTCCTCTGCGGGCGTCAGGCGACGGAAGCGCGGCGTGGAAGCTCCCCGACGGTCCATCGCGTACTGGATCGGCCGGATCTGCTACAGCCGGCGAGAAATTGCTCGCCGGTGCTCGGCGATTTGAGCGGTGGTGCGCGACGGAGGCGTGGAGGGGGCGGTGGCGGAGAAATGAATCGTGACCTAGAAAACGAGCTCGAAACTGGGGATTTATGGGTCGAGGGGGTCGATTCCCAGGAGCCCAAAAAAATTCTCAGATCGGACCATGTTTACAGTGTTTGTTCGGGTCAGATTTTATAACCCGGCCTGAAAAACCGCCAAAATTTTCTGGATCCCACGTTTTTTCAATGTCTGTTTTTTTTAGAATATTTTTCGATGTATGCAAGAGATGCTCTAAATCTAGACGACTCATTTTCCATTGGATGGTCCAGAACGCTGGATCCTACGTTTCCACAAGGTCACCCCGAGTCTTGAAAACAGCCGCGCGCGTGCACCACGATTTGTCACGACGTTTCCCGGCATTTGAGCGGTGTCAATTCTGTCGGGTCATACAAAACACGAAAAAAATAAAATCCGCATTTAGAAAACCGTGGAAGTACGATGCAATTGTCCGCATTCTATTTAGTAGAATATACTAAATAGAATATACTAAATAGTATCATCAACTAGAACATACAATAGCTGAATTTTGTTCTCCATAAAACATCAACACCACTATGTATATTCCCTCGGTTTCATAATTTTCGTTGTGGTTTCGGTTTAAAGTTTGAATAAAATCACGATAAAAGTTATGAAACAGAGAGATCACTTTTTTATATGCAGATTTCTTTCTTTTGAAACACTGTCATCATCACATGAGACTACACTACGCA
Source organism: Avena sativa (assembly GCA_916181665.1). Taxonomy (NCBI): domain Eukaryota; kingdom Viridiplantae; phylum Streptophyta; class Magnoliopsida; order Poales; family Poaceae; genus Avena; species Avena sativa. The sequence goes on along the minus strand of OV702279.1, from coordinate 310,845,988 downwards.
CCGGTGTCATGGTGCTTTTACTACATGTAGAATAATCGTTTAGTCGCTCTATGAACCGAGCTATGTATCGGTAACATATACTACTATGGTGATGAGCGATCGAGTATAATAGATACTACCTCCATACCGGTTTATTAGGCTAATATGAAGTTTATAAAAAAAATAACCATAAAATTTATTAATCAAACATTAGTTATATATCATAAAAATTATATCATTGGATTGATATTTAAAAGCTCTTTTCAATGATATAATTTTTGTGACATATGATTTATATTTAGTTGGTTAAATTTATAATTAAACATATTTTTTGGGCTCCGTGTTAGCCCAATAAATCGATATGGAGGGAGTAGCCAGTTCGTACACTTTTATATCTAAAATAATTTGATTCTTCTATTTGGAATAATTTGAGTCTTGTATTTGTTCACACTGTTGTGGGAGATAATCAGTTGGACGTGGTCAGAGACCGGGCTATCCACCTTTTCAGGAAAAAGGGAAAGTTGGATGGTACGTATATCCTGAGCACCTCGGAGATAAAAAGCAAAGTTTAATGTCTACTATGGTGTATTAGAATACTCCCTCCGACCCATATTACTTGTTGTTGGAATGGATGTATCTAGCACTAAAACATGTCTAGATACATCCATTTTAGTGACAAGTAATATGGATCGGAGGGAGTATAATCTTTCTAGTGAGAGGTGACGTTCTTATCAAAGTTCCTTCCGTGTTATCTTGTCCACTTCTTGTGAAATAAAGCTCTGTTCAAATCAAATCAAATATTCCTGCAAAAAATCAAATTAAAAATCTGAGTATGTATTTTCTAGATTAGTTATGATGGCACAGAATTGAATCAAGCGCACCCAAGGGGCAAAATTAATTAACCTTTTAAGCGCTTAACCCAAATTACCGATAAGTACTAGAAAACCGCGTATGAGCGAGGCCGTTTCGTTCCGAGAAATATCGCGGCGATCTCATCGTGGGTTCCCCTACCAAGACGAATCATATCCGTGAATAGTAGTTGCCAAAACGCGTGATATAATAATCGTAGTCGCTCGAAAATAGGAAGAGTATACCTGCGCAGACGCGTGATCATAATTAGTATCGTAGCACAGAAATAGGAAGTTTTGCTTTTCCAATCTCAGGAGCCAGCTCTGTTTCACAAAATTGGAACAGAGCAGGACGCGGGACCTCTTCTGGCATCGTGTCCTCCGCAACTTCTGTAGCAGCAGGCTGCGTTTTTCTCATTTTTTTCCAAAACAAAAAACAAAATTTTCTTGTAGACTGCCCTGTGACGCGCATACATATACCGCCACCGGGAAGCCCAAGGTACTACTCCAGCTGTCCAGCAGCCTCCAGGAAGAATTTCGAACGCGCTCGTGTGTGTGTCTCTCCCAACTCCCGTCGCTTCATTGCTCCAAGTCCACTAGTACTAGTATTCAAAAATCAAAACTCGAGGGCAGGCAGGCAGGCTTCGCAGGTGCAAGAGGAGGATGGGGGGCTGCTTCTCCGGCGACGTGCGCGGCGGGATGGAGGCCGTCGGCGGGGGCGGCAGCGGCGGCGCGATGGGCCGCGGGCAGGGCGGCGGCGGAGCCAACGAGGCCGTCGACCACTTCTTCCAGGGCCACGCGCTCCGGGGACTCTACACCCCTCTCGAGGTACGGAAACCCTAGTGCCGGGCGGGCGAGCGCTCCCCTGCTTTGCCCGTGGACGATTTTCCGCTCGCGTGTCGCGATTCTGAAGCAGGGTTTTCCGGAGGTGGGGACTGGGGTCTGGTCTGGGGCGGTCGTCGCGATCAGTTCGCCACGGCTCTCGCTGTCCGCTTAGGTGTATTCCATGTCGTTTATTTCGGTAGTATACACCCTCTTCGCTGTCACAGCGAATTGTAGTAGGTATTTCGATTTTTTTTGCCACCCAACTTCTCGGCATTGCGAATATCCCGTCAGTGTGAATTGGTATCGGTTTAGATCTCACTTTATGCCACGCTTTGCGCCAGTTATCTGTTTTATTTTACTGTCGATGCAATGTCGTCCTGGTAAAACTATTGTAATTACCGTTTTATTACCTTGGAGTTGGAGTTTTTTTCTGCTTATTTGAAGCCCTATCTGTTCCAGCTGGTGATACTGTAGAACCAAATTTGATGTGTGTGGCCATTGCATGCTAGCCTGTTCCTAACTAGCTGACTGTGGGTGGCCAATATATCTCCTCCACTAACACCTGTCATCTTCCTGCATCGCAGTTATCTTTTTCAGCTTCGAAGTTGAGGAATATGGATGCTCTTTCTAAGGTAATGTGTGCAAGCAATATTTGATGTTTCCAATTGACATAGCTGTGTTACAGAAGGCAAGCAAAAAACGAATATCTATTTTAGCCCTAAATTTCTACATAAAGAACACCAGTTCCAGTGGAACAACTGCCCTTTTTTTGCATCCAAATATTCAGTTTTATTTGAGAAAAATATGGCTTACATTTCGAATAGTTGAACCCACCAAACCAGAAAGCAACGTTCCTCATTTTCATGAGAGTGCTCTCTTATATTTTTATATTCTGATATCTATTTTTGCGCACCAAAGATCATTGCATTGCCAATACACTGTGCTCAAATATGTTCGCTTTGCACCAGCTACAGTAGAAAATGCCAAGTAATCCTGCCATCAAGTTTTCATTGTACTAGTAGTGTACGAAATCTTTTATAGCATGTATGTGTAATAGAACCATGCAAAAAAAAGTATGTGTAATAGAATAGTATGTTGCTTAATTCTGCTTGGTTGCTTTTCTTGCACATGTATTCTCCCAGCTATAACTATCATCTTCCTACTTGGTGCAGAGTGATCCTATGTTGGTGATTTACGCAAAGAAGGACGGAAGGCTAGAGGAGATTGGACGCACCGAAGTGATATTGAATTCACTGGAACCCTTATGGATCACAAAAGTGATGATAAATTACCAGTTTGAGATGGTGCAACCGCTTGTGTAAGTTTATATGGATCATAATATACAGTACAGTAAATCACATTTAGATAGCTTATGCTTACTGCTACTTCCGTGCTCATGGTAGATTCAAGATTTATGATATTGACACAAAGTACCATAATACACCAGTGAAGGTATATTATGTTCCCTTAGTTCATGTTTTCGTTACACCTGTATTCAGTTCAAATACTTAATGTTTGTGGAGCCATTCTTGGAATCAATGCATAGTTTCTGTTTTTTTTGTACTTTTCGTGATTTCATGAACACATTTAGTGGTGTAAATCCTTTAATCCTTTCCTGCTAATAGAAAATTATTATTAAAAGTAGGTTCTATGGTCAGTACAAGAAGTTGGTCATGCAGGATAAAATGGCCAATATTTTGTTGAACGGAGTGTATATGCCTAGTAAGTGGTAAAGAAATATCCTAGATTATTTTTCTGCCAAAAATCCAACACGGAGATGCATATTTGCCAACAATTAGTTAACCCTCCTAGACTGGTTGATTCAGTAGGTGGTGTTAAACATGTAGTAGCCAGATTACACATTATATTTTATACACGTTTGGGGACTCGTTCTTTCATCCGCACGCATGTGAGCGTGCTAGCTCTTGTTTGGTTGCTCACTATTTTGTCCCTGCATAATGTAGCATCAGGTCAAAAGATGAGAGGTATGCAAATTTACATAAATATTGTGCACGTTTAATGATTGCACAAAACCAGCGGTAGAATTTTCACAGTAAATATTTTCTCAAAACAATCTGGGCGATGAGCTGAAGTTAAATATAGTAGCATATCTTTTTGTAGGCTTGTCTTTTACCTCAGTGACTCACTCAAGACAGCAACAGTATATCCTGCTTAGAATTTCTAGTATATGTTACAGTATTTTATATGCATCCTTTGAAGCCTGAATCTTTTATCTTATGCAGATGTTAAACTTGGCTCAGCAAGATTTCTTAGGGGAAGCAAGCTGCAATTTATCTGAGGTTGTGCAACATCTGTTACATGATCCAAAGCATATCTAGCTGCAGTATACAATTTCTCTAGATAAATGCAAATAAAGGAGAGAAAGAGACACTAGTGCATTTTTCTTGATATTTACTTTGCACCGATTTGCTCTTTTCACAGATTGTCACAAAATTTAACCATAGCCTGACGTTAAACCTGCGAAGTGGTTCTATACATGCCCTTCTGAGCACAGTGACAGTACATGCTGAAGAAACTTCTTCGTCAAGGATGGCAGTTGAGATGGCATTCCACTGTGTAAACCTGGATAATAAGGATACATTCTCCCTAAGTGTACGGATAACCTTCTTTGTAGTTATAAATGAGAACACTAGTTGCAGTTGTAAATACATGATTTTCTTGTGTAGGATCCCTTCTTGAGAGTATCAAGGCTGTCAGAAAGTGCTGCTGCTATTCCTATATGTAAAACAGAAGTGGTCATGAACAACTTAAACCCTGTTTGGAGGCCCGTAACACTGACGTCACAACAGTATAGTAGCAAGGCAAGTACTTTTTTTCTGGTATAGTAATATTCGAATTGGCATCAAGATTAATCTACTTTTCTAATATATGTTACTCTATTTCAGGATAACCCACTGCTAATTGAGTGCTTTGATTTCGATGACAGTGGCAACCATCAACTTATTGGGTAGGTTGTCTGAGGAAGTATTTTGGCATCTTTTGCAATTGATCCCGAGTTTAATTTTTTTGTTGCCTGTCTGACAAATAGAGTCCTTCAGACAAGTATCACTCAGCTTGAAAATCTATATCATTCAAAGAATGGAGCAAACTTTTACAGCAATAAGGGACAAAAGAAGGTTATTTTTCTTTTCTTTTATATGATGCAATCTACAGAACAAAAAAAAAATCACTCTATTTAACCCCTCTGGTGTATCCAATCTGTCTTCAGTTGAAAGGACAGCTGTTCTTGGATAAGTTCCAGGAAAAAGTTCAACATACTTTCTTGGACTATATTTCCAGCGGTTTTGAGCTCAATTTTATGGTGGCTGTTGATTTCACCGGTTAGTGTTAATTCTTGAGCTTAAATGACTTCTATGTAGCTCTGTCAATCATTTATGTTTTATGTACGCTTACGCTTATTATTTCCTTACGTGTTTCCAGCTTCAAATGGTGACCCTCGTGCACCACAGTCGTTACACTACATTGACCCCTCTGGCAGACCAAACTCATACCAGCAGGTTAGGAGTTGTCTGACATGCTAAGATATCCCTGAAACTGAAAGCCATCTTATTGAACCATTTGATGTACCAGGCAATAATAGGGGTTAGCGAAGTTCTGCAGTTTTATGACAGTGATAGGCGGTTCCCTGCATGGGGTTTTGGTGCAAAGATACCACAAGGATTTATATCACACTGTTTCAACTTGAATGCAACTACGAATGATTGTGAGGTGAGTGAGATCCATGCCTGATGAGATACTGTCTATATTTTATTTAATTAAATTTCCTGCAATGTATGCTAGCAATATGAATCATTCCTCTATGAAACCAACTTCTGGATATGTATACTAGGATTGAGTTTCTAAGCTACTAGCTTTCGTTGTATCCTGTATACAGCTAATGCTTCACATGCGAGAATGTAGTGCTCTAAGTCCATTGTGTTCAGCTGTTAACCTCCTGCTTTTGGCTTTGATTACAAAATGTTAGTATTAGATTCCTGTTGAGTGTCATGATTACAAGATTATATGATGGTCTTGTCATAATTTTCCTGTCTCATCCTCCTTAATCACTACTATATATATTTACTCTTAACGAGTTAACGTCTGCGTTCGAAAGTGCAATGATTTGGGACCTTTTACATCCAATGCCATCACTCTTGTAATAGCCACAAATGTCACCCATTGTCACGTCAAATATGGGTGCTACAAATTATGTTTTGTATTGTTCCTTAAATGTTGCTGAATGACACCAAAGAATGAGAGCAACTAGACAGCCGTTGATGTTTACTGATTTTTCTGTTCCTATCACAGGTAGTCGGAGTTGAAGGCATCATGTCTGCCTACTCCTCTACTCTTTACACTGTTTCTCTTGCTGGACCAACCTTGTTTGGGCCTGTGATCAACAAAGCTGCAGAAATTGCCAACCATTCCGTGCAGTATTCAAAAAACAAGTACTTCGTCTTGCTCATTATCACGGTATGTAATCGGACACCCCCTTGTCACCTCTCTTTATTAGCTCATAAAGTTGACATGAGCATTGTTTGCAGGACGGTGTTATCTCTGACGAGCAAGAAACAAAAGACGCTATTGTAAGGGCGTCAGATTTGCCATTGTCAATTCTCATTGTGGGAGTAGGAAACGCTGATTTCACGCAAATGAGGGTAAAGTATTTACTTCATATATATGTGGTCAATAATTTATTTTCTGAATATTTGCTTGTCAGCTCAGTCTTGATTACAACCCCACCTTGTTTCCTTTCTGAGGCCCGCGCTATTACATGCCGTGCCTAGGCTTCTTGGTATTTTCTTACTAGTAGTTTTATTCCGGCAGTTTGTCGTGCCAGGATGATGTACTTCTTAACTAGCAGGCTTTCAGTTGCACCTACTAGAAACTTTGTCTACTTGTGATGTAGTATAATAAGTTTGCTTAAGCCCCTGATAAACAAATGCCGCCGGGATTGGAACATGCTGTTACGTGATCTTTATTTTCCTCTCCAACACGAAAGTACTAGCACCAATGTTTATCTGACAATTCCCCTTGGCTGTTGGCAGATCCTAGACGCAGACTTCGGTAAGCGGCTGGAGAGCTCGACCGGCAGGGTTGCGACGCGCGACATCGTCCAGTTTGTCCCCGTGAGAGAAGTCCAAGGTCAGCGTCAGTTTCTCGCCTGTTACTGCCACACAAAACATATGGTACTCTTTGACCTGATGAAGAAACACCCCCTAGTTTCGTAGCTGACAGCAGTTTTATCAGCAGGTGGGACGGTGACCGTCGTCCAGTCGCTGCTGGAGGAGCTGCCCGGGCAGTTCCTGGAGTACATGCGCACCCGGGACATCAAGCCGCGCCCTCCCCAGCACGCCTCGGCTCCTCCTCCCCAGCTGTGAAGCAGCAGCAGCTCCACACGAGCTGGTCCTGCGTGCACGTACTAGTAGTACCAGCTAGCAACAATTGTAAATTCTGCCAATCTATCTGAGTTACTCCCGTGGTTAGGCCTGTCTGGGCAGCATTTGCTTTGCAGTATGATCGCATCTGCTGCGCTCTAGATACTACTTTCCCCCACCCAGGTTTTAGCACGCTGCAATATACGTTTGTTTTTCTTGTTCTGGAACGGAAGGGCGAGATACTAATGTGAAAAGATAATTTCCTTGTGCGGTCGGTTGTGCTACGGTCTACTTTGAAGTTCTTTTGTACCCCTGTCTGTCTCAAATGTTACTCACTGACAGAGTGGGTCTGAACCCACATGTCACAGTGAGGTATTGTTTGTGGTTTGCCATACAAATGTTTTTCTGGGGTTGGCCCTGTGGCCGAACATGGTGCACGGGGAGAAGGTTGGTACGCGGCGGTGGTGGCGCGAGGGGGAATATGGCGGGAGTCCCGGTTGGGGCCAGGCAGGGAGCGGAGAAGATACAAAGGGGGGTTGGGGATTAAACAAGAACCGTTCTCGAATCGCAACTGTCGGTTGAGATCCAACGGTGGTATCGATGAATTTCAAAGCAGAAAACCCTACAACTGTCATGATAAATAAAAAATAAATAAAAAGTTGTCCTCTTCTAAGAAAAACATGGCTGGAGGGAATAGATTAAGTTAGCGGGGCGAGAGATGCAAAAGGGAATGTATTAATCTGGCGTGGTGGTGGTTATGAGTTGACCATGCAGCTGGTTGATGGATGGGATTGATGGCGAGGCCAGCCGGCATGGCATGGCCTGGCGTGCTGCATGTGGCCGCACTGGACGCCAGCCTAGCCGGGCATGTTCGTCCGGAACAATTACCGGTGAGAGACAGAGAGAGAGAGAGAGAGAGCGGATCGATCGAGTGGGAGTGGAAGTTGCATGCTCGCCGCCCCCTCTCCTCTCCTCTCCTCTCCTCTCTGTCTGTGTCTCGCTCCCCATCAGCAGCTTTGGCCCTTTCCCAACAACTGGAATGCGCTGGAGCGTTTCTCATCCTCCTGCCAGCGTGTGTTTCCTACGCACGGCCCGCCGCTCCTCGCTCGCGTGATTACTGCCTTGTCTCTCGCCCGCCACTCCGCCAGGTTTTAACTATGCCAGGCCAGCAGTGCCCAGGGTCATTTGCAGACAAACTCTGCAGTCTGCTGCCTGTATTAGAAATCGCTGCCTTTCCCTTTTCTTTCTTAATAGCACATGCCAAAGCAGCCGAATATGATCGTCCTGATTGCCCACACCATACCGCCTTTCTCTTTTTTGCACCATAAATAATTGGGCTTTTATTCGGAAAAGTAGCCACAATGCATGCGATGGTTGCCATTTTTATCAAGATAATTTGGGTACGTAGAAGTAGCGATTTCTCCGGGAATACGCCCGGCAGAGGTACCATTCATGCGCCGTTGCCATATTCCGATCAGATCAAGGAGGAGAGCGACATGCCAGCTCCCACGTGCGAGGACTGAGAGGGATAGTTCCCGTTGGCGCGTCTGTCCTTGTCCCCGGTGGCTCGTCCATTTTCACGCTTGCCAATTTTTTCTTCCGAAATTCCATCAATCTATTCCCTCAAAAAAAAAAAAATTCCATCAATCTAGTACTCCCTTGATCCATAATCATCAACAACAGTAAAAATAGACATAAAAGTAATAAAAGTTATAAATAGGTCACTGGACCAACTACTGACGACTACATACACTAGCACGAGCCGATCGCCCCGTCATCACCGGAGCCGAACAAAGCTTGTCTTAGTTGAGCTTGTTGTAATAGACATAAGGTAAGTCGTGGTGCTAAGACCTTATAGGACCAACGCACCAGAGCATCAACCATCGCCAAAGATGACTGGCCTTAAACCACACCGACGAATACAAAAAACAATTGGATCCCAAGAGATCTGTCGGACACACAACTCCACGCGTCTTCCGCCGGCGCTAGACACATCACCAGAGCAAGGATAAGGTGTAGAGGATCTTATTCTAACTTCAGGACTCAGCCTCCGCCTCAATATCTCGAAAAAGACACTAAAGAAAGGCTAAACAAAAACAAAAACCCTCCCGCTGGCGAGATGTCGTGGTTTGCCACACCTCCAAGCCGACCCTAAGAGCAACTCCAGCAGTCACGCTAAAACGCGCCCATGCTAAAATAACCGTTAATATACAACGAGCGTGGCAGATTTGCCTCCTCCGTCAAACGCGCTATAGTTGTGTGAGCGCTAAACATTTTCCAGCGCGCGTAATTTTGCCCCCTCTGGCGTGTCATTTTTGGTGTGTTCGGTCGAGCACACGCTATCGTTTCGACCGCGCGTGAAACACCCAACCGCCACTAGGAAACTTCACCCGCGCCCTCTCCTTTCCTATTTCAGCCGACCGTTGCGATTCGTCACCGTCGACGCTTTCGACGGCGCCCCCGCAGTAGATACGCCCCGCCACACCTCCCCGTTGCTATCCCGAGCGCACCGCCTCTTTCTCGATCGTCGTTGCTTCTTTCCCGACCGCAAGAAGCGAGTGCGGGCTCCTCCGCGCGTCGGTCTGGTTATCGCCGCTTCCGCGCGTCGGACTGTGACCATGTCCTCGTCGAGCCGAAAAGAAACTTGGCGCACGCAAGGTGTTTGCCGAAATAACCGGAAGGTATGTTTCCACCTCCGCCGCACAATTTTTCCCATAGTTTTTAAGTTTATTTGGTAGATAAAGTGAGTTCAATCATTCCGTGCTTGTAGAGAAACTACGATTCATCCGATGATGAACTTGAGATGGAAGAAGACGAGAACATAGCGATGCTATTGGCTTGGCGAGCAAAAAAATAGATGGTTTGTTTTTTGGTAGACTCAAGTTGTGGAGGCATAGGATCGATAGCCACAATCAGTTGATACGGATGTATTTTAACGAAAATTGTATATACCCCGAGCACTATTTTCGTCGGCGTTTTCGGATAAACCCCCAATTGTTCACAGAGGAGGTGACCAAGTATGATCGTTTTTTTCAGCAAAAGAGAAATACCGCCAGAGAATTGGGCATAACACCTACCAAAAAGTAACCGCCGCCTTGCAGATGTTGACATACGGTATACTGGCGGAACAAGTTGGTGATCACTTGGCTATGGGTGAGAGTTTGGTGGGAGCGATTTTTGCTATATTTTTAGCGTGCCTGGTAAGGGGAGGGCGATTTTTGCCAAACTGCCACCCGATGTATTTTAGTGCGTCCGGTGGAGAAAAAACTGACACCATGCGCTATAGAGGGATGCAGCGCGCTGCAAACTGATTTTAGCGTGCCACGCGATAGCGCGACCGCTAGAGTTGCTCTAAGGCCATCGGAGCCCAAAGACGGAGCGGACCGCCGGCGTCGCCAGCCAGGGGACCGAACCCTAGGTGGATTTAGCTGGTCTCTTCCAATGGGCTGGCCTCCTCCAAGCAAGCACGCACGTACGCACATGCGAAGAAGCACAAGAAGAGCCAATGCAAATGGTAAAAAAATGTTTGTGCAGCCGGTCAGGCATGGAAAGGTTGCCACAGTTTGCTAGTCGTTTCAGCTTTATATAGTACTGTATATGTGATGAGAAAACATTGCAGCTAAATGTGTACCGATCCACGTTCATTAAAATCGCGCGTCATATTGCTTGAGCTTTGACCTGGTTTATGTGTGCGTGCGTCGAGCTACTAGTCCGATTTTACGCCAGCTGACTTTTGATTAAACTCGGAGGAATAGTTGACCTACTACTACTATGGAGTACTAAACGGCATTTTCGTCGAAACAACTTGATTTTCTCGAGTCACCAGATCATGGTGAGTCATTATTAGACAGGGTAGAACAGGAAGGAAACCGTTGGAACCAGAAAGGGAAAAAGAGAAAATCAAATCAAATCACATGAACGAATGAAGGAAGGAAGGAAACAGACCACCTTGCCCGTCTTCCCTGGCATGGCCAGACGCCAGTAGTAGTACCATACCATATCCATTGCTCCCCGCCTCCCTCCCTCCCTCCTACTAATTCACTACCGCCATCTGGACTATTTATTTACTACGTGTATATTAATTGCCCCCCGACTCCGTCTCCGTCCCCGTCCCCGTCCCCGCCTCCTCCACCGCGCCACCTACGCGACCACACCCAGACCAGGCCAGCCCAAATTCCCACGCAAACCCTAACTAAGCCAGCTAGCTCTCGCCACCCACCCACCCACCCAGCCACGCGGCGCGGGAGGGCAATGGCGGAGGACGCCGGCGACAGGGAGCAGCAGCAGCCCGCCGCGGCCGCCGCGGGAGGTGGTGGTGGAGCGGGCGCCCGCGGCGAGGACGGCAGCGGCAGGGAGGAGAGCTCCGTCAAGCTCTTCGTCGGCCAGGTGCCCAAGCTCATGACCGAGGCCGAGCTGGCCGCCATGTTCCGCGACGTCGCCCTCGTCGACGAGGTCACCGTCATCCGCGACAAGGCCACCAAGGTCTCGCGAGGTTTGTTTGTCCGGATCCGTACCGCCACCGGGTTTCAATCCCCTTTCTCGCACTGCCATTTCCATTTCCGTCCCTGCTTGTCTCTCTCTGTTTTTTTCTCCTTTTCTCGTGGGTCGGGATCTGGGCGCGGCTCTCCGTTTTTTCGTGTTTCCTGGGCGGGGGGGCTGCTGTGCTGGTGGTGAATTGGCAATGCAGCCCCGGAATTTGAGCTGGCTGAGCTCTGTCTGCTCGGGCCGAAACTCTCCGTGCTCTGCTGCTGGGAACTGGGGGTTACTTCGTGGCGATTTAGGCGCAATGTGGTGGGGGAATTCCGGCTGCTCATCATAGGAAATTTCGTGCAAGGTTTGCGTTGAATTGTTCTCACTTCTGCTACGGTCTGAGCTCGAAAAGTCAAAACATCTGCCCAACTCTCTCTCCTTCATCCCGACGTTTCGTTCTGAGGCACGAGCTTTGGATTTGCCTGTCCTTCTCTGCTTTTCGGCCACTCCAGCTTGGATTTTGTGCTGAATTAGTGGGGTTTTACCAACGACAGTAAAAAAACACGCTGAAATCCTGTTCTGCCCATACGCGTTTGGAGTTACTCCTGAGATTGGATTGGTACTTTCTTTATTTTTCTTTGGAGAAGTTCAGCTTTCGTCCACACTTGAACTTCGTTGCTTCCTGTGTTTGTACTCTGATCCCGGGATGCGAAATTAAACCTATGGTCATTGGTTAAATTTTTTAGATGGACTTGAGCTCGAATTTAAGCTGGGTGATTGGACCTGGGATACGAGCTGTCCTTGTTCGTACAGATCAACCAATAGCTGGACGAAGATGTGCCTTCTCTGTACAATTGATAGGCTGGAATTTAGGACCAGTGGGATTGCAATGTGTTCGCTGCTGTTTCGGTGGTTCTCAGAGTTTCATTGGTCCCATCAACAATTTTACTTTACTATCGCGTGATGTTTCTAGGCTCTTTTCTGTTCTGGGCTCGTCGGCTATTTAATACCTTTCATTGTGCTCAGCCACTTGCCCAACTATGAGATCGTGATTCAGGATGATGATATCTGATGTAACTACTTAGAACTTGTCGTAGGAGGTGCTTTAATATTACCATCAGTGTTTCTTTATTTTGATTGATTTGAATTATATCTGTTCTTGTTCGGAGGGATTGATTGTTTTGCTCTTGTACTCCCTGGAGGAGTCAGATGTGAAACGCGTGAACTAAGATGTTGTCCTGCATGTGCAAATTCAGTATCCTGTTCGCTACAAGCTATGATATTACACATTTACACCTCTGTTGCTGTACGAGAATCTTTGCTGGTTTTGATGTTCAAGCTGATATTAATTGGTTGTATTCTGTGCTCTCGTTTTGCTTGATTATAGTCTCAGTCTCCAAATGGGCAGCCTCGTGATATTTTAGTTTGATATTGATATACAGTACACCGGACATTGCAGGCTGCTGCTTCCTGATCTGCCCATCAAGGGAGGAGGCTGACAAGGCAGTGAATGCATATCACAACAAACGCACGCTTCCTGGGGTATGTGGACACAACCATGCTTGTTGCACATGTATCTGCTTGGGTAGCTTGGGTATAATTTAACCAACTCATGCACTTGAAGGATTTCTTCTCTCTGGACCTGTAGTTGTTGGGAGTTCTTGAATGTTGGGTATTGTTCACAGTTGATAAATTAGGAGTAAATACATGTCTGTCAGTACGGTTAAGGTTAAGTGAATACTTAGTGAGAGATTCCAGGAAAATGGCTCATTATTGCTGATCCTTTAAGTCTTTGTATGATTGTGTTAGGACCTTTCTTGCTATCTTTGTGTGTAAGGAAATAGTCATTTTGAAGTTGCCTATTTAGCCAAAATGATCGTGCAGTACAGACTATGATGTAAAGAATGATTTGTCTGGTTTACATTCAAGATTTTGGTTAATTGGTGAACCTATTGGCAAGATCGTCCATGCCCACGCTCTGATGGATTGTTACACATCCTTGATTCTTATTGTCTCAATCGTTAATGTAACATATCACTTTGTGGTACTTTTTTGTTGGTCTTGGGGAAAAAAGGTTGGTTCAGGTTTGTCCTTGACACTTATGTGGTTGAGGTAGGCTGTGTTGATATATGTGGAATGCATATCATCGCTCATTATGCTAGACGTAGACACAGTACAGTGGTCCAGACAAAATCGTGTTCAAATATTCTATGAATCACTTCAGTTGTTACTATAGATTATTTTCTCCAAATTGCACTGTCGTCACCTCTAGTACCAGCTGTGGTGTAGTTGGACCCCACTGCTTGAAATTGTAATCTCTAGTCCCTACCACTCAGAATGAGTACCCGGCCCTTCAACCGATTCTCCATCCTTTCTGCTGGAAGTCATTGATAGGTTAGAAAGGTTACAGATCTGATTTCGACCCTACTACTCCCATTGCTTCCCTAAAATATCAAGGATATTAACTTGGCTAGTACCAACGAATAGTTGTCGGTCAGACCTCTCTTGTCGAATTCATGTAGCTGATTATTTCTAAACTTGAACCCAGGAGTCGTTGATATGCTCTTGTTGAATTCATGTAGCTGATTATATCTAAACTTGAACCCAGGAGTCATTGATATGAGCGGTTTTTTGGATAAATTCAGAGAGCAGATGCCTTAGCTTAGATAAGAGTGATAATCCATTGGGCCAAATGATGTTTTTTTTAGATCATTGTTAGCTGATAATATGGAATGACAGTCCAATGGCTAGGATTAGCTCTTTGGTGATCACGGGATTTTTTTCAACATCTTTTTATATTCCCAAACACCAATACAAATTTGCAGGGATGATGTTACCTTTCTCTGACTAGCCTTAACATATTTCCACCTTTTCTCTGTTTGAAACCAGGCCCCAAGTCCATTGCAAGTAAAATATGCCGATGGGGAGTTGGAACGGCTGGGTACGAGGCTCTCTAAAATTATTTCATCCACAAGGAAATTTGTGTATCAATTATTGGTTGATTTTTTCCCTCTTTCTATTGACATATCTACACTGTTACTTCCAGAGCACAAACTTTTCGTTGGAATGCTGCCCAAAAATGTAACAGATGCTGAAATGACTGATTTATTTTCACAATATGGAAATATCAAGGATTTGCAGATTTTGAGAGGTTCACAACAGACGAGCAAAGGTAAAATTTTCTTGTGGAAACAGTTACTTTTCTATGACCTAAATCAGATATTACTTATTTTCTAGACTTGTTTGCGCATTTAGCTGCTTACCAAGTGTGGATGTTGCAGCCGGATGTGCCTTTCTGAAGTATGAAACAAAAGAGCAGGCTGTGGCAGCTATAGAAGCTCTAAACGGGAAGCACAAAATAGAGGTTTGTTAAAAAAAAAGGATTCTGATCAATTTCAGCTGTTTTTAGTCAAACTCAACCAATTGCAGTGCTGCAAACCATCACAAAGAGAGGGAGGGGCAGGGTTTTCAATATACAAAGCAAAAGATAAAGCTGTACATCAATATCAATTCAACCATAGATGAGCGCCAAAATTGCTTTGCCCACGTGTGTGTCAGATTATGCTTTCCTGTTCGAGCTGTACATTCTTGATCTCTAACCAGGGTTACAAAACAAGATCTATCCAGTTTATTTGCTGCACTTTAAGTATAAAATTAAAATTGAAATGTAATGGTTGGAAGTTGAAACCTTGGGGCAATATTATGCACATTTGTATTGGTTATTTCCCTTTCTTCTGCAACTGCATGATTCGTATAAGCCTGACTTCTCAATCTTTTTGTTAGGGTTCAAGTGTACCTTTGGTTGTAAAATGGGCTGACACGGAAAAAGAAAGGCAGGCTCGGAAAGCGCAAAAGGCTCAATTTCAGCCGTCTAATCTGTCAAATGCAAATGCCATGCAACAAAATTCATTATTTGGCGCTTTGCAGATGGGATATGTGCCTCCGTATAATGGATTCGGCTACCAGGTAAAGTGAATTATAATACTTATTAAAATCTTGAGCTTACTGTGCCCGACGATAAAAGGCTATTCCTACAGTAGCATTACTCTTGCCTTTCTTTGAAATAAATAGCAGTACTTCTAACTTATTGTTAGCATGGATTTCAGTTTGCTGAAACAAATTCTTGTTCGAGGACATGCTCTGTCTCTTCACCTTTCGTTCTTAGTATTTTTCTTGATGTACTAGTAGTGTTAAGCAAAGACAAATAGCAATGGCATGTTAATGGACTGACGATATTCTTTCTTTAATTTAGAAGATGCATTATGACCTTTGATTAGTGCCCCTGAATTTGATGCGTCTTGTGGTATATAACTCTCACTTTGTTGGTCTGTGCAGCCACAAGGAACCTATGGACTTATGCAATACCCTTTATCTCCTATGCAAAATCAAGCAGCCTTCCAGAATATGGCTCAGCCTACCAATCAAGGAAGCCCAATGCGTGGCGTTAATTCTGAACTTTCCCCTAATTCAGTTCCTAGGCCATTCAATTCAATGCAGTTGGGCAGCCCTTATCCAGCTGCACCTGGTATGCAGTATCCTGGGTCATATCCTGGTGGTGCCATCAATAGTCGTCCTTACATGAATTCTCATAATTCAATTAAAGTTCCAAGTGCAAATGCTACATCTCCCACATCCTCAAGTACCAGCAGCAACCCTGGTCCTCAGATAGAGGGTTTGTCTCCTTTAATACTTATCAAAAATAGTTTATTTCATTTCTTTGTAAGTATGTTTTACAGATGATATGTATCATGTGTGCAGGTCCTCCTGGAGCCAACTTATTTATTTACCATATCCCACAAGAATTTGGCGACCAAGATCTAGTAACCGCATTTCAGAATTTTGGTAGAGTACTGAGTGCCAAAGTTTTTGTAGACAAAGCAACTGGTGCTAGTAAATGCTTTGGTAACTAACTCTTGCTAGCTGGAATTTTTAGAATTGTCATCATAGCAGCATGATATGTTAATGTGTTCCTGGCTGGATGCAGGTTTTGTAAGCTATGATTCTCCTGCTTCTGCACAGACAGCCATAGGTATGATGAATGGATTCCAATTAGGTGGTAAAAAGCTGAAAGTACAACTCAAGAGAGACAACAGCAAGCACAATAAACTTTATTGACAGTGCAATCAATACCCTCGTTATGCCCACGCGATCAGGAAAATCGGTACATATGTGTCGCACAATTGATTGTTCCCGTGTTTCTTCTGGTCTCCACCATGTGTCTTCGGTGGGGGCTTGTGTATCTTCGTTCAATTCACATTCTTGAAAACTGTTTAATTGTGTAATTTGCCGCAGCATAGTTGTAGCTTCTGTACCATCAGACCCCATTGTACATCAGACATTCGATTCATTCAATTGCTCCATTTTTTCTACTCATGGATCACTCCTTGTGAGAACACCGTCATTTTTCTTTACTTTTGACCTGCCCTGGTGTCTAATGAATTTTCCTAATAGCCTTTGAAATGCATCCCCTATTGTGTGTGATTGACCAGAACTTTATTGCTAAAATGATTTCCTGAAGCAAAATTCAATGACTCTGCAACCCCAGATTTTATCATGTTTATGGTTCTTTTAATGAATTTTGATGCTTTTTCAAGGATGAATATGTGGTTCGAATTCATAATCTTAAAACTTGGCCTTAGAAAGTGTTAGAGCTCATGGATGAGTCTCTCATATCTCAGTTTATCTATAATCATTTCGAAAAACAATCATATTCATACTAACCACCACAAAAACATGTGTTGTACTAAATTAGCAACAGTTAATATGGATTAGAGGGTGAAAGCAAGCCATTTACACTCAGCCAACTAATGGGCACCCAAGCAGCTTCATGGACAACTCAGACACAATTTCAGAGTTGGTGTTTTCTGACGAATCACAGCAAAATGGTGCCTTAAACCGTGCTACAACTAACATCCGTGATTCCCATCCTGGTTTATAACCCCCAGAATGATCTTGTAGGACTTCAAATTCAAGGCACGATGCACATCAAAACACACCATCATGACTTAAGATGGTTCAGTTTACCATTAGTAAATTGCCAGATTTGTCGACCATTATAAGTTGATGAACAACTTGAACCACGAGAACTGGAACTAGAGGAAACTGTGATATGGTGACATCAAACGGTATAAACATCTATACTGGATTCCACCATGTTTCAGCACCGCTGCACAGCAAAACTGGGCAAAACAAGCGCAACAACAAGGGCCTGCCGCTTCTGGCTTTGACCACTATACACAAAGATGCCCATTTGCCTTATACACAGACTCCAATATTTACATGTTCTAACAACACCTGCTCACAGGGTGAGCCATTTTCCGCGCCTAATGCAACTGTCTGAGAACAGCATGGTAGCTCCTGAGGACAGACCAGTGCCCAGCAGACCCACTTATTTGTTTACTACCTTCAGTATAGATTATCTGCACTCTGTCATGGTAGACCCATGAGCAAACACAATAGAAACACGAGGGCCCATTGACAAGAATGCCTTCGGGTGGCAAATGCTGTAATGACAAAACAGTGGACGATAAGTAGCAAGAGAGGATATGCTAATTTACATGATAAATAGGTAACAGGACAGATAATTGAATAATTTACATAAGAACCTGTAACAATTTCCTAGAATATTTTTAAAAAATAGAAATGATAATATTAGTCAAGTATTTATGTAAGAATTCCTTAATACTACTATTAAGCCATTAACTAGTTTCATTAGTATAACTGACATGGCATTGCAGCTCTCATGCACTTGAATAGCATCACAGTTCACAGCATCATTAGACTAAATCGCTCAAACTGCAGGCATGGAAACTGATTGCTGAAGTCTGCATAAAACATAACTAAAATTGCTGTTCTATCAAATACCAATTCCATGCCTAGATGAATATTGCTTAAGATTAACAATAAATGGCAGTGCAGAAACATGAAAAGAGAGACAAGACTCACATGTGTCAGGGGCAGGGGCCACAGCTCGCCCTTCAGCAGGCTGATGTGTGTGGGCGAGAGATATTGCACGCAGCGGGGGCTTCACAGAAGCTGGAGAGGGAGCAGGGGAGCTATGGTGCCTATTGGGATTATTTGTAGAGTGACTAGCAGAAGGTGATGGAGTAATAGATGATGGTGACACTGCATGAGGCATGGTGGAAGGCGAAGCATAACGATGATTGCTAGCTGCTGGCTCAGCCACTGGGGCTACAGGAGCTTTATATTTTGGCTTATTGGTGTATCTATATGAATAACCAGATGGGGGTGGAGATCTATATTTGGACCGTTCCACAGGAGAACGTACAGGTGCAGGAGATGGCGCCAAATGCTTCTTTACTTCATGACTGCGGTGATGGCCATGGTGGTTGTGATCATGATGATGATGGTGGTGGTGGTGGTGGTGACCACAATGATCTTGATGAGTCATGGGTGCTGGACTAGGTGCATCACTCCTGCTGTGCAAAGAATGCCTTAGATACGACGAAAGGCTTATCTGCTTTACTCTGCCAAATACAGTATGATTTAGTCCCAAGTTTCCTGAAGATGAATTGGCAATATTTTGTGCTAATTGCTTCATCCTTGGAATGGATGGCTGGTCATTCCCAACTTCAAGAATAATGGAGGTCCGAACAATTGTTGGAGGAGCAACAGTAGAACCTTGCAAATTAGTCAATTTGATATAGAGGTTCTGCAAAACACGGGAACAAAAAATCAACTGAAAAAAACAAAAACAAGATATAATAATTCACTTCTCATATGATGACCTTGGAAAATTACGCTTCCCGTTGAAAATTCTGTAATTTTCAACAAAATAAGAATCTTAGGCCAAGTATGGAGCTCCTAGTTACAAAAAACTAGAGATTTCTACTCATACTGCATACACTACTAATTACTGGTGTGCAAGGACATTTATATTACATAGAAATATGTGATTTTCATCCATAATGTGTAACTCTGCAAAAATACAAATAAAAGCAGGATCTTGTATGTGTATTGCATGTTCTCCCATAATCATATACAGAAATACAATATTTCGGTCATAGTTTATCTCTCGCAGAGAGACTACTCAGAACACATGAAGTTTAGACACATGAGTTCACAATGGATTTTATGTGTACATGTTATGGTTGTTCTGCTTGGGAATACACATTCAAGTGCAGGTATCCAATCCAAACAAGTATAAGAAGCAAGCATCCAACCTTTCAGATTTAGCCCAACAACAATCTGGCGAACGACAAGTGGGTAGAACCAAATTGACATGACATGATAGTCCTAATCAGAATGAAAGCTATTAAAATTATACTGAGCAGAGGCTAGCACCAACCTCATAGGGATTGAGAAGTAGTCCTGCCTTCATTTGGTCTTTCAACTCATTTATTTTATCTTGTACCTTGCAGATTGGGAAATTCAGAGTGAAGTTGAACGATGCATAAGGTTTCTGTACAAGAAAAGCAGCTTGTGTAGGGATAATGGTTATTCCTCCAGGGAACTTAAGCAACTCGAAGAATGATGAGTTCCCAAACAGTGACTCTGTCAAATGGAGTGTTGACTGTTCTACAACCAAGGACATGAAATAAGACCTAAGAATGCTCAACACAGTTGATGATATGGTCGAGTATTTTGGAAAAGGCACAACGCTGAAGATGACATTTGTCCAGTTTGATGCACCTAACGGTTGTAGAAAATTTACAGCAACCTGTACAGTCATTAGAAGTTAGGGATCAGGAGGACAGAATGTAGGGCACACTGTACATGACCATAGGCACAAAAGTTAAGGTGCAGAATTTGTGCCTTACCGTAGAGTTGGGGATGCCAATTTCCTCATAGATATCAAATTCAAGCTTAGGTGTACTTTCATTCAACTCAGAAACTGTCTTTCGTAGCATAAAGCTTGCCACTATATCGGCTGCAAAAAGAGCAGTACTCCAGTAGTCAATAATCTTGTAGTGGAGTCTTTATTTCAAGTTCTCAGGAGATAAAACTATAACATATGATTTCTCGAAATGAGAAAAATCTTCTGACTACTGGTCCAAGAGCTGATATAATCACTTCCATTATTCAACACACCCATCTCCATTTAAATTTGAAGAAAAAATATTTCTCTTCATCAACTTCTAATGTCACAATTTTACCTTTTCTACTGCAGCATTTTCCAGTGATGTTTTTTCCATTTGAAGCATTTTTTGTTGGAACCTTCTAACATCACCATTATATAGAGCATCGACCCTTGCACGGCGGCAACTTTCGTTGGGGCCTGATGACATAACCATTTTCTGTTGTTTCTATCGTAATATTTTTGTTGGGACCTTATAGCATTACCATTCAAATAGGCATTGCCTTATCTATCGCGGCACTTTTTGTCGGGAGCTTCTGGCTAGGCTATTCGATAAAGCATTGACGTTTCCACGGCAAATTTTGTCATGATTTTGGAAGTCTAACATTATCTATCTATAAGGTGTTGCCTTTCTTTCATGGCGAATTTTGTCGGGATATTATCTCACCGACCCATGGAGCATTGTTGTTTCTTCCACTGAAAACTGCGTATGGATGTAATAACATATTAACTATTTTATAATTTTTTGCCTTTTCCATGCAGAATTTTTGTCATGATCTTCTAATGCGAATTTTCATTAAATTTAACTCAGGAACTTTCATCTGTAAAACGTTGTTTTACTTTTCATTAAATAAGAAAATTAATTCTTATTTATTTTTCTCCACAAGAGTTCCAGAGACAACACAATAAGAGTATACGCTGCAATTCAATGTTTTAACCCTTTCTTGTCTAACGTTAATTACTAACTGCACATACCGGTGATACATTCAGCTCCACTGAAAAGCTGGAAAAGAAATACAACTCGGCAGCAACAAGGCAACAACTGCACTAGAGCATGACCACGAGGCCCAGAAAGATGATGTGCTGTCCAAATAGATAAACGGCTGAGTGAAGTCGATGCGGGAAATCAGCAGCCATCCAGGAAAAAATACATTTGCCGAAATTGGCACAAACAAAGGTTTTTGCCAATTTGGCCGGCATTTCCTAGCCTGTATACCAGCTAGAATTGCTCCTAAATACACTGTGTGTGCCCGAATTTGGGCAGGTAGAAGCTAATAAAAACATGTCTCGATGAGAAAAGACATAGCGGAGCTTAGTAAGTGAACGGAAGGGCTCGTATATATTGCTCTAAAAGGAAATATAGAACAAAAAGAAACTGAGAAATACAGGCAATTTAATTCACGTTTACTCTCGCAGGCGCAAACTTTGCTTGAATCGCTCGCGAATCGCCAACTTGTCACCGCTTAGTCACACTACTCGTGGCGTCCACAGCACGAAACCGATTTGAAAACTGAACAGTTAAGAAAACGGAAGGTGGCCGAGATCTCGCAATGCGAGCTGACCTGCGAACGCGTCTTCCGGGGGATCCGGTGGCCCCGCGCGGCGGCCGCGTCCGGCGAAAGGCGGCAGCCAGAACAGGGCGGAGAGCATCACGGCGGCGCCGAGCAGGAGCGCGACCAAGCATTGCAGCCGCACGGACCCGCGGCACCGGCTGCACCTTCTTCTTCCTCCTCCTCCTCCTGCTCCCCCTCCCTCCGCCGCCGCCGCCCCCGGCGGTTGCTCCAGCTGCTCCCCGGCCTCCTTCCCCATGGCGCAAGTCCTCACGCATCACCGCCCGCCACCATTGCCGCCGGAGGGGAGCAGAGGTGGAGACCCACGCGAGCTAGCTAGGGTTTGGGGTTGTGGCGTCACCGGGTATACTACACAGCGCAGCAGTGCGGCGCGCACGGGTGAGGAGTGAGGTGGGGGCGGTGGTCTGGCGGAGTGGTGGAAATGGTGGGAGACTCGCTGCGCACAGCGTGCGTGCGCGGACAAGGAGTGATGGCCGCTGCATTTATTGCCAAGTCTGCTGAGCACATATACTAAATAGTTTTAGATTATCACGGTTAATGATATACTCCCTACATCCCAGTAGTAGGACATAATTTGTAAATTATGAAATTCTTAAATATTTAAATATAGAAGCGTTTAATCTATATAATTACTCCGGTGTGAAAGAACAAAATGCTTGCGTGTACATGTCTGAATAAATATGAACGCTTTGCTGGCTCTTTTTCTTCTCACGCATGTTCTTCTCCACACTATAAAATGGACCAATCAAAAAACACTTACGACTTAAAGAATTGCAAATTATGTCCTTTAAACCGCGACGGAGGGAACAGTATAATCTAGCTTTCCTTAAAAATATCCGTCACACGGATTTAACACGAACAATAACGACAGTCAAGGATAAAGCATGTACACGATAGAAATCGTGTCGGTTGATTAGAAACGGCAAATGAAATTATAAATTTTAATAAAACGTTGCCGCTACAAATTCTAATAGTTTATATATGAGGGATCATCAACCATATTTACAAGAACAATCAAATGCCCAAATTAAAAAACCGGTTGTACTCGGCGAAGACGTTTGTCCGGGTGAAAATAGCCCTCTCTTCTATAATATATAAGCATTTTTAGCATGTTATTTTAGCTTGCTATAAAAAAACTTATATTACGTAGATGCACTCGATAACATCTGGTGTGCCTCCGAATAAAGATAACCCGCATCGTGGAAGGTGTGCGTTCGTCTCCAATGGACTCCTCATTCCTGAGATAGCCCAGATGCAAAGAGAACTGTCTTTTTCACCCACTCACGCGGGCGTAACTTCTCCGCAGCTGACGGGACGACGAAGCTTGTCATAGGGGTGTTAAGAAGAAGAGTACATTTTTGCTCAGAGAGGATGAAGCGTATACCGAGTACTTGACAAACTAAGATTTACAGATAGACTTGGCTTTTTGTAGAGGGGCGATATGTGAGCCAACGTTCGTAGCCGATACCGAGTACTACATATTTTACATATACTAGCTGAATACCCGTGTGTTGTCACAGTACAATAAATTAGATTTTGGAATGTTGAGAACAAAATCATAAAATTAAAATTAATGTTATCATTTTTCTCATGCCACATATCCTCTTGACGACGTTTCACGCATGTAGTCCCCCGTCTCGCATTACACCCTCCGCATTTCTCTAGATATATAGGTGGCAACAACAATATTACATGCATCTCTTGCCTAGTCAGTAGCACACTGCCATATCCTAGTCACCCTCCAATTGCCTACTTTCTCGTCAAAGCCTAACAGGTGATCAATGAGTTGCGGTATAACTTCATATCAAGTTCGCAATTGTTGGTACAGATAGGAGATTAAATTTTTTATTATAAAATATAGCTTTCATTGCAAATGGAGAAAGTTGTCGAAAGATCTACTCTCTCTGTCCGGAAATAAGTGACTTGGATTGATCTAGATTCTCATGTATCTACACACTACAACGCGTCATCTAGACCAATCCAAGTCACTTATTTCTATAGATGATAAGACATGTACAGAAAATTTTACAACCTGCATACTTAGAATTGCACGAATTGTCAAACATAATCAACCTTTCTCAATCACATGTAGGAAAAGACCTCATATCCAGTTATAAGAAAAATTTCTATTTTGCAATAAATCACCAACAGTAAAGTCAAAGTTTTAATGTTAGAAACCATGTGCTTTTGAAACGAACCTCCTGCATGTCCTCTGCTAGATCTTTCCGTGTGTGCAAACCTTCATAAATGATCAGCCACACAAAGATTGATTGAAATTGGTCTGCCTTCTTAAGATATGCCATACTGTCTTTTCTGTTCTCCTTAAGGTGGTTGTCATCTCAAATGTCTAAACATGATTGTTTCTGTATATAGATAAGAGGGCTACAAATCCTTTTTAAATTTGAACATCCTTCTTTAACTTTGTGCCGAGCATATAGTTTATTTACCTAGGACCTTCAATCTTACACTACTTTTGAGGATCACAACAAAATCATGAATTGCATCAAGAAAGAGCTACCTGAAGCAATCACAACCGTTGGATAGAGATAGCCCAGTTTCCAAGGAGTAGAGGGGGAATTCTAAAGGTGAGATGGTATATTTTATCTTCAGGCAGTCTTGATTTCATCTCTACAAAGAAATCTGCAGCAACTCAATCAAGATAAAGTTAGACTGGAATTTGATTGTTGAAACATCAAAACACTTATTTTGAGAAGCTTCTAGACCCATTGTATAAAAGGATTGCATACCATGGAGCTTCTATACAATGAGAAGTTCCTTACTGCTTACTGTTGTTTATACATCTGATCAAGCTTATGCATGAAAATATCCAATAGCACAAGAAACACCAAACATTGCGCGGGCCAGGATGTTGATGATGGGTTTCGCAGCATAGTAAATCAAAAAAATTCTACGGATGCGAACGGGAAAGCCAAGATCTAATCTAGGAGATGCAAACAACGAGAGAGATTAGATGGGTGGTGCGCCCCAGCCCTCTATATATAGAGGGGTGGGCGCCAGCCCTAACCCCTCCCCCAAGCCCTAGGCCGGCGGCCAAAGGAGGGAGGAGTGGGGGGCAAGTTCCCCCTTCTAGAAGCTCCCCTAGGGTTTCCCCTTGGTTTGGCCGGCTGGGCCCTATGGGGCCTTGTGCCCCTGGCCCAATGCGGCCAGGGCACTCCCTCATAGGCCCATGCCCCCTCCCGACAGGTAGGGCCACGTTGGTCCCTCTCCGGAAGGTTCTAGAAGCTTCCGGTACAATACCGATTAACCCGAAACAATTCCGAACTCCAAAAACTGCATTGACTTATATGAATCTTATTCTCCGGACCATTCCGGAACCTCTCGTGATGTCCCGGATCACATCCGAGACTCCGAACAAAAACTCATAAACCAATTATCCAATCTATCCTAGCGCCGAGACACGTTAAGTGTGTGACCCTTCGGGTTCGAGAATATGCAGACATGATCTTCTATCAATAATCAACAGCAGGGTCTGGAAACCCATAATGACTCCCACACATTCATCGATGATCATATCGGATGAACCATGATGCTAGGATTCATTCAATCCCATATATATATTCTCTTTTCCTCGCGATATTTTACTTGCCCGAGATTTGATCGTCGGTACCGTCATACCTAGTTCAATCTCGTTCACAACAAGTACTTTACTCGTTCCGTAATCCGATATCACTTTGTGATTAACTCCTTAACCACATGCTTGCAAGCGGTGTTGATATCGATTACCGAGTGGGCCCGAAGTATATCTCTCCGACTTGGGAGGAACAAATCCCATCTCGATACATACAACCCAACAGGTACTTTCCGATCACCTGAGAGACACCTTTATGATCACCCTCTCATAGGATGACGTTTGATGACCTCAAAGATTTCTTCCGATACCAGGGAGTTGTATTATCTCATGGTCTAAGGAATACAATATTTGACATAAGAAAAGCTTCGCAAAGATGAACACGATGACACGATCTAATTGCTTCGCTTAGTTTGGGTCTGTCCATCATATCATTCTCCCAATGATATGATCTCATTATTAATCGACAACTCATGTCTATGGTTAGGAAACCTTAACCATCATTAATCAATGAGCTAGTCCATAGAGGCTGTAGGGGTTCGTAGCATGGAAAACAAAAAATTTCTATCGCATACAAACAAACAAGCCAAGATCTATCTACTAGATTGTAGCAACGAGTCGATGGAATAACTTACCCTCGAAGATTCCAAAGTGTTTAACGAGAGCGGATTCTCGTGGGTGATGTAGTCGTACTCTTTCCGATCTCAAGATCGTGTAGACGATCCTTCCGGCGCCACGTTCCGGCAGCGCTCCCGCAGTCGGTCACACGTTCGGTACTCGACGAAGACCTTCCTCTCCCTTGTTCCAGCAGGCAGCGGAGGTTGTAGCACTCTCCTCGCGATTCCGGCAGCACAACGGCGTGGTACCGGAAGTAGAGGGGAAATCCCGCAGGGCTTCGCCTTAAGCCGGTGCGAGTATGGTGGAGCTTATGAGAGAGGCTATTAGTGGTCTAGTAATTAGACACACCAATTAGAAGGCTCTAAACCAATTAGAAGGCTCTAAACCGCTGGCTAAAGCAATTAGAAGCTCTAAACCAAAACGGCTCTAAACCGGAGATTTAGAGGTGGAAACTTGTGTGTCTAGGAGGGGAGCCCTGCCCCTCCTTTTATAGGTGGGGAGGCGCGGCCAGGGGAGGGGAGTCCCTCCCCAAGTCGGCCTTGGGTGGTGCGCCGGCTTGGGGAGGAGACTCCTCCCTCAAGTCGGTTCCCAACTCCTCTTTCTTGTTTCCCACAGTTTCTTGTTTTAGCCGTTTGACTTTCAAACTGGACATTTGACTTTTCTGTTTTAGGATTCAATTTAATCCTTTTTTTGGGACAGCAAGAACACTTAGTACATGATGCAATCATTCAATGACACACTCATGTACCCTCCCCCCCCCCCGGAGTGCCGGACAATCCGGAACCTTCTAGAACATTCCCGATGAAAACACCGAAATCATTCCCGAACTCCGAAACGGGACTTTCCTTATATGAATCTTATTCTCCGGACCATTCCGGATCACCTCGTGATATCCCGGATCCCATCCGAGACTCCGAACAACATTCGGTCTCTTTCTCATAATACCATAACTACTCAAACAACGTCGAATCCTTAAGTGTGTCTCCCTACGGTTCGTGAATTATGCGGACATGATCGAGACACTTCTCCGAACAATAACCAATAGAGGAATCTGGAAATTCATATGGCTCCCACATATTTCTACGATTACTTTGCGATCGAATGAACCACTTACATACGATACCAATTTCCCTTTGTCTCACGATATGTTACTTATCCGAGGTTATGATCGTCGGTATCTCTGCATACCTAGTTCAACCTCGTTACTGATAAGTACTCTTTTCTTGTTCCCGTGATATGTGATCCCTTGTGACCAAGTCACATGCTTGCAAGCCAATTGGATGACATTCCACCGAGAGGGCCCAGAGTATATCTATCCGTCATGTGGATGGACAAATCCCACTCTTGATCCATGTGTTTCAACCAATACTTTCCGAACACTTAATGCCACCTTTATAGCCACCCAGTTACGGTGTGGTGTTTGATGTCATCAAAGCATCCATCCGGTAAAGGTGATATGCATGATCTCATGGTCGAAGGAATTAGGTTACTATGTATCAGAAAGCATATAGCAATTGAACTATTGAAATGACTTGATCTTTATGCTACGCTTATCAATAGGAGTAAGTCCACCATATCATTCTCCTAACGATATGATCTTGTTGTTGATAACATCTCAATGTTCATGATATGGAAACCACAATCATTTAATCAACCAACAAGCTAGTGAAGTATAGAGGCTATACTAGGGACTTCAATTTAAGTTTACAATTCACACAAGTATTAATGTTTCCTTGTTAATACTATTATAGCATGAATATAAACATTTATCATAAACACAAAGATATAATAATAACTATATTTATTATTGCCTCTAGGGCATATCTCCAACAGAGGCGTACTAGGGACACGGTGTTGTTCACAAACCACACAAGTATTAAAGTTTCCGCTTAATACAATTCTATCATGGAATATAAACTTTATCATGAACAAGAATTATAATAATAACATCTTTATTATTGCCTCTAGGGCATAATTCCAACAGTCTCCCACTTGCACTAGAGTCAATAATCTAGTTTACATTTGGCAACAATCTCACACCCATGGTACTAAGGTGCTGATCATGTTTTACACGTGGAAGAGGTTTAGTCAATGGATCTGCGACATTCAGATCTGTATGTACTTTGCTAATCTTTAGATCTCCATCTGTTATATAATATCGGATTATATGAAACTTGCGGTTGATATGCTTGGTCTTTGGATGATATCTTGGTTCCTTAGCGAGTGCTATGGCGCCAGTGTTGTCACACAATATCTCCAGTGGGTCCAATGCACTTGGAACCACGCCAAGCTTAGTGATGAAGTTCCTGATCCAAACTCCTTCACTTGACGCTTCTGTAGCAGCCATGTATTCCGCTTCTACTGTAGATCCCGCGATCACGCTTTGCTTGCAGCTTCTCCAGCTCATAGCTCCTCCATTCAAAATATAAACGTATCCTGTCTGAGATTTAGAATCATCCTTGTCGGTGTCGAAACTAGCATCGACGTAACCCTTTACGACGAGCTGTTCATCACCTCCATAGACTAAGAACATTTCTTTAGTCCTATTTAGGTACTTTAGGATGTTCTTCACGGCTGTCCAGTGTTCCACTCCTGGATCACTTTGATATCTGCTCGTCAAACTAAGAGCATTGGACACATCCGGTCTAGTACACAGCATGGCATACATGATAGAACCTATGGCCGAGGCATAAGGCACTTTGCTCATAGCTTCTCTATCATTTACCGTAGCTGGACACTGAGCCTTGCTCAATATCTTACCTGACAACATAGGCATTGAACCTTTCTTCGCCTTATCCATTCTGAACCTTTTCAGAACTTTGTCTAGGTATGTACTCTGGCTTAAAGCTATCAGGCGTCTTTGTCTATCTCTATAGATTTTGATGCCCAATATATAAGCAGCTTCACCTAGGTCTTTCATTGAAAAACACTTGTTCAAATAACTCTTCACATCGTTAAGCATGTTAATGTCATTTCCAATAATCAATATGTCATCCACATATAGTACCAGAAATTTCACCGAGCTCCCACTCACTTTCTTGTAGATACAAGCTTCATAGCAATTTGGAACAAATACAAAGCTCTTGATCACTTGATCAAAACGAAGGTTCCAACTCCGAGATGCTTGCTTCAGTCCATAAATAGAACGCAGAAGTTTGCACACTTTATCAGCATCCTTAGGATCGACAAAACCTTCGGGTTGCATCATATACAACTCTTCATCAATGTTGCCATTGAGGAACGCAATCTTGACATCCATCTGCCATATTTCATAATCATGAAACGCAGCAATTGCTAATAAAATCCGAATGGACTTAAACATTGCTACAGGAGAGAAAGTCTCATCATAGTCAACACCTTGAACTTGTCGAAAACCTTTCGCGACAAGCCGTGCTTTATAGACGGTAACATTACCAACCGCGTCCGTTTTCTTCTTGAAGATCCATTTGTACTCAACGGCCTTTCGGTCGCTAGGAGGGTCCACCAAAGTCCATACTTGGTGTTCGCTCATGGATCCCAATTCGGATTTCATGGCTTCTAGCCATTTCTCAAAGTCTGGGCTCATCATCGCTTCCTCATAGTTCGTAGGTTCACTGTCTTCTACTAACAAGACAGTCAAGACAGGGTTGCCGTACCACTCAGGAGGGGCACGCGACCTTGTCGACCTGCGACGTTCAGTAGCAGCATCGTCCGAAGCTTCATGATCCTTGTCATTAGCTTCCTCTATTGTTGGTGCAGGCGGCACTGGAACAATTTCAGGTGCTGCGCTACTCTCCAATTCAAGAGAAGGTTCAACAACCTCGTCTAGCTCTACTTTCCTCCCACTCACTTCTTTCGAGAGAAACTCCTTCTCAAGAAAGGAACCGTTCTTTGCGACAAACACTTTGCCCTCGGTTCTGTGATAGAAGGTATACCCAATAGTTTCCTTAGGGTATCCTATGAAGACGCATTTCTCCGCTTTGGGTTCGAGCTTGTCCGGCATCAACTTCTTGACGTAAGCTTCGCATCCCCAAATTTTAAGAAACGATAACTTAGGTTTAGCACCAAACCACAGTTCATACGGTGTCGTCTCAACGGATTTAGATGGTGCCCTATTTAAAGTGAATGCAGCGGTTTCTAATGCATAACCCCAAAATGATAACGGCAAATCAGTAAGAGACATCATCGATCGGACCATATCTAATAGGGTTCGATTCCGGCGTTCAGACACACCATTGCGCTGTGGTGTTCCGGGTGGCGTGAGTTGCGAAACGATTCCGCTTGCTTTGAGATGCGTGAGAAAATCATAACTCAAATATTCACCTCCACGATCGGATCGTAGAAACTTAATCTTTCTGTTATGATGGTTCTCCACTTCATTCTGAAATTCTTTGAACTTTTCAAATGTTTCAGATTTATGTTTCATTAAATATATATACCCATATCTACTTAAGTCATCGGTAAAAGTGAGAAATAGCGATATCCACCGCGCGTCGAAACACTCATCGGTCTGCATACATCGGTATGTATGATTTCCAACAAGTCCGTTGCTCGCTCCATCATACCGGAGAACGGGGTTTTGATCATCTTGCCCATGAGGCATGGTTCGCATGTGTCAAATGATTCAAAATCAAGAGACTCCAAAAGTCCATCAGAATGGAGTTTGTTCATGCGCTTTACTCCAATATGACCTAGACGACAGTGCCACAAATAAGTAGTATTATCACTATCTACTTTGCATCTCTTGGCCTCAATGTTATGGATGTGTGTTTCATCCCTTTCGAGATTTAGAAGAAATAAACCATTCACAATAGGTGCATGACCATAAAAGATGTTACTCATATAAATAGAACAAC
This sequence comes from Avena sativa, assembly GCA_916181665.1. Taxonomy (NCBI): domain Eukaryota; kingdom Viridiplantae; phylum Streptophyta; class Magnoliopsida; order Poales; family Poaceae; genus Avena; species Avena sativa. The sequence goes on along the minus strand of OV702279.1, from coordinate 310,815,057 downwards.
CATTATTCTCCGATTTAAATGAATAACCGTCTTGCAATAAACACGATCCAGAAATGATGTTCATGCTCAACGCAGGCACATAATAACATTTATTGAGGTTTAAAACTAATCCCGAAGGTAAAACTAAGGAGAGTGTGCCGACGGCCATCACATCAACTCTTGATCCGTTGCCAACACGCATCGTCACCTCATCCCTCGCAAGCCGCCGTCTATTCCGTAGCTCCTGTTTCGAGTTACAAATATTAGCAACTGAACCAATATCAAATACCCAGGCACTACAACGAGGGCTAGTAAGGAAAACATCAATAACATGTATATCAAATATACCTTTGATGGTGCCAGCCTTCTTGTCCGCTAAGTACTTCGGACAGTTGCGCTTCCAGTGACCCTTGTCCTTGCAATAGAAGCACTCAGTGTCCGGCTTGGGTCCAGACTTGAGCTTCTTCTCAGCAGGGGAAACGCGCTTGGCGCCGCCTTTCTTGAAGGGCTTCTTTGCACCCTTACCTTTCTTGAAGGTGGGGGGCTTGTTGACCATCAACACATGATTATCCTTTTTGATGTCCACCTCCGTAGCCTTCAGCTTTGCGAAGAGCTTGGTGATCGTATCAGTGGAATCAATCTGATTATGAGTCATTAAAAAACTTTTGTAGCTGGGAGGGAGTGATTGCAGAACCCTGTCAATCTTGAGCTCCTCTGGAATCTTGCAGTCCAGTTGCTCAAGGCGTTGAGTGTAGCCCGACATCTTAATGGCGTGCTCACTAACGGAACTCCCTTCCTCCATCTTGCAGTTAAAGAATTTCTCAGAGATCTCATATCTCTCAGAACGGGCCTGAGTCTGAAACATGGTTTTCAGCTCCTCAAGAATCTCAAAGGGCCCGGGATAGTCTTCAAAACGATTTTGAAGGTCCGATTCCATAGCAAACAACATGGTGCTCTTAATCACACCATAATCATCTTTGTGCGACTGATAGACAGCTTTCTCATCAGCCGGCGCATCTACAGCAGGGGCGTCACCTAGCGCATTTTCAAGGACATAGTCCTTTTGACCGCCAGGGAGAATGATTCTCAGATTGCGGAACCAATTGGTGAAGTTAGACCCATTGTTTCTAAGCTTTTCCTTCTCAGCAAAAACGTTGAAGTTGAAGTTGGACTTAGCCATTTGATCTACAATATTTGCAAGTACAAATTAGACTATGTTCATGATAACTAGTTCAACTTTTAATCAAATTACTAGATGAACTCCCACTAAATTCAACATCCCTCAAGTTGTTTAGTGAACATGATCCAAATTCACCACACCTAATCTGATCTTCACGAGAAGAGATGTGGTTTCAATGGTGGACAACGAAGTGTCGATCATATCATTCATATGACTCATGCTTAACCTTTCGGTTCATGTGTTCTGAGGCCATGTCTGTACATGCTAGGCTCGTCAAGTCAAACCCAAATATTTCCGCGTGTGCAAAACTGGCTTGCACCCGTTGTATGTCAACGTAGAGTCTATAGAACCCGATCATCACGTGATGCTTGTACACGAAGAACTTTCGCAATGGTGCATACATGGGGAGAACACAGTTTTATCTTGATCTTTAAGTGAGGAATCATCTTATAATGCTACCGTCGCGATCTAAGCATAATAAGATACATAAAAGGATAAACATCACATGCATATAACTTTATGTGACATGGTATAGCCAATCTTCGCGCAATGATCTCCATCTTGTGCGTGCCGACATGATCTTGTAGGGGTTCGTAGCATGGAAAACAAAATTTTTCTATCGCATACAAACAAACAAGCCAAGATCTATCTACTAGATTGTAGCAACGAGTCGATGGAATAACTTACCCTCGAAGATTCCAAAGTGTTTAACGAGAGCGGATTCTCGTGGGTGATGTAGTCGTACTCTTTCCGATCTCAAGATCGTGTAGACGATCCTTCCGGCGCCACGTTCCGGCAGCGCTCTCGCAGTCGGTCACATGTTCGGTACTCGACGAAGACCTTCCTCTCCCTTGTTCCAGCAGGCAGCGGAGGTTGTAGTACTCTCCTCGCGATTCCGGCAGCACAACGGCGTGGTACCGGAAGTAGAGGGGAGATCCCGCAGGGCTTCGCCTTAAGCCGGTGCGAGTATGGTGGAGCTTATGAGAGAGGCTATTAGTGGTCTAGTAATTAGACACACCAATTAGAAGGCTCTAAACCAATTAGAAGGCTCTAAACCGCTGGCTAAAGCAATTAGTAGCTCTAAACCAAAACGGCTCTAAACCGGAGGTAGAAGATAGGAACTTGTGTGTTCTAGGAGGGGAGCCCTGCCCCTCCTTTTATGGGTGGGGAGGCGCGGCCAGGGGAGGGGAGTCCCTCCCCAAGTCGTCCTTGGGCTGGGCGCCGGCTTGGAGGAGTGGGACTCCTCCTCCAAGTTGGTTCCAACTCCTCTTGCTTGTTTCCCACAGTTTCCTGTTTCCCACAGTTTCCTGTTTTAGCCGTTTGACTTTCAAACTGGCAATTTGACTTTCATGTTTTTGGAACAGCAAGAACACTTAGTACATGATGCAATCATTCAATGACACACTCATGTACCCTCCCCCCCCCCCCCCCCCGGAGTGCCGGACAATCCGGAACCTTCTAGAACATTCCCGATGAAAACACCGGAATCATTCCCGAACTCCGAAACGGGACTTTCCTTATATGAATCTTATTCTCCGGACCATTCCGGATCACCTCGTGATATCCCGGATCCCATCCGAGACTCCGAACAACATTCGGTCTCTTTCTCATAATACCATAACTACTCAAACAACGTCGAATCCTTAAGTGTGTCTCCCTACGGTTCGTGAATTATGCGGACATGATCGAAACACTTCTCTGAACAATAACCAATAGAGGAATCTGGAAATTCATATGGCTCCCACATATTTCTACGATTACTTTGCGATCGAATGAACCACTTACATACGATACCAATTTCCCTTTTTCTCACGATATGTTACTTATCCGAGGTTATGATCGTCGGTATCTCTGCATACCTAGTTCAACCTCGTTACTGATAAGTACTCTTTTCTCGTTCCCGTGATATGTGATCCCTTGTGACCAAGTCACATGCTTGCAAGCTAATTGGATGACATTCCACCCAGAGGGCCCAGAGTATATCTATCCGTCATGTGGATGGACAAATCCCACTCTTGATCCATGTGTTTCAACCAATACTTTCCGAACACTTAATGCCACCTTTATAGCCACCCAGTTACGGTGTGGTGTTTGATGTCATCAAAGCATCCATCCGGTAAAGGTGATATGCATGATCTCATGGTCGAAGGAATTAGGTTACTATGTATCAGAAAGCATATAGCAATTGAACTATTGAAATGACTTGATCTTTATGCTACGCTTTACAATAGGAGTATGTCCATCATATCATTCTCCTAACGATATGATCTTGTTGTTGATAACATCTCAATGTTCATGATAGGGAAACCACAATCATTAATCAACCAACAAGCTAGTGAAGTATAGAGGCTATACTAGGGACTTTCAAATTAAGTTTACAAATCACACAAGTATTAATGGTTTCCTTGTTAATACTATTATAGCATGAATGTAAACATTTATCATAAACACAAATATATAATAATAACTACATTTATTATTGCCTCTAGGGCATATCTCCAACAGTCTCCCACTTGCACTAGAGTCATCTAATCTAGATTACATGGTAATATACCGAACACCCATGGCAGTTTGGTGTTGGTCATGTTTTGCTCTTGGGAGAGGTTTAGTCAACGGATCCGCCACATTCAGATCTGTGTGTACTTTGCAAATCTTTATATCCCCATCCTGGATATGTTCTCGAATAGCGTGAAAACGCAGTTTGATATGCTTCAGCTTCTTGTGTGACATTGGTTCTTGCGCATTGGCTATGGCGCCCATGTTATCACAGTAGATAGACATTGGGTCCAGCGCACTTGGAACCACACCCAGCTCTGTAATGAACTCTTTCATCCATATCGCTTCTTGTGAAGCCTCTGAAGCAGCCATGTATTCCGATTCAGTTGAAGATCTCGCCACAACGCTTTGCTTTGCACTCCTCCAGCTAACTGCTGCACCATTCAAAATAAATACGTACCCAGATTGTGATTTAGAATCATCTGAATCGGTGTTCCAACTAGCATCGGTGTAACCATTAACAACGAGCTGTTCATCACCTCCATAAGAAAGAACCATATCCTTAGTTCTTCTCAAGTACTTAAGGATGTTTTTGACCGCTGTCCAATGATCCACTCCTGGATCACTTTGATATCTGCTAGTTAAACTAACAGCATATGCAATGTCGGGTCTTGTACATAGCATGGCATACATTAGAGATCCTATGGCTGAGGCATAGGGAGTCTTACTCATCCTTTCTCTATCTTCTGCCGATGTTGGACTTTGAGTTTTACTCAAGGTCGTATTGGGCAACATGGGCAAGAACCCTTTCTTGCTTTCTTCCATTCCAAACTTCTTTAGAACTTTGTCCAAATATGTACTCTGTGACAATGATATTTGGCGTTTCGATCTATCTCTATAAATCTTTATGCCTAATATGTAAGCTGCTTCGCCAAGATCCTTCATTGAAAAACTATTATTCAAATATTCCTTGACACTATTTAGAAGGTCTACATCATTCCCAATCAACAATATGTCATCCACATACAGTATTAAGAATGCTACAGAGCTCCCACTCACTTTCTTGTAAATACAAGCTTCTCCATAAGTTTGTATAAAACCAAAACTTTTGATTACCTTATCAAAACGTTGATTCCAACTTCGGGATGCTTGCTTCAATCCATAGATGGACCTTTGAAGCTTGCATACTTTGTTAGCATCTTTAGGATCGACAAAACCTTTGGGTTGCATCATATACAACTCTTCATCAATGTCTCCATTGAGGAATGCTGTTTTGACATCCATCTGCCATATCTCATAATCATAATATGCAGCGATTGCTAACATAATCCTCACAGACTTTAGCTTCGCTACCGGTGAGAAAGTCTCATCGTAGTCAACTCCTTGAATTTGTCGAAACCCTTTTGCGACAAGTCGAGCTTTATAGACAGTAACATTACCATCAGCATCTGTTTTCTTCTTGAAAATCCATTTGTTCTCGACAGCCTTCCGGCCATCCGGTAAGTCCACCAAAGTCCATACTTGGTTTTCGTACATGGATCCAATCTCGGATTTCATGGCTTCTTGCCATTTATTGGAATCTGGGCTCATCATCGCTTCCTCATATGTCTCGGGGTCATCGCTGTTGTCCACCACCATGACATTCATAACGGAATCATACCAATCTGGAGTGGTACGAGTTCTCGTTGACCTCCGAGGCTCTGTAGTAACTTCAACCGAAGTTTCATGATCACCATCATTAGCTTCCTCTCTAATTGGTGCAGGCACCACAGGAACTTCTTCCGGTGCTGCGGTACTCGCAATTTCGAGAGAAGGTTCGACAACCTCGTCGAGTTCTACTTTCCTTCCAGTCACTTCTTTCGAGAGAAATTCCTTCTCTAGAAAGGATCCATTCTTGGCAACGAAGATTTTGCCTTCGGATCTATGATAGAAGGTATACCCAATAGTTTCCTTCGGGTATCCTATGAAGACGCATTTTTCCGCTTTGGGTTCAAGCTTGTCCGGCTGTAACTTCTTTACATAGGCTTCACATCCCCAAACTTTAAGGAACGACAATTTAGGTTTCTTCCCAAACCATAATTCATACGGTGTCGTTTCAACGGATTTAGACGGTGCCCTATTTAAAGTGAATGCGGCTGTTTCTAATGCATAACCCCAAAATGATAGCGGTAAATCTGTAAGTGACATCATAGAACGAACCATATCTAAGAGAGTTCGATTACGACGTTCGGACACACCATTACGCTGTGGTGTTCCCGGCGGTGTCAATTGTGAAAGTATTCCGCACTTCTTTAAATGCTCGCCAAACTCGTAACTTAGATATTCACCTCCACGATCAGAACGTAGAAACTTAATCTTCTTGTTACGTTGATTCTCTACCTCACTTTGAAACTCCTTAAACTTCTCGAAAGTTTCGGACTTATGTTTCATGAAATAGATATACCCATATCTACTCAAGTCATCTGTGAAGGTAAGAACATAACGATAACCACCGCGCGATGCTACACTCATTGGACCACATACATCGGTATGTATGATTTCCAATAAGTCCGTAGCTCGCTCCATCATACCAGAAAATGGAGTCTTAGTCATTTTGCCCATCAGACATGCTTCGCATCTATCAAGTGATTCAAAATCAAGTGATTCAAGAAGTCCATCGGAATGGAGTTTCTTCATACGCTTCACTCCAATGTGACCAAGACGACAGTGCCACATATAGGTCGAATTATCGCTTGATTTCAAACGTTTAGCTTCAATATTGTTGATATGTGTATTTCCACTATCGAGATTCAATAAGAATAGACCATCTATCAAAGGTGCATGTGCGTAAAACATATTACTCATATAAATCCAACAACCATTATTCTCTGATTTAAACAAGTAACCGTCTCGCAATAAACAAGATCCTGATATAATGTTCATGCTCAACGCAGGCACTAAATAACAATTATTTAAGTATAAAACTAATCCCGATGGTAGATGAAGAGGTAGCGTGCCGACCGCGATCACATCAACCTTTGATCCGTTTCCCACGCGCATCGTCACCTCGTTCTTCGCTAGCTTCCGTTTATTCTGCAGCACCTGTTTCGAGTTACAAATATGAGCAACCGAACCAGTATCAAATACCCAGGCACTACTACGAATACTAGTGAGATACACATCAATAACATGTATATCAGATATACCTTTCTTCTTGATGTTGCCGTTCTTCAAATCCGCCAAGTACTTTGGGCAATTCCGCTTCCAGTGACCTACTCCCTTGCAGTAAAAGCACTCAGTTTCAGGCTTTGGTCCAGCCTTGGTTTTCTTCGTCGGCGTGGCAACTTTCTTACCACCCTTCTTGAAGTGTCCCTTTTGCTTAGACTTGCCTTTCTTGAATTTGGTGGTCTTATTGACCATCAACACTTGGTGCTCTTTCTTGATCTCCACTTCTGCAGATTTTAACATAGCAAATAGTTCTGGCAACTCTTTGTTCATGTTCTGCATGTTGTAGTTCATCACAAAGTTCCTGTAACTTGGTGGCAATGACTGGAGGACGCGGTAAACCCCCAAAGCATTAGGAATCACTATACCCAAGCTTTGAAGTTTGTTTGCATGCCCAGACATCTTAAGCACATGCTCACTGACGGAGCTGCCCTCTTCCATCTTGCAGTTAAAGAACTTTTCAGAAGCCTCATAGCTTTCAATTGCCGCATGAGTCTCAAAAATCAATTTGAGATCCTCGACAATATCATATGGGTCTGACTCTTCAAACCTTTTCTGAAGCTCCGATTCTAAACCATACAAGATAGCACACTGAACTATGGAGTACTGATTCTTCCGAGCGAGGTAAACATTCTTTACTTCATCGGGAGCATCAGCTGCAGGTGGGTCACCCAGCGGTGCATCCAGCACATAGGTCAAATTACCAGCTGTGAGGACAATCCTCAAATTGCGGAACCAATCCGCGAAGTTGCTTCCATTGTTTTTCAACTTTTCTTTCTCTAGGAACACATTAAAATTGATGGTAGGGGCTGCCATTGATCTACAACATATTTGCAATAGTTTAGACTAAGTTTATGACAAATTGAGTTCAAATTAATTAATGAAATTAAACTAGGTGAACTCCCACTCAAAACAACATCCCTCACATTGTTTTAGTGATCACACGAACCAAATCCACTACATCAACACCGATCATCACGAGAGTTGATATAGTTTCAATGGCGAACAATCATCATGTTCATCATATCTACTATATGATTCATGCTTTACCTTTCGGTAATCCGTGTTCCTGAGACCATGTCTGTACATGCTAGGCTCGTCAAGATCAAACCTTAGCCACCGCATAAGCAAATCTGGCTTGCTTACGTTGTATACACTTGCGGAATCTAACACACCCGATCATCACGTGGTGCTTCGAAACAACAAGCTTTAGCAACGGTGCTAGCTAAGGGCGAACACTTTATGATTTGAAATTCATGTGCATGAGGGATCATCTTATAATGCTACCGTCGTCTACTAAGCAATACAAGATTCATAAAGGATTAACATCACATGCAATTCATAATATGTGATATGATATGGCCTTTCTTCTTTGTGCTTCCGATCTCCATCTTCAAACACGAACATGATCTCCATCATCACCGGCATTGCATCAAGGTCAATGACGCTTCACCATGGTTGTCGTCCACCGGCTTCAACTATTGCAACTACTTTGAATAGACACGCGGGTCTTAACATAAATTAAAGACAACCATATGGCTCCTGCCGGTTGCCAACTTACAATAAGGAACATTGCATACATCAAATATAATCACAATCATGGCCATATCACATCACTGCACACCCCTGCAAAACAAAGTTAGACGCCTCTACTTTCTTTGCATATTTTACGTGGTTTGGGGCTTTCAATAAGTGTCGTTCTAACTTACGAACAAGAACCACAACATTGATACTAGCATTGTTGATTACCCGTTGTAAATTGGATCTTAACTATGCTAGGAGAAACAGGCACCCGCAAAGCCACTTATGCAATACAAGTTGCATGTCAAGCGTGGAGCAAGTCTCATGAACGATGTCATGTAAGGTTAGCCCGGGCCGCTTCATCCCAACATACCGCAAGATGAAAAGTACACAAAAAGCAATCTACAATAAAAGCATCAACGCCCACAATGACCATTGTGTTCTACTCGTGCAACAGATCTACATATAGACACGGCTCTGATACCACTGTAGGGGTTCGTAGCATGGAAAACAAAAATTTTCTATCGCATACAAACAAACAAGCCAAGATCTATCTACTAGATTGTAGCACCGAGTCGATGGAATAACTTACCCTCGAAGATTCCAAAGTGTTTAACGAGAGCGGATTCTCGTGGGTGATGTAGTCGTACTCTTTCCGATCTCAAGATCGTGTAGACGATCCTTCCGGCGCCACGTTCCGGCAGCGCTCCCGCAGTCGGTCACACGTTCGGTACTCGACGAAGACCTTCCTCTCCCTTGTTCCAGCAGGCAGCGGAGGTTGTAGTACTCTCCTCGCGATTCCGGCAGCACAACGGCGTGGTACCGGAAGTAGAGGGGAGATCCCGCAGGGCTTCGCCTTAAGCCGGTGCGAGTATGGTGGAGCTTATGAGAGAGGCTATTAGTGGTCTAGTAATTAGACACACCAATTAGAAGGCTCTAAACCAATTAGAAGGCTCTAAACCGCTGGCTAAAGCAATTAGAAGCTCTAAACCAAAACGGCTCTAAACCGGAGGTAGAAGATAGGAACTTGTGTGTTCTAGGAGGGGAGCCCTGCCCCTCCTTTTATGGGTGGGGAGGCACGGCCAGGGGAGGGGAGTCCCTCCCCAAGTCGGCCTTGGGCTGGGCGCCGGCTTGGAGGAGTGGGACTCCTCCTCCAAGTTGGTTCCAACTCCTCTTGCTTGTTTCCCACAGTTTCCTGTTTCCCACAGTTTCCTGTTTTAGCCGTTTGACTTTCAAACTGGCAATTTGACTTTCATGTTTTTGGAACAGCAAGAACACTTAGTACATGATGCAATCATTCAATGACACACTCATGTACCCTCCCCCCCCCCCGGAGTGCCGGACAATCCGGAACCTTCTAGAACATTCCCGATGAAAACACCGGAATCATTCCCGAACTCCGAAACGGGACTTTCCTTATATGAATCTTATTCTCCGGACCATTCCGGATCACCTCGTGATATCCCGGATCCCATCCGAGACTCCGAACAACATTCGGTCTCTTTCTCATAATACCATAACTACTCAAACAACGTCGAATCCTTAAGTGTGTCTCCCTACGGTTCGTGAATTATGCGGACATGATCGAGACACTTCTCTGAACAATAACCAATAGAGGAATCTGGAAATTCATATGGCTCCCACATATTTCTACGATTACTTTGTGATCGAATGAACCACTTACATACGATACCAATTTCCCTTTGTCTCACGATATGTTACTTATCCGAGGTTATGATCGTCGGTATCTCTGCATACCTAGTTCAACCTCGTTACTGATAAGTACTCTTTTCTCGTTCCCGTGATATGTGATCCCTTGTGACCAAGTCACATGCTTGCAAGCTAATTGGATGACATTCCACCGAGAGGGCCCAGAGTATATCTATCCGTCATGTGGATGGACAAATCCCACTCTTGATCCATGTGTTTCAACCAATACTTTCCGAACACTTAATGCCACCTTTATAGCCACCCAGTTACGGTGTGGTGTTTGATGTCATCAAAGCATCCATCCGGTAAAGGTGATATGCATGATCTCATGGTCGAAGGAATTAGGTTACTATGTATCAGAAAGCATATAGCAATTGAACTATTGAAATGACTTGATCTTTATGCTACGCTTTACAATAGGAGTATGTCCATCATATCATTCTCCTAACGATATGATCTTGTTGTTGATAACATCTCAATGTTCATGATAGGGAAACCACAATCATTAATCAACCAACAAGCTAGTGAAGTATAGAGGCTATACTAGGGACTTTCAAATTAAGTTTACAAATCACACAAGTATTAATGGTTTCCTTGTTAATACTATTATAGCATGAATGTAAACATTTATCATAAACACAAAGATATAATAATAACTACATTTATTATTGCCTCTAGGGCATATCTCCAACAGATCTCCATCACTCCACCATGATTGCTTCCACCACGAATAGCAACTACAACTATTGCTAACTACTTAGCGATAAAGTGAAACTATTACATGGCGTATAAGAAGTTGACTCACAGGTCATACACAATTATAAAGACAACCATATGGCTCCTGCCGGTTGTGTACTCATCGGCATGCAAGTCGTGAAACATTACAAAACATGATCATTGCATACAACATACACATCACATCTTGGGCCATACCATATCACAGAAAACACTCTCTGCAAAAACAAGTTAGACGCCTCTACTTTGTTGTTGCATGTTTTACGTGGCTTATGGGAGTAGCAAGCTAAGAACGATTCTTACCTACGAAAAGCCACAACGGTGATATTATGGTTGCCAAACTCGGGTGTTAATGCCATGACAACTATAGTGAGAGAAACTGGCATCCACCAGCCGCATGTGTGGAACAAGCCACACGTCAAGTGCGGAGCCGGTCTCGCGAACGACGTCGCGTAAGGTTGGCCTGGACCGCTTCAATCTCACTATCCCGCGTCATAAGAAGAACACAAACAAGAGGCTTGCAACAGAAAACATCAACGCCCGCAACAACCATGTTGCGTTCTACTCGTGAAACACATCTACACATAGATCTAGTTCTGGTACCACTGATGGGTTTCGCAGCATAGTAAATCAAAAAATTTCTACGGATGCGAACGGGAAAGCCAAGATCTAATCTAGGAGATGCAAACAACGAGAGAGATTAGATGAGATCTTCATACCCTTGAAGATTCGCACAGCGAAACGTTCGTCGGAACGTGGGTGATGTAGTCGTACTCGCTTCTCCTCCTCGCTATCCGATCCGATCTAGCACCGCAAGTGGCGATGCCTCCGAGAGATGCACACGTGCAGCACCTCAATGTCTCCTCCTTCCTCGGTCCAGCAAGTATGGTGGAGAGACGGATTGGATCTACAACGCGACGGCGCGGTGCAAGTGGTGGAGAGTTTCTGTAGCAGGGCTTCGCCTACACGCAGTCGGGAGGGAGAGAGAGAGGAGGGCAGCAGGGCGGCTAGGGTTGAGGAGGAGGTGTGGGGGGTGGTGTGCCCCAGCCCTCTATATATAGAGGGGTGGGCGCCATCCCTAAACCCTCCCCCAAGCCCTAGGTCGGCGGCCAAAGGAGGGAGGAGTGGGGGGCAAGTTTCCCCCCTTTCTAGAAGCTCCCCTAGGGTTTCCCCTTGGTTTGGCCGGTTGGGCCCTATGGGGCCTTGTGCCCCTGTCCCAATGCGGCCAGGGCACTCCCTCATAGGCCCATTCCCCCTCCCGATAGGTGGGTCCACGTTGGTCCCCCTCCGGAAGGTTCTAGAAGCTTCCGGTACAATACCGATTAACCCGAAACAATTCCGAACTCCAAAAACTGCATTGCCTTATATGAAACTTATTCTCCGGACCATTCCGGAACCTCTTGTGATGTCCCGGATCACATCCGAGACTCCGAACAAAAACTCATAAACCAATTATCCAATCTATCCTAGCGTCGAGACACGTTAAGTGTGTGACCCTTCGGGTTCGAGAATATGCAGACATGATCTTCTATCAATAATCAACAGCGGGGTCTAGAAACCCATATTGACTCCCACACATTCATCGATGATCATATCGGATGAACCAAGATGCCAAGATTCATTCAATCCCATATATATTCCCTTCGTCTCGCGATATTTTACTTGCCCGAGATTTGATCGTCGGTACCGTCATACCTAGTTCAATCTCGTTCACAGCAAGTACTTTACTCGTTCCGTAATCCGATATCACTTTGTGATTAACTCCTTAACCACATGCTTGCAAGTGGTGTTGATATCGATTACCGAGTGGGCCCGAAGTATATCTCTCCGACTTGGGAGGAACAAATCCCATCTCGATACATACAACCCAACAGGTACTTTCCGATCACCTGAGAGACACCTTTATGATCACCCTCTCATAGGATGACGTTTGATGATCTCAAAGCTTTCTTCCGATACCAGGGAGTTGTATTATCTCATGGTCTAAGGAATACAATATTTGACATAAGAAAAGCTTCACAAAGATGAACACGATGACACGATCTAATTGTTTCGCTTAGTTTGGGTCTGTCCATCATATCATTCTCCCAATGATATGATCTCATTATTAATCGACAACTCATGTCTATGGTTAGGAAACCTTAACCATCATTAATCAATGAGCTAGTCCATAGAGGCGTACTAGGTACACGGTATTGTTCACAAACCACACAAATATTAAAGTTTTCGCTTAATACAATTCTAGCATGGAATATAAACTTTATCACGAACAAGAATTATAATAATAATATCTTTATTATTGCCTCTAGGGCATAATTCCAACAGTTGATTACTCTAGAAGTTCCTCCGTAGTATTTAAAGTGGTTAGCTAAATCAATGTGTCACAAGTCATATTGCACATCCAGTATTTTAATAGGCAATGTCCTCCAAATAATAGTAAATCTGGATAAGATATGCGCACTTATAAAAGAACAAAGTTCTATGTTTAGCAAGTATTACCTGATGTTGATGGCTAGGGAGGGAGGAAGGCGGCGGTGCTTGGGAGTTGGGGAGAGGGACGGCGGCGGCGGGGTGAGCAAGCGCGGAAGGGTAGGTAGGGGTCGAGCACTAGGAGCATGCGGGGTTGGGGATCAATGCTGGACGGAGTGGTGGGGCCAGGAGCGGAGGAAGGCAGAGAGGGGTTCGACAGGGAGTGCAACATGGGACAAGCTAGCATCGAGTGGTAGGAGGGTGGATGCGAGGAGAGAAGGAGCGGGGCATGTGCATGCGTTTGCAGTATGGGGACACGCGGTTGTGGTGACACAGCATACCACTGCATGATGTAGTACACTATAGTCGTTGACATAACACAAATAGAACACCATTCCATCAGTATTACATCCCTCAGAGTGGTATAATAGAAATATCAAGGGTCCAAAGCATGACTTTAGATTACATATAACACATTACAAAAGATCTAGAGAACTTCCTCGAATAGTGAGGAATATTATATAGAAGGAAATCGGAAAGATCCACTCGGAGTTTACTTTATGAGTACTACTATTAGTATATATATATGGTTTAACATTTCTACTACTAGTTAAATACCCATGCTTCGTAACGGAGCTTAGATATACAACAACATCATCTTACCCCCTTTTCTTCTCTGTTTGGTTCGGTCCTTGTTGCTCGCATACATGTGATTTCGCTGAAAATCCGTATATTAAAAGAGACCGTCACTATAACATCCTTCACTTTCTTTCCCTCAACAGAACACTCGCTTTCCGACAACTTCGCTCACACCATCATGCCGCATCCACAATGCCCTCTCACGAGAGCCACCATCCATTAGCTCAACACCCTCCCTCGTTGCAGAGCCACTCACTCCCTGCCCATAGGCAATGCTCCACGGACCACATGCCACTCCTTAATTGCATGCAACCCCCCTCTCTAGCCGCTCTTTGTCTATCGACCACAACTCTATTTCTGCCTCTCTCAACTCTGTCTAAATAAACTCTCTCTACTTCATTTTACCATGGTTGGTTTAGTATCTCCCTCCCTAGATGCGGTCATGGAAGAAAGCATCTTGACCTTGACCTATGTTTTCCCACGTCGACCACATCCTCGAAAGTGAGACGTCCTTGCTCAACATCGAGGCCGACCTTGAGAGAGACATGTTGGCCCATGTCAATCCCTACCTAACCAACGGTCTATACATCGAGGACTCATTCGACCATGTTATCTCATGTAGAGCCCTACCTCAACAATGGTCTATATACATTGAGGACTCATTTGATTGCCGCTGGCAAAAACGATGTGACAAGGACAATGCTCCTTGACATGGAATAATATTTGGAAAATCTAACCTACTCCAATATCAATGTGACAAGATATGGTACTGCAATGACAGCAGGAAGCGAAGATTAAAAAAAATCTGCGTGTACATGTTCCTCTTATAAGTGCAAATCAAAACTAATTCGATAGTAGCAGTTTTGCTCGTCCGACAACCATAATAAAATTCAAAACAAAAAATCTAAACTACATGTGCAACAACATGAGTCTTGTCTAATATAGTTACTTATATAAAAATATCAATAAGTTTTTTTCGCTCCTTCCATTTTTTAAATCATTTTTTCCAAATTTGGTTGTACTATTTCATCTTAACCCCCTTTCTTCTCTGTTGGTTCGGTCCTTGTTGATCGCATACATGTGATTTCGCTGAAAAATCCGTATATTAAAAAAGACCGTCGCTATAACATCCTTCACTTTCTTTCCCTTAACAGAACACTCGCTTTCCGACAACTTCGCTCACACCATCATGCCGCATCCATAATGCCCTCTCACGAGAGCTACCAGCCATTAGCTAAACACCCTCCCTCGTTGTAGAGCCACTCACTCCCTGCCCATAGGCCATGCTCCACGGACCACATGCCACTCCTTAATTGCATGCAACCCCCTCTCTCTGGCCACTCTTTGTCTATCGACCACGAATCTATTTCTACTTCTCTCAACTCTGTCTAAATAAACTCTCTCTACTTCATTTTTTCATGGTTGGTTCAGTATCTCCCTCCCTAGATGCGGTCATGGAAGAAAGCATCTTGACCTTGACCTATGTTTTCCCACGTCGACCACATCCTCGAAAGTGAGACGTCATTGCTCAACATCGAGGCCAACCTTGAGAGAGACATGTTGGCCCATGTCGATCCCTACCTAACCAACAGTCTATACATCAAGGACTCATTCA
This sequence comes from Avena sativa, assembly GCA_916181665.1. Taxonomy (NCBI): domain Eukaryota; kingdom Viridiplantae; phylum Streptophyta; class Magnoliopsida; order Poales; family Poaceae; genus Avena; species Avena sativa. The sequence continues at coordinate 310,799,509 of OV702279.1, read as the reverse complement.
ACCATGTTATCTCATGTCGAGCCCTACCTCAACAATGGTCTATGTACATTGAGGACTCATTTGATTGCTGCTGGCAAAAATGATGTGACAAGGACAAGGCTCCTTGACATGGAATAATATTTGGAAAATCTAACCTTATCAACTTGAAAAGATATGGTACTGCAATGACAGCAGGAAGCGTAAGATTAAAAAATCTGTCATGTACATGTTCTTCTTATAAGTGCAAATCAAAACTAATTCGATAGTAGCAATTTTGCTCGTCCGACAACCATAATAAAATTCAAAATAAAAATCTAAACTACAACAACATGAGTCTTGTCTAATATAGTTACTCATATAAAAAAATCAATAAGTTTTTTTCGCTCCTTCCATTTTTTAAATCATTTCTTTCCAAATTTGGTTGTACTATTTCATTTTTCCTAGCTACTCTTTTTTTTCCGCCATAACTTTATTTAAGTAATGATATGCATGTTGACTCTCGACCAACACCTACCAGTCTGAGATTGTATATGCCGGCATGTGCCACGTCTGACTCGACCATGACCATCTCCTCACCGCTTCTCCCGCGTGTTGACCAAAATCGTGGCCTTTCGCCACTCGTCGCGTCAACTGGCACTTGGCATGAGCTTGAAGTCGGTAGTGATGGCTTGCTCCACGTTTCTGATACATTATAGTGGTTATCGCTAGCCGCCCATAATTTTATTCTAAGTCGCGTCAGAAGAGGGAGGAGGATTACAAACGTGCAATTCGTATGTAATTTGTTAATCGTTAGCAGCAGCATTTGAAATATTTGCAAAATATTTCTTATGAAGGGGCATCAACAGAAGTAGATCATGACATTGTCAAGGGAGAATTCCGGTTTAATAAATATAAACATTTTTTTTACAATTATTGCCATTCATCGATATTGCTCAGATATGAAGTCCTAACATAGTCTACTGTATCTTTCATAACATTGCCATGAAAGACTTAAGCTTTGGACGGAGGGAGTACACACGACACTTTACATATGATAACCGCACGACACCAGCGATCCAACCATCCCTAGGTGGAAGCATAGCCCAGCAGACCACTGGATGTGATCGTACATCAATACATCAAGCGTCGTCTGCACAGCAGTATCCGTCTTAATCTTGTTAGATATATATTTGTATATTGTATGTCCCCACTTGTTAGGGGGTTTTTCTGCATATTTCCACCTGTATATGTACTATATATTGTGGCCTTTGGCCCCTAGAGAAATCTATGTTGCATATTCCTAGCATGGTATCGGAGCTAGGTTAGACCTTTCTTTGCAACCTCGTCACAGCCGCCACCGTCCCTGTCGCCGTCGGTTGTCTGCCGACGTTGCCGCCGCCGGTCGCCGTCGTCCATCTCTTCTCCGGCCACCTCCTATTGGCCGCGCCCCCATCCCGGGCCGCCGCCTCCTGCCCACCCTCTATACCGTCTGCCGCCGCTGCCCAAGGTCTTCTCCGCCGCCCAGATCCGCCGCCGCCGCCTCTCCACCAACCGCCGCCGGCCCCCATCCCCGCCCCCGCCGGCCCCAGTCCCCGACCCCGCCGGCTCTCCCCCGTATGCCTCGACGTGCATCGCCTGCTTGGGTCCTGTCTCGATCGGATCTGATCTGAGATCGATCTGACTTCGGAAAAAAAGATGTCTTCTGCATTGGGCTATGTTGCGATTCCTTGCTGCCCGGTGATCTTCGATGGCGCGAATTATCCTGATTTCGCTGCCTTTATGCGCGTTCACATGTGCGGTCTCCGTTTATGGTGTGTGCTCTCTAGCGAGGTTTCCTGTCCGCCGTGCCCCACTGCTCCTCTGGCTCCTCTTCCTCCGTCGTCGATCGTTCTTGGTGCTGATGCTTCTCAGGAGGCCAAGGATGCTGCTCAGAGTGCCGATGATATTGCTGTTGTTGCATATGAGCTGAAGCTCAAACAGTACTCTGCTGATCTCGAGACCTATCGCCTCGATCTGACGGCCTACACCCAGTGGGTAGATGAGGATGCTTGTGCTGCTGCTGTTCTCACCTCCAGTGTTCTGCCCCAGTTTGCCACTGAGTTCATGAGTCTTCCTATTGTTGCTGCTCAGTGGGCCCATCTCTGTCAGCGCTATCAGCCGTCTGGGGATGCTCTTTACCCGTCTGTGGTCCACCAGGAGCATGCTCTTCATCAGAGTGATTCCACTATTGATGAGTTCTATACTCAGAGTGCTGCTATCTGGCGTCAGCTTGATTCTCTTTGTATTGCTGTTTGTGGCACATGCCCGTGTTGCCAGATTGTGCGCTCGGATTTGGAGTTCCACTGCATCTATGAGTTTCTGTCTCGGCTCCGCCAGGAGTTCGAGCCCCGCCGTGCTCAGTTGAATGCTCGTGGTCGTATTCCTCTCTCTGAGGTGTTGTCTAAGCTTCGGGCTGAGGAGACTAGTCTCCGTGGTGCTGGTCTTCTTGCGGTTCCGTCTGTGCTTGCTACTCGTGGTCCTCCTCTGCCGTCTGCTCCCTTGACTCAGCCGCGGTCTTCTATGCCACTGTTGATACTACCCACTCCTCCAGGTCAGGGTCAGAGTCAGCACCAGCAGTCTCAGGGTCAGAGTCAGCACCAGCAGACTCGTGGTCAGGGTCGTCGTGGTTCTCTTCGTCACTGCACTTACTGTAGCAGGGATGGCCACACTTGGGCCACCTGTTATACACGGGATCCCAGTTTACGTCGGCAACACCAGGCTCGTGGTTAGTCGGCTCCTTCTGGATCTTCAGTAGTTGCTCTCTCTGATCAGGACATTATCAGGAGTCTTTGCAGTCTACTTGCTGCTACAGGCTCTTCTTCTTCGATGGGCACTGCTGGTTATGTGACTGATTCTTCAGGCACTGCGCGCCCACCACCTTCTACACAGTCAGGTACGTCCCGGTGGTATCTGGATTCTGGAGCTTCTTTTCATATGATCTCTGAGTCTTCTCTTCTGTCCACTCTTTGTTCTCTCCCTTCTCATGTCCGTGTTCTCACGGCCGATGGTACCTCTCTTCCTGTTTCTAGTCGGGGCACACTTTCTACTTCTTCTTTTTCTGTTCCTGATATTTCTCATGTTCCTCGTCTTAAGATGAATCTATTCTCTGCTAGCCAGCTTACTGACTCTGGTTGTCGCGTCATTCTTGATGTTGATTCTTGTGTTGTCCAGGATCGTCGCACACATGCCCTGGTTGGAGCTGGCCTTCGCATCCGTGACTCCTCAGGACTTTGGGAGTTAGACTGGCTTCATGTTCCTTCCGCTGCCACTTCACTGCCAGTTCTTCTCCGGTCGTCGCCTCTGCTACCGACTCTTTTCAGCAGTGGCATCATCGTCTTGGTCACCTTTGTGACTCCCGCCTGTCGTCATTAGTTCATCGTGGTCTTCTAGGGTCTGTCTCGGGAGATGGGTCTTTACATTGTCAGGGCTGTAGGTTGGGCAAACAAATTCAACTTCTCTATCCTACTAGCGCGTCTGTAACTTAGCGACCTTTTGATTTACTTTATTCTGATGTTTGGGGTCCGGCTCCTTTCGCTTCGAAAAGGGGCCATCACTACTATATTTTATTCATCGATGATTTTTCTCGGTACACTTGGTTGTATTTTATGCGCTCTCACAGTGGAGTGCTCTCCATATATCAGCGTTTTGCGGCCATTGTCCTCACTCAATATTCTACACTCATTCGTGTGTTTCGTGCTGATTCTGCTAGTGAGTATATCTTCCAGATGTTGCAAGGTGTTCTTGCTGAGCAAGGTACCCTTGCTCAGTTCTCCTGTCCTGGCGCACATGCCAAGAATGGCGTCACTGAGCGTAAGCACCGCCATCTTCTTGAGACCACTCGTGCCATGATGATTGTTCTTCCCTTCCTCCGCATTTCTGGGTTGAGGATGTCGCTAAGTCGACTTACCTCATCAATATCCAGCCGTCTGCCGCTCTGCGGGGTGGTATCCCTCTTGAGCGCCTATCTGGACATTCTCCAGACTACTCCATGCTTCGCTTGTTTGGTTGTGTTTGCTATGTTCTCCTTTCCCCTCGCGAACGCACCAAACTGACCAGTCAGTCTGTTGAGTGTGTCTTCCTTGGATACAGTGATGAGGATAAGGGCTATCGCTGTTGGGACCCCGTTGGTCTTCGGATGCGTATCTCTCGCGATGTTACTTTTGACGAGACGCGCCCTTTCTATCTTCGTCCTACCGCTGGTACCTACTCGGTGGAAGATATCTCTTTTCTTCTTTTTCCCGACACACCTCCTTCTAATCCTATTGTGTCTTCTTCAGGACCCACTCTCCCTGATGTCTCTTCTTCGACACCATCCTCCTCTGCTCCGTCTAGTTCCCCTAGTTCTCCTTGTTCTCCGGAGCCTTCCTCTGCTATTACTTCTTCTTCATCGACGTCTCATGAGTCGTCTTCCTCTGATGAGCCTCCATCTACTCGTCATGTTCGTCAGCGTCGTGCCCCCAACCGTTACTCTCCTAGTCAGTATGGTCTTTCTGTTGCCTCCAAGCCGACTTCTTATTGGGATGCTGAGCATCATCCTGAATGGCAGCTGGCCATGGCTGAGGAGATTGCTGCGCTTGAGCGCACTGGCAACTGGGATCTTGTTTCTCCCCCTCCCGGTGTTCGTCCTATTACGTGTAAGTGGGTCTATAAAATTAAGACCCGCTCTGATGGATCTCTTGAGCGCTATAAAGCGCGTCTTGTGGCTCGTGGTTTTCAGCAGGAGCACGGTCGTGACTATGATGAGACCTTTGCTCCCGTGGCTCATATGACCACTGTGCGCACTCTTCTTGTTGTCGCTTCTGTTCATCACTGGTCTGTGTCCCAGCTTAATGTTCATAGCGCATTCCTCAATGGTGAGTTGAGTGAGGAGGTTTATATGCAGCCTCCTCCTGGGTATTCTGTTCCCACTGGGATGGTTTGCCGTCTTCGGCGTTCTCTTTATGGCCTGAAACATGCCCCTCATGCCTGGTTTGAGCGCTTTGCCTCTGTGGTGACTGCTGCTGGTTTCTCTCCTAGTGCTCATGATCCAGCGTTGTTTGTTCACACTTCTCCTCGCAGACGCACTCTTCTTTTTCTCTATGTTGATGATATGATCATTACTGGTGATGATCCTGAGTATATCGCCTTTGTTAAGGCTCGACTTCGTGATCAGTTTCTTATGACTGATCTTGGTCCTCTTCGATATTTTCTTGGGATTGAGGTTTCCTCCATTTCTGATGGTTTTTTCATCTCCCAGAAAAAGTATATTCAGGATCTTCTTGCTCGTGCTGCTCTTGGGGATGAGCACACTGTTGAGACCCCTATGGAGCTTAATGTTAAGCTTTACCCTACTGATGGTGATCCTCTTCCTGATCCGACGCGTTATCGCCATCTTGTTGTCACTCATCCTGACATATCTTATCATGTTCATATTCTGAGTCAGTTTGTTTCCGCTCCTACCACTGTTCACTATAGTCATCTTCTCCGTGTTCTTCGTTATCTTCGTGGTACAATCACTCGTCGCCTTTTCTTTCCTCGTTCCAGCTCCCTCTAGCTCCAGTGCTATTCGGACGCTACGTGGGCGAGTGATCCTTCTGATCGCCGTTCACTTTCTGCTTACTGTGTGTTTCTTGGTGGTTCGCTCATTGCTTGGAAGACAAAGAAACAGACATCGGTTTCCCGTTCGAGTGTTGAGGCTGAGTTGCGTGCTATGGCCTTGTTGACTGCTTAGGTGACCTGGTTACGGTGGTTACTTGCGGATTTTGGGGTCTCTATTAGCACACCCACTCTGGTTTTGTCTGACAGTACATGTGCTATTAGTGTTGCACGTGATCCGGTCAAGCAGGAGCTTACCAAGTATATTGGTGTTGATGCTTTCTATACACGTGCTCAGGTGCAGGCTCAGGTTGTTGCGCTTCAGTATGTGCCTTCAGAGTTACAGTTGGCGGATTTATTTACAAAGGCACAGACCATGACGCAACATACTTTTTTTCTCTCCAAACTCAGTGTTGTGGATCCACCATGAGTTTGAGGGGGGGGGTGTTAGATGTATATTTGTATATTGTTTGTCCCCACTTGTTAGGGAGGTTTCCTGCATATTTCCACCTGTACATGTACTATATTGTGGCCTTTGGCACCCAGAGAAATCTATGTTGCATATTCCTAACAAATCTCACTACTCTGTCTCTTACTTCAACTATATATTTAAGGCATGCTTGGTATAGACCATATAAAGGATCAGATTGGAAACCTCATCTTTGCCCCTTACAGCATCGATCTGCTACGCATCTGGTTATCGATCTGTTGCGAGTTTAGAACAAATTTTGTAGATGTATTGCACAAAACTCATTTACAGTAAATTATTGCGCATCATTTAGAAACCAAACCAACGTCACAATGAATATTTATGTGTGTAAGATCGGCCTACAAAGAATATTGAATTTACATGGTTCTTTTTCATTGTATACTTGTTGCTTATAAAAACATGTATATGTCTATTTGACACGGGCCAAATAAATAGATACTGTATCTAAATTACGGTAAGGAAAAGTAAATGCAAAAAAGGAGCTACGCTTAGGGCCACCTCAAGATAGACCCATAAGACCACCGCGTCAGGGCGCCACGACCGGTGCCACTTCAGCTCGACAGCCGCGCCGCTGCTCAAATTGACGCCGGCTGCACCGTGCCCGGCCGAAGCACCTTTGCCATCATGATCACCATGGAGCTGCAGTGGACGATTGGAAAGACCATGACACGCCGGCCTCGCTGGTGGCGCAATTCCTCGGCTTGTAGACACCCCTCGTCTCTTGGCATCTGTGGTGCAGGTGATATGATTCTTTTCCACGTGGCGGAGAGCGCGACCATCTCGTTCTTAGGTGAGCAGGAAGTTGACCTTTCCCATGGAGAAGATTAAGTATACCAGGGAGCGGGCAGCTCGTCAGCGATGAATACCTGCACACGCGGACGCGAAGACCGACGGCGAGGCAGCATGCTTGCTTCTCACATGAACTGCCCGGCCGGGTCCAGCGTCACCTTTAGTGCAGCACTTGCTCACCGGCAACGCCGCACGCCATGGTGCCCGGCACAAGCGGTGCATGCATGATACATTGACTACTGGAGTATATAAGCTACGAGCCTGCATGCGATTCTTATTTCCTAGCATCTTAAAAAACAGCTACCTTTCAACAATACATGCGATTTTTTTTGGATCGTATTTCTATAATAACACGGCGTGCCAAGCAATTATTCAACTGCACACGAGATACTTTTGGATCGCATGGAAAGATTTTAGGGATAGGACGATTTGGATAGTCAAGGTGAGTGGATATAAGCTAAGATTTCTTATCTATTTTATTAAAATATCTGTTAGCGGTGGCATTTTCTGTGTAATTTCTTGAAGTGTGACACCAGTCATTCGCAGCTTTAAAAATAATAGTAAAGATAGCATTGTTCTACAAGTAGGTTCTAGCTTTTAGGAGTTTATTTATACTCTACGCTTCAGCTTGACTTTCATAGCTTTCGGTAAAGTCTTCAACTCCGTTGATCTCCACCAAATATCTTCAACTTTTCAAGTAACTTATTTCCTGAGAACGTCATTAGTTTCTTCGACATCTAGCAAGGGATAAGAAGATACGGTTGAGTACAGGCGTACTCAACAAGTTCACTAGAAATAATTGTTTGATGCACTATCTACATCCGTAGACCATAGGTCGTAGGCTATGCAGATTTTCATATACATTCCTTAAAAGATTGCTTTTATTCTGAAAAACTATGTCCGTCAGCCTTCACAGGTTTAGCAAAACTTCATGGAGTTCCTTTCCTGCCGTGTTTATAGCCCCTTCCCAAAACATGGACTAACATGTCGCATTTCTTACACTCTGCAGATGTGCGTCACTTTTCCCATAAGAGACCTTAAGCTTCGTTGCGAAGCCAGGAGTATGTCCCCGTTCAAACTTCCATGGTTTAAGGCCCAACCTAAGATCCAAGTCAATCACTGCCATTCTCCGCAACCCCACATAGAACACGACCCCACAAGCAGAACTTGAGGACTCTAATGAGTAGACAATGTACCTGGCCGCCCCATTAATATGAGGACTTACCTACGATCGTCCCTCGAAGATAGTCTAGACATCAATATCGCGGGGAACTAAGGGGTCCCACCCATGATGATCCACGTAAGATACAACAACGTCATGAGATGGTCATCCGTTCATGTGAAAGAAAGAATATCCAGTTGACTTCTCTGTTCCATTCCAAATCTCATGGTTAACGCATAATATACGGCGCAAGAATCACTCGCGATATTAGTTGTTAAGTCCTAGATGATATATTCCTGTGCAGTGGTATTCCAACTGCCAGACTTAATATATTAGCTCATCACCCTGGATCAGTAACCAATAGTTCATATTATTATCAATAGTGTTTTCTGTCCTTTTTGAAATACAGGTGATGATAACATTTGATTTGCAAATACTTGATAGAAAATAATCAAAGGACATGAGCAAGTGTGAACTTGCCTTTTGTGATTACAAGATTATGCACTCACGGTCTTTGACATATTAGAAGATCCAATATCTGAAACAACATCATTGATCCGATAAGGAGTAATGTTTAAAGAAGCAATATGATATTATGCATAAGTAATGTTATGCATTCTATAAAATTCCCAAAATGAATCCCCAATATTTTAAGTGAAGTGAACTTAGGTGATTTATTTAAGAGTTGGTTTATCTTCAAATTTTAATTCATAAGAACTTGCATTCATAAGGAACTTAAGTGTTAATAACTCAAGATATATAAGTAGGGTATAAAGCAATGTAAGATTAAGGTTAATTGTCATCTAGTGACTATGATAAAAGTCCTTGGATTGAGTTGTTAAGAGTTAAATGCACTATTATAGAGTTGTTGTTTTGAAGTGGCAAAAGAATAACCTTCGAAGAAAAACTTGTTTATGTTAAGTTCACCTATCTCGAACACTGCTAGGATTAAAGTTATAGTTTTTAATAAGGTATAAATGATGTTAAGTCATTATCCTTTTGGGTGATTGTATGAGAGACCAAAGTTAACTATAAAATCATGAATAAACTTAGGATTTAATTTTGTTGATTACATAAATAGCTTTATATAAGTCCTACATATTTTAATCTTAAAGAATTGTATTCTAAGTTTTAATAAATTCAAATAGTTAAATAAAACTAGTACGAATATATTTTAATTTATAAATTATAAAAGAAAATATATCTTTCTGATATCTTAATAGCAAAAAAGGACTATAAGATCAAATATAACACTTATTTATTTATTAATCCTAAAATTATTAGGAATTTTATAATTAGCATTTTGCTAAAATAATAGATTTATGTGTATGCACAAAAATGATTTTTATTTATTTATACATTTTACCTTTATTTTATTAGAATTCCTTAAAGCAATAAATGTCTTTAAATACATAGTTCAATTTTTATCATATTAAACACCAATTAATATTTTTCTTCTATGAAGTAATTACTTATGATCTTAAAGATGAATTTTATTTATTTTTAATTCTTATGCTTGTTTTTTAGAAAATTCGGAAAGGAATTATTGACTTAAATTAGTCAAATTATGTTTTATCATTCTTAAAATACATTTAACATTTTTATTGGATAGTTTATATTTTATGAACATTTAGAGATATTATTTATATTTTTAGGATTTTCTATATTTTTCTAGAGCTAGAAATTTTTATAGGGTATTTCGGTAATTCATTTGTTTTATTTTATATTATTTATTATCCTATCTAATCTGGGTTGTTTGGTTGTGCACATGGGCCAGCTTGGCCCATATAGATCTGGCTCAGGTCATCTAGACCCCGGCCCATCTCTCACCCCCTCTCTTCCCCTGCACACACGCACAACCTCTCTCTCTCTCTCTCGTTCCTCTGCCTCACACACACGTGCCACCGCTGACGCCCTCCTGACCAACGCAGGCCAAATAATGCGCCGTCAGCTGCTGCCGTATGCTGGCGTTGGCTCGCCACCTCCTCCTCTTCCCTTCTCCATGTCGATTCGGTTCGATCACGTCCTCGCACACGCCTGGACGAAACCCTAGCTCTGCCTTGGCATAGTCGCTATCAATTTTGGAGTCGCCGCGCCTCCGGTGACTTCTGGGGTGTTGGTACGGTGCGGTGGTTGCTTCATACTCCCTTTTCTATGGGGTGATGTCGGTGCTGGTGAGTCTTGGCGTGAGTTGAGAATCGTGGTGCTCCTGGTGCCACCGTGCCCTGCGATGGCGTGCCCCCAGTGACACCGCGGGTCTGCCTCCCCTTCTTGCTGATCAAGGATTACTAGCAAGTGTCCTTGTCCCTATTCCTCTTCTTTTACTATCATTGCATACCCAATCCTTGTATAGACTGATTACTTTGCCCTTTGATGTAACAAAGAACCTCCTAGATTTTGGTTATCGCTTAGTACTGTGGTGAGATTGTTCTAGTTGATGTTGATTTGGTTGCTAGATGGTTTTACTCAATTTGCTTTACTGATCAAGGTTGGATTTATGGAACTCCTGGTTTACTTGTGCAAACTAAATAGATTTTGTTGTTGTTAGGGTTTTGGTCAGATGCCAGTATAGGTTGTTTGCATAGTCAGGTCAGAATTTATCTAACTAATCACCTATTAATTCTATGATGAAATAAGGAATGTTGGTGATTAGATTATGGTACTATCTGGATCTATTTCAACTGTGAAATTTTGATGGTGCTAAAAGTCCATTGGCCATTTGATTTCTGACAATACTAAGGATAAATATGTTGCTATACTTGTTCTAACCAGATAGGTTCTGGTTAATTTCCCATGGATCTCTTATATGATTTTGTGTAGATTTAGTGAAAACTATGAATAAAACTTGTATGGACATTATCTAAAATAACTAGGACATGAACATAATGTTGTATAGCAGGGTTATGTGTATGTGAGTTCTGGAGTGATTTAGCACATAGGTTACTTGGTATCTATGTTCCTAGGATTGGGCATGGGAAATTGCTCATGTTCCTTTTGTAGGTGGTCATACAATATAACATATTATCTTCTATTTAATAATCTGTCTAAACACTTCCTAGATACTATTTTAGATGATATGCATTTGATAGGACATGAATGATTTATCAAAATTAGATTGATAGACATATACTTGTTGGTTCATCAAATCAATGTGTATGTGAGGCACACATGTGAGTACATTTCATCTAAGCAAGCATATAAGCAATACCGATAGATGATCACTCGATGGGTAATGGAATAAATTGCATTAAATATTTTATTTTGACCTTGTTCTTGCTTATCAGTCAGACATGCTTAAAAAGAATATTTGTAATATTTTAATATCCATTCTTTCAATTTAAAGAATTCTGATACGTTAGAAACGTATCTATAATTTTTTATGTTCCATGCTTGTTTACTATCTACTTTGCTTTGCTTTGTCTATACTTTGAGATGTTTTCATATCTTTTCTGGAACTAACCTATTAACAAGTTGCCACAGTGCCATTTGTCTGTTTTCTTCTGTTTTTGGAACAAGTGGATTGTTTACCTTACACACTTTGCTTAAAGTAGTTGTCTGTTGATACGTCCAAAACATATATACTTTCCCAAACACTTTTGCTATTATTTCTCCACTAAACTTGTGTGCTTTGGATACAACTAACACGGACTGATGTTGTATTCAGTAGAATTATCTTGGCGTCTAGTTTTTGTGCAGAAAATGAACTATTAGGAAAATCCCGGAAAATACGCCAAAATTATATTTCACCAGAAGATCCACGTAGCCAAAAGACGAGACAGAGAAGGGGCCTAGGGGCCCATACCCCTGCTAGGCGCGGCCCCGCCACTGGCCGCGTCTAGGGGGTTGCGGGCACCCGAGGAACCCCCTCGGCCTCCCTCTGCGCCTATAAGTTGCCGCTCGACCTAAAAAACGAGGGGGGTTCGATAGTTTTCTAGAAAGAGTTTCGCTCCGCCACCGCCACCGATATTTCCCTCATCCATGAGTGAGTAATCACCCGCTGTACGCTTGGGGATGGCAGGGATTGGATGAGTTCTATCATGTAATCAAATAAGATCTATTAGGGCATAGTGCATAGTATCTCTATTAGTGCTATTTGACTTTGTTGCAACTTGTTGTGCTTAATGCTTGTCACTAGGGCCCGAGTGCCATGATCTCAGATCTGAACTTATTATTGAATCATTATGATAGTATTGTTTATGGTCTTATCTGCAAGTTATGTACACATATCATAGTCCGGATCCAAAGGCCCCAAAGTGACAATAATTGGGACAACCAGAGGGGATGGCTGTGGTGTGAGGGTCACATGTGTTCACAGAGTGTTAATGCTTTGCTCCGGTGCTCTATTAAAAGGAGTACCTTAATTTCCAGTAGTTCCCTAGAGGCCCCGCTGCCACGGGCTGGCTGGACAGAAGATGTTGTGCAAGTTCTCATTGCGAGCACGTATGACTATATTTGGAGCACATGCCTAGGATTGTTTAATACTTGGATGCTTGTTATTATTTATCTGCAATTCCCTAGATCTTGAAGTAACATGTTTAGACTCGTCCATGCAACGCCCGTCCATCCATCCCTATGCCTACCGCACTCGAATCCTACTCCTTTCATCATGGGGAAGTCTCGTGATGGAAAGTTACCTATTTTACCATCCACTACAAGAATAGGTACAGTCCTAAACACCTCTGTTGCTCTTGATTCACCGTCTGTTATAAGTAAGCTTGTCACACCACCACCACATACTCATGCTACACACACTTCTACTACTGCTGAATCTGAAACTGCTTTTAATGCTCATGATGTTACTTCTACTATGCTTGATGCGAGTGGTTCATTAGGTCCTTTTGTAGATGCTACTATGGCTAGTCTAGGAAATACCGAAACTCCTAGTGAAGACATTGTTACACCTATTAGCTCACCTGAGTCTAGAGAGAGTTATGATATCAATGATGGTTACATTGAGTTCACTGATGAATTTGTTGAAGAGTGCCGAAAAACACATGGTACTAGTGCTATTAAGAGTCTCCTTGCTAGATGTACCATTATGCCTAAACTGTCCTTTGATCCTAGGTTTGCCACCTCTCCCATATATATTAAAGATGAAGACTATGATTTATCTCTTGATTTATCTTATTTAGATATTGTTGAGAAAGAACCTTTTTGTGGGACTGAAAATGAGAGTGCTGTGGCTCATATGAATGAGCTCTCTACTATGAGTGATTTATTCTCTGATGATTTTAATATGCGCAAATACTTTGTTACTAAGATCTTCCCTTTTTCACTAAAAGGAGAAGCTAGGGCTTGGTTTAATAGATTACCTCCTGGTTCCATTGATAGCCCTGATTGCTTGATTGCTTCTTTCTTCCAGAAATATTTTCCTCCTAGTGCTAGACATGCTGCTTTGTAGAGACTTTTTGATTTTAAACATGGAGAAGAAGAGAAATTTCCTGAGTCATGGACAAGGTTATGTGCCTTGATTCATGCACATCCTGGATGTCCATTGCCTATCTAGATAGCTTTGCTGATTGTGTTTTCAGGAAAAGAACTCCTATAGATGCTGAAGAATTAATGGCTAAGATAAGCAAGAATTATGATGATTGGACTTCAACTGAGCTAAATACACCTGAGCCTATTACTCCTGAACCAGTTCCAACACCAACACAAAAGAAGAGGGGAGTTATTGCACTAAATGATGAAGTGATGAAGGAAGCTAAGAATTGTCTAAAGGAGAAAGGTATTAGAGCTGAAGATGTGAAGAATCTAACTCCTATAGAAGTATTATGTAAGCCAATTCCTCACTCATCCACTATTGAGGTACACTCTCTCCACTTCAATGAAGGGGATATTCCCTATGGTAAGCCTCCTGATCAGTGTTTACAGGAACTTGACACATTTATTGTTAAACAAGGTAATTTTAATAAACAAGTTCAGAATCATTTATTGGAAAACTCTAGAGCTATCCATGAGTTGAAAGATAATGTGGAAAGAACTCCTAATGATATTAAAATGCTTTGTAAACACTTTCAAATGGTTCAAACCCAACTTGATCAACTTGCTAAGGTTCAAAAGGACATGCTAGTTAATGCTTCAGGAGACAAACATGCTTATGGAATTAGAACTAGGAGTGGTATAGCTACTCAAGATCCTTTATATCCTGAAGGACACCCTAAAAGAATTGAGCAGGATTCTCAACAAGGTGAGAGTAGTGGTAGTTCTCATAAGAGAAAGAAAAAGAAACACAAGGTAGTTGAGGAAACCCTTGAACCTGTTGTAGATCCTAATAGTATATCTGTCTCTAATGCTGAAACTGAGAGTGGTAATGGTAATAATGATGCTTCTGATAAGGAGGAAGGTGAGGAAGAACCTGAGAAGCACACTAAGAACATTAGGTACACAAAGGAAGATTTTATTGCTAAGAAACATAGTAGTGAGAGAGAACCTTGGGTGCAGAAACCTATGCCTTTTCTAGGTAAGAAACACAAGTCAAAGGAGGAAGAACACTACAACAAGTTTTGTGAGTGGATGCAACCTTTATTTTTGCAAATTCCTTTGACTGATGCTATTAAGTTGCCTCCTTATTCAAAGTATATGAAGGACATTTTCTCTAATAAAAGGAAGATTCCTAATGAGGAGATTTCTACTTTGCTTGCTAATTATTCCTTCAATGGTAAGGTTCCAAAGAAACTTGGTGAACCAGGTATACCAACTATTCCTTGCTATATTAAGAATAATTATGTTAGAACTGCTTTATGTAATCTGGGAGCTGGAGTTAGTGTTATGCCTTTTTCTCTCTACAAGAGACTCCAGCTAGAAAAGTTGATACCAACTAATATATCTTTGCAAATGGTTGATAAGTCAACTACTATTCCTGTTGGTATATGTGAGGATGTTCCTGTTCAAGTGGCTCATAATTGCTTGGTTTTGACTGATTTTGTTGTGCTTGAGATGCCTGAAGATGATAATATGTCTATTATTCTTGGGAGATCTTTTCTTAATACTGCAGGTGTTGTCATCAATTGTAATCAAGGGAAAGTAACATTCAATATTAATGACAAAGAGCATACTGTCTATTTCCCCAAGAAGTTTGTTAAGAGCTATTGCCTGAATTCCATTGAAAATATTGAGAGCATCAAGGTTGGGGAAATATATTGTCCCATTCCACAAGAAAATTTTGAAACTATTATGATTGGGACCATTGAAATCAAGTATGAGGTAACATAATCACCTTGTGGAATGCAAAGTTTTGTTTCATATAAGATTGTTTTGGTAACAATACTTGATAAACCTTGTTAACAAAAGGATTTTAATGAACAAAACAATGTTTTCACTGTGGTTATACTTGCTCACTTTTATTTTTTTCTTTCGAATCTTTGCTCTTCATCGTGCCTAACTTAAAAGCGTTAAAGAAAAGTACTTGTTGGGAGACAACCCAAGAGTTTACTTACGTCTTGGAAGTTATTACTTCAGTAATGACCTCTCCTTATCCTTTTTGTTTGCTTTTTGTGCCAAGAATGACCTCTAATGAGAGGGAAGTAAGATTTGGGGAGGTGCTGTCCCGAAACAGATTTCTGTCCTCCACCAAAAAAATCATGAGGAGTCTCTGTAACTCGGATTGAGTTGAAAATTTACGAATAAATCCCCCAGTATGATAGCTAACTTTCGTTAGTTAAACACTTTTTGATTTGAGAAACAGAAGATGTTCGAAAAAATCGGTTTATACCTTATGGTCTGTTTTGATAGATTTCTGCCATTATTTGCATTTGCTTCTTATTGATTCCTTTTGAGTTCTCTTTTGGGGAATTGAGCTTTTTGAAGGAGTGCTACAGTAGCTTGTGTTTTTAGTGAAAAGTTTTTCTGTTCCAAAGCTTTTCCTAAGGTCTAATATCTTTTGAATACACTAATGTTGCTAATGAAGATTGTGTGAAGGAAAAATTTCAGGTGTAGAGAGAGAATGATGTAATGAGATGAAGAATGGACAAAATCTCAAGCTTGGGGGGAGCTACCCCGTGTCACCCCAAGAAATATTCAAGAGGTACAAGCTTCAAAGCTTGGGGGTGCCCAAGGCATCCCCTTATCCATCAATAAAAATCTCAGGTCTTTCTAGACATTTCGTTTTTATTGTTTCATGCAAAGTTGTGTTGTTCTTGGAGCGTCTTAGTTTTTGTTTTTGGTTTTCTTTTGATTTGCTTGGTTTGTTTTTGCTTTGCTTGTTTTTGCTTGGTTGTCTTGTTTGAAAAATCGAAAACACCAAAATATTTGTTCTTCTTCTTCGGTTTTGTGAGTTCTTTGCAGGGTTCAGCCGTCCTCAGTGGGTTTTGGTTTCATGTTATTATTTAAGTCACACAAGTGAAAGGCAATAATGAAGATTAAGACAACTTGAGGTGTGGTATGCAGCTGGTAATGAACTCTATTTGTTTTCATTTTTGTACATATACTCATCATTGTGAGCATGCTTAGTCTGTTCATTGTAAGGAGTATGTTACTGATGGATGCTTAGTAGTTCTTGCTTGTCTATGATTAGCTCCAGCTTGCTAATAGTTTGTAGCATGTCATATGAATGTTTGCTTGCATTGTTTTATTCATATTTGGGATGATATTGTGGTATCCTCCTTTGGAAGTTTCATGTGAATCGACTTGGCACATGCTCACGCATGCATATGACTAAACAATAGTCAGTAAGCCTCGACGATTTATTTTGCCTCAGAGTTCTAGTATCACTTTCATGCTATAATTAGTCCTGTTTTGTTGCAAGCATGATTATGACAAGTATTGATCTCTCGTTTGTCGCTCTCTCTATTGCTAGCCTTCACTTGTACTGAGTATGAGCTCTACCTGTGCTTCCAACTCCCCAAAACCAATATTGCCAACTGTGTCCACCATACCTACCTATTAGCATCATTTGCTGTTTAAGTGCATATTCTATATGCCGTGTTTTCTTCCAAATAAAATGTTTGTCTGTTTTGAGAAAGTTAGTTAGTAAAGCTCTCACGAACTTGATGGCACACTTTATTCCTTGCACTTAATACTCCTGAACCATTGTGACTTGTCCATGAAAGTTATATGCTTGCAAATTATATGCTGGGAGTCAGCAGAACCGTGCTGTCACGGGGAATGCTTTCAACACTTTTTGGATATCCTATCCAGTTGATACTTTGCTCTTTTGTTTGCGGATGTCGACGGTGTGAAATAAAAGGGGAGCTTGTGAGTTCATGGAGTCTATACATTGTGTTAGAGAAACGCCCGGGCCGCTAGCCTAAGCCATGCCTAATCATGGTGGAAACTTGCAGCATCACCATAATGAGCATTTATGAAGCATCCTCAATAAAAAAGCTATGCACATAGTAAATAAAAAGATCGCTGAGATGCTCATTGTCTGCTTGCCTTGTCATTTTGATCACGGGATAGCTACTGTATCGTGTGCAAGGGGTACCCCGTTGGCGGTTCTCTATGATATGCATGTATGTACAATGACAAGAACTTGCAGGTAACCAAAGTTGAGTAGCATGCGGAGCGGCCCTCGTACTCAAGGGACTTGGGATTTCCAGTTTATGGTGTGTCAAGCATATAACTCATACTGGACCTCACTTTTACCTTAACCATATGAAGATGCTTATGATAGGGGCAATGAGAGATCAAATCTAATGAGTACCTTCCTTTCAGCATTTGGAAGCCTTTCAAACTTTACAAAATCCTTTTCATAACTTTTTTGAGTCACCACTTATTCTATGAGCACCCTCTTGAGAGCATAGTTGTCATTCTTATGTTTGTTCCAAAACTTGGTTATGTCATGACTTTGATGCTTGTATATCTGATATCTTTATCTCTAGTCTTCACTTGAACTTCAGAGGTGCCTTGGCATTTTATATTGTGCTCTACAAACAAAGTCAAGCGAGATACCACTCTATCATACGTTATTATGAGCATTGCAATGTTGCTTGTGTTTATATTTCATGCTACTTATTATTATTGAGTTGGTTTCTCTTCATAGCTTGCAATTCTATTGAGTAGACTTAGTTGCATACTCTTTATTATGAATTGTCTAAGCATATACTTTTGTGCTGAGAATATTTACATCATATGAAGCAAATGTGTTCGTGAAAGTTCATTTATCGCACTCAGTTTTCAACTGAATTGCTTGAGGACAAGCAATAAGCTAAGCTTGGGGGAGTTGATACGTCCAAAACGTATCTACTTTCCCGAACACTTTTGCTATTGTTTCTCCTCTAAACTTGTGTGATTTGGATACAACTAACACAGACTGACGCTGTTTTCAGCAGAATTACCTTGGTGTCTAGTTTTTGTGCAGAAAATGAACTATCAGGAAAAATCCCGGAAAATATGCCAAAAATTATATTTCACCAGAAGATCCACAGAGCCATAAGACGAGACGGAGAAGGGGCCTGGTGGGCCCATACCCCTGCCAGGCGCGGGCCCACCACTGGCCGTGCCTAGGGGGTGCAGCCACCCCAGGCACCCCTTGGCCTCCCTATGCGCCTATAAGTTACCTCACCCTAAAAACCGAGTGGGGGTTTGATAGTTTTCCAGAAAGAGTTCCGCTCCACCTCCGCCACCAGAAACCAAGATTCGGATCCAGAAATTCCGTTCTGGCACCCTGCCGGGACGAGGAATTTGGAGAGGATAATCGCCATCGTCATCACCAACGCATCTCCATCAACCACCGATGTTTCCCTCATCCATGAGTGAGTAATCCCCCGCTGTAGGATTGGGGATGGTAGGGATTGGATGATTTCTATCATGTAATCGAATAAGATCTGTTAGGGCATAATGCCTAGTATATCTATTAGTGCTATTTGACTTTTTTGCAACTTGTTGTGCTTAATGCTTGTCACTAGGGCCCGAGTGCCATGATCTCAGATCTGAACTTATTATTGAATCATTATGATAGTATTGTTTGTGGTCTTATCTACAAGTTATGTACAGATATCATTGGTTCTATTATTCATGTTGACGATCCATGAGTTAACTACGGGTTTAAGCAGTTTTTTTTCATGTGTCCTGGTTCTCCACATTGGTAACATACTATCTTGGGTTTGGGCACTCCTTTAAAACATAGGCCCTATTTCCACAGTTGTGACACATTTTCTTTGTTTTGTATGTCATATGTGGATCCAGACAATTCTCTGCCATATGTCCTCGGACCTGACATGTTGTGGTCTGTTTTTGAATTCTCTCCTTCTTTCCTCCAGGTGAAACAATCTCATCATCTTCTGATATATGTGCACTATCCAACAATTCCTGGAACTCCTTTGCACGCACAATCTTGAGCTGCATCTTCATAACTGCTTGTAGTCCTTTCATGAACTTCCTTTGTCATTTCGCCTCCATGTTTACTTCCTCACTAATGTACTTGGATAAACTATTAAACTCCCGTACATGTTTCAGGACTAGAAGATTCTTTCTCTCTAAGGCTTCATTATCCTTTCTTTTCCCATTATTTCAATGAACAAATTCTTCTCGAAACTTCTTTTTGAACTCAGCCTAGGTATTGACACCTCCTTCTGGGATCACGAACTTGGACTTCTCCCAACACGTGGTTGTGGTTCCAGTCAATAGATAAGTTGCATAACGCACCTTTTCTTCATCCTTGCATCCCACGCTTTTAAGCTTACGAGATGTATCCATTAACCAATTCTCCGCCTCCATAGGTTCTTATACCATGGAGAAACTCTAAGGCTTGGTTTGTAATAATTCTACCAGTTTAACCCTTGGATGCAATTCCTCTGATTGCTTCTCTTGCCTTACCTTTAATATCTCCTGATAAAATTGGTTCTGCCTCTCTATTTCAACCTTTCTTCCTTCTTCCATACCCCTCATATACTGAAGAACCCCTTCATTGGTGGTTAAATACGGCTTTTGATTTGATCGTTCCTTCAGAATTGCCTTGTTAGCCTCCTTTTGTTGTGTCACCATAATCACATGAGCCTTCATCTTCCCAACATTAGAGTGATAATTCGCCTCTCCCTCACGCGAAACCATTTTCCCTTCTAGACCTGTACATCAAGTAAGAACTCCATGTAGCATCATGCATATGCCCATAAAGTTCAAACTTTATGCATGGATCTAGTCACACAATAAAATCCAATGAATCCAAATATTACTTCTAGCAAACATACATAAAAACCTGTAGAAATAATACTTCGAATAAAACATCTCTTGTACTCAGGGTTTGATGTTATACACTACAATTTTTGATACATATTAGTGTATGGACTTCTATCGTTATATACTATATGTATGGATCATAATGTCCTTTTCCTCCTAAATTACACCATTTTCCCATTTGCAAAGGAATAACTTTTGGCAAAAAGTTGACCCAATTCAAGTGATAGTTTGGTTAATTCACTCTATAATCGATTATAACATAGTTATCCTTGATGTTATACTAAACATGATATTGTAACATCCCAAAAATCATAGTTTCAAAACACATTCATATCATCCTTGTATTTAGGGTTTCCTCAAAAATCATTTAGAAACATAAGTTGGAGCTATGATTTCATGTGGGCAAGTTATTCCAAAATGACCATCACCCTTTGAAATTTGAAAGTTTAAATTCTTGTTGCTTGTCTCTATTGATGGAAAGATTAGGTGAAGCTTTTACCAAAATTTCAAATTTAGAAATAGTTTCAAAATCCTTTCTTCAAATACTTGCAAGCTAGAGCAAATTTCTGTTTATTTTGAAAACCAAGCTTGACCAAGCCTTGCAAAGTAATCACTTGGTTAAAATGACTGTTTTTGAATCCACAAAACCCTGCAAAAATCCCCAGAATAGTTTGGATTCAAAAGGATTTGAATTCATATCAAAAACCATTCTAGAAAATAGAAATAGAAAAAGAAAAGACTTAAACAAAAGAAAAAGGCCGCGCGGCCAGAACCTGGCCCAGCAAAGGATCAAGCCCAGCAAGCCCACCCGGGGATCTTCCTTTTCTTCTCACACGCGCGAGCGTACGCACTGAGCCGCTGACAAGCAGACCCCACCTGCACATCGTGCACCTCACTGACAAGCGGGCCATCTCCACGCCAGCGTCGTCTCCACCCGCACGACCTGTTCGTCCCCAATCAACGCAGCCGTTTCCTGTGTGTTAATCGCGGCGTCAATTCGAATCAATGGCCGAGTGATTCTCGCGCTTGACCAGGCTATATAAACCCCCTCTGTCCCCTCTCTCTTTTCCCCCGAACCCCAAGCACAGAATGCCCCCAGGCTGCGCGCATTTCTCTCTGCAACCCCGCCGTCTCCGGCGACTACTCCGGCCAATTACGGTGAGTTCTGCGCTTCCCTCTGCCTCTCGTTCTTGCAAACTAGATCAGTGAGCCTCTGCGCTTCTTTTGACACTTTCCGTTTGCCTTCGCATGAACCACAGCGTCGGCAACGTCGACGACTGGACCGCCACCGTCTTCTGCACGAACTCTGGCGAGTTCTTGTGGTAAGCCCCGACCGCCCCGTGACTTCTAGTTCAAACACACGACCCTGCCTTGACCCCGTGAATCTAACCGTGTCCTCGTCATGCCTTGGGGTAGTTCACAGCGACGTCCACGACGACCACCTGACCACCGACGCCGTCCTACCACTCCGGCGAGCAATCACAACCGTGTCCGAGCGCCCCTCCGCAAGCCAGTACCACGACGAGCTTCAGCAGTCTCCGACGAACCTGGTAATGCTCCTCTCCCTCTCGCGGACGATGTAGAACGTCGGCGCCGCCGTAGTCAGACGCGCCGCCGCCAGTTAGCACCGCCAGCGCTGCCCGTTTCTGGTTTGATGATATGGACCGTTGGATCTGCATCACAGCGCTAGGATAGATTCACTTAAACCGAAGAGGTACGCGATCTGAGCCGCCAGATTTCATTTAGATCCTACGGCTGGGGAGCTCGATCCAGTGCGAAACGGTACGGGCGGATGAAAACACGACGCGTGGCAAGGTTTAAACTAAAAACAGAATTTAAAACCAGATTTAGATTCAAACTTCAAATGCTTATAACTTTTGAATGCCACGTTGGATTTTTGCAAATTTTATACCGTTGGATTCAGTGAAACAAGGCCTTTCTGAATATCCAATTTATTTACCATATAGTAACAGTTAAAAATGATTTTATTTGTGGAACAAGTTTAGGGCTATTTTAGATATAGTTTTATTCTTGTATATTATTTTGGGACCAAATAAAGTTTAAGTGGCAAACTTGTGTCAGGTTAAGTTTCTGTAGTCATGAACATACTTGGTAGAATTTTCAAAACTCAACACTTGGTAGATTCTTGCATACATGCATTCATATTATTTTTGGTTGTATATATTTGTGTGTAATTGTATGCTATTATTTCTTGTGTAGATTTTTCAAGTGATTGTGATTATGAAGAGTGCTACTCTCCCCACTACCAAGGCAAGTGATATTTATATGAATAAATTTGTCCTATGTTTTTGAACTAGCATTAGATATTTTGTTATATTATTGCATGTTATTTTGTCTAATGCAAATGTTGGGAAATCCTATGTAGTCTAGTAGATGTGCTAAGGAATTATTCCTAAGATAAGTTGCCATACTTTGCTTAGCCTAGCTTATAGCAAAACAAGGGTTGGTGAAAAACTACACCTACTATAAAGAAAATATTTCTAAGTCAAGAGACTTATACTTTTCTAATAAAACCACTAAGTCAAATGAACCTCCTGGGTGGAATGGAAAGTATGGGTTATGTTGAGTGGTTACACAAGGCCATGGACTTGGGTT
Source organism: Avena sativa (assembly GCA_916181665.1). Taxonomy (NCBI): domain Eukaryota; kingdom Viridiplantae; phylum Streptophyta; class Magnoliopsida; order Poales; family Poaceae; genus Avena; species Avena sativa. The sequence continues at coordinate 310,776,764 of OV702279.1, read as the reverse complement.
GTGTATCTCACTTGTGGTAAGCCACCCAGGCACAAAGGGATTTAGAGGCCAAGTGTTGAGAAAGCTTACAGTGCAACCACTTGGCAATATGGGCTCTGCCATGATCATATAGGTTGCTAGAACTTAGTCACTTGGACAGTTGGTGGTAGATGGGATGATAGGATGGAACGCGTCCATTTGACTAAGGAAAAGCTTCTGAAAGGTCCTGTCTTGGGAAACCAAGTCTGGTGGGGAAAGTGCACAACCTCTGCAGATGGAAAACCTAAGTACTTAGCCTTGTCCAAGGAAATGGACACTTTGAGCATCAAGACATGGAAGCTACAAGAATATCATCACTCCAACTTCTAAATAAAAATTGGTGGGTGAACAAGGGTGAAGGACCTCAATGTCTATTGGTGGTTCCTTGGGAATGTTTTTGACAAAGAAAAACTTAGTGATTTCAACTAATAGGTAAAACCTATTTTCAAGCAAAGCAAGCCAAGCTACACTTAGCCAAAATGCATATAGTAGTATAGTCCACTTAAAATATACTAAGGTATCACTTGCCAATACTATTCCAAAGTATTGACCCTCTGTGGCTGTAACTTGTGATGTTGCAGGTTACTCCGATGATGAATAGGAGTCATGAGTCTACACTCAACATGCTTGCCTGTGGCACATGAAGATGAAGACTTGTGTTTATTTACTTATTCCTTAAAACTCTTGTATTAGGCATATGGCCCTGAGTTGTAAAAGACTATGTTTTTATCTCTGGAATGAATGTAATAAACGACCTTTGTATCTGTGTACTTCATCTTAAACTGTGGATGCTAGCATTGATCCAGGGACTAGCATTGCAATCACAGGGATCCTTTCCTTTATAAAGGAGGGGTCTAACAGATATCCTCACATTTCTACCCATGGTTTCTAATCTTAGCTTCTCTAAGCACATCTATTATAGCAACGAATAATTCTCAAGTTTTAACAAGTTTCATAACCTATATAGATTTACTTATACTACAAGAATAATGCCTTTTTATTCATGCCTTTATGGATTTGGCATATTCCATGGGGTTAAACAAGCATAACCCTATTTGTTACTCTTGATAAGATTCTATTCTTCATGTAATAGCTTTCAATTAAACCAAACATGAGTTACTTCCCCTACAATAACATGTTATTTAAGGGTTTGGGGCATACTCCCATTGTATTTAACACTAGTATAAGGTCAATAATGAAGTTTTACTTCATTTCATGGCTTCTCTTAGCAAGATAACACCATGATTAATTACTCCCTTATGAGGTACTATGACTTGGTGATACTTTACTCTAATCAAATTATAATATAGGATAATCTAGTAAAAGATATATTGCCTATTAGGAGATACTAGATAGGTACTTTCTTATATAAATATTAGACAAGTAACTACTCTACAAGGAAAATAACCTGAAAAACTTCCACTAAAGTGTGATAAGGTTATTCTCAAGTGAATATCCATCACTCTTACAAGGAAATATGGTGTATATAAGATGGCTTCCTATAGTCACTATCCAACCTACTAGACTTATTTAAAAGGTTTTAATCCTAAGGTTAAAGCGTTTGCTCTCATACCAGCTACGGTGACCCAGCATAACACTGCATGATGTAGTATACTATAGTCGTTTACATAACCTCAATGGAACACCGTTTCATCAGTATTACATCCCTCAGAGTGGTACAACAGAAACATCATGGGTCCAAATCATGAGTTTAGATTACATATAACACATTACAAAAGATCTAGAGAATTTCCTTGAATAGTGAGGAATATTATACAGAAGGAAACCAGAAAGATCCACTCGGAGTTTACTTTAGGAGTACTACAATTAGTATATATATCCATGGTTTTACATTGCTACTATAACATTGTTCTACAGAAGTAGGTTCTAGCTTCCAGGAGTTTATTTATACTCTACGCTTCAGCTTGACTTTCATAGCTTCCGGTAAAGTCTTCAACTCCGTTGATCTCCACCAGATATCTTCAACTCATCAAGTAACATATTTCCTGGGAAGGTGGTGCTTGACGTGGGAGCACTTCGTTGGAAACCCCAAGAGCAAGGTGTGATGATCACAACAACAAGTCTTCCCTCAGTAGAGACCGAGGTTATCGAACCAGAAGGAGGAAGGAAACGTCACATAGGTGTTGCAAGCAACGCGGAGACCTGCATAACACAAACTCAAGACTTTGCCCCAACGAACAGTGAGGTTGTCAAGCTCACCGGTTTGCTGTAACAAAGGATTAAATGTATGGTGTGGAAGGTAATGGTTTGCAGCAAGTAAACAAGTAACAGTGGAAGATGTGTCAATGGTAAAGATTGGACTGGGGTCCATAGTTCCCTAGAGGTGCTCTCCTTAGATAAACAACATGTCATGAAGGGTAAAAAAATTACAGCAGGGCAATTGACAGGAATTGATCAAGGCGTAACAATGCAATACTAGTCAGAAAGATCCTATGAGATTCGATTGGAAAATACAACAAGATACAAAGACCGCCATCACCAAATGCATCTATGACTAGAAGTCCACCTTCAGATTATCATCCGAACCCCCTCCAGTATTAAGTTGCAAGCAATAGACAACTGCTTTAAGCAAAGTGTGTAAGGTAAACAGTCCACATGTTCCATGAACAAGAGACCGTTGTTTTCTCCCTAGTGGCAACAACACATCTACAACCAAAGAGATTTTTGTCACTTCCATTGGAAACTAGAGGCATGAACCCACTATCGAGCATAAATACCCCCTCTTGGAGTCACTAGCAACTACTTGGCTAAGATAGCTACTAACAACGGAGAGCATGCAAGATCACAAACAACCCAGACATGATAGAATCATAAAGACAAAACCATTAATCAAACCAACACAATAATCTCAATATCCATTGGATACCTGCAAACACAACATGCATGACTACAAATAGATTAGATCTTGATCATGAACGGAGCTCACAAGATCTATTCATGAAAGCACAAGGAGGATATACAACCATCTAGCTACTACATGGACCCATAGTCCAAGGTGGAACTACTCACACATCATATCGGAGAAAAGGCCTCCGGGATGATCTCCCCTCCGACAGGGTTCCGGGAAGAACTTCAGATCCCCCTGATCTAGGGACGACGGTGGCAGCGGCTACAAAAGGTTTCGTGGAATATTGATTGGGTACTTAGGGTTTCTGTATCGGGGGATTCTTATAGGCGAAGTGGGAGGCCGAGGCGGTGGCCAGGGGCCCTACACCCTGCCTAGGCGCGAGGCAGGGCCCACTCGTGCCTAGGGGGTGTGGCTGCCCTGGCACGCCTCTCTGTCTCCCCTCTGGACTTCTTGTTCCCCACGGAAAGTTATTAACTTTGACGTTTGTCCCATCCAATTTCGAGAATATTTCCTTACTAGTTTTCTGGAACCAAAAACAGCAGAAAACAGGCAACTGGCGCTTTGGAAACTTGTTAATAGGTTAGTACCAGAAAACATGTAAAGAGAACCTCAAAGTGTAGACAAAGCAAAGAAAAGTATATACTAAACAAGCATGGAGCATCAAAAATTATAGATACGTTTCAAACGTATCAGAACGCCATTGGTTTCTCCAAGATATAGCAAGGGTTAAGAAGATATGGTTGAGTACGAGCATACTCAACAAGTTCACTAGAAAGGACTGTTTGATGCACTATCTACAGCCATAGACTATAGGTCGTAGGCTTTGTAGGTTTTGTAGACATTTCTAAAAAGATTGTTTTTATTCTGAAAAACTATGTTCATCAGCCTTCACAGGTTTACCAGAACTTCATGAAGTTCCTTTCCTGCCACGTTCGTAGCTCCTTCCCGGAATAGGGAGTAACATGTCACATTTCTTACACTCTGAAGAGGTGTGTCACTTTTCCATAAGAGACCGTAAGCTTTGTTGCACAGCCGAGAGTATGTCCTCGTTCAAACTTCCATGGTTTAAGGCCCAACTAAGATCCAAGCCAATCACTGCCCTTCTCCATGACCCCACATAGAATACGACCCCACGAGCAGAACTTGTGGACTCTAAAGAGCAGACAATGTCCCTAGTCGCCCATCAATATGAGGACTTACCTATGACTGTCCCAGATAGTCTAGACACCAATATCACAGGGAACTAAGGGTTCCCACCCATGCTGAGCCTCATATGGTACAACAACATCATGAGATGGTCATCCGTTCATGTGAAAGGAAGAAGATCCAGCTGATGTCTCCGTCCTATTCCAAATCTCATGGTTAACGTATAATATACAATGCAAGAATCACTGGCAACATTGGTTGTTAAGTCCTATATGATATATTCCTATGTAGTGGTATTCCAACTGCCAGACTTAATAGATTAGATGATCACCCTGGATCAGTAACCAATAGTTCACATTATTATAAAAAATAGTGTTTTCTAACCTTTTTGAATTGTAGGTGATGACAACATTTGATTTGCAAATACTTGATAGAAAAATAATCAAAGGACATGAGCAAGTTTGAACTTGCCTTTCGTGATTACAAGATTATGCACTCACGGTCTTTGATATATTAGAAGACCCAATATCTAAAACAACATCATTGGTCTGGTAAGGACTAATGTTTAAAGATGCAATATGATATTATGCATAATTAAGTAATGCTATGCATTTTATAAAATTCCCAAAATGAAAGCTAATAATTTAAGTGAAGTGAACTTAGGTGAATTCTTTAAGAGTTGGTTTATCTTCAAATTTCATAAGAACTTGCATTCATAAGGAACTTAAGTGTTAATAACTCAAGATATACAAGTCGGGTATAAAGCAATGTAATATTAAGGTTAATTGTCATCTGGTGACTATGATAAAAGTCCTTGGATTGAATTGTTAAGAGTTAAAGGCACTATTATAGAGTTGTTGTTTTGAAGTGGCAAAAGAATAACCTTCGAAGAAAAAGTTGTTTTTGTTAAGTTCATCCATCTGGAACACTCCTAGGATTAAAGTTATAGTTTTTAATAAGGTATAAATGATATTAATTCATTATACCTTTTGGGTGATTGTATAACAGACTAAAGTTAACTATAAAATCATGAATAAACTTAGGATTTCATTTTATTGATTACATAAATAGCTTTATATAAGTGATAACTGCAAGTGTACAGATCGTTTGTAGATAGTTTCGAAATAAAGATATCGATCCCACAGGGAGCAGGAGTCTGAAGTCTAAGAATTCTTGAAATAAATACTAAAAATAGAAATGCTAAATAAAGTTCTAAGTAACAAGATAAAATGCGAGTATTGTGTAAAAAGGTGTTTTGGGGTTTTTGGTATAAGATAAAAATGAGAAAAGTAAACAAAAATGAATATATAAAGTAAGTATCGCGTATGTAAAAGAGATTTGAAACTTCAGTGGGGAAAAGGTTCTCAGGGATTAGTGGATACACCACTAGCATTATAAAGGGCTAAGATAAAGATTATTATCATGAACATTATCAACTATGTATGTGTGGGAGGAACTCTGTATTTGGACAATTAGTCAGCAACCACCGCTCACATCATCCTCATAACCACAACAATCAGCAATCAACATTAATTGAATTACTGCGCTATTAAGGGGCTTAATCCCGCAGGACGTATCCCATGGCATGGATAGTGTTTTGTGAGTTTCCTCGATTTCCAAGTTGATACGTAAGGGGTGCCAACAGCTTTATAGTCACTATAAGTGCTAACACACCTTCATCTACCAACAAGTAGGTCCCTCCAACAAGTCCCCACAAGAGGCAAATATTGAGAGGTCGACTTCTCCCAACATCAAGATGAAGACAATCTAACACATGGTCACAGCGATGAATATCATAATAAACTTTATCTTATTTCAATATCATGCTAGGGTTTATCCATCTCCCCAAGAACTAATGATCTACTTAGACATGGAGGCAATCAACATCATGGCAAAAGTAATGGAATCTATCATAGATGAATAGTACTTGTATAAATCCACAACGAGTACGGAAATTACAACAAGATCTAGACAAGATGTACATGGTGTTGGAGATATGCCCTAGAGGCAATAATAAAAGTGGTTATTATTATATATTCGTGTTTATGATAAATGTTTACATTCATGCTATAATAGTATTAACCAGAAACATTAATACTTGTGTGTTTTGTAAACTAAATTAGAGTCCCTGGTAAAGCCTCTTTATAATACTATCTTGTTGGTTAATGGATGATCGTGGTTTCTCGATCATGATCATTGAGATGTTATTAACAACAAGATCATATCATTAGGAGAATGGTATGATGAACATACTCCTATAGATAAGAGTAGCATAAAGATCAAGTCATTTCAATAGTTCATTTGCTATAAGTTTTCTGATACATAGTAACCTAATTCCTTCGACCATGAGATCATGCTAATCAACATCACCGGAAGGATGCTTTGATGACATCAAACACCACACCGTAACTGGGTGTCTATAAAGGTGGCATTGAGTGTTCGGAAAGTATGTGTTGAGGCACATGGATCAAGAGTGGGATTTGTCCATCCATATGACAGATAGATATACTCTGGGCCCTCTCGGTGGAATGTCATCCAATTAGCTTGCAAGCATGTGACTGGATCACAAGGGATCACATATCACGGGAACAAGAAAAGAGTAATTATCGGTAACGAGGTTGAACTAGGTATGCAGAGATACCGACGATCAAACCTCGGATAAGTAAACTATCGCGAGACAAAGGGAAATTGGTATCGTATGTAAGTGGTTCATTCGATCGCAAAGTAATCGTTGAAATATGTGGGAGCCATATGAATATCCAGATTCCTCTATTGGTTATTGATCGGAGAAGTGTCTCGGTCATGTCCGCATAATTCACGAACCGTAGGGAGACACACTTAAGGATTCAATGTTGTTTAGTAGATATGGAATGTGAGTAGGGATACCGAATGTTGTTCGGAGTCTTGGATGTGATCTGGGATATCACGAAGAGATCCGGAATGGTCTGGAGAATAAGATTCATATAAGGAAAGTCCGATTTCGGAGTTTAGGAATGATTTCGATGTTTTCATCAGAGAGGTTCTAGAAGGGTCTAGAAGGTTCACCGGACCGGAAGGGTAATGGTCCATGAATGTGTCATGGTTAAGTGGAATGATTGGATCATATCTTAGGTCACTTTAGTTGGGCATTTGCGAGAGAGAAATAAAGCTCTAAATTGAAAGTCAAAAGGGGGGTCTGAAAAGTCAAACTGGAACAATAGTTTCCTAGTGGAAGAAGGAAAGAGTCCTTCCTTCTATCCAACTTGGGTTTGGGTATGTATTCAAACTCCCCTCTCCCAAGGCTGCCCCTCTCATAAATGGAGGGGGAGGGCTGCCCCAAAGACCACACAACCTAGCCCTCCCCACCGTGCGCCGCCGCCGCCCAAGTCGCCACTGCCGCCTCGCGCCATCGTCGTCGCCCTAGCCGCCACCGACACCACCTCCTCCTCTTCGGCCTTCTAAACCTAGATCACCAGAAAACCCTAGATCTACCATAACTCGCACCGGCTTAGGCGAAGCCCTGTGGTATCTTCTCTCTACTTCCGACACCACGCTGTCGTGCTGCCGAAATCGCGAGGGGAGAACTACAACCTCCGCTGCCTGCTGGAACAAGGGAGAGTAAGGTCTTCATTGAGTACTGAACATGTGACCGACTGCGGAAGCGCTTCCGGAACGTAGCGCCGGAAGGATCGTCTACGTGATCTTGAGATCGGCAAGTGTACGACTACATCATCCACGAGAATCTGCTCTCGTTAACCGCTTTGGAATTTTCGAGGGTGAGTACTCTAATCGACTCGTTGCTTCAATCTAGTAGATAGATCTTGGCTTGTTTGTATGCATGCGGTAGAATTTTTTTGTTTTCCATGCTACGAACCCCTACAGTGGTATCAGAGCCGTGTCTATATGTAGATCTGTTGCACGAGTAGAACACAATGGTCATTGTGAGCATTGATGCTTTTGTTGTCGATTGCTTCTTGTGTAGTTTGCATCTTGCGGGATGGTGGGATGAAGCGGCCCAGGCTAACCTTACATGACATCATTCATGAGACTTGCTCCACGCTTGACATGCAACTTGTATTGCATAAGTGGCTTTGCGGGTGCCTGTTTCTCCCAACATAGTTAAGATTCAATTTACAACAGGTGATTGGCAATACTAGTATCAACGTTGTGGTTCTTGTTCGTAAGTTAGAACGACACTTATTGAAAGCCCCAAACCACGTAAAACATGCAAAGAAAATTAGAGGCGTCTAACTTTGTTTTGCAGGGGTGTGTTGTGATGTGATATGGCCATGATTATGATTATATATGATGTATGCAATGTTCCTTATTATAAGTCGGCAACCGGCAGGAGCCATATGGTTGTCCTTTTAATTCCGTTAAGACCTGCGTGTCTATTATTCAAACTAGTTGTAATAGTTGATGCTGGTGGACGACAACCATGAAGCGACGCCATTGACCTTGACGCCATGCAAGTGATGATAGAGATCATGTTCGTGCTTGAAGATGGAGATCGGAAGCACAAGAAGAAAGGCCATATCATATCACATATTATGAATTACATGTGATGTTAATCCTTTTATGCATCTTGTATTGCTTAGTTCGCGACAGTAGCATTATAAGATGATCCCTCTCACAAAATTTCAAGTTATAAAGTGTTCATCCTTAGTAATCACCATTGCTAAAGCTTGTTGTTTTGAAGCACCACGTGATGATCGGGTGTGTTAGATTCTGCGAGTGTATACAATGGGAGCAAGCCAGATTTGCTCATGCGGAAGCTAAGGTTTGATCTTGACGAGCCTAGCATGTTCAGACATGGTCTCGGAACACGGATCACCGAAAGGTAAGGCATGAGTCATATAGTAGATATGATGAACATGTTGATTGTTCGCCATTGAAGCTACATCAACTCTCGTGATGATCGGTTTTGATGTGGTGGATTTGGTTCATGTGATCACTAAAACAATGTGAGGGATATTTTTTTGAGTGGGAGTTCACCTAGATTAATTTAACTATTAATTAGAACTCAATTTGTCATAAACTTAGTCTAAACTATTGCAAATATGTTGTAGATCAATGACGGCCCCTACCATCAATTTTAATGCGTTCCTAGAGAACGAAAAGTTGAAAAACAATGGAAGCAACTTCGCGGATTGGTTCCGCAACTTGAGGATTGTCCTCAATGTTGGTAATTTGACCAATGTGCTGGATGCACCGCTGGGCGACCCACCTGCAGCTGATGCTACCGATGAGGTAAAGAATGTTTTCCTCATTCAGAAGAATCAGTACTCCACAGTTCAGTGTGCTATCTTGTATGGTTTGGAATCGGAGCTTCAGAAAAGTTTTGAGAACCATGACCCACATGATATTGTCCGTGAACTCAAAATGATTTTTGAGGCTCACGCGACAGTTGAGAGTTATGAGGCTTCTGAAAAGTTCTTTCACTGCAAGATGGAAGAGGGCAGCTCAGTCAGTGAGCACGTGCTTAAGATGTCTGGGAACGCAAGCAAGCTTCAAAGCTTGGGTATAGTGATTCCTAATGCTTTGGGGATTCACCGTGTACTCCAATCACTACCACCAAGTTACAAGAACTTTGTGATGAACTACAATATGCAAAACATGGACAAGTCATTGCCCAAACTCTTCTCCATGTTAAAGTCTGCAGAAGTGGAGATCAAGAAAGAGCACCAAGTGTTGATGGTCAATAAGACCACCAAATTCAAGAAGCAAGGCAAGTCTAAGAAAAAGGGAAACTTCAATAAGGGCGGTAAGAAAGTTACCGCGCCGGCGAAGAAGACCAAGGCTAGGCCTAAGCCTGATACTGAGTGCTTTTACTGCAAGGGATAAGGTCACTGGAAGCGGAATTGCCCTAAGTACTTGGCGGATTTGAAGAACGGCAACATCAAGCAGAAAAGTATATCTGATATACATGTTATTGATGTGTATCTCACTAGTACTCGTAGTAGTGCCTGGGTATTTGATACTGGTTCGATTCCTCGTATTTGTAACTCGAAACAGGTGCTGCAGAATAGACGGAAACTAGCAAAGAACGAGGTGATGATGCGCGTTGGAAATGGATCAAAGGTTGATGTGATCGCGGTCGGCACGCTACCTCTTCATCTACCATCGGGATTAGTTTTATACTTAAATAATTGTTATTTGGTGCCTGTGTTGAGCATGAACATTATATCCGGATCATGTTTATTGCAAGACTGTTACTTGTTTAAATCTGAGAATAATGGTTGTTCGATTTATATGAGTAATATGTTTTATGCACATGTACCTTTGATAGATGGTCTATTCTTATTGAATATTGATTGTAGAAATACACACATTAATAACATTGAAGCTAAACATTTGAAATTGAGCGATAACTCGACCTATATGTGGCACTGTCGTCTTGGTCATATTGGAGTGAAGCGTATGAAGAAACTCCATTCTGATGGACTTCTTGAATCACTTGATTTCGAATCACTTGAAAGATGCGAAGCATGTCTAATGGGTAAAATGACTAAGACTCCATTTTCTGGTATGATGGAGCGAGCTACGGACTTATTGGAAATCATACATACCGATGTGTGTGGTCCAATGAGTGTAGCATCGCGCGGTGGTTATCGTTATGTTCTTACCTTCACGGATGACTTGAGTAGATATGGGTATATCTATTTCATGAAACATAAGTCCAAAACTTACGAGAAGTTTAAGGAATTTCAAAGTGAGGTACAGAATCAACGTAACAAGAAGATTAAATTTCTACGATCTGATCGTGGAGGTGAATATCTAAGTTACAAGTTTGGCGAGCATTTGAAGAAATGCGGAATATTTTCACAATTGACACCGCCAGGAACACCACAATGTAATGGTGTGTCCGAACATCGTAATCGAAATCTCTTATATATGGTTCATTCTATGATGTCACTTACAGATTTGCCACTATCATTTTGGGGTTATGCATTAGAAACAGCCGCATTCACTTTAAATAGGGCACCATCTAAATCTGTTGAAATGACACCGTATTAATTATGTTTTGGGAATAAACCTAAATTGTCGTTCCTTAAAGTTTGGGGTTGCGAAGCTTATGTAAAGAAGTTACAACCCGACAAGCTTGAACCCAAAGCGGAAAAATGCGTCTTCATAGGATACCCGATGGAAACTATTGGGTATACCTTCTATCAAAGATCCGAGGGCAAAATCTTCGTTGCCAATAATGGATCCTTTCTAGAGAAGGAGTTTCTCTCGAAAGAAGTGACTGGAAGGAAAGTAGAACTCAACGAGGTTGTTGAAACTTCTCTCGAACTTGAGAGTAGCGCAGCACCGGAAGTAGTTCATGTGGCGCCTACACCAATAAGAGAGTAAGCTAATGATGTTGATCATGAAACTTCGGTTGAAGTTACTACGGAACCTCGCAGGTCAACGAGAACTCGTACCACTCCTGATTGGTATGATATCGTTATGAGTGTCATGTTGGTGGACAACACCGATGTCCCTACGACATATGAGGAAGCGATGATGAGCCTAGATTCCAATAAATGGCAAGAAGCCATGAAATCCGAGATAGGATCCATGTACAAAAACCAAGTATGGACTTTGGTGGACTTACCGGATGGCCGGAAGGCTGTCGAGAACAAATGGATTTTCAAGAAGAAAACATATGTTGATGGTAATGTTACTGTCTATAAAGCTCGACTTGTTGCAAAATGGTTTCGACAAATTCAAGGAGTTGACTATGATGAGACTTTCTCACCAGTAGCGAAGCTAAAGTCTGTGAGGATTTTGTTAGCAATCGCTGCATATTATGATTATGAGATATGGCAGATGGATGTCAAAACGGCATTCCTCAATGGAGACATTGATGAAGAGTTATATATGGTACAACCCAAAGGTTTTGTCGATCCTAAAGATGCTAACAAGGTATGCAAACTTCAACTGTCCATTTATGGATTGAAGCAAGCATCCCGAAGTTGGAATCAAAATTTTGATAAGGTAATCAAAAGCTTTGGTTTTATACAAACTTATGGAGAAGCTTGTATTTAGAATAAAGTGAGTGGGAGCTCTGTAGCATTCTTAATACTATATGTAGATGACATATTGTTGATTGGGAATGATATAGACCTTCTTAATAGTGTCAAGGATTATCTGATTAATAGTTTTTCAATGAAAGATCTTGGCGAAGCAGCTTACATATTAGGCATAAAGATTTATAGAGATAGATCAAGACGCCTAATATCATTGTCATAGAATACATATTTGGACAAAGTTCTAAAGAGGTTTGGAATGGAAGATAGCAAGAAAGGGTTCTTGCCCATGTTGCCCAATACGACCTTGAGTAAAACTCAAAGTCCTGCAACAGCAGAAGATAGATAAAGGATGAGTAAAACTCCCAATGCCTCAGCCATAGGATCTCTTATGTATGCCATGCTATGTACTAGATCCGACATTGCATATGCTGTTAGTTTGTCTAGCAGATATCAAAGTGATCCAGGAGTGGATCATTGCACAACGGTCAAAAACATCCTTAAGTACTTGAGAAGAACTAAGGATATGGTTCTTTCTTATGGAGGTGATGAACAACTCGTTGTTAATGGTTACACCGATGCTAGTTGGAACACTGATCCGGATGATTCTAAATCTCAATCTGGATATGTATTTACTTTGAATGGTGCAGCAGTTAGCTGGAGGAGTGCAAAGCAAAGCGTTGTGGCGAGATCTTCAACTGAATCGGAATACATAGCTGCTTCGGAGGCTTCACAAGAGGCGATATGGATGAATGAGTTCATTACAGAGCTCGGTGTGGTTCCAAGTGCGCTGGACCCAATGTCTATCTACTATGATAACATGGGTGTCATAGCCAATGCGCAAGAACCAAGGTCATACAAGAAGCTGAAGCACATCAAGCTACGTTTTCACGCTATTCGAGAGCATGTCCAAGATGGTGACATAAAGATTTGCAAAGTACACACAGATCTGAATGTGGCGGATCCGTTGACTAAACCTCTCCCGAGGGCAAAACATGACCAGCACCAAACCGCCATTGGTGTTCGGTATATTACCATAATCTAGATTAGTTGACTCTAGTGCAAGTGGGAGACTGTTGGAGATATGCCCTAGAGGCAATAATAAAAGTGCTTATTATTATATCTTTGTGTTTATGATAAATGTTTACATTCATGTTATAATAGTATTAACCGGAAACATTAATACTTGTGTGATTTGTAAAATAAATTAGAGTCCCTGGTAAAGCCTCTTTATAATACCAGCTTGTTGGTTAATGGATGATCGTGGTTTCTCGATCATGAACATTGAGATATTATTAACAACAAGATCATATCATTAGGAGAATGGTATGATGGACATACTCCTATAGATAAGCGTAGCATAAAGATCAAATCATTGCCATAGTTTGTTTGATATAAGCTTTCTGATACATAGTAACCTAATTCCTTCGACCATGAGATCATGCTAATCAACATCACCGGAAGGATGCTTTGATGACATCGAACACCACACCGTAACTGGATATGACAGATAGATATACTCTAGGCCCTCTCGGTGGAATGTCATCCAATTAGCTTGCAAGCATGTGACTGGATCACAAGGGATCACATATCACGGGAACGAGAAAAGAGTAATTATCGGTAACAAGGTTGAACTAGGTATGCAGAGATACCGACGATCAAACCTCGGATAAGTAAACTATCGCGAGACAAAGGGAAATTGGTATCGTATGTAAGTGGTTCATTCGATCACAAAGTAATCGTTGAAATATGTGGGAGCCATATGAATATCCAGATTCCTCTATTGGTTATTGATCGGAGAAGTGTCTCGGTCATGTCCGCATAATTCACGAACCGTAGGGAGACACACTTAAGGATTCAATGTTGTTTAGTAGATATGGAATGTGAGTAGGGATACCGAATGCTGTTCGGAGTCTTGGATGTGATCTGGGATATCACGAGGAGATCCGGAATGGTCTGGAGAATAAGATTCATATAAGGAAAGTCCTATTCCGGAGTTTAGGAATGATTTCGATGTTTTCATCAGAGAGGTTCTAGAAGGGTCTAGAAGGTTCACCGGACCGGAAGGGGAATGGTCCATGAATGTGTCATGGTTAAGTGGAATGATTGGATCATATCCTAGGTCACTTTGGTTGGGCATTTGCGAGAGAGAAATAAAGCTCTAAATTGAAAGTCAAAAGGGAGGTTTGAAAAGTCAAACTGGAACAATAGTTTCCTAGTGGAAGAAGGAAAGAGTCCTTCCTTCTATCCAACTTGGGTTTGGGTATGGATTCAAACTCCCCTCTCCCAAGGCTGCCCCCTCTCATAAATAGATGGGGAGGGCTGCCCCAAAGACCACACAACCTAGCCCTCCCCACCGTGCGCCCAAGTCGCCGCCGCTGCCGCCTAGCGCCGTCGCCTCGCGCCGCCGCCGGCCCGTCACCGTCGCCCTAGTCGCCGCCGACACCACCTCCTCCTCTCCGGACTTCTAAACCTAGATCGCCTGAAAACCCCAGATCCACCATAACTCGCACCGGCTTAGGCAAAGCCATGCGAGATCTTCTCTCTATTTCCGACACCACGCCGTCGTGCTGCCGGAATCACGAGGGGAGAACTACAACCTCCGCTGCTTGCTGGAACAAGGGAGAGGAAGGTCTTCATCGAGTACCAAATGTGTGACCGACTGCAGAAGCGCTGCCGGAACGCAGCGCCGGAAGGATCGTCTACGCGATCTTGAGATCGACAAGTGTATGACTACATCATCCACGAGAATCTGCTCTCGTTAACCGCTTTGGAATCTTCAAGGGTGAGTACTCTAATCGACTCGTTGCTTCAATCTAGTAGATAGATCTTGGCTTGTTTGTATGCATGCGGTAGAATTTTTTGTTTTCCATGCTACGAACCCCTACAGATGGCATGGATGGAGATGGTGGTGATTGATGGCTGCAACTGCACAGATCGTTTGTAGCTAGTTTCGAAGTTAAGATGTCGATCCCATAGGGAGCCCAAAGGTAAGTGTTTATGGGTGAAGTCTCTGCCACACCCGAAGTTGTCACAGGTCTTTGAGTGAATTGACTGCAAGCGTTGAAATAAGAATAAATTTTGGATTAAAGGAATGTATTTAAATAAAACTAAAATGTAAACTTTAGAAATAAAAAGCATAAAAGTAAAGAACGATTTGTTTGTTGTTTTCTACAGATGATAAAGTAGGTGCCAGGAGATTCAGTTCATGGTGATAGTGAATATGCCAGGTGGATGAGTGATAAGTGTAAAAATTATAATCTTATAAGTATGTGTGTAGGCGAGCACCCCATAATTAACCGGAACCCCTCCGTGTAGATTTCATCCTAAATTCAATAATCCTACTAGCTAGCATGTTACCATAACCATGGTCAGTCACTAGACGATTAAGATCCTTCAGGTTGCTTAGCAATTAAGCTCCTTGGATCGGACTAATGCAATAAGCTCGGTGGCTCCTTGTGATCCTCGAGTCAAACTAGTTTCCCATTGATATCCTCGTGTCACTCGGGGGTCGCCGGTATGCTAGAGAACAAGATTATATCTATGTAGAACAAAGCATCATGTTGTCTGGGCTCTTAATTGGACAACATGCATTAAGCATCCCATAGATAGTCAAGCACACATAATATAGTAATTAAAATCAACCACAAAATTAATGGAAATTATATAGGCACATCACATCTCACCAATCCCTTACATATCCCATGCCCAAGGGAACTTACTCAAACATAAGAGAAGAAAGCATCATCGATATAATTAAATAAAGGGAGTTATTCTTGATATTACCATGGAGATCCACAATAAGAATAGAAATAAATCCAACACAATTCAATATGGGAAGAACAATCTCAAACCCTAATCTTGCAAGGTGGATATCTCTCTCTCAAGTACAAGTAATGGCTATGGAGGTGTGGTGGCTAGGAGATCGAAGATCGTGGAGCGAGATGAAGAACTTCTTTCCCTTCTTCTCTAGATCTCTTCTTTCTCCCTTCTGGATGGGATGGTGGCATGTGTGTTCTGTATTCGACCTCCTCCTCTTCATGAAAGTTGTCCCTTTTAATAATACGAAGGAGATGGCAGCTATACGGTCAGAAAAATATTCCCACCGTATAGTTGCTCGTTAAAGATTATGTATACTCCCCTTGATTGCTTCCAAAAAGAGACTTGCTTGTTTTCGTCTGAATATTGTGTTTTTGCTGTTAAATCCCTCTATTGATGTTCAGAACCTAAAACACACATTAAAAACTGAGTTTTCTTTGCTACCGAAGTATTAGCGTTAGGTAAAGCTAGAAAACCACCAAATCCAAACGAAAACCATCAATAGAAACCATCAAAATTGTGTAGAATCTCACAACTATCAGTGATGTAGCGGTTGATGATGAAGATCGATGCCTTAGCCTCATGGATCTGTGCAGGGCAAAGATGGATCCTCGGTGGATGAGTTTCCCCTCCAGATGCCTTCCAGAGGTGAGGTTTCGGTGATTTCTGGGTGTTCTGTATGTCGTCTCTCCGATCCAGTTACACGGGGTGAAACTATTTGAGGAGGCGGAGTTGGTGCCAACTATACGACGGGAACTATACAACCAAAATATTTTTTCCCGCCATATAGTTGGTTGTTAAACCTTCTGTACCCTCCAATTGCTTCGGGTTTTCTTCTGGTGTTATTAATATTTCCCAAATAAGCAATTTATGTTGTTTTGGATCCTTTTCACTCCAATATAACTGGTCCAAGAATTGGGTCCATCGTATCCATTATCTGATCTGATCCTGGTGAAAATAAACATAAAACATGCACGCGAACGCTGTAAAATACCGATATCCTACCACTACAATGCAAAATAATAATCTAAAACATGATGCAAATATGCACTCATCAACTTCCCCAAGCTTAGACTCTTGCTCGTCCCGAGCAAGTTTAGCTTAATGGATGTGATCCTCATATTCATGAAGCTGAGTCGATAAAATAAATGAGGCAGTTGCAGCATGTGTTTATCATTTAGGATACATAGAAATAAGTTCATGAATAATACCTTACTCGAACCATCCGAATAATATTAGCAGGCTTCCATACCTTAGCATTTAACAATTCACAAAAGGTTATTCTCAACATGATGTAAAAGTATTCGGTTCGACCGAATGAGTTAGTGAGGTAGACCCAAGTGTTTGTAGGATTAACATATTCACTTGGGATTCAAAATCTCAAACGTCTCTTTGTCTTACTACAATATGGTGGTATATGCCTATTTTCTCTTTGCACGTTCGCTCTTTTTCTTTTTCTTTCTTTTCTTATTTTTATATATATTCGTACTCACACTTTTGTTTAAGTGTTGTGCAAATAAGCTAGCCATACATTCCACTTCATGTAGGAGTCCAAACTTTAACGATCTCAATTACCAAATTCCAAATATATATGAAGCATCTTTATAACTTGAATATTCTACCTCAACATGTCCTCACTCTATTTATAGCACTTTTGATTTCTGCTTCGTTCAAGGTTTTTATTTTTTAACTTAACTAGTCAGATAGTTGTTGGGCCACGCAGAGATAAAACAAAACTTTTTCCCCTAACGTGGTGATCCCAAGATCTAGCCGAGGTAGAAGGCCACGAGGTTTACCACTAGACACGCAGTTGCGGATTACTGATGAAGCGCGTCAGTTGATACAGTGCAGTCCTTTGCGATCCGATCGTCCTGGTGCTGATCGTACAACACCTCTGCTGGTATCCACACGTGCAAGGAGGAGCACCGGCGGCGAACTGCTAGGTTCGTTATGACGGCAAGACTGCTGTGGAGCTAGGGTTTCCAACACATGGAATGATCTAACCGATCAACGATTAACCTTTCTGGGTTACGGTGCTCCACTATATATAGGGAGTGAACGTGGGCTCTGCTCGCACGGCCCATTCACTAAAACCCATATAACACTAGTAACCGTGAGTCCGACTCACTGACTCAGTCCTAATCCGGCTTGGGTCCAACCCAACCAGATTACCGGTTCAGATCCAATCCGAACTTGCTCCCGCTCTTAAGTGTGTGACCCCGCAGGCTCTTGGCAACATGGACATGATTGGAGTCCGACTCTCAATCGATCAGTCGGTAGCGGCTCCTAGCAGAACGTGCCGACTCCCAAGTACCAAAGAGTCATGACGACTTGCCTTTCCAATGCGACTTATGTCTGAGTCCCTTTTGCCTCACGATATGCCTTGTCAGACTATAGGCGAATAATTGTCATCTCTTAAATAGTTCGACTCACTTCTCGATCCGAGATAAGTGATTCACTCGACTAACTCTTAGTCGATCGCCTCGGTTAACACTTAACCGAGTCGTGCATGGCCATGCTTTCCGAATCATATCATCCGAGAGGTCCCAGAGAATATCTCTCCGAGTGGAGGGGCAAAATCCTATCTTGGTTATTCACATCACACAGCTTGATTCTCAGTTGACCCGAACTTTGCCTTTATGACTGCCCGGTAACGAATCAGCGTTTGACAGAACCTAAGTCGGTGATCCTCAACTCGAATTATGCAATAACCTCAGTTCTAAGGATTACATTAATTGAGATATACAAATGACAACTTGTTCGTTGTACCTCAATATGGGTCAATCCGACTCGCTAAACTCTTTAGCCGAATCTGTGTAAGTCGGAATAGCATCTCCATGCCCATGACAAGTGGAACCGAGTCATCAAGCCGACTTTCACATTGGTCTAAGTTGTGTGTCCAGCACAACCTCGATGACCAAGGACATTTAGTACAAACAACATGAATGCATAGTTCCACAGCTGAATCACATATTCAATGATATACATCATATGCTCATACAAGGACAACTTAATAACTTTATGAATACAATGGGAAATATTATCATACATGATTGCCTCTAGGGAATATTCCCAACAGTCTCCCACTTGCACTAGAGTCAATCTTCCGACATCACATGTCTAGGCATCTAATGCCCATGGCTCTAAGGTGCACCTCATGCTTCGGCTGTGGTAACGGCTTTGTCAACGGATCCGCAATATTTGCATCCATGTGTACCTTGCATAACTTGATATCACCCTGATCCACGAACTGGCGAATCAGGTGGTACCGCATGAGTATGTGCTTGTGCTTCTGGTGTTGTCTAGGTTCCTTGGCTTGTGCAATAGCACCATTGTTGTCACAATACACGTCTAACGGATTGGACGAGTCCTGAACCACACCAAGATCCATGAGGAAATTCCTCATCCAAACAACTTCCTTTGTTGCCTTTGAGGCGGCAATATACTCAGCTTCTGTTGTAGATGCAGACACAGTCTCTTGCTTGGAACTTTCCAGCTCACAACACCTCCATTTATAATAAACACGTATTTGGATTGCGAACGAGAATCATCAGAGTCGATAAGATAACTCGCATCCGTGTAACCCTTTACACTGAGTTCATCTTCACCACCATAAACCAAGAACATATCCTTAATCCTTCTCAAGTACTTTAGGATATTTTTAGCCGCTGTCCAGTGGATTTCTCCAGGATCAGCCTGGTATCTGCTCACAACACTTAGAGCATAGGAAACATTCGGCCTAGTACAAATTATGGTATACATGATGGATCCGACTGCAGAAGCATACGGAATCGCACTCATTAGACTTCGCTCATCAGTTGTCGAAGGACACTGAGTCTTGCTAAGTTTTACACCATGGGACATCGGTAAGAACCCCTTCTTAGACGATTCCATGTTGAACTTCTTCAACACTTTGTCCAAATAAGTACTCTGACTCAATCCAATGAGCCGTCTTGATCTATCTCTATAGATCCGGATTCCGAGAATATATGTTGCCTTACCCAAGTCTTTCATTGAGAAACTCTTTTCCAATGATTCCTTGGTTTCTTGCAACATCTGGACATCATTTCTAATCAGTAATATGTCATCCACATATAAGATTAGAAAGTTTACTTTGCTCCCACTATACTTCTTGTATAAACAAGAATCATGATCACTCTTGATGAAGCCAAACGATTTGACTACCTCATCAAAGCGAATATTCCAACTCCGAGATGCTTGCTTCAGCCCATAAATGGATTTCTGAAGTTTACATACGTTGTCAGCATTATCCGGATCGACACAACCCTTAGGCTGTATCATATACACGTCCTCGGTTAAATTTCCATTAAGGAAAGCCGTTTTGACATCCATCTGCCATATCTCATAGTCGAAATAGGCTGCTATCTCTAACATGATCCGAACTGATTTAAGCATCGCTACAGGCGAGAAAGTCTCGTCATAATCAACTCCTTGAACTTGTCGGAACCCCTTCGCGGCAAGGCATGCTTTATAGACGGAAACATTCCCATCCATATCAGTTTTCTTCTTAAAGACCCATTTGCACTCGACGGGTCTTGCACCGTCTGGCAGATCAACCAAGTTCCAAACTTGATTTTCATCCATGGACTTTAACTCGGATCTCATGGCTCCAAGCCATGACTCGGAATCATATCCCACCATCGCTTCCGAATAATTTGCCGGCTCATCACTGTCTAATAGTAACACATTACAAACACTTCGTAATTTCGCCGATCTTCGTAGTATAGGTGCTGCTGCCGGCTCAACTACCACGACCGACTCAACCTCCAAGGTTTTTGCCGACTCGCCACTAGCCGGTTCCTCTCGAATTTCTTCGAGCTGCACCTTGCTCCCACTTACTCCTCGACTGAGAAACTCTTTCTCAAGGAAGACACCGTTCCGAGCGACAAACACTTTGCCCTCTTCTCGGTTGTAGAAGTAGTAACCCAAGGTTTCCCTCGGATACCCCATGAAAATACACTTATCCGACTTGGTCGTAAGCTTGTCCGACTGAGAAAGTCTTGTCGTAATCAACTCCTTGAACTTGTCGGAACCCCTTCGCGACAAGGCGTGCTTTGTAGACGGAAACATTCCCATCCATATCAGTTTTCTTCTTAAAGACCCATTTGCACTCGACGGGTCTTGCACCGTCTGGCAGATCAACCAAGTTCCAAACTTGATTTTCATCCATGGACTTTAACTCGAATCTCATGGCTCCAAGCCATGACTCGGAATCAGATCCCACCAGCGCTTCCGAATAATTTGCCGGCTCATCACTGTCTAACAGTAACACATTACGAACACTTCGTAATCTCGCCGATCTTCGTAGTATAGGTGCTGCTGCCAGCTCAGCTACCACGACCGGCTCAACCTCCAAGGTTTTTGCCGACTCGCTACTAGCCGGTTCCTCTCGAATTTCTTCGAGTTGCACCTTGCTCCCACTTACTCCCCGACTGAGAAACTCTTTCTCAAGGAAGACATCGTTCCGAGCGACAAACACTTTGCCCTCTTCTCGTTTGTAAAAGTAGTAACCCAAGGTTTCCCTCGGATACCCCACAAAAATACACTTATCTGGCTTGGCCGTAAGCTTGTCCGACTGAAGTCGCTTGACAAATGCTTCATAACCCCAAATCTTAAGAAAAGACAAACTCAGCTTTTTGCCTGTCCACATCTCATGCGGTGTCTTCTCTACCGATTTTGATGGTACTCTGTTTAGTGTGAACGCTGCTGTTTCTAGACAATAACCCCAAAATGATAAAGGCAGATCTGTCTGACTCATCATTGATCATACCATGTCCAACAAGGTCCGATTCCGACTTTCCGAAACACCGTTCCTTTGCAGCGTTCCTGGCAGAGTAAGTTGAAGAACTATTCCACAACTTTTCAGATGGTCATCAAACTCATGGCTCATGTACCCGCCTCCTTGGTCCAACCGAAGAAACTTTATTTTCTTGCCGAGTTGATTTTGTGCTTCATTCTGGAATTCTTTAAACTTTTCAAAGGCTTCCGACTTATGTTTCATCAAGTAGATATATCCATACCTACTCAAATCGTCAGTGAAGGTAATGAAGTACTCATAACCACCTCTGGATGTCGTGCTCATTGGTCCACATACATCACTATGTACTAGTCCCAACAAGTCGGACGCCCTTTCGCAACTCTTTGCAAAAGGTGTCTTGGTCATTTTGCCGAGTAGGCAAGATTCACATGTCTCAAACGACTTCAAGTCGAACGAAGTTAGGAGTCCATCATCATGGAGATTCTTCATGCGTTTCCAACTTATATGACCAAGCCGACAGTGCCAAAAGTAAGTCATATTCAGATCATTTGGTTTCAACCTTTTAACATTTATGTCATAAACCGACTCACCATCAAGATTCAAAATAAATAACCCGTCCTGGACGGGTGCAAAGCCATGAAACATATCATTCAAATACAAAGAACAACCATTATTCTTGATATTCGACTCATAGCCTTGCCTCATCAAACATGAAGTAGAAATAATGTTTCGACTGAGCACTAGAACATAATAACAATTATTCAGTTCCATAATGAATCTGAAAGGTAAATGAAGCTGCATTGTGCCGACTTCCAACGCAGCAACTCTTGCTTTGTTGCCGACTCAAATATCAACCTCGCCTCTTGCTACGCTCCTAGTTCTTACCAGTCCCTGCAACGAGTTGCAGATGTGAATAACTGATCCGGTATCATATACC
Source organism: Avena sativa (assembly GCA_916181665.1). Taxonomy (NCBI): domain Eukaryota; kingdom Viridiplantae; phylum Streptophyta; class Magnoliopsida; order Poales; family Poaceae; genus Avena; species Avena sativa. Next base: position 310,754,205 of record OV702279.1, on the reverse strand, counting down.
CAAGAATTATTAGGTGCATCAGCAAGATATATGTCTATAACATTGCAAACAAGTGTACCTAAGTCGGAAGTCATACCTCCACTCTTGGCTTTGTCGGCCAAATACTTGCTGCAGTTCCTCTTCCAGTGGCCATTCGCCTTGCAGTAGAAGCAAGTGGATCCGGCTAAAGGAGATGGCTTAGTCCCTGAGGAAGCGCTTGGGACCGGGTCCTGAGCCTGCTTTCCTCCTGTCTTAGCCTTCTTCTTAGTCCAAGAACTCTTCTTGAACTTAGCCTTATTCTGCACCATCAACACTTGACTGGCGTCCTTCTTGAGATCCGCCTCTGCCTGCTTGAGCATCCCTTGCAATTTAGTGAGCTTCTTATCCATACCATGCATGTGGTAGTTCGAAATGAACTGCCCATATGCACTAGGAAGAGAGTTAAGAATTATATCCGTAGCGAACTCTTCGCTAATGGGATAGCCAAGCCTCTCCAGAGACTACACGTAACCAACCATTTTGATCACATGCGGACTCAGTGGATCACCATCCTTAATCTTGGAACTCAGCAAAGCCTGAGAGACTTGATACCTCTTAGTCTTCTCCTGAGCCTGGAACATACTTTTGAGGTTTTCGATCATATCGTAGGCCTCAACATGCTCGAACTGCTTTTGCAAGTCCGGTTCCATGTGAGCAAGCATAAGACAACTAATATCCGTGGACTCATCCTTAGCCCTACGGTAGGCATTGGTGGCAGCGACAGTCGCATTCTCATTCGGCTCATCTGGAAGTGGGTTGTCTAGGACATGGTCATTCTTTTCTTGTTTGAGAACAATTCTCAGATTTCGATACCAGTTGGTAAAATTAGTGTCGTTCAGTTTATATTTCTCAAGAATGGTTCTCAACGCAAAACCGTATATCTGAGAGTGACTGCTACTTGGTGCCATGATCTACAACAGAAAATATGCAAAACACTTAAGACATGTATTCATAAAAGAGCAAGCATATTAAACACTTTAATATTTTATTCTCCCACTAGAACCAACACCCCTCCGATGGTTACTTAGTGATTCAGGATCCTAAATAAGCAAGTCGGCTAGTGAGCTTTAGCATCACCGCTAGCCGCCAAGTGATCTAGGTAGACAACTCCTTGTCAATCGTATTTCATACGACTCCTGTTGGACGGGTGGCATAACATGCCCCGACTCCCATCCGACTTTTCCCCGAGCCCCACAACCGTTGTGATAGACCCGTCTAGCTTACCGAGTGTTTCCGCAGTAAGAGTCTGACTTGAACCCACCTAGTCGGAAAGAATTGGCAGCACCTCAATTTTATGAGCCCACTACCAAAAATGTCCGACTTGTGATGGTGCAAACACTGGCGGGAAAACCGACTAGACCTTCTTTGAGGGATTAAATTTTACCGACTATCTAATAGAGGTAAAACAGAGACATAACAATAACACAAAATAAAGCAATTATAATGTGAAATGGTATGACCCTCTTCATGGTGATCTCCATCTCCACAAAGCCTGTAATCTGACTCGTGCCAACTCTTGTCACTTGCCGTCTTACTCCATGTCGCCGACATGTACAACGCCATGCATGCCTTCCGGGTACTCCAAACAGCTACACTAGCTAAGTAAAGTAAATTACAAGGAGAATCCGACACGCACGTCGTTATACAATGATACGACAACACCTAGGCTCCAGCCGGCTGACAGAAACCGTGATTCGCAGATCATGTATGGATTACACACATACATCACATGCACATGAACCATACCATTCAGGACTTCCTGCAAAAACAAGTTATGCATAGATACGATATCTATGGGCGTTGTGAAACTCGCAACAACGTCTAACGAGCCACGACAGGGCGAAGTCGGCGGTCCCACGATGTAGATCTCATCTACGATCCGGACATGGATTCCGACCATTGTTCCGATTCGATCAAACTTTTTGATCATTGATCACCGCCTCTGGATTTACGTGTCACAGTCTACCCTGATGGTGGAAGCCGACCGGTAGGGGTATGTCGTTCCACGACCTCAACAGTATGATCACGGAAATCAGATCTACCATTCCCCGAGTATAGTTGATCCAATCAACCTCGTACAAAACCGATCTATCTCATAGATCGACCACCAAACAGCACATAGATCTCATCTACAGCCAACCACATATCACATATGCGAGATCTCGAGCCTAAAACCAGAAGCTATCGCTCTGATACCACTGTTGGGCCATGCAGAGATAAAACAAACCTTTTTCCTCTAACGTGGTGATCCCAAGATCTAGCCGAGGTAGAAGGCCATGAGGTTTACCACTAGATGCGCAGTTGCGGATTACTAATGAAGCGCGTCAGTTGATGCAGTGCAGTCCTTTGCGATCCGATCGTCCTGGTGCTGATCGTACAGCACCTCTGCTGGTATCCACACGTGCAAGTGTAGGGTTCGCAGCATAGAATTTTTTTTTTCCTACGATGTGAACTATATACCAAGATCTATCTACTAGATACAAACAACGGGCGGATGTATATCCGTAGAGAACATACCCTTGAAGACCGACAAAGCTTAACGAGTTCAACTCGTGGTTGATGTAGACGATCTCTTGCCGATCTCAAGATCGAGAGGAAGTCCTAGCGCCGCAAATCAGCAGCGCATCCGTACTTGCACACACGTTCGAGGCACCGAGCAACCTCCGCCTCCTCGCTCCAGCGATGCAGCGGAAGCACAACTCTTTCTTGCCGAATAGCCACCGGGAACATGTATCTCGCTAGTCCGAGACCATGGGGGATAAATTCTAGAGGGGGAGAGAGATCCTTCACGAGGAGGTGTGAGAGACAAGTGAGGAGGGGGGTTCCTTTTATAGGAGGAGGGGGGAACCCCAAGGGGGTGGCCGGCGCATGGGGCTGACCCCTTGCCCTCCCCTCTTCATGTGGGTGGACACTCCACTCACAAATCTCCTTTAAATTCCCTCCACTCAAAAGTCCACTCAAATTCCCATTAAATTTCCACCAAATTTAATGCAAACTCTCATTAAATAAAACTCTTTTATTTTATTCAGAATTTTGTCAATTACTTTAATGACAAACATTCACAAATAACCCCTTGCTAGAATTCTATTTCACATGCATAACCACTTTATGCAATTTCACCCGAAAACCTGTTTCGGTATCTAGTGAAATAAATTCCTGCGCTTGTTCATTCTTTCGGCATGAAACATTTGCTCCAATTGGATGTCGGTGTCTCTTAAGTGTGTCACCCTACGGTTCGTGAATAATGCGGACATGATCGAGACCCCTCTCGGATCAATAATCAGAAGCGGGATCTGGAGACCCATACTGACTCCCACACATTCAACGATGACTTTCTTGTGATCGTCGGAACCTTTTACGCTAGTATATCTTAATCCCTTTGTTTCATGATATATTACATGTCCGAGATTCGATCATCGGTATCTCCATACCTAGTTTGATCTCGTTACCGACATGCACTCTTTTCTCGTTCCTGTGATATAACATTCTAGTGATCAAATCACTTGCTTGCAAGCTAATCAATGTGATATCACCGAGAGGGCCCAGAGTATATCTATCCGTCATCGGGATGAACAAATTCCACTCTCAATCCATGAGCCTCAACATAACACTTTATTAGTTCTGAATCCATCTTTATAATCACCCTGTTACGGTGTGACGTTTGATGTTATCAAGAAACTCTTCCGGTGTTAGTGATTGACATGATCTCATGGTCTAAGGATTAGGATCACTTCGTAAGTTGTTATAGCAATATAAACTCAATGACTTTGATCGTAATGCTATACTTCGGATGAATGTTCATCACACCATTACACTAATGTTGTGATCCCGTTATTAACAACATCCAATGTCCATGATCAGGAAACCTTGATCATCTTGTTAATCAACGAGCTAGTTTATGAGAGAGGCATAACTAGGAACTTTCTGTTTGTTTATTAAACACACATGTATTATCGTTTCCGTATTAATACAATTATAGCATGCAAAAAAAACATCTATCATATACTTGGAATACACATAATAAACACTTTATTATTGCCTCTCAGGGCATATTCCCTTCAGTCTCCCACTTGCACTAGAGACAATAATCTAGTTACATAGTGATAAATCTAACACCCATTGAGTTCTGGTGTTGATCATGTTTTGCTCTAGGGAGAGTTTTAGTCAACGGATCTGCTACATTGAGATCCGTATGTACTTTACAAATCTTTATATCTCCATCCTTGACATGCTCGCGGATGGAGTGAAACCGGCGCTTAATATGTTTGGAATGCTTGTGAGACCTTGGCTCTTTGGCATTGGCAATGGCACCATTGTTGTCACAATAGATCACCATTGGGTCCAACGCCTTTGCCACCACTCCTAGTTCGGATATGAACTCCTTCATCCAAACTGCTTCCTGAGCCGCTTCTGAAGCAGCAACATATTCGGCCTCCGTTGTTGATCCCGCTACCACAGGTTGTTTGGAGCTCCTCCAACTAACCGCTCCGCCATTCATGAGAAATACGTATCCGGATTGAGACTTAGAGTCATCCGGATTGGTGTCAAAGCTAGCGTCGACATAACACTTAGCGACGAGCTCTTCTTCACCTCCGTATACAAGAAACATATCCTTAGTTCTTCGTAAGTACTTAAGGATATTCTTGACCGCTCTGCAGTGTTCCGAACCTGGATCCGATTGGTACCTACTAGTCAAACTAATAGCATGTGCCACATCCGGTCTTGTACATAGCATGGCGTACATTATAGAGCCTATGGCTGAAGCATAGGGGTCTTTGTCCATTATCTCTCTTTCTTCCACCGAAGCCGGACTTTGAGTCTTACTCAATGTCTTGCCTTGCAACATAGGTAAGAACCCCTTCTTACTTCCGTCCATTTTAAATTTCTTTAAAATCTTATCAAGGTATGTACTTTGCGATAGCCCTATTAGGCGCCTAGATCTATCTCTATAGATCTTTATGCCTAATATGTATGACGCTTCACCTAGGTCCTTCATTGAAAATTTGCTGTTTAGATAACTTTTAACACTGTTTAAAAGATCTATATCATTTCCGATCAATAATATGTCATCCACATATAATATCAGAAATGCCACATTGCTCCCACTCACTTTCTTGTAAATACAAGCTTATCCATAAGTTTGGACAAATCCAAACTCTTTGATCACCTCATCAAAGCGGAGATTCCAACTTCGTGATGCTTGCTTCAATCCATAGATGGATCGCTGAAGCTTGCACACCTTGTTAGCATCCTTAGGATCGACAAAACCCTTTGGTTGTATCATATACAACTCTTCTTCAATATTCCCATTGAGAAACGCGGTTTTGACATCCATCTGCCATATCTCATAATCGAAATATGCAGCAATTGCTAACATAATCCTAACTGACTTTAGCATCGCTACGGGAGAGAAAGTCTCATCGTAGTCAACTCCTTGAATTTGTCGAAACCCCTTTGCGACAAGTCGAGCTTTATAGACGGTCACATTACCATCAGCATCAGTTTTCCTTTTGAAAATCCATTTGTTCTCCACGGCCTTTCGGTCGTGAGGTAGTTCCACCAAGTTCCAAACTTGATTTTCATACATGGATTCCATCTCGGATTTCATGGCTTCTAACCATTTGTTGGAATCCGGGCTCATCATCGCTTCTTCATACGTCACAGGGTCATCATTTTCATCAACCATGAAATTCATGACAGGATTTCCGTACATCTCGGGAGCTGCACGCGTCCTGTTTGACCTGCGAGGTTCGGTAGTACTCTCTTTCGGAGTTTCATGATCATTATCATTAGTTCCCTCTTCAACAGGTGGAGCCAACTCCGGAACAACTTCCGGCGCTGCGCTACTCGCCATACTTTGAAGAGAAGGTTCCACAACCTCTTCGAGTTCTACCTTCCGACTACTCACACCTTTCGCGAGAAACTCTTTCTCTAGAAAGTATCCATTCTTGGCAACAAAAACCTTGCCCTCGGATCTGTGATAGAAGGAATACCCAATAGTTTCTTTAGGGTATCCTATGAAGACGCATTTTTCCGCTTTGGGTTCGAGTTTATCCGGTTGAAGTTTCTTCACATAAACATCGCATCCCCAAACTTTAAGAAATGACAGCTTAGGTTTGTTTCCAAACCACAATTCATACGGTGTCTTTTCAACGGATTTAGATGGTGCCCGATTTAAAGTGAATGCAGCAGTTTCTAGTGCATAACCCCAAAATGACAACGTCAAGTCCGTCAGAGACATCATAGATCGAACCATATCTAATAAAGTACGATTACGACGTTCCGACACACCATTTCGCTGTGGTGTTCCGGCAGGTGTGAGTTGTGAAACAATTCCACACTCTTTCATGTGAGTGCTAAACTCGTAACTTAGATACTCACCTCCACGGTCGGACCGTAGAAATTTGATCTTTCTATTACGATGATTTTCCACTTCATTCTGAAATTCCTTGAACTTTTCAAAGGTTTCAGACTTGTGTTTCATCAAGTAGATATAACCGTATCTACTCAAATCATCCGTGAAAGTAACAAAATAACGATATCCACCTCGCACCGACACACTCATTGGACCACATACATCAGAATGTATGATTTCCAATAAATCTGTCGCCCGTTCCATTGAACCGGAAAACGGCATTCTAGTCATCTTGCCCATAAGGCATGGCTCACATGTATCAAATGATTCATAATCAAGTGATTCCAAAAGTCCATCCGAATGGAGCTTCTTCATGCGTTTAACGCCAATATGACCTAGACGGCAGTGCCACATATATGCGGATATATCATCATTAAGTTTAATCCTTTTAGCATCAACATTATGAATATGTGTAACATTATCATCGAGATCTAATAGAAATAAACCATTCATCATCGGTGCATGACCATAAAAGATTTCATTCATATAAATGGAACAACCATTGTTCTCGGATTTAAATGAATAACCACTTCGCATCACACACGATCCAGATACAATGTTCATGCTCAGTGCAGGCACCAGATAACATTTATTTAAGTTTATAACTAATCCCGACGGCAAGTGGAGAGGCAGCGTTCCGACGGCGATCACATCAACACTTGATCCATTGCCGACACGCATCTTGACCTCACCCCTTGCTAGCGGTCGCTTGTTCCGCAGCCCCTGATTCGAGTTACAAATATTAACAACTGAACCGGTATCAAATACCCAGGTGCTACTGCGAGCACTAGTCAAGTACACATCAATAACATGTATATCATATATACCTTTGTTTGCCTTGCCGGCCTTCTTGTCTGCCAAATACTTGGGGCAGTTGCGCTTCCAGTGGCCAGTCCCTTTACAATAGTAGCACTCGGAATCAGACTTAGGTCCAACTCGGGGTTTCTTTTCAGGCGCGGCAACCGGCTTGCCGCCCTTACTTCCCTTCCGTTTTCCCTTCTTGTCTTTCTTGAAACCAGTGTTCCTATTGATCATCAACACTTGATGTTCCTTTTTGATCTCCACTTCTGCAGTTTTAAGCATTGACAGAAGCTCGGGGAGAGACTTCTTCATGCCTTGCATATTATAGTTCATCACGAAGCTCTTATAGCTAGGTGGCAGAGACTGCAGAACACGATGGATGCCTAAGTCAATGGGAATCGATATTCCCAAGGACACAAGCTTATCGGCGTAACCTGACATCTTGAGTACATGCTCACTAACGGAGTTGTGCTCTTCCATCATGCAGCTAAAGAACTTTTCTGAAGCGTTGTAGCTCTCTACAGCAGCATGTGTGTCGAAAATCATTTTCAACTCACCCATTGTATCAAATGCATTGCCGTTTTCGAAACGCTTTCGAAGTTCCGGCTCTAGCCCATACAATATGCCGCAATGAACTAAGTTGTGGTCCTCCTGACGAGTCTGATAGACATTCTTCTCCTCGTCAAGGGCATCATCAAAAGGTGGGGGGCCTAACGGCGCTTCTAGCACATATTGCTTTTGTGCAGCAGAGAGGAGAATCCTCAAATTCATGGCCCATTCGGTAAAGTTGCTACCGTTCGTTGCTAGTTTCTCTTTCTCCATGAACACATTGAAATTAAAAGCAGGTGGTGCCATCTACAACAGAATTTGTAAAGTTTAGACTAAGTGTATGATAGATTGAGTTCAACTAATCTTTATTACGAATGAACTCCCACTCAAAAACGACATCCCTCGTGCCTTTTTGGTGATTACATGAACCAAATCCACTACACCAAGTCCGATCATCACGTGAGTCGGTATAGCTTCAAAGGCGAGCATCAAATGGGCATCATATCAACTATATGACTCATGCTTAACCTTTCGGTCCGTGTTCCGAGGCCATGTCTGTACATGCTAGGCTCGCCAAGTTAGAACCTTAGTATTCGCATGTGTAACTGTTTTACACCCGAAATATGGTCGTGGATCCAAGAACACCCGATCATCACGTGATGTCTTGGAGCGACGAAAACATAATCGGTGCATACTAAAGGAAGAACACATTCTTATCTTGATATTTAAATGAGGGATCATCTTATTATGCTAACAAAGCACTAAACAAGCAATATAAGATGCTATCAAACATCATATGTTTATTAGTGAAATTATATGGTTCCCGCAGATGATCTCTATCATGTGCATCGTGGTATGATCATTATCATACCTATATGTGTAAATCCAAGGTCTATGGATTTTACACGCTATGTGTGTTGTAAGAGTATCATCTCATACTTCTACTTACAACACTACCATATCATAACACTAGCCCAGCAACAATCTAAACTAGACGCCTCTAATTTATCCATTGCAAGTTTTACGTGGCTTAGGGCTTTCGAGATAGAACTGTTCTTACCTACGAACATGAACCACAACGAGGATAATCAAATTGTTGACAACTCGCTTGCAAAATAGATATTGACTATAGTAGGAGAGACAGACACCCGCTAGCCACTTATGCAAACTAGTTGCATGTCAAGCGTGGAACAGGTCTCATGTGCGAGGACATGTAAAGTTTGTCCGGGCCGCTTCATCCCACTATGCCACCAATATCCAAAATTACAACAAAGGAGCAACAACATGATCATCATCGCCCACATACTCATATGTGTACTACCCGTGTAAAGTATCTACGCATAGATCCGGCTCTGATACCACTATAGGGTTCGCAGCATAGAAAACAAAAAATTTCCTACGATGTGAACTATATACCAAGATCTATCTACTAGATACAAACAACGGGCGGATGTATATCCGTAGAGAACATACCCTTGAAGACCGACAAAGCTTAACGAGTTCAACTCGTGGTTGATGTAGACGATCTCTTGCCGATCTCAAGATCGAGAGGAAGTCCTAGCGCCGCAAATCAGCAGCGCATCCGTGCTCGCACACACGTTCGAGGCACCGAGCAACCTCCGCCTCCTCGCTCCAGCGATGCAGCGGAAGCACAACTCTTTCTTGCCGAATAGCCACCGGGAACATGTATCTCGCTAGTCCGAGACCATGGGGGATAAATTCTAGAGGGGGAGAGAGATCCTTCACGAGGAGGTGTGAGAGACAAGTGAGGAGGGGGGTTCCTTTTATAGGAGGAGGGGGGGAACCCCAAGGGGGTGGCCGGCGCATGGGGCTGCCCCCTTGCCCTCCCCTCTTCATGTGGGTGGACACTCCACTCACAAATCTCCTTTAAATTCCCTCCACTCAAAAGTCCACTCAAATTCCCATTAAATTTCCACCAAATTTAATGCAAACTCTCATTAAATAAAACTCTTTTATTTTATTCAGAATTTTGTCAATTACTTTAATGACAAACATTCACAAATAACCCCTTGCTAGAATTCTATTTCACATGCATAACCACTTTATGCAATTTCACCCGAAAACCTGTTTCGGTATCTAGTGAAATAAATTCCTGCGCTTGTTCATTCTTTCGGCATGAAACATTTGCTCCAATTGGATGTAGGTGTCTCTTAAGTGTGTCACCCTATGGTTCGTGAATAATGCGGACATGATCGAGACCCCTCTCGGATCAATAATCAGAAGCGGGATCTGGAGACCCATACTGACTCCCACATATTCAACGATGACTTTCTTGTGATCGTCGGAACCTTTTACGCTAGTATATCTTAATCCCTTTGTTTCACGATATATTACATGTCCTAGATTCGATCATCGGTATCTCCATACCTAGTTTGATCTCGTTACCGACATGCACTCTTTTCTCGTTCCTGTGATATAACATTCTAGTGATCAAATCACTTGCTTGCAAGCTAATCAATGTGATATCACCGAGAGGGCCCAGAGTATATCTATCCGTCATCGGGATGAACAAATTCCACTCTCGATCCATGAGACTCAACATAACACTTTATTAGTTCTGAATCCATCTTTATAATCACCCTGTTACGATGTGACGTTTGATGTTATCAAGAAACTCTTCCGGTGTTAGTGATTGACATGATCTCATGGTCTAAGGATTAGGATCACTTCGTAAGTTGTTATAGCAATATAAACTCAATGACTTTGATCGTAATGCTATACTTCGGATGAATGTTCATCACACCATTACACTAATGTTGTGATCCCGTTATTAACAACATCCAATGTCCATGATCAGGAAACCTTGATCATCTTGTTAATCAACGAGCTAGTTTATGAGAGAGGCATAACTAGGAACTTTCTGTTTGTTTATTAAACACACATGTATTATCGTTTCCGTATTAATACAATTATAGCATGCAAAATAAACATCTATCATATACTTGGAATACACATAATAAACACTTTATTATTGCCTCTCAGGGCATATTCCCTTCAGCAAGGGGGAGCACCGGCGGCGAACTGCTAGGTTCGTTACGACGGCAGGACTGCTGTGGAGCTAGGGTTTCCAACACATGGAATGACCTAACCGATCAACGATTAACCTTTCTGGGTTACGGTGCTCCACTATATATAGGGAGTGAACGTGGGATCTGCTCGCGCGGCCCATTCACTAAAGCCCATATAACACTAGTCACCATGAGTCTGACTCACTGACTCAGTCCTAATACGGCTTGGGTCCAACCCAACCAGATTACCGGTTCAGATCCAATCTGAACTTGCTCCCGCTCTTAAGTGTGTGACCCCGCAGGATCTTGGTAACTTGGACACGATTGGAGTCCGACTCTCAATCGATCAGTCGGTAGCGTCTCCTAGCAGAACGTGCTGATTCCCAAGTACCAAAGAGTCATGACGACTTGCCTTTCCAATGTGACTTATGTCCGAGTCCCTTTTGCCTCACGATATGCCTTGTTAGACTATAGGCGAATAATTGTCATCCCTTAAATAGTCCGACTCTCTTCTCGATCCAAGATAAGTGATTCACTCGACTAACTCTTAGTCGATCGCCTCGGTTAACACTTAACCGAGTCATGCATGGCCATGCTTTCTGAATCATATCATCCGAGAGGGCCTAGAGAATATCTCTCCGAGTGGAGGGGCAAAATCCCATCTTGGTTATTCACATCACGCAGCTTGATTCTCAGTCGACCCGGACTCTTCCTTTATGACTGCCCAGTTACGGATCAGCGTTTGACAGAACCTAAGTCGGTGATCCTCAACTCGGATTATGCAATAACCTCAGGTCTAAGTGAAAGAACATTTTATAACCCCTAGTGTTTTGTGTGTTAGATAACAATATCAAGGATTATTTAATGTGTGTTAAAGTGTTGCATCTCTCTCTAGGGATCAAAGGAAAAGGATTCTGCATTTGGGGGGCGGATAATCCGCCCCCACAAGGGGCGGATAATCCGCCCCTCCCTCTTCCCAAATAGGCGCAAGCCCCAGAAGGGGGGCGGAGTTTCAGCCGGATTTTCTGGCCCCACCGGATAATCCGCCCCTCAGGGGGGCTGGATAGTCTGCCCCTCTTGCTCACAACCAAGGCGCAAGCCCTAGAGAGGGGGCGGAGTTTTGGCCGGACTTTCCAGCTTAGCCGGATAATCCGCCCCAGGAGGGGGCCGGATTATCCGCCCCCCCCAACATCTTCATCAAGTTTCGTAGGCGCCTGTCCCAGAGAGAATATCTGCCCTTGGGGCGGAGTTTTACCGGGGGGCAGATCCGCCCACAAAGTTGTTCAACGGCCAGATCTGGGCAGGGGGTATTTAAGCCAGCCTCCCCCCTCCCGCCAGATCCCTTGGTTCATTCGAAAAAGTTAAGATCTGATCTACAACCTTCATCCAAGAGATCTCCGCCTAGATCCACCCAAAGGCCCCGTCCATTGGGGAATCAAATGAGGAGAACTTGATCTTCATCATCAGCAATCAAGCACTTCATATCCTCTCCATTCATTTGGAGAATCACCGATCTTGTATTTCTTGCAAATACCTAGATCCTTGTTTTGTTTATATTGATAAACCTTGTTATTGTGACAGCTTGTTGTCATCTCGGGAGCCCCCAATTCAGTTGTGGGTGTGTGCCCCGGTAGTGTTGTAAAAGGCACTGGTTCCCACCTCGAAGGGTTCCAATAGTGGAGAAGGTGGATCAGGCCTCTCGTGGCGAGATCCATCGGAGAATAGGGTGAGGCCTATTGTGGCATGGTGGTCTTAGAACCGCCCACCCCTCCAACGCAGATGTACTTCCCTTAACAAGGAAGGAACTGCGGTAAAACAAATCCCTGTGTCTCCGCGTGGTCCACTACGGTTCCTTCGCTCCTCTCTTTACGTGCTTAGTATCTAGGGTTGCATATAGGGAAATTCTCGTAGTTACATATCTAGAGAATTTACTTTGTGTCAAGCCTAAAATTGAAAAAGTACTAAAAATTGGTTAGCACCTATTCACCCTCCTCTAGGTGCCCATACGATCCATTTCAATTGGTATCAGAACCTCGACTCTTATTTCGGGCTTAACCGCCTAAGAGAAGTATGGGTTCCAAGGTAGATGGGAGTGATGCTCTAGATGTAGTCACCATGAACGATCTCAAGACGTTGGAAACAACCTTGGTGAGTTCAATGGAGGCTAAGATGGAAGAGATGCGTCAATTGATAATGCGTCTCTCCACATCCACATCATCACCTCCATCTAACTCTGAGGCTACCACTCCGCAATCCAAGGAAATGGGTAAAACTGATTCCAAAGAGAACGAAGTGGTTGGTGATGACACTAGCAAGAACTCCTCCTCGAAAAAGGATAGTGGTAAGGATGGATACAATGAGGTTTCTCACGTGTATTCTCCCGATCCACCTATCCCTCACCCACATATACATAATAGGGGTGATCCACCCAAACTTTCAGCATCTACTTTTACTCAATGGCAATTTTTGATGAAGTCTCATGTGTGCAGTTCCTCCATTGAGTTGTGGAAAATCATCGAAAATAGTCTTCATGTTGGAAACCCCAACAATCTCACAAGAAGAGAAGTTGTCGATAGCGAACTCAACACTACAGCTCTACACATGATACAGCTTGGTGTGGGTGACAAAGATATGCCACACATTCAGCATCTTAGTACAGCTAAGAAAGCTTGGGATGCTCTCACCGAGCTCTTCATCGGAAATGAAAGTATGAGAAGGAATAGATATGATGCTTTGAGCAACGAAGCTGAAGGATTCTATATGTTGGATGGAGAATACCACGAGGACATGTATAGGAGGCTCAAGGCAATAGCCACAACTTTCAGAAACCACGGTGCCGCTCATGTTGATGATGCATGGATCAAGCACAAGTATGTCAGTGCTCTTATGCCATTTGAGCCCACAGATTTGAAAAGTCTCCAAGGTAGGCATAACTATCACCTCATGACATCCAATGAGGTAATGCAAGAAATGGCCGCTTTCAAAGTGGCTGCCAAGAATGACGAAGATGCTCGTGCTCGAGCTATGGGGATGCAAAAGGGGGTCAACATGGCCTTGGAGACTAGTGTAACATCCCTAAAATCATAATTTCAAAGTTTGCATATCATTCATGCATGCATATAGATTTGAGATCAATTTCAAACTCATTTCAGAAAAACAGAAGCACTTGGTGCTATGATTTTATGTGAACAGATTTAAATCAAATGGCTATCCCCATTTGAAAATTTGATTGTTTATGAACCAAGTTGTTGCCTTCTATGAAGATAGGTTTGAGTGTAGAATTCAAACCAAGTTTTACAAATTGGAAATGATTTCAAAAACCATTTTTTCAATTTTTGCAAAACCAAGTACCTAGTCTCTGATATTTTTGATCTCCAAGCTTGATCAAGCCTTTACTTAGCAAACCACCTGACTTTGTGCCTAATTGGAGACTACAGTACCCTGCAAAAATCCCAGAAGGATTTGAATTCAAAAAGAGTTTGAATTCAATTCAAAACCATTTCAGAAAATCGAATCAGAAAAAGAAAACAAGCAAACAAATGGAAAAGGCCAGGCGCCACCAATCTAGCCCAGGAACGAAACAGGCCCAACTAGCCCACCCGGGGCATTTCTTTTCCTTCCGCACGCACGAGCACACCCACCCAGCCGCTGACGACAGGACCCCACCTCCACTTCGGCGCACTTCACTGGAAGGCGGGCCTCCTCCACGTCAGCTTCGTCTTCCTCCTGATTCCGCGCACGACCTCCACCGCTGCCCGTTGCAGCACTGATTTCGCGAGCTTAATTGGCATTCATGCAGCGAGCGTTTCTTGTCGAGCCTCAGGCTATAAGATCCCCCCATCCTTGCGACCATTTCCCCCCAAACAATTTCACCTCCACGCCACCAGGCTGCCCACAACTCGCACGACGCCGCCGCTGTTCCGACGACTGCGCTGGCGAATTCCGGTGAGTTCCGTGCTCCCCTCTGTCTCTCGTTCATGCAAACAGGTTTAGTGAGTCCCTGCGCACCCCCTGACACTTTCCTTTTGACCTCGCATGACCCGTAGCTCCACCAACATCGACGACGGCCGCCACCGTTCTCTGCACGAACTCCGGCGACTTCCCTCCGTAAGTAGCCACCGCCCCTTGCCCTCTGACTTGTACGCCTACTGACTTGTACGCCTAGAATCTACGTCGATGTGCGCATCTAACGGTACCCTTATCTTGGCTTAGCGCGATGAGGGACCTCGCCAACGTCGACGACTGACCGTGCCGACGTCTGCCTCTACTCCGACGAGAAATCCTCGCCATATCAGCGCGCCCCTTCGCAAACCAACGCTACCTTGAGCATCAGCAGCCTCCTGCGGTTCAGGTATGACCCTTCCCCTCTCGCGCACGACCTGAAATGCTAGCGCCGCCGTAGACAGAGCGCTCCGCCGCTCGCTGACGCCGCGCGCCGCCAGGACATGATCGCGTGCTCGAGCACCGTTAGATCTAGATCCAAGCGACATGATAGAATCACTTTTCAGCGAGGAGGTACGCGCTCAGGACCGTGCGATTATTTAGATCCTGCGGCGCGGAAGGGTGATCCGGTGCGAACCGGTACGCGCCAGTAATATCGTGACGCGTGGCTAGGGTTGATTCAAAAATAGAAATTCAAATCAGATTTAGATCCCATTTTCAAATGGCTATAACTTGAGATTCCCATGTTAGATTTTTGCAAATTTTATACCGTTGGAATCAGTGAGTCAAGCCCTTTCTGAATCTCCAATGTGTTTAACAAAAAGTATCTGTTAAAATGACTTTGTATGCAGAAACATTTCTAGGTCCATTTTGAGTATATATTTGGTTTAGCAAATTGTTTTAGGGCTAAATAAGTTTAGTTAGCAAACTTTGTGACTTGTTATGTTTCTGTATCATGCACTTGCTTGGTAGAGTTTTAAAAATCATCATTTAGTAATTTCTTGCATACATGCATTCATATTTTTGTTTGTATATAAATTGTGTGTAATTGTATGCTACAAATTTTGTGTAGATTTTGCTAGTGACTGTGATTGTGAAGAGTGCTACTCTCCCCATTACCAAGGCAAGTGATACTTCATGATATTTCCACCCTTTATTTGGAATAAGCATTAGAATTATTTTTGCTAAGTCTTGCATGCTACTTTTGCCAAATGCCATGTTGGGAAATCCTATGTAGTGTAGAATTGTAGAATTGCTAGGAAATTTTCCTAAGTTAAGTTACTATGCCATGCTTAGCCTAGCTAGTAGAAAACAAGGGTTGGTAAAGTATGTACATGCTATGGTGAAATAATTCTAAGTCCTTTGGGACTCATGCTTTTCTTAATAAAACAACTAAGTCAATGAACTTCCTGGGTGGAATGGGACTTGAATGGTGGTTTTTTGGTTGAGTGGTTACACAAGGCCATGGATTTGGCTTATGTATCTCACTTGTGGTATGCCACCCAGGCACAAAGGGATTTGGAGGCCAAGTGTTGAGAAATCTTACAGTGCAACCACTTGGCAATATGGGCTCTGCCATGATCATATAGGTTGCTAGAACTTAGTCACTTGGACAGTTGGTGGTAGTGGGAATGATAGGTTGGAGCGCGTCCATTTGACTAAGGAAAGGCTTCTGAAAGGTCCTGTCTTGGGAAACCAAGTCTGGTGGGGAAAGTGCACAACCTCTGCAGATGGAAAAATCTAAGTACTTAGCCAAGTCCATGGCAATGGACAACTTGAGCATCAAGACATGGAAGCTACAAGAATCTCATCTCTCCAATTTCTAAATAAAACTTGTGGGTGAACAAGGGTGAAGGACCCCAATGTCTATTGGTGGTTTCTTGGGAAGTTTATGATCAAGAAAAACTTAGTGATTTCAACTAATAGGGAAAACCTATTTTCAAGCAAAGCAAGCCAAGCTACACTTAGCCAAAATGCATATAGTAATATAGTCCACTTAAAATTTACTAAGGTATCACTTGCCAATACTATTCCAAAGTATTGACCCACTGTGGCTGTAACTTGTGATGTTGCGGGTTACTCCGATGATGAGTAGGAGTCATGAGTCTACACTCAACATGCTTGCCTGTGGCACATGAAGATGAAGACTTATGTTTATTTACTTATTCCAAAACTCTTGTATTAGGCCTTTGGCCCTGAGTTGTAAAGACTATGTTTTATCTCTGGAATGAATGTAATAAACGACATTTGTATCTGTGTACTTCATCTTAAACTGTGGATGCTAGCATTGATCCAGGGACTAGCATTGCAATCACAGGGATCCTTTCCTTTACAAAGGAGGGATCTTACAACTAGTGTGATTGGTCATGATGAATATGCCATAGAAGGTCTGGATTGTCCCGAGGATATAAAAAGGATCCACGGACAATAGTTGGCTCTTTATGCTAGAAACTTTTGGAAAGATCCAGCCAAGGCTAAAGCTGAACTAGAACGCAAGAGTGGAGCCTATGGAAGAAAGAAAATGGTCCCAAGCTGAGAACATGTTTCAACTGTGGTGACCGGCTGCACTTTGTAGCTGAGTGTCCATATCAAAGTAGGGAATATAATGGAGGAAGAATTATTTTCAAAGACAAGTCAAAGGCTCCACGCAAGAAACAATTTGTAAAGAAGAATGCTCCCTTTAAGAAGCAACCAAAGATTGTTCTAGTGGCTCAAGAAGAATATTATTTGGGAAGTGAAGATGAGGACGAGGACGATAGCTCTCAAGAGGTGGCTGCTATAGCCACCACATCTACATCAACATCTCTCTTCGACTCTCCGAACGAAAACATCATCAACAAGCATGCTACTTGTCTCATGGCAAGAAGCTCCGAGGTAACTACTTCTAGCTCTTCTTTTCCTAAGGCTATGATTGACATGGATGATCCTACTAGTCTTAAGGTTAAAGAAGAGATTATTGCTTTGGATTACTTCTACACTAACTTGCAAGGTGAGCACAAAATACGTTTTGAAGGTCTTATGGATCAGCTGGCCCAAAACGAAGCTCTCCTCGAAGAAAATGGCAGAATTGAAATAGAGGATGCAATGGAAATTGCATCCTTAAAAAATGCTCTTGAAGCTCGGGTCTCTCTTGAAGAGAGGCTTGAGTACATTGAGGAGTCACATGAATAAATAGTGACTAAACTTGTTAAGTAGCGTGAAAATGCAGTCACCAAAGCAAATAAGTTAAATAAGGAAAAGATTGACTTTGGGGATGCTCGTGATAGACTCTCTAAGGAATTGGAGAAAATTGACAATGCTCACAAGGCGTTGAAAAACGATTTCTCCATTCTCAATGAGTCACATGATCAGCTCCAAATTCGATTGGCCAAGTATGATGTTCCTAGCTCATCCAATTCAACATATAGTCACAAGGAAAATGCTAGTGTGGAAAAAGAAGTGGTCAAGGACATCACTCCCAAGGATAAGGGTGTTCTTGATGAAGTTCTTGGTAAGCAAAGGTCAAATCATGGTAAAGAGGGACTTGGGTATGTCACCAAGTCCAAGAAAAAGATAAACAAGAAGAACTAGACCAAGAATGTGCAATCAAAGACAAGCACCGCTAAGAAGAATGTCACAAAAGACAAGACTAACAATATTGGTTTTGCAGGGTCTCACAATCCAAATTATGAATTCTTTTGTGATGATTATGGCGATGTTTATGCTTATTATGTCGGTCCCTTTGATGAATATATTGCTTGGTCTATTTGGGTTCCAAAGACCCTTTTTACTAACATGAAAGGACCCATTGAAAAATGGGTACCTAAAACCAAGAAGTAATTCTCTTGCAGGGCTATGCTTCCGGTGGGTCGAAATGGGTGCTGGATAGTGGATGCACTAGTCATATGACCGGAATCAAGGAGATCATCACGGAGATGCGACCAAATCATGATAATATTACAGTCTCCTACGGTGATAAGTCTAAATCTCAGGTATTGGGTCTTGGCAAGGTTGTGGTTGCCCACGATATCTCTCTCGTGGACGTCATGCTTGTTGAGACCCTCGGTTACAACCTTCTTTCTGTTCGTGCCCTTGGCAAGATGGGTTTTGTTGTTTTTATCGATGATGATTTGGTGGTACTCTTGTGGAGCAAGTCTCTAAAGGTCGCTTTTGTTGGGTACGTCGAAAATGACCTGTATGTGGTGGACTTTTCAGGGAAAACCACTTCGGGTCCGATGTGTCTATTCGGAAAGGCCGGCGTGGGTTGGTTATGGCATCGACGTTTAGCCCATGTCAACATGAGAACTTTGCAAAGTCTCCACAAGGGTGGCCACATCCTTGGACTAAAAGACAATGTCTCCTTTGACAAAGATCGTGTTTGCAAGGCTTCTGTTGAAGGCAAAATGCATGACTCTCCCCACAAGAGGAATACTATTGTGTCTTTAAAGAGGATATTGGAATTACTTCATGTGGATTTATTTGGTCCTCCTTCTCATGCAAGTCTTGGTGGGAAGAAATATTGTTTGGTCATTGTCGATGACTACTCAAGATATACATGGGTCTATTTCTTCAAGCTAAAGAGTGAGACTCAAAAAATAGTCATTGACTTTGCCAATGAAGTTCAACGTCAACACAATGTTCCTATCTTGGCAATAAGAAGTGACAACGACTCCGAATTCAAGAACTACACTTTGAATGAGTTTCTAAGCGAAGAGGGGATTAGACATCAATATTCCGCTGCGTACACCCCTCAACAAAATGGTGTAGACGAGAGGAAGAACCAGACTTTGATGGATATGGCAAGATCAATGTTGGCTGAATTCAAGTCTCCTTACAATTTTTGGGCTGAAGCCATATCCATTGCTTGTCACTCATCAAACCGGCTCTACCTCCTAAAGATTTTGGACAAGACTCCATATGAAATACTTACCGGTAACAAGCCCAACATCTCATACTTCAGGGTATTCGGGTGTAAGTGTTTCTTTCTTATTAAAGGTGTCCGCTTGTCTAAATTTGAGTCCAAGGCTTTAAAAGGTATTTTTGTTGGTTACGGTGCCGAATCCCACACTTATAGAGTATACAACAAGCTCACTAGGATTGTTGTAGAATCTTGTAGTGTGGAGTTCGATGAAAATAACGGCTCCTTTGTAGGGCAAGTTGATGTTTGTGATGCAGATGTTGAAATACCCCAAGATGCCATAAGAAGAATGGGCGTGGGATTTTTCCGCCCCATTGAGGAACCCCTTGTGGCGGATCGGGAAGGACAATGCTCCACTCAAGTGGAGCCCTCATCTACACAAGATCAACAAGCTCCTACTGTTGGATAAAACTCTGCACCGACACCGCAACCTGCTGAAGATCATTAGTCTCCTGGACAAGATGGTAGTCTCGGGCCGAACTATCCGCCCCCTCCAAGGGGCGGACAATCCGCCCCTAGCACTCCAACTTGTTCCAGGGGATCCGAAGAAGAAGACAACAACCAAGAAGTTCCTAGGCCGGATTCTCCAGCCCCCGAGGGCGGATTATCCGGCTCTGGATCTCCCAGTTCTGTCAGGCATTCTCAGGAAGAAGGAACTGGTGCTCATCTCCCAGGCCGGATAGTCCGGCCCCTCCAAGGGGCGTATTATCCGGCCCTGAAGAACAAATTCTGCAGGAAGCTCCTATTGTTAACTCAGATCAAGATCAAGGGCAAGACAAGGATACAACTATTGAATCAACTCCTTCTAGAAACAATAAGGACGTTGAGGCTCGTCGCAAGGCTCATGCTGATCGGAACCTTGAACTAAGGGGTCACACTCTTGACAAGGTTGTTGGTGATCTACGAAGAAGGGTGTCTACTAGAAGAGAAATTGCAAGCTTCTGTGATCATCAAGCTCACATTTCCATGGTTGAACCGAAGAAAGTCTTTGATGCTCTTGAAGATCCCAATTGGGTTGTTGCAATGCATGAAGAATTGAATAACTTCGAACGCAACAAAGTTTGGAAGCTCGTAGAGAAACCCAAGGATTGCCGCAATGTTATCGGCACCAAGTGGATCTTCAAGAACAAACAAGATGAAAATGACATCGTTGTGAGGAATAAAGCAAGACTCATGGCTCAAGGATTCTCTCAAGTGGAAGGAATTGATTTTGGCGAGACTTATGCTCCTGTGGCTCGTCTTGAGTCCATTTGTATCCTTCTTGCCTATGCAGCGCATCATAATTTTAAATTATAGCAAATGGATGTTAAGAGTGCATTTCTTAATGGTCCTCTACATGAGTTAGTATACGTCAAGCAGCCCCGGGTTTTGAGGGCCCCAAATTTCCGAACCATGTCTACAAAATCGATAAGGCGCTCTATGGCCTTAAACAAGCCCCACGTGCATGGTATGAGCACCTTAAAGAGATTTTGTTAGACCGTGGATTCAAAGTTGGGCAAATCGATCCCACTGTTTTTACTAAGAAGGTTAATGGGGAGCTTTTTGTATGCCAACTTTATGTAGATGACATTGTTTTTGGCTCTACTAACCAAACTTTTAACGATGAATTTTCAAAGCTTATGACTGACAGGTTTGAGATGTCAATGATGGGTGAGTTGAGGTTCTTTCTTGGATTCGAGATCAAACAACTTAGAGAGGGAACCTTTATTAATCAAGCTAAGTACATCCAAGACATGCTCAAAAGGTTCAAGATGACGGATCTCAATGGTGTTGCTACTCCAATGCAAACAAAGTGTCATCTTGAGCTCAATCCCAAGGGTAAAGACATGGACCAAAAGGTATATCGATCCATGATCGGCTCTCTCCTTTACCTTTGCGCATCTAGGCCCGATATCGTGTTAAGTGTAGGAGTGTGTGCAAGGTACCAAGCCGCTCCTAAAGAGAGCCACTTAGTGGCGGTCAAACGAATCTTCAGATATTTGGTTCATTCCCCGAATTTTGGGCTATGGTATCCCAAGGGTTCAAGTTTCTCTCTATATGGTTACACTGATTCAGACTGGGCTGGTGACAAAGATGATAGAAAGTCAACTTCTAGTGCATGTCAATTCTTGGGCAGGTCTCTATTGTGTTGGTCTTCAAATAAACAGAATTGTATTTCACTCTCAACCGCCGAAGCTGAATATGTTGCTGCTGCAAGTGCTTGTACACAGTTATTATGGATAAGGCAAACTTTAAAGGAATAGGGTGTCAATTGTGACAAAGTGCCTCTATTATGTGACAATGAAAGTGCTATCAAAATTTCTTACAATCCCATGCAGCATACAAGAACAAAACACATTGAGATTCGCAACCATTTCATTCAGGATCATGTTGCTCGTGGCGATATTGCCCTATCCTTTGTGAGCACGAAGAACCAACTTGCTGATATTTTCACGAAGCCTCTAGATGAAGCAAGATTTTGTTATTTGACGAATGAGCTAAATATCATAGATTCAAGGAGCTTGGCTTGACTACCCTTGCACACTCACTTTCTCTTATTCATGTATTTGGTTTAGATGCGGGCATAGACATAGGGGGAGTGTGGTCCTAATTTATTGGGCTAACCCTCCCCCCATAATGCCGAAAGCAAGAAAAAATCATTACCCTTAATATCATTTTGTGATATGTGGGTCATCGATGAGCATTGGTTTTGAACTCAAGATACATCTTCGCGGTGTCATGCCATGCGCTCCAACATGGTGGCTTCGGCCACCGCCCTCTTCCTTGAGAAGAGTTGGTTTCTAATGGCTCTCTTTGGATTTTCTTGCATATTTCTTGTTCTTATGGAAAACACACTCAACTTTGGTTTTTGTTTGATTTGATTCTTGCAAATTTGGGTGTGTAGTACCATCTTAGTTTGTTGCTCTAAACCCAAGCCTTCTTTCCCTCCTTGAATCATCTATTCTTGCACACAAGTCCTCTATACACCAGAGAGGGGTTTTGCAAGGTTGCTCCGGCATGAATCTGTACTTAACAGAAATTTCAGAGGGGGGGGGACTATCCGCCCTAAGTGGGGGGGGCGGATTATTCGCCCCGGGTGAAATCTGCCCTTTAAAGGCTGGGTCGGGGAGGCCAGGCTCAAACAGAGCAGCCAGCCCTCCCCCAACCCTACCTCAGCCCCCAGCCGTCGCCGGAGCATCCGCCCCTCCCGGAGTCGATTTGACCACCGGATTCTCCGAGCCCTCCCCGGATCTTCTTCACCTCTCCTCTAGGTATCTTCTCCTCCGTGATTTTCCTCCAATGAGTGAGGGTGGTTCCAAGACGACCAAGACCTTCTCTCGTTGTTCCTGTGCCCGTTATCTCAATCCCACTACAGAAGGGAAGTTCATTGACGAAACCGAAGTTAGCAGAGCAGCAAGAGAGGCTGAATGGATGGCAGAGGCAGGAAAGAAAACAAAGAGGACCGCATCTCGCAAGGGCAAACAGTCTCAGCCCAATTACAAGTCTATGGACAGTCTTCAGTATGCCTCCATTCGCCAGACTGATTACTATGATGAGGCTGACAGTGATGGTCCCCCGAGGACTCTATGTTTTGGAATGCCCACTTTCGGGCTATTCATGATGATGTGTATGCTACCCTCAAGCTTCGCCCTATGCACCCTATCAATTTGACTGAGGCTCAATCCAAGCAAGGCTCCTTGAGGCCTTAGATGTGACCAACAAGATGGGGCTTCACCACCTTATGACTATCCAATGCAAATATGATTCCTCTGTGGTGCGGCAGTTTTTCTCGACACTTGTGATTTGTGGTGATGAGCGCCGTACTATGAATTGGATGACCGGGACCACAATGATTCAGTCGGACTTCCGCATTTTTGGGTAGGTTCTTGGGTATGACTTCCATGGCCGTGACACCCCTTCTGGCCACCGTATCATTTCTCCATTGAAGCCATCCAAGTATACTGTGCTTGCTCCTTGCCTTACTCCTGATGGTGTTGCTGGTACTTTCGTTGGTCTCTCTCCCTTGTATGCCTCCCTTGTTGGCATATTTAGGGATTGCATTTCTCCGAGTGGTGGCAACAATTACAAGATCCGTGGCCATATGGTTCCTCTCCTTGCTTTTGCTCACGAGTGTGCCACCAACTCTGGTTCAGCTACAGGTTACAAACTGGATGTCATGGACTACATATATCATGAGATGACGGATGCAATGATCAACATGCTCTCTATTACTTATGCTCCTTTCATTATGATGCTCATCAAGCATATGTTGCCCCATGAGGACTTTGGCTCTGCTTTGGATGGAGTTCACAAGCCCAAGAAAATCTATAACAAGGCTCAGAAGACCCATCTCCCTTCCACTGCCCCTGAGTCCTTCATGTGTGATGCACGGGCTAGTGGTCGTTGTTCCGCGGTGTCCCCAATGGCACGCGAGTTAAGCATCTCACTTGGTTACTGTGGCACATCCTTTGTATGGGCATTGACACTCACAAGGGACAATATGAGGTGCACCGCAGGGATCATGAGAGGGATCACACTCAGCAGCTTATTCTTCACCATGTCTCAGGTGCCACTGGCCATCCACCACCTCCCACTGCTCCGGAACCGTATGCTCAGTGGAACACTTCAGGGATCAACTACGGCGAGCTCGAGAGTTGCCTCTTTCCTCCACCACCGAGGGCACCCACTCCTCCAGCTGATGACGATGATGATGAGTATGATGAAGAGGAAGGGGACATGAATGACTACGACGAGGATGAGAAGGAGTGATCTTCAGGGGCGTTAGCATCGCTCTTCTTCCTTTTTGGCGTTTCGATGCCAAAGGGAGAGAAGTAGTTATATTAGGTCTCGTGGATTTGCAAGGGTCAGGCGCAAGCACTTGCCTTTCCGTTGTTTTATTTGCTTGCTTGTGCTCTTTTTAGCATGAACTTATTTACTATGTTTGGTTTTCTGGAATCCCAGATTTATATTGTGGGTCTACTCTCATGGAATTCTAGATTTATCTATGGAGTATGTTTGATGGCATATGGAATCATGGGATTATCTAATGTATGCATCAACATTGTTGGGATGTGCTTGGAGGCTATCAATCTCTTTATTTCCTTTGGCTATAATCACATCCCAGTGGTATGACCTTGTTTCCCAACCCACCTTGTTTCAATTATCTTTGTTATGAAAGTTGTGCTCTCTCTAGTGTGTGTATTTGTATTCAAATGCAAATTGTAAATATGCACACATCTAGGGGGAGTGTCTTTCATTATTAAGGTGACGTTAGCCGGTTTCATTGCAAATCCTAGTATTGTCATCTAACACCAAAAAGGGGGAGATTGAAAGAACATTTTATAACCCCTAGTGTTTTGTGTGTTAGATAACAATATCAAGGATTATTTAATGTGTGTTGAAGTGTTGCAGCTCTCTCTAGGGATCAAAGGAAAATGATTCTGAACTTCGGGGGCGGATAATCCGCCCCTCCCTCTTCCCAAATAGGCGCAAGCCCCAGAAGGGGGGCGGAGTTTCGGCCGGATTTTCCGGCCCCGCCAGATAATCCGCCCCTCAGGGGGGCCGAATAGTCCGCCCGTCTTGCTCACGACCAAGGCGCAAGCCCAGAGAGGGGGCAGAGTTTCGGCCGGACTTTCCGTCTTGGCCGGATAATCCGCCCTAGGAGGGGGCCGGATTATCCGCCCCCCAAGATCTTCATCAAGTTTCGCAGGCGCCAGCCCCAGAGAGGGGGCGGATTTTCTCCCGGAATATCCGCCCTTGGGGCGGAGTTTTCCTATGGGCGGATAATCCGCCCACAAAGTTGTTCAACGGCCAGATCTGGGCAGGGGGTATTTAAGCCAGCCTTCCCCCTCCTGCCAGATCCCTTGGTTCATTCGAAAAAGTCAAGATCTGATCTGCAACCTTCATCCAAGAGAGCTCCACCTAGATCCACCCAAAGGCCCCGTCCATTGGGGAATCAAAGGAGGAGAACTCGATCTTCATCATCAGCAATCAAGCGCTTCATCTCCTCTCCATTCATTTGGAGAATCACCGATCTTGTATTTCTTGCAAATACCTAGATCCTTGTTTTGTTTATATTGATAAACCTTGTTATTGTGACAGCTTGTTGTCATCTCGGGAGCCCCCAATTCAGTTGTGGGTGTGTGCCCCGGTAGTGTTGTAAAAGGCACTGGTTCCCACCTCGAAGGGTTCCAATAGTGGAGAAGGTGGATCAGGCCTCTCGTGGCGAGATCCATCGGAGAATAGGGTGAGGCCTATTGTGGCATGGTGGTCTTAGAACCGCCCACCCCTCCAACGCAGATGTACTTCCCTTAACAAGGAAGGAACTGCGGTAAAACAAATCCCTGTGTCTCCGCGTGGTCCACTACGGTTCCTTCGCTCCTCTCTTTACGTGCTTAGTATCTAGGGTTGCATATAGGGAAATTCTCGTAGTTACATATCTAGAGAATTTACTTTGTGTCAAGCCTAAAATTGAAAAAGTACCAAAAATTGGTTAGCACCTATTCACCCCCCTCTAGGTGCCCATACGATCCATTTCACTAAGGATTACACTGATTGACATATACAAATGACAACTTGTTCGTTGTACCTCAATATGGGTCAATCCGACTCGCGAAACTCTTTAGCCGAATCTGTGTAAGTCGGAATAGCATCTCCATGCCCATGACAAGTGGAACCGAGTCATCAAGCCGACTTTCACATTGGTCTAAGTTGTGTGTCCAGCACAACCTCGATGACCAAGGACATTTAGTACAAACAACATGAATGCATAGTTCCACAACCGAATCACATATTCAATGATATACATCAGATGCTCATACAAGGACAACTTAATATCTTTATGAATACAATGGGAAATATTATCATACATGATTGCCTCTAGGGCTTATTCCCAACACTAGTTTCTCCTTTTTGTAAATCAAACCATTGACCTACAACATATTGATCAAATTATCATTGTATGTTCCGTTAATACCAATTGTGTAGAAGTGATGACCCACAATTATAGGGGGTTTATCGTAGTACTTTCGATAAATAGGAGTGTCTATCCCAACGAGGAGCAGAAGGTGTTAACTAGTGGTTTGGAGCAGGAATTCTCTGTAAAAACTTAGCAAACGGATTTTTAGGGTTTTTTGATAAAGCAAGGAAATAAAGTGCAAGTAAATAAAGACAACAATAATTGCAGCAAGTGGCCTAATCCTTTCTTAGCAAAGGACAAGCCGGTTGTCACATCCCAAGATTTTCCAAATCTTGTAATGTGAAAAATAAAATAAACAAAATAAATTATTGTTGAAAATCAGGGTGAAAAGAAACTTTTGTTCTAAATGGAAACTTAAAATCCCATCTTGAACAAACTTTGATAAAAAGTTTGAATCCAACAAAAATCCAAATCAAGTGAATTGCATTCCTCAATGAATGTATCTGGACATTTAAACACTTGGAAAATAAATCCAAACCCTCAACCCTAATGGAATAAAAAAACATTTCCAAGTTATCTCCAAGCCTATGGATTTGATCCATATAAAAATATGTCAACAAATAAATACAAATGATCAAAAAGACAAATAGAAATATTATAAAGCCACATAAATTGGTTTCACTTAAATTGGAGCCATAAATAAAATCATATGAATATAATCCAAATCCAAATAAAATAAAACGATAAAGAATTTCCAAAATAAAAATAAAATGGCATAAACCAAATCCCATTGGAATTAAAACAAATACCCAATCTTAAATAATTAATGAATCATATTAAATATCCTCCAAATAATTCAAGATGAATTATTTGACACCCTTTTAAGTAAACAAAACTTACTGAAAGGTTTTGGAAGAATTTAGAAGTCAAATGGAAATTAAAGACATTATTAAATCCTATTTTGATTTAAAACAAGGGCCCTTTTTATTAATTAAAAAGACCCAAGAAAAAGAATAAAATAAATTTCCAAAATTAACATCAGAATGTGCTACTAACCAGTATTTAAACCCACACAAAATCTGGCAAAGTTTTGAATTCAAATGAGTGTTTGAATTAAATAAACAAAACCAAAACAGAATAAAAAAATGTTAAAGGACTCAGCCCAACTAGCCTGGCCCAACTAAGCCCAGCCAGCCCACTGCTCCTCTCCCGCAGAAAACGATTCGCACCCATGTTCGAACCTGCACGGCCACTGAACGCCAGGACCCACCTTCCCCTCTCTTCCACTCACTGACAAACGGGCCACGTGACCACGTCATCTTCTTCCTCCCCGCGGAGACCCCGCCCCTCACCTCGCCGGCCGTTGCAGGCGAATAACGCTCGGCTTAATTTGCGTTAATGGCACAGTTAAACCTCCCCCTGACGACGCCCTCTTAACCACCCACGTCTCCTCTCCATTTCCCCTCTGTCGCCTCACCCAAGCGTGCCCCCAGGCTACCCAATTCCTCTCTAGACCTCGCTCTGCCCCGACGAGCTCGCAAGCCAATTCCGGCCATACCTCGCCATCCCTCGCCCCCTTGACTACTCAGGCATGTTCCCCAGGCCCCTGCGCGTCTCCCAGTAGCCTTGTCTTGCCAGCGCTTGCACCCCAACGTCGGCTACGACCACGTCTGAGCAGCGCCACCGTCGGCCTCGACTCCGGCAAGCTTCCCTGGTGAGCACAGACTTCCCCTCGCCCTCTTTTTGATGCTCCCTTGTTTGCCGCTCGCGTACGAAGCTAACCGTGTATTCCGTTTGCTTCCTCGTGACCCGTAGCACCGCCCTCGACGACGACAGCGCGTGGCTGTCGTCAGACGCAACACCGATGACGAATTATCAGCAACCCAGTGCGCCCCTTGACCAACCGCGAGTACCTTGAGATTACCCACGCCATGGCGATCACGGTGAGCCACTCCCTTTCCTCCCTTCCTTCCCCTAGCGCCAGCTCCGCCGTAGCCAGACACGCCGCCGCCACCTGCCGCCGCTAGCGCCGCCACTAGTTGGCAAGTGTGCTCAGCATCGTCCGATCTTGATCAAACGATTAGGATAGAATCACTTAACGCCGAAGAGGTACGCAATCAGTGCCGTGCGATGTAACTTGATCCAACTCCTCATGTTGCCGATCCAACCGAAACGGTACCCGCAAATGAGAAACAGCCACGTGTCCCAGTCTGTTTGATTTAAACAGAATTTGATCTATTAGTTGCTCAATTTTGTAAAATCTATAACTTTTAATCTACACGTCCAAATTTTGCAAATTTTATATCAATGGATTCAGCAAAACAAGCCCTAGCCAACCATGCACTTTGTTTAGTAAAAAGCTTCTGGTAAAATGTTTGTTTTTGCAGAAACTTATGAATGCTTGTTTAGGTTATAAAATTTAGTTCAAAATGATTTTGAGGATAAAATATTTGGCAAATGGTGTGTTTTAAACCTACTGACCATAGGAAACAAATTGTGGTTTCAAAAATGTATTTGGTGAAACAAAAGAATGAATCTTTGATTTAAACCATTTCTAGTCAAATAAAAATATTGTTTATTTATTAAAAATGGTTTTGGGAGAAAATCTTTGAGAAATGTTTTGGAAATAAACTCTCTGACCCTAAACACAAGATTATATGGTTTGAAAACATATTTTGTGAAACCTATAGAATTTTGCCTTACTAAAAGCATTTCTTCACCACATGAAATAATGATTTGGTTTAAAAATGGTTTAGAGATAGAATCTTTTACAAATGGTTTTGCCACTTTACAAAATGACCAAATGGTGTTTCCAAATGTTCATAACTTACTAGAAACCATTTTTACAAATAAAACAACCTTTTGCATGCTTACATGCATTGCTTTGTTTTAATATTTTGTGTGTTGAATTGCTTGAATGGTAGATTGAAATATTGTTTGCTTGATTGAATTGTAGTGATTTGAAGTGAGTAAGGATTGCAAAGATCAAGGAGTGAACTTATACTCTCTACCAAAAAGGCAAGTGATGCTTCATAATTTTGTCCCATTATTTTCACTATGCATTAGTAATATTTCTAAGTATAGGACTTGCATGGAATTTTTTCTAAGTATAAACCATGTCATGGGAAATCCTAGTAGATGAAACCTTAGTAGAATTTCCTAAGTTAAGATTCCTACTACTATCATGCTTAGCTTAGCTAGTAGAAAACAAGGGTGGAATATATATTCATGCTATGGAAAATTTCTAAGTCTAGGGACTTGTGTTTTGTTTAATAAAACAACTAAGTGAATGAATCACCTGGGTGGAATGGAAGGATTGGTTTGTGTTGAGTTGTTACTTAGGGCCCATTTCAATGGACTACCCTGGTGTATCACACTTGTGGATGGCCACCCGGGAACAAAGAGATTTGAGATGTCAAATGTTGAGAAGCTTCAAGTGCAGCCACTTGGCATTATGGGCTCTGCCTGGATCATATAGGTTGCAAGAACTTAGCCAAATGGACAGTTGGTGGTAGGGGTTTGATAGGTTGGAACGCGTCCATTTTGGTCTAAGGGAAGGCTTATGAAAGATCTTGTCTTGGTGAAACCAAGTCTTGTGGGGAAAGTGCACCACCTCTGCAGAGGGTAAAATCTAAGTACTTAGCCATGTCCCTGGCAAAGGACAATTTGAGCATCAAGACATGGAAGCTATCAAGAATCTCATCATCCCAATTTCTAAGTTAAAAATCTTGTGGGTGAACAAGGGATTGAAGGATCACCAATTTCTATTGGGAGATGCCTTCGGAATGATTTTGTCAAAGCAAAAACTTAGAATTTTCAAATGATAAGGAAAATCTATTTTGAGCAATGCAAGCCTAAGCTCCACTTAGCCAAATGCATATAGATGATAGACTCCACTATACTACCATAGTATCACTTGCCAATACAATTCAAATATATTGACCCTTGTGGCTGTAACTTGTTATGTTGCAGGTTTGTTTGATATTAGTGAAGTTTAATGATTAGGATTACAAGTCTACAACCAACATGTCTGCATGTGGTACTTTGAAGATGAAGGACCCCATGCTTATAGATATTCTGCTACAATGTAATGTAATAGCCAAATGAGCTATGTAAGATGTAATAAATTATGTTATTCCTGGTTATAAAGTTGAATTATGACCTTTGTTTCTTGATATTACATCTTAACTGTGGATGCTAGCTATTGATCCAGGGACTAGCATTGTAAACACAGGGATCTCTACCTTATTAAAGGTTGGGAACCTTACAGATGGTATCAGAGCATTGTGTTGCCTGTAGGATTGTAACCCTAGGATTGGACAAAACCCCTTAGAAAAATAGGAGTTGTATTTGTTCCAAAAACTTAATTACAAACAATCTTGTAAACTCTTTCCTCAACCATTTTGGTTTTGATTCTACATCTCTTCTATTTCAAACTTAATGGACAAAGCCTTTCCCATGGCCAAAGACTTCATCATGTGCAAAGGACTTCATGACTTCAACATCTTCAACTCTAATGACTTCAACATCTTCAACATTTTCACCAAGGACTTCAACCTTGTATATCACTAAGGACTACAAGTGTGACAAGAAATGTTACTCAAGACTTGAAGACTAAGGGAACACAACTTGGGAATCATCATCACCTTTGAAGTTTTTGTGACCAAGAATTTTCCCAAGGAAACCATGATCTCATGCAAGAAGAATCAACTAAGAAGGATGGAAAGATTTCAAGTGAACCATATAGATGGACCACCATATTTAGTTTAAGTCAAACCCACCAACTTATGTGGTGTAACAAAAATATTTTTGGTTGCTTAAAAATGTTCTTGAACCTTGTTGTTTGAGTGGAATGTTGTTTGTGATTGCTTGCACATTGCTTGTGTGAATTGTGATGTGTGTGATTAGAATTATTTCCTTAGAAATATTTTGCCTATTCTAATCCCAATCCAACCCAAACAGATGACTACTCCAAGAGACTCCAACATCAAGGATGGCAACAACAACAACCAAGAGGACAACATGAGAGAACTCATAGTAACCCAAACCTAGTTGAACCAAGTGACAGCTCAATTTATAGCCAACACCAGTGAGGTAGATCCAACCATGCAAAGGTTTTTGGAAACCCAAACCCAATTGTTGCATAAGGTGACAGATCAAATGATCAACATGGGAAACAACTCTTCCCAAGGAGCTTGTGACAACAAGGATGACAAAGATGTTATTCTAGAAGGAACCCAAGCTTGCAATATTTGTGGAGTCAAGGATCACACTTCCAAGGAGCATGAAGATCAATGCCCCAACTGTGAAGAGAAACATCCAGCTAACCAATGCCCCACATCCCAAGCTACTTGTTACCTATGTGAAGGAAACAATCATGTCCCTATCCAATGCCCCATATATTCCATAGTTGAACAAAGGAAACAAGGTGGAGTGCAACAACTGATTGCAGACTACCATGAAAGAGCCAAGTCTACCAAGAAGGATGAAGACAAAGGGAAATCTCAGCTTGTACCTCCCAACAACATGACCCAATTTAAAGGACCAAAAAGGAGACATATGTATTATCCAAGGAGCAATAGAAGGTCAAGGAAACCAGTAGACATTCCTACCTATGAGATAACATATGAAGAACATGAACTAGAAGCACTCCTAGCTTTGGAGAAACCCAAGAAAAAGAAGGACAAAAGCCATGTGCAATGTGGTCATTGCAAAGAAATGGGACACTATGCCAGTGAATGTCCAGAAAAGCAAAAGTATAAGGAGATTAGCCAAGTGTGGTGCAACAACTGCAAAGAGCTAGGCCATTATGTAGCAACTTGCCCAAAGAAGATACGTGATGAACTCAATCTTATCACATGTTACAATTGTGGTAACCAAGGACATTATGCAAGCAACTGTCCAAAAAAGATGAAGCACAAGATAAACAAGCCTATGAAGGATCTCAGCCTTGTCACATGTTTCAAGTGTGGAAATAAAGGACACTATGCAGATGTTTGCCCAGAGAGATTTCAACAGGATCCCAAGAAGGCCAATATGTAATCTAGTTGGAAATTTTATTTTAAGGGTGGTAGTACCCTAGATGCTTTGAGCCAACTTGTAACCCCTAGCCTCCCCAAATCTCGGGACGAGATTTATTTTAAGGGTGGTAGCCTGTCACATCCCAAGATTTTCCAAATCTTGTAATGTGAAAAATAAAATAAACAAAATAAATTATTGTTGAAAATCAGGGTGAAAAGAAACTTTTGTTCTAAATGGAAACTTAAAATCCCATCTTGAACAAACTTTGATAAAAAGTTTGAATCCAACAAAAATACAAATCAAGTGAATTGCATTCCTCAATGAATGTATCTGGAAATTTAAACACTTGGAAAATAAATCCAAACCCTCAACCCTAATGGAATAAAAAAAAACATTTCCAAGTTATCTCCAAGCCTATGGATTTGATCCATATAAAAATATGTCAACAAACAAATACAAATGATCAAGAAAGACAAATAGAAATATTATAAAGCCACATAAATTGGTTTCACTTAAATTGGAGCCATAAATAAAATCTTATGAATATAATCCAAATCCAAATAAAATAAAAGGATAAAGAATTTCCAAAATAAAAATAAAATGGCATAAACCAAATCCCATTGGAATTAAAACAAATACCCAATCTTAAATAATTAATGAATCATATTAAATATCCTCCAAATAATTCAAGTAAACAAAACTTACTGAAAGGTTTTGGAAGAATTTAGAAGTCAAATGGAAATTAAAGACAATATTAAATCCTATTTTGATTTAAAACAAGGGCCCTTTTTATTAATTAAAAAGACCAAAAAAAAGAATAAAATAAATTTCCAAAATTAACATCAGAATGTGCTACTAACCAGTATTTAAACCCACACAAAATCTGGCAAAGTTTTGAATTCAAATGAGTGTTTGAATTAAATAAACAAAACCAAAACAGAATAAAAAAATGTTAAAGGACTCAGCCCAACTAGCCTGTCCCAACTAAGCCCAGCCAGCCCACTGCTCCTCTCCCGCAAAAAACGATTCGCACCCATGTTCGAACCCGCATGGCCACTGAACGCCAGGACCCACCTTCCCCTCTCTTCCACTCACTGACAAACGGGCCACGCGACCACGTCATCTTCTTCCTCCCCGCGGAGACCCCGCCCCTCACCTCGCCGGCCGTTGCAGGCTAATAACGCTCGGCTTAATTCGCGTTAATGGCACAGTTAAACCTCCCCCTGACGACGCCCACTTAACCGCCCACGTCTCCTCTCCATTTCCCCTATGTCGCCTCACCCAAGCGTGCCCCCAGGCTACCCAATTCCTCTCTAGACCACGCTCTGCCCCGACGAGCTCGCAAGCCAATTCCGGCCATACCTCGCCATCCCTCGCCCCCTTGACCACTCAGGCATGTTCCCCAGGCCCCTGCGCGTCTCCCAGTAGCCTTGTCTTGCCAACACTTGCACCCCAACGTCGGCTACGACCACGTCTGAGCAGCGCCACCATCGGCCTCGACTCCGGCAAGCTTACCTGGTGAGCACAGACTTCCCCTCGCCCTCTTTTTGATGCTCCCTTGTTTGCCGCTCGCGTACGAAGCTAACCGTGTATTCCGTTTGCTTCCTCGTGACCCGTAGCACCGCCCTCGACGACGACAGCGCGTGGCCGTCGTCAGACGCAACACCGATGAGAAATTATCAGCAACCCAGTGCGCCCCTTGACCAACCGCGAGTACCTTGAGCTTACCCACGCCACTGCGATCACGGTGAGCCACTCCCTTTCCTCCCTTCCTTCCCCTAGTGCCAGCTCCGCCGTATCCAGACACGACGCCACCTGTCGCCGCTAGCGCCGCCACTAGTTGGCAAGTGTGCTCAGCATCGTCCGATCTTGATCAAACGATTAGGATAGAATCACTTAACGTCGAAGAGGTACGCAATCAGTGTCGTGCGATGTAACTTGATCCAACGCCTCACGTTGCTGATCCAACCGAAACGGTACCCGCGAATGAGAAACAGCCACGTGTCCCAGTCTGTTTGATTTAAACAGAATTTGATCTATTAGTTGCTCAATTTTGTAAAATCTATAACTTTTAATCCACACGTCCAATTTTTGCAAATTTTATATAAATGGATTCAGCAAAACAAGCCCTAGCCAACCATGCACTTTGTTTAGTAAAAAGCTTCTGGTAAAATGTTTGTTTTTGCAGAAACTTATGAATGCTTGTTTAGGTTATAAAATTTAGTTCAAAATGATTTTGAGGATAAAATCTTTGGCAAATGGTGTGTTTTAAACCTACTGACCATAGGAAACAAATTGTGGTTTCAAAAATGTATTTGGTGAAACAAAAGAATGAATCTTTGATTTAAACCATTTCTAGTCAAATAAAAATATGGTTTATTTATTAAAAATGGTTTTGGGAGAAAATCTTTGAGAAATGTTTTGGAAATAAACTCTCTGACCCTAAACACAAGATTATATGGTTTGAAAACATATTTTTTGAAACCTATAGAATTTTGCCTTACTAAAAGCATTTCTTCACCACATGAAATAATGATTTGGTTTAAAAATGGTTTAGAGATAGAATCTTTTACAAATGGTTTTTCCACTTTACAAAATGACCAAATGGTGTTTCCAAATGTTCATAACTTACTAGAAACCATTTTGACAAAAAAAACAACCTTTTGCATGCTTACATGCATTGCTTTGTTTTAATATTTTGTGTGTTGAATTGCTTGAATGGTAGATTGAAATATTGTTTGCTTGATTGAATTGTAGTGATTTGAAGTGAGTAAACATTGCAAAGATCAAGGAGTGAACTTATACTCTCTACCAAAAAGGCAAGTGATGCTTCATACTTTTGTCCCATTATTTTCACTATGCATTAGTGATATTTCTAAGTATAGGACTTGCATGGAATTTTTGCTAAGTATAAACCATGTCATGGGAAATCCTAGTAGATGAAACCTTAGTAGAATTTCCTAAGTTAAGATTCCTACTACTATCATGTTTAGCTTAGCTAGTATAAAACAAGGGTGGAATATATATTCATGCTATGGAAAATTTCTAAGTCTAGGGACTTGTGTTTTGTTTAATAAAACAACTAAGTGAATGAATCACCTGGGTGGAATGGAAGGATTGGTTTGTGTTGAGTGGTTACTCAGGGCCCATTTCAATGGACTACCCTGGTGTATCACACTTGTGGATGGCCACCCGGGAACAAAGAGATTTGAGATGTCAAATGTTGAGAAGCTTCAAGTGCAGCCACTTGGCAGTATGGGCTCTGCCTGGATCATATATGTTGCAAGAACTTAGCCAAATGGACAGTTGGTGGTAGGGGTTTGATAGGTTGGAACGCGTCCATTTTGGTCTAAGGGAAGGCTTCTGAAAGATCTTGTCTTGGTGAAACCAACTCTTGTGGGGAAAGTGCACCACCTCTGCAGAGTGTAAAATCTAAGTACTTAGCCATGTCCCTGAAAAAGGACAATTTGAGCATCAAGACATGGAAGCTATCAAGAATATCATCATCCCAATTTCTAAGTTAAAAATCTTGTGGGTGAACAAGGGATTGAAGGATCACCAATTTCTATTGGGAGATGCCTTGGGAAAGATTTTGTCACAGCAAAAACTTAGAATTTTCAAATGATAAGGAAAATCTATTTTGAGCAATGCAAGCCTAAGCTCCACTTAGCCAAATGCATATAGATGATAGACTCCACTATACTACCATAGTATCACTTGCCAATACAGTTCAAATGTATTGACCCTTGTGGCTATAACTTGTTATGTTGCAGGTTTGTTTGATATTAGTGAAGTTTAATGATTAGGATTACAAGTCTACAACCAACATGTCTGCCTGTGGCACTTTGAAGATGAAGGACCCCATGCTTATAGATATTCTGCTGCAATGTAATGTAATAGCCAAATGAGCTATGTAAGATGTAATAAATTATGTTATTCCTGGTTATAAAGTTGAATTATGACCTTTGTTTCTTGATATTACATCTTAACTGTGGATGCTAGCTATTGATCCAGGGACTAGCATTGTAAACACAGGGATCTATACCTTATTAAAGGTTGGGAACCTTACACCGGTTGTATTACTTATGAGGACCAAACGTTCTCGAGGACACATGAGAATACTGCCAAGTGCTTTCGCTTCATATAGTTGATTAATCTTCTTTGGTTT
This sequence comes from Avena sativa, assembly GCA_916181665.1. Taxonomy (NCBI): domain Eukaryota; kingdom Viridiplantae; phylum Streptophyta; class Magnoliopsida; order Poales; family Poaceae; genus Avena; species Avena sativa. The sequence continues at coordinate 310,717,467 of OV702279.1, read as the reverse complement.
AATAAGTATTGTGTGGGTGAACCTGTGATAATGTACTGACCTTACTTGGACTAATACATACTTGTGATTAAACCCCTTGCAAGCATCCGCAACTACAAGAAAGTAATTAAGATAAAAACCTAACCACAACATTAAACTCTGAGATCCTACATTCCCTTGTGGAAAGGTTTCATAATGGGGGGTCAGGTTTATGTCACTTCGGCAACCCCAAAATTAGTATCCAAATACACAATGCATTCCCCTAGGCCCATAAATGGTGAAGTATCATGTAGTCAACGTTCACATGACACCACTAGAAGAATAACACCACAACTTAAATATCAAACCATTGAATTTACTTCAACACAATTCCACTACTAACAACATGACTTCTCCCATGTCCTCAAGAACAAAACGAACTACTCATGAGACATCATATGGATCAAGATCAAAGATGATAAGATGATGAATAACAATCTAAACATAGACAATAATTCAATGGTTCCACTCACAAGCATCATCTACAAAAGTAATCAACACCGGGAAAGTTCCCCCTAAGAACTATGCAAGATTCAACCCAATTATTACAGCGGGATGGAGTGGTGATGATGGTGGTGAGGATGATGATGATCCCGATGAAGTCTAGCTTGATGACGGTGTTGATGGCGATGATCTCCCCTCTCCGGGAAGTAATTTCCTCGGCAGAAATCCGCCTGCCGGAGAGATCTTTCCTCTCTCTCTCTGTAGTTTCCGCCCCGCGGAGGTGGCGGAATCTTTCTATGGTCACTCCCCCTCGTATTTGGGTTTCGAGGAGAAGATATAGGCGAAAGGGCGAAGCAGGAGGTGGGCCAAGGTGGCCACACCCCCTGGTGGCACAACCCAGGGTGGGCCCGCGCCTAGGGGTGTGTGTGGGCCCCATGTGGCCCATCTCTGCCTCCCCTTCCGGCTTCCTTTGTCTTCTGGAAAAATAGGATTTTTCGTGTATTTTCTGGAATTTTCCGATCTTTATGAATATTGCATCTGGACACCGCTTTTTCCATCAGAATCTTGACTCCGGCTGTTCATCCTCCAAAAGTCATCCAACATGCAAAAATAGATGAAATAACATAAGTATCACCTCTTAATATGAACTATATCAATGAATAGTAGTAAATTATGATATAAAATAGTGATGCAAAATGGACGTATCAAATCCCCCCAAGATTATACCTTGCTTGTCCCCAAGCAAAAATTGAGCTCAGTAAACATGACCACAGGTTTATGGAGTGAAGTGTCGATAAAAAGAATACGGACAAGAAGCATCACACTTACCAATACACAGATCAAAATAGAAGGCAACTCACCATTATGTAACTTAACTTGCAACGAGTATGGAAGTCGCAATAAAGATGCATAAAGACAAATCATAATTGGTAATGGCAAACTTTGTTCTTGGTCAGAGAACAGTTGACAAATCATACTTAGTTTTCAAGCAAAGCTTTTTTAATGAAGTTTATAGCAGGAGTCCTTTTGCTCAAACATAAAAGGCTTTTCACAATGATAGCTTTCAAAGTAATATTCATTCAGATAAGAGTTTTGTGCAAAACAAAGAAGATAAGAAACATGATTGAATAAATCATCATATGAATGATTGCGACACAATAACTCAAATGCTTGCTGGAGATAGAAGGTAATAGGTCTACTGACTCAACTAAGAAGTAAAATAAAGGCCCTTCGCAGAGGGAAGCGGTGATTTCAAGTTTCATAAAGAACTTCCAAAAGATTATGATACTTACTAGCTTTGAGCTCTCATTGCCCCTATCATAAGAATCTTGAGGTGATTAAGGTTAAAGTTAACAAATATGGAGTATATGCTTGACAAATCATAAGTTGGCAATCTCATGTCCCTTGGGTACGAGGGTCGTTCCTCATGCTACTCAACTTTAGTTACCGATAAGTTCTTTTCATTGTAAGCACATGTGTATCATAGAGAACCGCTAACGGGGTACCCCTTGCCCCATGACACAGGAGCTATCCCATATCAAAATGACAAGGCAACATACAGTGAGCATCTCAGCGATCCTTTATTTACCATGGGAATGGTACATATATTTTTTTCTCTTTCTTTTTCTGCATTTTTTCTGTGGATGCTTCATAGATTTCTGAATATGGTGATGCTGCAAGTTTCCACCATGCTTAGGCATGGCTTAGGATATCCTCCCAGGCATTTCTCTAACACATATACATAACTCCATGGACTTACAAGCTCCCCTTTTATTTCAAACCGTCGACATCCGCAAACAAAAGATCATGATATCTCATGAACTATATCAATGAAACTGTTCCCCATGACAGCACGGTTCTGCTAATTCCCAACTTATAAGTGCAAGCATATACAACTTAGATGACACAATGGTTTAAGTTTATTAAGGGCAGTTAAATAAGGTGTGCCATCAAGTTCGTGAGAGCTTTACTAACTAGTTTTCACATAACAAAAGAATTTTAATTTGAAAGGTAGATGAAATTCAAGAATTTACTTGGAATAGCAATGATGCTAATAGGTAGATATGGTGGACACAAATGGCATAGGTTTAAGTTCAAGGATTGGATGCACGAGAAGTATTCCCTCTCAATACAGGTTTTTGGCTAGCAAGGCTGGGTAGCAAGCAAAAGAGTTGAAGGAAACAAGCAAACATACAAGTGATAAAAACAAACATGCAATCTCCCTTGAAAACACAAAAAGATCTTAACTAAAGAATACTAAGCTTATGAGCCAATAAAGAAAGAAAGAACATGATATAAAATACGTGTAAGTGCTTTTATATTTTCCTTTCAAACCTTAAAAAGTGTTGCTACTGACCAGAGCTTGGTTTGCCAAAACCAATTTAGATTTACTTGATGCTCCCAAAGTGATACCAATACTAATAAACAAGATCAATCATATAACAGAAGTTGCAAACTAAAATAATATGTGCAAAAAGTAAATGATGAAACTTCTCATTAATATTCCATAAAGTCACTCATACCAAGGGATACGTAGATAACCAACTAGAGGAGAGATACTTCCACGGTGCAAACCATCCTATATGATAACTTCTCTATTCAAGATATGACTCTACTAAAAAGGTAAAAAGATGAAAGATAATGATGTTGTTGGGTTCGCAGCATAGAAAACAAAAAAAATTCCTACAATGGGAACATCTAAGTACCAAGATCTATCTACTAGATACAAGCAACGGGTGGATATACATCCATAGAATACATACCCTCGAAGACCGAATAGCGTTAACGAGGTTGTACTCGTGGATGATGTAGACGAACGCTTGCCGATCTCAAGATCATGATGAAGTCCGTCTGGTCCAGCCGGTCCAGCACGATCAAGTCCAGCACCTCAAAGTAGTGGTGCATCCGTGATCGCACACACGTACGGGTACCCCGACAACCTCCACGCCCTCGCTCCAGCGAAGCAGCGGAAGCAACAAATCCTTCCAGAAAAAGCCACCGGGAACATGTATCTCGCTGATCCGAGACCATGGGGAAATTCTAAAGGGGGGAGAGAGATCCTTCGCGAGGAGGTGTACTTTGAGAGGATGAGAGGGGGGCCTTTTATAGGGGAGAGGGGGGCACCCAAGGGGCATGGCGCCCAGCCATGGGGGATGCCCCCACCTCTCCCACATTCATGTGGGTGGAGCTCCCACTCAAAATGAAAAGCCTCCACTCCCATAAAAGAGCCTCCACTCAAAAATCCACTCACATGCATTAAATTTCCACCAAATTTAATGCAAGCTCTCATTTAAATAAAACTCTTTTATTTATTTATTCAGAATTTTGTTAATTACTTTAATTAACAAACATTCACATAAAACCCCTTTCTAGTATTCCATTTCACATGCAGAACCAGTTTTATCAATTTCAACCGAAACAGTTTCGCAACGGTGCATACTTGGGGAGAACACAGTTTTATCTTGATCTTTAAGTGAGGAATCATCTTATAATGCTACCGTCGCGATCTAAGCATAATAAGATACATAAAGGGATAAACATCACATGCATATAACTTTATGTGACATGGTATAGCCAATGCTCGCGCAATGATCTCCATCTTGTGCGTTCCGGCATGATCTCCATCACTCCACCATGATTGCCTCCACCACGAATAGCAACTACAACTATTGCTAACTACTTAGCGATAAAGTAAAGCTATTACATGGCGTATAAGAAGTTGACTCGCGGGTCATACACAATTATAAAGACAACCATATGGCTCCTGCCGGTTGTGTACTCATCGACATGCAAGTCGTGAAACATTACAAAACATGATCATCGCATACAATATACACATCACATCTTGGGCCATACCATATCACAGAAAACACTCCCTGCAAAAACAAGTTAGACGCCTCTACTTTGTTGTTGCATGTTTTACGTGGCTTATGGGAGTAGATGCTAAGAACGATTCTTACCTACGGAAAGCCACAACGGTGATATTATGGTTGCCAAACTCCGGTGTTAATCCCATGACAACTATAGTGAGAGAAACTGACATCCACCAGCCGCATGTGTGGAACAAGCCACACGTCAAGTGCGGAGCCGGTCTCGCGAACGACGTCGCGTAAGGTTGGCCTGGACCGCTTCAATCTCACTATCCCGCGTCATAAGAAGAACACAAACAAGAGGCTTGCAACAGAAAACATCAACGCCCGCAACAACCATGTTGCGTTCTACTCGTGAAACACATCTACGCATAGATCTAGCTCTGATACCACTGAAGGGTTTCGCGGCATAGTAAATCAAAATTTTCTACGGATGCGAACAGAGGGAAAGCCAAGATCTAATCTAGGAGATGCAATCAACGAGAGAGATTGGATTAGATCTTCATACCCTTGAAGATTCGCACAGCGGAACGTTCGTCGGAACGTGGGTGATGTAGTCGTACTCGCTTCTCCTCCTCGCGATCCGATCCGATCTAGCACCACAAGTGGTGGTGCCTCCGTGAGATGCACACGTGCAGCACCTCGACGTCTCCTCCTTCCTCGGACCAGCAAGTATGGTGGAGAGATAGATTGGATCTACAACACGACGGCGTGGTGTATATGGTGGAGAATTTCTGCAGCAGGGCTTCGCCTACAAACAGTCGGGAGGGAGAGAGGAAAGCTAGCAAGGCGGCTAGGGTTTGGAGGAGAGGTGTGGGGGGTTGGTGCGCCCCCAACCCTCTTTATATAGAGGGGGGCGCAGCCCTAGCCCCTCCCCCAAGCCCAAAGGATAAGGAGTGGGGGCATGGACTCTCCCCTCTTCTAGAAACCCTATCTCTAGTTTAAACGATTTAAACTCTCTAGGATCGGCTGGGCCCTATGGGGCCTTGTGCCCCTGGCCCAATGCGGCCAGGACACTCCCTCATAGGCCCATTCCCCCTCCCGGAAGGTGGGGCCACGTTGGTCCCCTTCCGGAAGGTTCTAGAAGCTTCCGGTACAATACCGATTAACCCGGAACAATTCTGAACTCCAAAAACTGCACTGCCTTATATGAATCTTATTCTCCGGACCATTCCGGAACCTCTCGTGATGTCCCGAATCCCATCCGAGACTCCGAACAAAAATTCATGAACCAATTATCCAATCTATCCTAGCGTCGAGATACGTTAAGTGTGTGACCCTGCGGGTTCGAGAATATGCAGACATGATCTTCTATCAATAATCAACAGCGGGGTCTGGGCACCCATATTGACTCCCACACATTCATCGATGATCATATCGGATGAACCACGATGCCAGGATTCAATCAATCCAATATATATATTCCCTTCGTCTCGCGATATTTTACTTGCCCGAGATTCGATCGTCGGTACCGTCATACCTAGTTCAATCTCGTTCACAGCAAGTACTTTACTCGTTCCGTAATCCGATATTACTTTGTGATTAACTCCTTAACCACATGCTTGCAAGCGGTGTTGATATCGATTACCGAGTGGGCCCGAAGTATATCTCTCCGACTTGGGAGGGACAAATTCCATCTCGATACATACAACCCAACAGATACTTTCCGATCACCTGAGAGACACCTTTATGATCACCCTCTCATAGGATGACGTTTGATGACCTCAAAGCTTTCTTCCGATACCAGGGAGTTGTATTATCTCATGGTCTAAGGAATACAATATTTGACATAGGAAAAGCTACGCAAAGATGAACACGATGATACGATCTAATTGCTTCGCTTAGTTTGGGTCTGTCCATCATATCATTCTCCCAATGATATGATCTCATTATCAATTGACAACTCATGTCTATGGTTAGGAAACCTTAATCATCATTGATCAATGAGCTAGTCCTTAGAGGCGTACCAGGGACACGGTGTTGTTCACAAACCACACAAGTATTAAAGTTTCCGCTTAATACAATTCTAGCATGGAATATAAACTTTATCATGAACAAGAATTATTATAATAACATCTTTATTATTGCCTCTAGGGCATAATTCCAACAGTCTCCCACTTGCACTAGAGTCAATAATCTAGTTTACATCTGGCAACAATCTCACACCCATGGCACTGAGGTGTTGATCATGTTTTACACGTGGAAGAGGTTTAGTCAATGGATCTGCGACATTCAGATCCGTATGTACTTTGCTAATCTTCAGATCTCCATCTGCTATATAATCTCGGATTATATGAAACTTGCGGTTGATATGCTTGGTCTTTGGATGATATCTTGGTTCCTTAGCAAGTTGTCACATCCCAAGATTTTCCAAATCTTGTAATGTGAAAATGAATTAATAAAATAAAACTTTATTTGATTTTCAGAGCCAGAAGAAACTTTTTGAATTTAAATGGAACCTCAAACCCATTTGAATCAAATAAAGTCCTAAAGGGATTTAAAAAGATAAACATTTTAAATAAAGGAAAAACAAAATATTTTGGAAATACTATTTTTGATCATTAAAATAAAAGGATTTGGTTTTCAATTGAAATAAAGTTTTATAGATAAAAATTATTTTATAGAGCCAAATTAAACCTTGGCCAAGTCTTTGATTAAAACAATTTGTTTTGATAAAAATAGTAAAGGTTTATTTAAATAAAATGATGAGGATTTAATATCCAATTTTTTATTTAAGTAAAGGTTTTTCCCATTTTAAATAAACACCAAAACTTATTATTTTGTTTTAAATAAGTTTTCCAAGTATTTTATATTCCCTAATAAAACCTACTAAAGTGTTTTTGGCTTTATTTTAGATTTTAAAATAAATATTTTCAATAAAGCAAACCTTAGTTGGTTTAATAATGAAAGATTATTTTATTTAATTACTAATGGACCCTAAAATAAGAGAGTATTTTGTTTAAAACAAATCCTCCAAATATTCTTTATTTCCAATTAAACCTACTGATTTAGATTTGAAAAGTGTTATCAAATGAGATTTTTTATTAAATAAATCAAACCATGTTAAATAAATAAAGTTCCATTTTATTTAATTAAAGATTGGATTAATAAAGTTTTTATTATTTTATTTTGGGCTTTTGACCATATTACTAAACAGAACTAATTTCAATATTACAAATTTGAGTGTTGTTTGAATTGATTTGGTTGATGTTTGTTTGATTGGAAATTCAAAACAGAAATCAGAAATGGAAAAAGAAAAAGGATCCAGACAGAAAAAAATAGAGCAGCCCAACCATCTCGCCCAGCCGGCCCAACAAGCCCAGAAACAGCCCAGCTCCCTCACCCCGAAAGAAAATGATTCGCACGCGTTATCAAACCCACTGAGGGAATGACTGGTGGACCCTCCCTTCCTTTCATTTTCCACTGACCAGCGAACCCCACTCTCCCAGCCGTCTTCTTCCTCGCGCGAACCACGCCTCTTCCCCCTCGCTGCCGTTGCAGGCCTTGATTCCGCGCGTTTAATTCGCCTTAACGCCGCGTTAATCCCTCGCCGCGACCACGCCCTTTTAATCGCCTCGCTCTCTCCTCCGTTTTTCCCTAGACACCGCCTTCCCTCTGCCTCCAGGCCGCCCTAATTTCCCTCTGTGTCGCTGCTACTCCGACGATCCTCCTCGCCAATTCCGGCCAAGACTCACCGCCCCTCTTTCCCCTGACCAAGTTCACAGCATCCCCACTCTCAGGCGCATCTGTTAGTGCATCCAACTCGACCGCGGGTACCCTGTAACCTCGCCTTCGACAACGACCACCGTCGTCACCGTCTGCTACATCTCCGGCGAAGCCCACAGGTAGTATCTGACCGCCCCGACCTCTCTCGTTCACGCACCCAGCATCGCCTTGCTCTTGCGCATCTAAATATGCTTCTGTTTTCCCTTAGGGCGATCTGCAGCGACGACTCCTACCGCCACCGTCGTCCGCCTCAACTCCGACGACGCCCACAGGTTAATTCCGACCACCCCGTACCCTCTAGATCACGCACACATCTTTGCCATGATCCTACGCAGCTAACCCAACCCTCTGTTTGTCTTCTCGCGAACCACAGAGCCGTCTTCGACCTCGACCGAGCGCGTCCGTCGCCAGAACCAACTCCGGCGAGGAATTCTGCCCGACCCCGAGCGCCCCTTGCCTCGTCAACCGCACGTTGAGCATCGCCGTATTCTCCTGAGCCTGGTAAGCATCTCCCTCCTCTTTTTCGCGTCCTATTTCGCTAGCGCCGCCGCCAGCTAGCCGTTCCGCCGCTCGCCGTCGACCTAGCGCCGCCAGCTTCTAGTCAAGCACACGAGAACCGTTAGATTCCCATCCTGCGGCGTAGACAGAGTGACTTAAGCGAAACGGTACAGGAGCATCTGAGCCGCACGATTCACATCAGATCCAACGCTCCACAGCGTGATCCACAGCGAACCGGTACCGGCCAGTTAAAATACGACGCGTGTTCCCTGTTCTGTTTAAAACAGATTTGAAATCTGATTTAGTTGTGATTTTCAAATCCTTATAACTTTGGATCCACACGTCCAAATTGGGCAAATTTTATATCAATGGATTCAGGAGAACAAACCCTAGCTAACCATGGCCTTAGTTTTTAAAATAGTATCTGTTAGCTTGATTGAATTTGCAGAAACATTTGTGTACTTGTTTAGAGTATAAAAATTATTTAAAATTGATTTTAGGATTAAATCTTTTGCAAAATAGATTTGTGTGACTTACTGACCCTAGGAACCAACCCATAGTGTTAAAAGTGATTTTTGTGAAATTTTAAAGTTGAATTAGTTAACTTAGTCATTTTCTAGCCTAATAAATTCACTAAATTTTATTATGGAAAAACTTGTGCAAGGAAAACTTTGGGAAAATGTTATGGACCAAACTTACTGACCCAAAACACCAAACTTTGCCAAGAGCAACCTACTTGGTGAAAAACATAAAGTTTTACTTTAAAAAGAATAATTTTCACCACATAAAAATGTTGAATGGATTTTAAAATAGACTTTGAGCAAAACCCTCTAACTAATGACTTTGCCATTTTGGTAAATGACCAATTTGGACCATACAAAGTTTATAAACCTAGTAGAGACCAACCTTGCAAAAAGAACCCCCTTTGCATGACTTAGACTCCATTGCTATGTGTATGAAATTGTTTGTTTAACCTTGGTTTGGAATGTTAGTTGATTTGGTGATTTGCTTGATTGACTTGTAGTGAAATTAGCAAAGTGTGAAACTAGCAAGATCAAGGAAGTGAACCCTCATTCCCTACCAAAAAGGCAAGTTACACTATCATACAAAAGTCCTACTATTTTTATTACTATACTTAGTGGAATTTTGAAAATATGCATGAAAAGATATTTTATATTTATGCTATGCTAAATCCTAATAGGATTCCCTAAACATTCCTTAGTGAAAACATCAAAGTTGTACATGCTTAGCCATGCTATATGGTATATTTTGAAAAAGAGATACATGTTGAGATTTTACAAAGGTTGAGAAAAGAACTTGTGTTTTACATAATAAAACAAGGACTCAATGAACCACCTAGGTGGAGGATACTTTAAGTTTTGGAGAAGGTGGCAACAAAAGGGAACCATGTCTATGGCAATCACTTTGTGTTGTGCTCCAAAAGAAAACCACCTAGGAAACTTAGAGATCAAACATGCTTCTCCAATTGTGGCTTTCGTGTACAACCACATGCTATTATGGCTCTGGCTTAGTCAATTACATTAGGAAGACCCATGCATTGTCTTTAGTTACTGGACATGGGGATCTGGAATGCTTCATGGGGGCTGAAGACAAAGCTAGCAATGATGTATGGGAGGACCTTATGGAAAGACTTCGTCACATTCTCAGTCTGCCAGTACTCCATCTTGGTGAGCACTAATCCAGTAGGCCACTGGTGGCAACAAGATGGGATTGTGTCATGTGGGTAAAGTGTACTCCTTCTGCAGAAGATAATAAAATCTAAGTACTTAGCCGTGTCCCCGGTTATGGACAATACTGAGCAACTAAAGTTTGAACTATGGGAGATCTCGACATTCCAACTTCTAATATAAAAACTTGATGCCCTTGTGTGTCTACCAAGGAATTCAAAGAGATTTTGTAAAGCTTGTTGCACTTGGGGTTACCAAGGTGCTCAAGAACATGATGTACTTGGGGTTTTACCAAGGAACTCATGAGTTTTGATAAAACTTGTTGCACTTAGGGTTACCAAGATGCTCAAGGGATTTTGACAAGGATTTGAACACTTGAGTTTCTACCAAGGAGTTCAAGAAACTTGGAAAAGAAATTTGACAAAAGACTTTAAAACCCTTTTGAAAAGATAGGATAAAATATTGCATTATGCAAATAAGCCTTAACTCTACTTAGCCAAATATGCATATAATGATAGGATCCACTCCTATTATACATAAAAGTGAAGCTTGCCAATACAATTCAAAATGTATTGACCCTTGTGGCTGTAACTTGTAATGTTGCAGGTTGATTGATTTAAAAAAATGAAGATTGTTTGATTGACTAGGACTACAAAATCTACAACCAACATCTGCCTGTGGCACTTCGAAGATGATGGACCCATACTTATAGTTATTCCGCTGCAAATGTAATGTAATAGCCAAATGAGCTATGTTTGATGTAATAAACTTATGTTATTCCTGGTTATAAATTTATATTATGACCTTTGTATCGTGATATTACATCTTAACTGTGGATGCTAGCTATTGATCCAGGGACTAGCATTGTAAAACACAGGAGGACTCTACCTTATTGGGTTGGGACCTCTACACGAGTGCTATGGCGCCAGTGTTGTCACACAATATCTCCAGTGGGTCCAATGCACTTGGAACCACGCCAAGCTCAGTGATGAAGTTTCTGATCCAAACTCCTTCACTTGACGCTTCTACAGCAGCCATGTATTCCGCTTCCACTGTAGATCCCGCGATCACGCTTTGCTTGCAGCTTCTCCAGCTCATAGCTCCTCCATTCAAAATATAAACGTATCCTGTCTGAGATTTGGAATCATCCTTGTCGGTGTCGAAACTAGCATCGACGTAACCTTTTACGACAAGCTGTTCATCACCCCCATAGACTAAGAACATTTCTTTAGTTCTATTTAGGTACTTTAGGATGTTCTTCACGGCTGTCCAGTGTTCCACTCCTGGATCACTTTGATATCTGCTCGTCAAACTAAGATCATTGGACACATCCGGTCTAGTACACAGCATGGCATACATGATGGAACCTATGGCCGAGGCATAAGGCACTTTGCTCATAGCTTCCCTATCATTTACCGTAGCTGGACACTGAGCCTTGCTCAATATCTTACCTGACAACATAGGCACTGAACCTTTCTTTGCCTTATCCATTCTGAACCTTTTCAGAACTTTGTCTAGGTATGTACTCTGGCTTAAAGCTATCAGGCATCTTTGTCTATCTCTATAGATTTTGATGCCCAATATATAAGCAGCTTCACCTAGGTCTTTCATTGAAAAACACTTGTTCAAATAACTCTTCACATCGTTAAGCATGTTGATGTCATTTCCGATAATCAATATGTCATCCACATACAGTACCAGAAACGTCACCGAGCTCCCACTCACTTTCTTGTAGATACAAGCTTCGTAGCAATTTGGAACAAATCCAAAGCTCTTGATCACTTGATCAAAACGAAGGTTCCAATCCGAGATGCTTGCTTCAGTCCATAAATGGAACGCTGAAGTTTGCATACTTTACTAGCATCCTTAGGATCGACAAAACCTTCGGGTTGCATCATATACAACTCTTCATCAATGTTCCCATTGAGGAAAGCAGTCTTGACATCCATCTGCCATATTTCATAATCATGAAACGCAGCAATTGCTAATAAAATCCGAATGGACTTAAACATCGCTACAGGAGAGAAAGTCTCATCGTAGTCAACACCTTGAACTTGTCGAAAACCTTTTGCGACAAGCTGTGCTTTATAGACGGTAACATTACCATCCACGTCCATTTTCTTCTTGAATATCCATTTGCACTCAACGGCCTTTCGGTCGCTAGGAGGATCCACCAAAGTCCATACTTGGTTTTCGCTCATGGATCCCAATTCGGATTTCATGGCTTCCAGCCATTTCTCAGAGTCTGGGCTCATCATCGCTTCCTCATAGTTCATAGGTTCACTGTCTTCTACCAACAAGACAGTCAAGACAGGGTTGCCGTACCACTCAGGAGGGGCACGCGACCTTGTCGACCTGCGACGTTCAGTAGCAGCATCGTCCGAAGCTTCATGATCCTTGTCATTAGCTTCCTCTATTGTTGGTGCAGGCGGCACTGGAACAATTTCAGGTGCTGCGCTACTCTCCAATTCAAGAGAAGGTTCAATAACCTCGTCTAGCTCTACTTTCCTCCCACTCACTTCTTTCGAGAGAAACTCCTTCTCAAGAAAGGAACCGTTCTTTGCGACAAACACTTTGCCTTCGGTTCTGTGATAGAAGGTATACCCAATAGTTTCCTTAGGGTATCCTATGAAGACGCATTTCTCCGCTTTGGGTTCGAGCTTGTCCGGCATCAACTTCTTGATGTAAGCTTCGCATCCCCAAACTTTAAGAAACGACAACTTAGGTTTAGCACCAAACCACAGTTCATACGATGTCGTCTCAACGGATTTAGATGGAGCCCTATTTAAAGTGAATGCAGCGGTTTCTAATGCATAACCCCAAAATGATAACGGCAAATCAGTAAGAGACATCATTGATCGGACCATATCTAATAGGGTTCGATTCCGGCGTTCAGACACACCATTGCGCTGTGGTGTTCCGGGTGGCGTGAGTTGTGAAACGATTCCACTTGCTTTAAGATGCGTGAGAAAATCATAACTCAAATATTCACCTCCACGATCGGATCGTAGAAACTTAATCTTTCTGTTACGATGGTTCTCCACTTCATTCTGAAATTCCTTGAACTTTTCAAATGTTTCAGATTTATGTTTCATTAAATAGATATACCCATATCTACTTAAGTCATCGGTAAAAGTGAGAAAATAGCGATATCCACCGCGCGTCGAAACACTCATCGGTCCGCATACATCGGTATGTATGATTTCCAACAAGTCCGTTGCTCGCTCCATCATACCGGAGAACGGGGTTTTGATCATCTTGCCCATGAGGCATGGTTTGCATGTGTCAAATGATTCAAAATCAAGAGACTCCAAAAGTCCATCAGAATGGAGTTTCTTCATGCGCTTTACACCAATATGACCTAGACGACAGTGCCACAAATAAGTAGTATTATCACTATCTACTTTGCATCTCTTAGCCTCAATGTTATGGATGTGTGTTTCATCCCTTTCGAGATTTAGAAGAAATAAACCATTCACAAGAGGTGCATGACCATAAAAGATGTTACTCATATAAATAGAACAACCATTATTCTCCGATTTAAATGAATAACCGTCTTGCAATAAACACGATCCAGAAATAATGTTCATGCTCAACGCAGGCACATAATAACACTTATTAAGGTTTAAAACTAATCCCGAAGGTAAAACTAAGGAGAGCGTGCCGACGGCCATCACATCAACTCTTGATCCGTTGCCAACGCGCATCGTCACCTCATCCCTCGCAAGCCGCCGTCTATTCCGTAGCTCCTGTTTCGAGTTACAAATATTAGCAACTGAACCGGTATCAAATACCCAGGCACTACAACGAGGGCTAGTAAGGAAAACATCAATAACATGTATATCAAATATACCTTTGATGGTGCCAGCCTTCTTGTCCGCTAAGTACTTCGGACAGTTGCGCTTCCAGTGACCCTTGTCCTTGCAGTAGAAGCACTCAGTGTCCGGCTTAGGACCAGACTTGAGCTTCTTCTCAGCAGGGGCATTGCGCTTGCCGCCGCCCTTCTTAAAGGGTTTCTTTGCTCCCTTACCTTTCTTAAAGGAGGGCTTGTTGACCATCAACACATGATTATCCTTCTTGATGTCCACCTCTGCAGCCTTCAGCTTTGCGAAGAGCTCGGTGATCGTATCAGTGGAACCAATCTGATTATGAGTCACTACAAAACTTTTGTAGCTGGGAGGGAGTGATTGCAGAACCCTGTCAATCTTGAGCTCCTCTGGAATCGTGCATTCCATTTGCTCAAGACGTTGAGTGTAGCCCGACATCTTTATGGCGTGCTCACTAACGGAACTCCCTTCCTCCATCTTGCAGTTAAAGAACTTCTCGGAGATCTCATATCTCTCAGAACGGGCCTGAGTCTGAAACATGGTTTTCAGCTCCTCGAGAATCTTGAAGGGCCCGGGATACTCTTCAAAACGATTTTGAAGCTCCGGTTCCATAGCAAACAACATGGTGCTCTTAATCACACCATAATCATCTTTGCGCGACTGATAGACAGCTTTCTCATCAGCCGGCGCAGTTGCAGCAGGGGGTCACCTAACGCTTTCCCAAGGACATAGTCTTTTTGTCCGCCAAACAGAATGATTCTTAGATTGCGGAACCAATTGGTGAAGTTAGACCCATTGTTTCTAAGCTTTTCCTTCTCAGCAAAAACGTTGAAGTTGAGGTTGGATTTGGCCATGTGATCTATAGTATTTGCAAGTACAATTTAGACTATGTTCATGATAAATAGTTCAACTTAATCAAATTACTAGATGAACTCCCACTAAATTCAACATCCCTCAAGTTGTTTAGTGAACACGATCCAAATTCACCACACCTAATCCGATCATCACGAGAAGAGATGTGGTTTCAATGGTGGACAACAAAGTGTCGATCATATCATTCATATGACTCATGCTTAACCTTTCGGTTCTTGTGTTCCGAGGCCATGTCTGTACATGCTAGGCTCGTCAAGCTAGACCCAAGTATTTCCGCGTGTGCAAAAACTGGCTTGCACCCGTTGTATGTGAGCGTAGAGTCTATAGCACCCGATCATCACGTGATGCTTGGACACGACGAACTTTCGCAACGGTGCATACTTGGGGAGAACACAATTTTATCTTGATCTTTAAGTGAGGAATCATCTTATAATGCTACCGTCGCGATCTAAGCATAATAAGATACATAAAGGGATAAACATCACATGCATATAACTTTATGTGACATGGTATAGCCAATCCTCGCGCAATGATCTCCATCTTGTGTGTTCCGGCATGATCTCCATCACTCCACCATGATTGCCTCCACCACGAATAGCAACTACAACTATTGCTAACTACTTAGCGATAAAGTAAAGCTATTACATGGCGTATAAGAAGTTGACTCGCGGGTCATACACAATTATAAAGACAACCATATGGCTCCTGCCGGTTGTGTACTCATCGACATGCAAGTCGTGAAACATTACAAAACATGATCATCGCATACAATATACACATCACATCTTGGGCCATACCATATCACAGAAAACACTCCCTGCAAAAACAAGATAGACGCCTCTACTTTGTTGTTGCATGTTTTACGTGGCTTATGGGAGTAGATGCTAAGAACGATTCTTACCTACGGAAAGCCACAACGGTGATATTATGGTTGCCAAACTCCGGTGTTAATCCCATGACAACTATAGTGAGAGAAACTGACATCCACCAGCCGCATGTGTGGAACAAGCCACACGTCAAGTGCGGAGCCGGTCTCGCGAACGACGTCGCGTAAGGTTGGCCTGGACCGCTTCAATCTCACTATCCCGCGTCATAAGAAGAACACAAACAAGAGGCTTCCAACAGAAAACATCAACGCCCGCAACAACCATGTTGCGTTCTACTCGTGAAACACATCTATGCATAGATCTAGCTCTGATACCACTGAAGGGTTTCGCGGCATAGTAAATCAAAATTTTCTACGGATGCGAACAGAGGGAAAGCCAAGATCTAATCTAGGAGATGCAATCAACGAGAGAGATTGGATTAGATCTTCATACCCTTGAAGATTCGCACAGCGGAACGTTCGTCGGAACGTGGGTGATGTAGTCGTACTCGCTTCTCCTCCTCGCGATCCGATCCGATCTAGCACCACAAGTGGTGGTGCCTCCGTGAGATGCACACGTGCAGCACCTCGACGTCTCCTCCTTCCTCGGACCAGCAAGTATGGTGGAGAGATAGATTGGATCTACAACACGACGGCGTGGTGTATATGGTGGAGAATTTCTGCAGCAGGGCTTCGCCTACAAACAGTCGGGAGGGAGAGAGGAAAGCTAGCAAGGCGGCTAGGGTTTGGAGGAGAGGTGTGGGGGGTTGGTGCGCCCCCACCCCTCTTTATATAGAGGGGGGCGCAGCCCTAGCCCCTCCCCCAAGCCCAAAGGATAAGGAGTGGGGGGCATGGACTCTTCCCTCTTCTAGAAACCCAATCTCTAGTTTAAACGATTTAAGCTCTCTAGGATCGGCTGGGCCCTATGGGGCCTTGTGCCCCTGGCCCAATGCGGCCAGGACACTCCCTCATAGGCCCATTCCCCCTCCCGGAAGGTGGGGCCACGTTGGTCCCCTTCCGGAAGGTTCTAGAAGCTTTCGGTACAATACCGATTAACCCGGAACAATTCCGAACTCCAAAAACTGCACTGCCTTATATGAATCTTATTCTCCGGACCATTCCGGAACCTCTCGTGATGTCCCGGATCCCATCCGAGACTCTGAACAAAAATTCATGAACCAATTATCCAATCTATCCTAGCGTCGAGATACGTTAAGTGTGTGACCCTGCGGGTTCGAGAATATGCAGACATGATCTTCTATCAATAATCAACAGCGGGGTCTGGGCACCCATATTGACTCCCACACATTCATCGATGATCATATCGGATGAACCACGATGCCAGGATTCAATCAATCCCATATATATATTCCCTTCGTCTCGCGATATTTTACTTGCCCGAGATTCGATCGTCGGTACCGTCATACCTAGTTCAATCTCGTTCACAGCAAGTACTTTACTCGTTCCGTAATCCGATATCACTTTGTGATTAACTCCTTAACCACATGCTTGCAGGCGGTGTTGATATCGATTATCGAGTGGGCCCGAAGTATATCTCTCCGACTTGGGAGGGACAAATTCCATCTCGATACATACAACCCAACAGATACTTTCCGATCACCTGAGAGACACCTTTATGATCACCCTCTCATAGGATGACGTTTGATGACCTCAAAGCTTTCTTCCGGTACCAGGGAGTTGCATTATCTCATGGTCTAAGGAATACAATATTTGACATAGGAAAAGCTTCGCAAAGATGAACACGATGAAACGATCTAATTGCTTCGCTTAGTTTGGGTCTGTCCATCATATCATTCTCCCAATGATATGATCTCATTATCAATTGACAACTCATGTCTATGGTTAGGAAACCTTAACCATCATTGATCAATGAGCTAGTCCTTAGAGGCGTACCAGGGACACGGTGTTGTTCACAAACCACACAAGTATTAATGTTTCCGCTTAATACAATTCTAGCATGGAATATAAACTTTATCATGAACAAGAATTATAATAATAACATCTTTATTATTGCCTCTAGGGCATAATTCCAACACAAAGATGCAATGCAATTAGGCAAAATTAAACGGAACCGGGTCCCGACAATTATTGGATGGTTCATGTTGTTTAGATACCCCGCAAATTAAATGTTGGATTAGCAAGACAAAACATGGCTTCGGTTCGCTATGCCAATTTAAATGAAGTCCGGAATAAGACAAAGATATCCCGCATATAGACTCCATATTTAATTATGAGATGAATTGGCATAATGCCCCCAAACCACAGACAAGTATGCATGCATGAACAATTTAATATGCATCAGTTGATAATGTCATATTATAAAATAATGGGGGGTCTCGAATAGGGAATCACATTAGGGTTCGGCGAACTTGGGCTCCGAGGGGTTCAGGGTCGGTCTCAGGGTTCGACGGGAGAACGGCTCGACGAGATCGGTCTCGGACAACGGAAGTAGATCTTGTCGCACGGTGTCCGGGAAGTAGATCTTGTCGCCGCGAAGATCTTGTCGGGCCCGCGTATCGGGTTGGTCTTGGCGTTCGGGGTGAAGAACTTGGTGTCCTCGAGGAAGTACTTGGCGTATCCGTGTCGACGACCTTGGCATCCGGGAAGAAGTACTTGTCGCATCTGTGGCCTTCGGGTCGAAGAACTTGGCACGCCAGGGTTCGGTCTTCCGACTCCGCGAGGATCGGTTTTCAGGGTCTCGACACCTTCAGTTCCATGTAGAGGATCTGGGGGGCCTTGTCACTAGTGGATTTATCTACCAACATCCCCACACCAACATCATTTGGGCAACGACAGCACCTCACACCCTTGGTTGCAGCGCGAGAAACGGGCCGAACTGGGAAAGGTGTGGTCATGATGGAAACGGGTGGCAGTGCTAGGTGAGGTCGAGCTCGAGCAGCAGGGGCGTCCACGCGCGGGGCACACTTGGAGACGGGGCGAACAGCAGGAGGTCGAGGCCGGCAGTGGCAGTCTGCAGACGAGGCGTCAGCGACGACGGTGACCGGACCACGGCGGTTGCAGAGAGCGAGCCGGGCAGGCGCGCTAGAGGCAAGGCCGACGGGGAGGAGCTGCAGACGGGGTGGCGCCAGGGTGAGGAAGACCGACGGCGGCCAGATCTTGGAGGGGGCACGCTCGCGGGGTGCCGGAGATGCAGGGCACGGTGGCGCCTGGAGGCGAGCGGCGGAGAGCTTGGCGACGGTGGCGGAAGAGGGCGAGACGGCGGGAGGCAGACGCGGGAGGAGGAGGCCGGCGTGGGGGAGAAGGTCGGCGCCGGTGCAGAGGCGGGCGGGGGCCGGTCAAGGACGGCGTGACGGGGCGGCGGCCGGAGGAGAACCAGGCGGCGGCGGGGTCCTGCAAAGGAGGTCGGGCGCTGCAGGGGAGTTTGCGGAAGGTAGGGGGTCGCGGGAAGGAAGCTGCGGCGAGGGAGAGGGGGTGCTCGGGTCGCGGGAAGCTCGACGGGCGGCTGCAGAGGGGCGCCGACGGGCTCGGGCGGTGCTCCTGCCGATGGGAAAGGGCGACAGAGGGTCGGCCGGCTCTGGCTCGAGGAGCTTGAGGGGGGCGGCAGGGATGCGTGAGGGAGAGAGAGATGGGGCAGCGCATGGGGAGTGGTGGGGCCAGGCGGGGTCGGTGGGACCGGGGTGGAAGGGAGAGGAGGCCAAGGGGTGGATCGGCTGCTGGGAGTGTGGGGTGGGGGAAGTGGTGAGGGTGTGGAGAGGAGGGAGTTGGGGTGAGGTGGCAGCGGGTGAGTGGTGGGGATTGGGGGCCAGGGTGATGTGGCGCGCTGTGATAGGGTGGAGTGAGGTGGAGGGGGCTGGGTAGACTAGGTTTAGGTAGAAAAGGGTTTGGGGAGATCTGGGGTAGGTAGGATTAGGACTAGATATTTTGATTCGGGTTTGGAGATGGCTGGCCGGGCTTTCGGGCCTGGCTGGCTGCCTCCCAAAAATAATATAAACTTTTATTTTAATTTAAAAATAGATTTTTGTAAATAGTTTTTAGACAAATAAAAGACCCGGAAAAGTCCGGAGTTTTGATTTGAAATTAAGACGGGGAATATTTAGAAAACAAAACTAGGCTTTTAGAAAATAGTTTTATGCAAACAAATGCAAGATGACATGACGACGCTCAAATGCAAGGCGGCATGATGACATGAGCAAGCGGTCATGATGATGCAATGCACAAAAACAACGCGATTTTCTAGTAGTGGTTTTTGCGGGATGCCACAATTCGACACCACTAACAATGGATCTCGCCCTCGAGATCCGCCTCATGGTACCGGGAAGAAGGTCGGCGATCTGAATCTTCTCGCTTCGTGTAGATCCTCGCGACACCACTAACAAGAGGTCGTTGTCCGTGATCGTCAGGAGAACACTCCGGGAACAAAAGGTCAAAGGTAGAGGTATCAACAAATAAAGCCACCTCTAACTCCGATAGAAAGAGAGAACCGATGCATTCTCATCCACTTCAATGTACACAAGCGAATAGAGTGAGTAGTCGGCATGGGGGTCAATCCATCACGCACCCAAACTATTACTCTGCACAATCAGTTGAAAAGCGTGCAACCATTCTCGGAATCAGACTGAAGATCTCGACAATCGAGGTTCAGGAACAAAGGAGTGATGCAGACTCTGCATGGGATCTAGCGTAGATGATGTCGTCGCTTCGGAAAACACCGGAAGGCACGAGAAGGAGCAAAGAGAAGTCCACCAGACGAAGGGTTCCTCGGATAGCATGAAGACCAGATGTAGCAACACCGTTACCAAAGGAGGAAGCGAAACCCTGAAGGTAAGATGGAACCCAACCACGAGAAATCCTGGACTCGAAGAGAGAGAAGAGAGCGGATTCAAAACACGCAGAGGTGAGAGGAGAGCAGCAGAGGGGTAAGGAGTAAAATCAGACCTAATCAGAACTATCCAACCGATTTTGAAAAAAAAATAGTTTTGACACTCTACTTCGGCCGTTAGCTAGGTTATCCTACAGGCTGGACTTGTGGGGTATCGCAACTGCTAAGCTCTGATACCCCTCTGTAACACCCTCAGAATCGGCCCTATGCAAGTTTCAGCGCTTCCCGCCAAAACCCGCATAGAAACGATTCAAAGGTGCCCACCAGGCACTTGCGTGCGGGTGGAAAACGAAGTAATACCATTACACAATAGTCCTCGATGGAACCCACAAAACATATATATACAACAGCGACTCAAAGACTCAAGAATACAGATATACAGTACAAAGATCCAAATCATCTTGAAAATGATACAGCGTCCGACTACGGACAAGATGCAAATGGGCTAAGAGCCCTGAAGAATAACCAATGGCGTCCATAACCCTGCCCAGGCCAAGCCGGAAGGGTAACCCTGCTAACGACGTCGATCTCAAAACCTGCTTAAACAAAAGGGGTGCCGACAAAGGGCAAAGGAAAAAGAGAGAGCGGTCAGTACTGAGGCCAGTACACGACGAGGCTAGAATTCGGCGGTCCTCGCCTACATAGGTATGGTGGACTGAAGCGGCAGCGCAGCATGCACTAAACAACCTATAGAGACTCGATACAAGTAGCGGCTATCAGAGAGGGGTAAGAAATACCTATTCGGAACCAACCTGATACTACCTCCAAACATACCCATCCTGGTGTTTCCCCCTCGAGACCAAACGAGGAAGTCAACCGAGGAACTCACACCGTTGGCAGTTTTATTTATTCAGTTGTCGTTGCACCAATTACTAGTCAGGTATAGATAGTCATCCTGATATAATAAGCAGTGGGAAGTTTTAGTGAAACATTCCGTTGTAGTTGCAACACTTACTAGTCAGATACGATTAGCATGAGACATCCCAAACCCAGCAGTTGTTGGTACTTTTATTTAGCCATCCCGTTGTAGTGAAGCGGATTACTAGTCATATCGAATACATGTCAAATTATAACAGTAAACTTTAGTTATAGTTGTCTATGACCGATAACTGTGCTCCAAGTCGTCCATAACCGCGGACACGGCTTTTCGAAAAGATTTAACCCTGCAGGGGTGCACCAAAGTATCCACACGCACTTCGACCCTTTTTGCCAGATCAGTTAACATACACCCATCGGTATGTCGGCGGGGCCTAAGTCATGACGTTTCCCAGACCCAAAGCAAGTACATGGGGCCACCCCACTAAGCTACCCGCAACGAAGTCGGCCGGTCTCCGAGACGGACTCAGGGTTTGCGTCAATGGCTGTAAACGACTGGGAACCCAAAAATGAGACTGGGCTTGTCGATACCGCGAAAACACTTCGCTTACCTAAACAGTACAAGTGCAGTACCTCGCACAATTTAAATTAAGCAGTAAAGCATGGCATAAGTACAGAATAGTAATAAAGCCCCAAACTACTTGTGGCCCCCGGTACAATACTTTGAAATCAGGTACTAATCGATGGGGGTGCCCATACACCCCACCTGTGGTTAGCGCGCTCGATCTCGGAACAGGTGTCAAGAACTCGGGGTCCTACGGGACACAAGTGGACGGTTAACAACCAAATAACATCTATTGCCCACCTGTGCCTCTGCATTTACCTACTTTCAGTTTTAGTTATTAAACAATAATTAAAGCCATGATCATCTCCAACATTAAACATGCGGCATTACTCCAACAACTGTGGTACTGGACGACACGCAATAGCACTTGAGCAAGCGACTACGACGCGCAAGTCCAACTATCTACCAAACAACAGGTATTAGGATGTGTCCAAGGCAATATAAGGCTGCAAGGGATATCACGGGTACGAAAACTAGAGCAACGCAACACAGATAGCAATAGATCAACAGGAGGGAATAAATACTATAAAAGTAAGATAGGTAGAAAGGGGGAGGTGCTCGCCTGAAAACATTGCCGAAGTTTCACCGAAGATCGGGTCGACACTTGCATCAACTCATTGGCCTAATCCGTAAGAAGCAAAGCACTAGAAGAAACACCGGATGCACTATTTAATACTACGGAAAAAGATCGGGCATGATGCATGTATGATGTATGGCATGGCAAAGATGCGATGCAATTAGGCAAAATTAAACGGAACCGGGTCTCGACAATTATTGGATGGTTCATGTTGTTTAGATACCCCGCAAATTAAATGTTGGATTAGCAAGACAAAACATGGCTTCGGTTCGCTATGCCAATTTAAATGAAGTCCGGAATAAGACAAAGATATCCCGCATATAGACTCCATATTTAATTATGAGATGAATTGGCATAATGCCCCCAAACCACAGACAAGTATGCATGCATGAACAATTTAATATGCATCAGTTGATAATGTCATATTATAAAATAATGGGGGGTCTCGAATAGGGAATCACATTAGGGTTCGGCGAACTTGGGCTCCGAGGGGTTCAAGGTCGGTCTCAGGGTTCGACGGGAGAACGGCTCGACGAGATCGGTCTCGGACAACGGAAGTAGATCTTGTCGCACGGTGTCCGGGAAGTAGATCTTGTCGCCGCGAAGATCTTGTCGGGCCCGCGTATCGGGTCGGTCTTGGCGTTCGGGGTGAAGAACTTGGTGTCCTCGAGGAAGTACTTGGCGTATCCGTGTCGACGACCTTGGCGTCCGGGAAGAAGTACTTGTCGCATCTGTGGCCTTCGGGTCGAAGAACTTGGCACGCCAGGGTTCGGTCTTCCGACTCCGGGAGGATCGGTTTTCAGGGTCTCGACACCTTCGGTTCCATGTAGAGGATCTGGGGGGCCTTGTCACTAGTGGATTTATCTACCAACATCCCCACACCAACATCATCTGGGCAACGACAACACCTCACACCCTTGGTTGCAGCGCGAGAAACGGGCCGAACTGGGCAAGGTGTGGTCATGCTGGAAACGGGTGGCAGCGCTAGGTGAGGTCGAGCTCGAGCAGCAGGGGCGTCCACGCGCGGGGCACACTTGGAGACGAGGCGAACAGCAGGAGGTCGAGGCCGGCAGTGGAAGTCTGCAGACGAGGCGCCAGCGACGACGGTGACCGGACCGCGGCGGTTGCAGAGAGCGAGCCGGGCAGGGGCGCTAGAGGCAAGGCCGACGGGGAGGAGCTGCAGACGGGGTGGCTCCAGGGTGAGGAAGACCGACGACCGCCAAATCTTGGAGGGGGCACGCTCGCGGGGTGCCGGAGATGCAGGGCACGGTGGCGCCTGGAGGCGAGCGGCGGAGAGCTTGGCAACGGCGGCGGAAGAGGGCGAGACGGCGGGAGGCAGACGCGGGAGGAGGAGGCCGGCGTGGGGGAGAAGGCCAGCGCCGGTGCAGAGGCGGGCGGGGGCCGGTCAAGGACGGCGTGACGGGGCGGCGGCCGGAGGAGAACCAGGCGGCGGCGGGGTCCTGCAAAGGAGGTCGGGCGCTGCAGGGGAGTTTGCGGAAGGTAGGGGGTCGCGGGCAGGAAGCTGCGGCGAGGGAGAGGGGGCGCTCGGGTCGCGGGGAGCTCGACGGGCGGCTGCAGAGGGGTGCCGGCGGGCTCGGGCGGTGCTCCTGCCAATGGGGAAGGGCGACAGAGGGTCGGCCGGCTCTGGCTCGAGGAGCTTGAGGGGGGCGGCGGGGATGCGTGAGGGAGAGAGAGATGGGGCAGCGCGTGGGGAGTGGTGGGGCCAGGCGGGGTCGGTGGGACCGGGGTGGAAGGGAGAGGAGGCCAGGGGGTGGATCGGCTGCTGGGAGTGTGGGGTGGGGGAAGTGGTGAGGGTGTGGAGAGGAGGGAGTTGGGGTGAGGTGGCAGCGGGTGAGTGGTGGGGATTGGGGGCCAGGGTGATGTGGCACGCTGTGATAGGGTGGAGTGAGGTGGAGGGGGCTGGGTAGACTAGGTTTAGGTAGAAAAGGGTTTGGGAGATCTGGGGTAGGTAGGATTAGGACTAGATATTTTGATTCGGGTTTGGAGGTGTCTGGCCGGGCTTTCGGGCCTGGCTGGCTGCCTCCCAAAAATAATATAAACTTTTATTTTAATTTAAAAATAGATTTTTGTAAATAGTTTTTAGACAAATAAAAGACCCGGAAAAGTCCGGAGTTTTGATTTGAAATTAAGACGGGGAATATTTAGAAAACAAAACTAGGCTTTTAGAAAATAGTTTTATGCAAACAAATGCAAGATGACATGACGACGCTCAAATGCAAGGCGGCATGATGACATGAGCAAGCGGTCATGATGATGCAATGCACAAAAACAACGCGATTTTCTAGTAGTGGTTTTTGCGGGATGCCACAGTATCTTAATCCTTTTGTTTCATGATATATTACATGTCCGAGATTCGATCATCGGTATCTCCATACCTAGTTTGATCTCGTTACCGACATGCACTCTTTTCTCGTTCCCGTGATATAACATTCTAGTGATCAAATCACTTGCTTGCAAGCTAATCAATGTGATATCACCGAGAGGGCCCAGAGTATATCTATCCGTCATCGGGATGAACAAATTACACTCTTGATCCATGAGTCTCAACATAACACTTTAGTAGTTTTGAAGCCATCTTTATAATCACCCAATTACGGTGTGACGTTTGATGTCAACAAGAAACTCTTCCGGTGTTAGTGATTGACATGATCTCATGGTCTAAGGATTAGGATCACTTCGTAAGTTGTTATAGCAATATAAACTCAATGACTTTGATCGTAATGCTATACTTCGGATGAATGTTCATCACATCATTACACTAATGTTGTGACCTCGTTATTAACAACATCCAATGTCCATGATCAGGAAACTTTGATCATCTTGCTAATCAACGAGCTAGTTTATAAAAGAGGCATAACTAGGAACTTCCTTTTTGTTTATTAAACACACATGTATTAACGTTTCCGTATTAATACAATTATAGCATGCAAAATAAACATTTATCATAAATAAGGAATACGATAATAACCACTTTATTATTGCCTCTCGGGCATATTCCCTTCAGTCTCCCACTTGTACTAGAGACAATAATCTAGTTTGAAAACTTTGCGTATTGAACACCTATGGCTTTCTGGTGTTCCATATACGCAATTACAAGTGGTTAACATAATCTACGGATCTGAAACTTTTAGGTCCGTGTGTATTTACATGTCTTTGCATCTCCATGCATCACTCATTCTCCAATGAGATGGCATTGTATAGATTTGGTCTTTTGGTGAGACCTTTAGTTCCTTGGGGTTAAACCATGTTGATACTATTGTCATACAATATATCTTTAGTGTTAGCCCGTTGCGAACCACGCCTTAGTTTGATAACAAACTACTTGACACAAATTCCCTCCTTTGCTGCTACTATAGCAGTCATATACTTAGCCTTTTGTTGTAGTATTCGTCACAATGTCTTAACTTCGGAATACATCCAAATCCATCATGAAAACTCCTTTCCATTTCATTGTGCCACTCATAGTTTAAATTGAGATAAACTTAGTTTGTATCTTGTGACAAAACTAGTATCAATGTAACGCTTTACAATGAACTATTTGTAATTGTTTGTCACCTCTACACAAATATATTCTTAGTTCTTCCAAAAGATCATAAGAATATCCTTACTATCGTCCAATGATCATTTTATGATTCATTCTGGTATATGCTCATAACACTTAGAGCATAGGACATATCTGGATGTGTACATACCATGGTATGATTGATCAAAAGATTCTCGTGATTTCACTCATCAAGTGTCAAAGCACTTGAATCTTGTTTCACTTATCAAGTGCCGATACACTTGAATCTTGATTCAATTCCTTTTCCATGCGACAAGAACCTTTTCTTGTCGTTTCTATATTGAACTCCTTCAATATCTCATATATGTACGTTTGGCACAACCATATTAGCATCAGATTCTATCCACTATATACATTCATGCTAAATATTCGGGTTTTGCCTAAGTATTTCATCGAAATGAAATTCTTAACCTTTGTCAATAAAAGATACATCATTTCTAATCAACAATATGTCCTCCACAAAATGTATTAGAAATATGTCTTAGCGCTCCCACTTAATTTCTTGCAAATGCAAGCATCTTCATCGTCTCCTGATGAAAAACTCCTTTTTCATCATGGTGAAGATTCCAACTCCGCGATGCTTACTTCAACCATTGAAGTTTGCATGCCCTTTTTAGCATCCTTTGAATTAACAAAACCCTTTGGATCGTGTCATGTACACGTCCTAGGTAACCATTCTATTAGAAGAACTTTGTTTTGTTTATTCATCTACCATATACCAAATTATATGTAGTGGTTGCTATTTTAATCCGTCCAGACTAAATATCGCTATGAAAGATCAAATCTTGTCATAGTCAACTCCTTGAACATTGTCATAAAATACTTTACGACATGTCGACTATTTCATAGATGTGAAACATCCATGTCTGTTTCTTTATAGATCCAAATACGATCGATAGGATTTTACACCTTTCCGGAGGGTCTTCCAAGTTCAAAACTTGATTTATCGTGTATGGACTTATCACGGATTTTATGGCTTCAAGCCATTTGACGGAGTCAGGGCCCATCATCGCTTCTTTGTATGTGGTCGATTCATCATTGTCAAACAATAATGATTTACTCTCAAATCTCAACATTTGATTGTTTATCCGACCGACTTGGTTCAATAAGAACTTAGATCTCTGTGACCACAACCTTTGAGGCACAGTGTCACATCCCAAGATTTTCCAAATCTTGTAATGTGAAAAATAAATAAACAAAATAAACTATTGTTAAATTTTAGGATGAAAAGAAACTTTTGTTTTTAAATGGAAATTAAAATCCCATCTTGAACAAACTTTAATTAAAGTTTGAATTCAACAAAATCCAAATCAAGAGAAATGCATTCCTCATAAAATGCATCTGGAAATTTAAACACTTGGAAAATAAATCCAAACCTTAAACCCTAATGGAATAAAATCATTTCCAAGTTATCTCCAAGCCTATGGATTTGATCCATATAAAAAAAATATCGTCAAACATTTATAAATGATCAAGAATGATAAATAGAAATACATTAAACCCTCTAAATTGGTTTCACTTAATTTGGAGCCATAGATAAAATCTTATGAATATAATAAGATAGGGAAAAGTAATTTCCAAAGTTAATAAAGCACTTGTCTAGAAATCCATACCAAATGGTGAGAAAATAATCCTAAAGATATTTAAGAGGATAAACAAATATCAAATAAGATTTTACAAATTGGAATCACCAAGTTTGGATCTATAAACAAAAAGATATTGACTTTACAAGATAGAGAAAGAAATAATAAATGAGAAATATTTAAAGGCCAAATTTAAACTTGACTAAGACCATAAGCAGATGGAATGAATATAATTCAAATCCAAATGAAATAAAAGGATAAAGAATTTCCAAAATAAAATAAAATGGCATTAACCATTCTATCCCTATTTTAATAAAGACAAATCTCTAATAAGAATAATGATATAATTCATGAGAAAATAGTATTTTGGAATTTACCCAAGTGGAATAAAAGTTGTTTAATTAACTTAAATAAAATTTAGGGAAATAAAACTATATTTAATTCCATTGGAATTAAAACAAATACCCAATTCAAATGATTTATGAATCATAGTAAATACTTTCCAAATAATTCATGATGAATTATTTTACACCCTATTAAACAAATAAAAACCTACTGAAAAGATTTGGAAAGATTTAGAAATTTAAATGGTGTTTGAAATTATTATTAAATCTTATTTGATTTAAAACAAGGGCCTTTTTGAATAATTAAAAAGACCCCAAAAAGAATAAAATTTTATTCCAAAATTGACTTCAGAATATACTATTAATCAGTATTTGAGTCTTCACAAAATTTGGCAAAGATTTGAATTCAAATGAATGTTTGAATTGTTTAAACAAAATCAAATCAGAATAAAAGAAATGGAAAAAGGAAAAGAAACAGGAACAAAAAAATGGACAAGGTCGACCCAGCCCAGCCGGCCCAACTGACCCAGCAGCAGCCCAACTAACCCCTCTCTCCCCGAAACGTTTTCTCACCGCAGGAAAAACCCACAGCGACGCTGACTGCATGGACCCACTTTCCCTTTCTCTCTTAAGCCGACAAGCGGACCCCACCTGCCCCGTCAGCGTCTTCAACCCGCGGACTTGTTCCTCCCCCTCACCCCGCCGGCCGTTTCTAGCTATAATCGCTCACGTAAATTCGCGTCAATGCCTCAGCAATTCAACCCCGCGATCACGCATACTAATTCACCTGCGCCCCTCTCTCATTCCCCTCACTCGCCAGAACCTCTACGCCCCCAGGCCGCCTGATTTGCGCTTAGACCACGCTCTGCTCCGACGAGCTCGCAATCAAATTCCGGCCACCACCGTCAGCCCCACTGCCGCCTGAGCACACGAGCTTGCTCGCCAGCATCCTCTGCACCTCCCAGCACTTTTCCCTCACTCGCGCGAGCCTCAGGCGCTCGACAACAACCTCGACTGAACTCCACCACCCTCTGCCTCAACTCCGGCGACTCCACACGGTGAGCTCTGACCTCCCTCTCCCCTCTTTTTGATACTCCCGTGCGCGCCACGACCTTGCGCATCTGACCGTGTCTTCCACTCGTCTTAGCGCGCTCTGTAGCTTCGCCACCAACGACGTCTGAGCGCAACCGACGGTGACCACTACTCCGACGTGCAATTGTCGACCACCCCGTGTGCCCCCTGCCTCCCCGAGAACACGTTGAGCATCAGCATCGTACAGCGAATTCGGTGACCCCCCTCTCTCTCTTTCTCGCTTCCTGCATCGCCGGCGACACCACTGCCAGGCTGCTGCCACCGCGCGTCAGAGTCCAGCGCCGCCAGTTCTAGGTCATTACACTAGGACCGTTGGATCTTGATCCTGAGGCTTAGATGGAGTCACTTAAGCGAAGGGGTACGAGAGCCTCTGAACCGTGCGATGTAATTAGATCTAACGGCTGTATTTGCTGATCCGCGCGAAACGGTATGCGCCAGTAGGATAGCGCCACGTGTCAGAGTCTGTTTTAAAAACAGATTTGATCTATTTGTGGTTCAATTTTGTAAAAATCATAAATTTCAAACCACACGTCCAAAATTTGCAAATTTTATATCAATGTATTCAGCAAGACAAGAACTTTCTGACCATGCACTTTGTTTAGTAAAATGCTTCTGTTAAATTGATTGTTTTTGCAGAAACTTGTGTATGCATGTTTAGAATATAAAAATTGTTCTAAAATGATTTTTGAGTTAAAACCTTTGGCAAATGGTTTGTTTTGAACCTACTGATCATAGGAATCAATTTGTGGTTTCAAAAATGTATTTGGTGAAACAAAAGAATAAACCTTTGATTTAAACCATTTCTAGTCAAATAAAAATAATGTTTATTTATTAAAAATACTTTTGGAGGAAAACCTTTGGGAAATGTTTTGGAATAAACTATCTGACCCCAAGCACCAAGTTTTATGATTTAAAAAAATGTATTTGGTGAACCACATAAAATTGTTGTTTTGCTAAAGGCATTTTCAGCCACATAAAATATTGATTTTGTTCAAAAATGGTTTAATGGTAAAATCTTTTGCAAATAGTTTTACCACATTATAAAATGACCAATAAGTGTTTTAGAATGTTTATAACCTGTTATAAACCACTTTTGTAAATAAGACAAAGTTTGGCATGCTTGCATGCATTGTTTTGTTTCTATTATTTTATGTGTTGTTGCTTGAATGGTAGATTGAAATATTGCTTGCTTAATTGAATTGTAGTGATTTGAAGAGTGTGATCATTGCAAAGACAAGGAGTGAACTTATATTCTCTACCAAAAAGGCAAGTGATGCTTCATACTTTTGTCCCATTATTTTCACTATGCATTAGTGATATTTCTAAGTAGGACTTGCATGGAATTTTGCTAAGTGTAAATTATGCCATGGGAAATCCTAGTAGATGAAACCTTAGTAGAAATTTCCTAAGTTAAGATTCCTACTACTATCATGCTTAGCTTAGCTAGTAGAAAACAAGGGTGGATTATATTCATACTATGGAATATTTATAAGTCAAGGACTTGTGTTTTGTTTAATAAAACAACTAAGTGAATGAATCACCTGGGTGGAATGGAAGGATTGGTTTCTGTTGAGTGGTTACTCAGGGCCCATTTCAATGGACTACCCTGGTGTATCACACTTGTGGATGGCCACCCGGGAACAAAGAGATTTGAGATGTCAAATGTTGAGAAGCTTCAAGTGCAGCCACTTGGCAGTATGGGCTCTGCCTGGATCATATAGGTTGCAAGAACTTAGCCAAATGGAGAGTTGATGGTAGGGGTTTGATAGGTTGGAATGCGTCCATTCTGGTCTAAGGTAAGGCTTCAATAAGATCTTGTCTTGGTGAAACCAAGTCTTGTGGGGAAAGTGCACCGCCTCTGCAGAGTGTAAAATCTAAGTACTTAGCCATGTCCCTGGTAAAGGACAATTTGAGCATCAAGACATGGAAGCTATCAAGAATCTCCTCATCCCAATTTCTAAGTTAAAATCTTGTGGTTGAAAAAGGGTTGAAGGATCACCAATTTCTATTGGGAGATGCCTTGGGAATGTTTTTGTCAAGCAAAAACTTAGTGTTTTCAAATGATAAGGAAAATCTATTTTGAGCAAAGCAAGCCTAAGCTCCACTTAGCCAAATGCATATAGATGATAGACTCCACTATACTACCATAGTATCACTAGCCAATACAATTCAAATGTATTGACCCTTGTGGCTGTAACTTATTATGTTGCAGGTTTGTTTGATGTTAGTGAGGTTTATTGATTAGGATTACAAGTCTACAACCAACATGTCTGCCTGTGGCACTTTGAAGATGAAGGACCCCATGCTATTGTTATATTCTGCTGCATTGTAATGAGATAACCAAATGAGCTATGTAACATGTAATAAATTATTTTATTCCTGGTTATAAAGTTGTATTATGACCTTTGTTTCTTGATATTACATCTTAACTGTGGATGCTAGCTATTGATCCAGGGACTAGCATTGTAAACACAGGGATCTCTACCTTATTAAAGGTTGGGAACCTTACACATAGAATCTATGAGTATTATGGCAGCCTCCGGAACGATTTCCGGCGCTGCGCAACTCAGCACATTTAGCTAAGGTTCGTTAACCTTATCAAAGTTCTATTGTCCTCCCACTTAACATTTATGAAAAATTTCTTCTTCAAGGAACTTCACATTTCAAGTGACAAACCCTTTTGTCCTTGGTGTTATGGAGGAATAACCAATTGTTATTCGAAATAACCTACAAAGGCATGCTCATCTGACTTCGGTTGTAAACATCTTACTTATGTTTAGCATACCAAAATTTAAGAAATGACAACTTGGGTTTTACCCCAAACCATAACTTCCATGGTGTCATTTCAACGGATCGAGATGGAGCTCTTTTCAGTGTAAAAGCGGAAGTCTCTAAACCTTTAATCTTTTAAAACATAATGGAAGTTTTATAAATAACACCTTTGATCCAACCATGTCAAACAAGGTTTCATTACAAATCTCAAACACTCCATACTCCTATGGTGTTTCGGGAGATGTAAATCGAGGTGTTTTGCTAAACTTGCATCTCAAATAAATCCCTTTATGATAAATCATAATTCATTTATTTTTCTTGTTACACTTGTAACTCAAATAAATCTCTTATGATAAAATCATAAACCATTTATTTTCTTGTTACAATGATTTTCACTTCATCTTGAAAGTCTTTGAACATTTTCAAATATTTCACACTTCTTTCTCATTAAGTGAATATTCACTCAAATTTCCGGAGAAAGTATATGAATTTGAAACCCATCGCTTACGACTACACATAATGGACTACATACATCGATATGTATAAATTCCAATATTTTAGTCGTTCGTTCTTCTTTGGCCTTTGAACGAAGTTTTAATTATCCCGAGGAAAGTCTCACAAGCGTCACTTGATCAAATCAAAGACTCCAAAAATCCATGAAAATGGAGTTTCTTCATGTTTTATTTCCAATATAATTAAACAGCGATGTCACTTCGTAAGTGATCTTCCAATCACTTGTCTTGCGACATTTTAGCATTAGCTTTATGGATGTGATTTCTCCAACTAGATTTGTAAATCATCCATCTAATATGGAATATGGTAATTATTTGAACAACCTTTGTTCTCATAATACCTGATTTAAATAACAATTATTAAAACAAATCTTGAAGTCAAGCTTTGATGTCAACGAGAAATACAAACAACAGTTTGTTTGTTTTCGATGAACATCATCACATATTCTCTTGCTAGTTACTTCGGCCATTGTGGTTCATGAATTGCATCGTTCCGTATGAAATTTCATACCAACCAATTCGGTATCCAATACCCAAGAACCACATTATTTAACAAGCAAAGAATACAACCATAACATGTATATCATATATATACCTAAATTGGATATTTCCAATATTTTCTTTTCTGCCAAATATATTTTTATAGATTCTCTTTCAGCATTTCCTTTTAATTTTTAAAAGAATCTATCAACATCAAAAGTGGCGCCATATACATGACACATAGTCCAAAGCGTGTATATTCAAATAATAATACCTTTGGACTTGCACTTTGAAGTAGATCACCATCATCAAATGATCGACGTTCTTTCAAAATCCATTCTTTAGTAATCTTTTAGTATAGTAAACACTTTACATACATCTTCTATTCATCCTTATCATGACAACTTTCATGATCAAGCTACTGTAGCTTATAAAGGTGAATCGTGAGTATAACATTACTTTCCAAGACCCTTTTGGATGATTAGGATGTCTATCATCTCCGACCTTTGTAAATTCTCATCCAATATGAGAACACATATTATACTCTATCATATTGCAACCAAAGCATTGTTTCAGATATCGTTATATCTGTCACACATGATGGTTTCTGAAACAATTCTTTCAGCTCCTAGATAAACTTGATATTAAAACAATCAAGAATCATAGAGGCAAACATGATACTTAAGATACTAACACTAGAATTGTTACTCTCGATTTAATACCAATTATTAAATTTCACGGAGTAAATAGAATTTTGCTGAAAGTTTGCAATAGGACTTTAAACTTTAGATTGATACTCAACACAATACGATACCAGTTCGTAAAGTATATATCCAGAATTCTATAGTTCTATTATCTCAATTACAACTATGCATAAGATGGTGAACGAATGCCAATGACTACAGCAAATTATGCAAATTCACTTTGATTTAATTTATGATAAATTGAGTTCTACTAATCCAAATTAGAAATGAACTCCCACTCAAAAATGACATCCCTCGTGTCTTTTTGGTGATTACATGAACCAAATCCACTACACCAAGTCCGATCATCACGTGAGTCGGTGTAGCTTCAAAGGCGAGCATCAAATGGGCATCATATCTACTATATGACTCATGCTTAACCTTTCGGTCTGTGTTCCGAGGCCATGTCTGTACATGCTAGGCTCTCCAAGTAAGAACCTTAGTATCCGCGTGTGTAATTGTCTTACACCTGAGATATGCTCCTGGATTCAAGTACACCCGATCATCACGTGATGCCTTGAAGCGACGAAACATTGTCGGTGCATACTTAAGGAAGAACACATTTTTATCTTGATATCAAAATGAGGGATCATCTTATTATGCTAATAAAACGCCAAACAAGCAATATAAGATGCGATCAAACATCACATGTTTATTAGTGGAATGATATGGTTCCTGCATATGATCTCTATCATGTGCATCGTGGTATGATCACTATCATACCTTTATGTGTAAATCCAAGGTCTATGGAGTTCACACGTTATGTATGTTGTAAGAGTATCATCTCATACTTCTACTTACAACATCACCATATCATAACACTAGCCCAGCAACAATCTAAACTAGACGCCTCTAATTTATCCATTGCAAATTTTACGTGGTTTAGGGCTTTCGAAGATAGAACCATTCTTACCTACGAACATGAACCACAACGAGGATAACCAAGTTGTTGACAACTCGTTGCAAATTAGATATTGACTATAGTAGGAGAGACAGACACCCGCTAGCCACTTATGCAAAACTAGTTGCATGTCAAGCGTGGAACAGGTCTCATGTGCGAGGACATGTAAAGTTTGTCCGGGCCGCTTCATCCCACTATGCCACCAATATCCAAAGTACAACTAAGAAGCAATAAAATGATCATCATCGCCCACATACTCATATGTGTACTACCCGTGCAAAGCATCTACGCATAGATCCGGCTCTGATACCACTGTTGGGTTCACAGCATAGAAAACAAAAAAAATTCCTACGATGGGAACATCTAAGTACCAAGATCTATCTATTAGATACAAGCAACGGGTGGATATACATCCATAGAATACATACCCTCGAAGACCGAATAGCGTTAACGAGGTTGCACTCGTGGATGATGTAGACGAACGCTTGCCGATCTCAAGATCGTGATGAAGTCCGTCTGGTCCAGCCGGTCCAACACGATCAAGTCCAGCACCTCAAAGCAGTGGTGCATCCGTGATCGCACACACGTATGGGTACCCCGACAACCTCTGCGCCCTCTCTCCAGCGAAGTAGCGGAAGCAACAAATCCTTCCAGAAAAAGCCACCGAGAACATGTATCTCGCTAATCTGAGACCATGGGGAAATTCTAAAGGGGGGAGAGAGATCCTTCGCGAGGAGGTGTACTTTGAGAGGATGAGAGGGGGGACTTTTATAGGGGAGAGGGGGGCACCCAAGGGGCATGGCGCCCAGCCATGGGGGCTGTCCCCACCTCTCCCACATTCATGTGGGTGGAGCTCCCACTCAAAATGAAAAGCCTCCACTCCCATAAAAGAGCCTCCACTCAAAAATCCACTCACATGCATTAAATTTCCACCAAATTTAATGCAAGCTCTCATTTAAATAAAAATCTTTTATTTATTTATTCAGAATTTTGTTAATTACTTTAATTAACAAACATTCACATAAAACCCCTTGCTAGTATTCCATTTCACATGCAGAACCAGTTTCAGCAATTTCAACCGAAACAGTTTCGGTGTCTAGTGAAATAAATTCCTGCGCTTTCCTTTTTCTTTCTCTGGCATATCATTTGCTCCGAATGGTGTCGGTATCCCTTAAGTGTGTCACCCTACGGTTCGCGAATAATGCAGACATGATCGAGACCCCTCTCCGATCAATAATCAGCAGCGGGACCTGGAGATCCGTACTGACTCCCACACATTCAACGATGACTTCTGTGATCGTGTGAACCTTTTACGCTAGTATCTTAATCCTTTTGTTTCACGATATATTACATGTCCGAGATTCGATCATCGGTATCTCCATACCTAGTTTGATCTCATTACCGACATGCACTCTTTTCTTGTTCCCGTGATATAACATTCTAGTGATCAAATCACTTGCTTGCAAGCTAATCAATGTGATATCACCAAGAGGGCCCAGAGTATATCTATCCGTCATCGGGATGAACAAATTCCACTCTTGATCCATGAGTCTCAACATAACACTTTAGTAGTTTTGAAGCCATCTTTATAATCACCCAATTACGGTGTGACGTTTGATGTCAACAAGAAACTCTTCCGGTGTTAGTGATTGACATGATCTCATGGTCTAAGGATTAGGATCACTTCGTAAGTTGTTATAGCAATATAAACTCAATGACTTTGATTGTAATGCTATACTTCGGATGAATGTTCATCACATAATTACACCAATGTTGTGACCTTGTTATTAACAACATCCAATGTCCATGATCAGGAAACTTTGATCATCTTGTTAATCAACGAGCTAGTTTATAAGAGAGGCATAACTAGGAACTTCCTTTTTGTTTATTAAACACACATGTATTAACGTTTCCGTATTAATACAATTATAGCATGCAAAATAAACATTTATCATAAATAAGGAATACGATAATAACCACTTTATTATTGCCTCTCGGGCATATTCCCTTCAGATGTGATACTGCGGCACTCCCCCAAGCTTGGAACAAACCAAGGGGATTCCAAAACCTGATGACGAATCACTCCTTCGGTGTTGGTGGTGTTCTCTCGATAAGCTTTTCAATCAACTTCCTCAAATCCTCAATCTCGAAGGCTAGAGTACGAATCAACTCCGAATTATGCTCAATGCGGTTCATGATCATGTCGGATCGAGAATCCCAGTCCTTGTAATTCTTTCCCCCACTCTTCCTCCTTAGAGTGTTTTTTTCCTGCATGGTTAGAACGAGGCATATCCCAACTAGAGGGCAACTTCCCTTTGGGAAACTTTTGGAATTGCTGCTCATGTATAAGAGTATGCAAGGGTTTCTTGGTGCATGGAGGAAGTGACCATGGAGACAAACAAAGACGTGGAACTTTTCCTCATGCAGACATCTGTGCCGTCCTCTTGAGCTTGATAGGGTTTGCCACCACTCCAATGCTCGCAACGGTGGTGCGGGTGCGCAGACGCTTGTATTCCTCCACTTCTTCTTCATCCCCAACCAAGATCTCCTCCTCCTTGGGGTCTTGAATATCATCTTCCACGGGCTTCTTGCCCTTATCGTTGGCGGAGACCATGGTGCCTCTAAACTTGAGAATATTTCCTGACAGAAACATATCGAAATAAAAACACGACGAGAACACGATATAAGGACCTCGGGAGGGTCCGGGTGATTATATATTACGAAGTTTTACGACATAAGGAAGGTACTCGGCAAAAACGGGACAGATACGGGCTCCGGGATGGTCACACCACCTGGTGGCTGGGTGGTGTGGGCCACCCGGGCTCCGTTTCCTTCCCTCTTTCAACTCGTAACCTTCCATATGGAATAAAAACTGAAAAATATTAAAAGATAAGTTTTTTCTGAACCTTTAATTTCGAGCACTTTTGCCTATTCGAAAACGAACTCTGCTGATTTCTTCTCTCCAACAATTGAAAGTTCCTTTCATACAAAACTTCACACAATCTTTATTAGCAACATTAGTGTATGCATAAACAATAAACCTTTGGGTTCAAATTTAAACTGAATTCCATCAAAACATAAGCTACCGTAGCAACTCCTTTCAAAAGCCCAAAAAGAATTTAAAATGAAACCGATTTAAGAGGCAAATGCAAATAATGGCAGAAATCTGTCAAAATAGACCAGCAGGTAAAGATTGATTTTTTAGAAAATCTTATGATGCTCAAATCAAAAAGTGCAAAACTAATGAAAGTTGGATAACAACTTGGGGCACAAGCACGGAAAATTACAGCTCCATCCGACATACTGGGAGTTTTCCGAATTTTTACAGTGAAGCACGGAAATCTGTTCCGGGACAGCAACTTCCCACAACTCCTCTACTTCTCAAAAGAGGCAAATCTTGACACAAAAACCAAACAAAAATGATAAGGAGAGGTTATTACAGAGGTAATAACTTCCAAGACTCAGAGAAACAAAAACCGAAACCAAAATAAAATGGGTTGTCTCCCAAAAGCTCTTTCTTTATAGCCATTAAGATGGGCATGATAATTTCAATGATGTTCTCATAGGAGATGTGAATTTGAAGTGAAAGAGAGCATCAAGAAGCAAATATCCAACACATTTAAGTCTAACCCACTTCCTATGCAAGGGAGTTTTGCAAGAAAACAAATTATTGAAACAAAAGGCTACTAGCATAGGAAGACAAAACAAGTGCAACTTCACAGTTTTCAAGATAAAGCGGGAAACTTAATATTATTGAGATGCATAAAACCATGTTTCCCTTTATCATAATAACTTTCAGTAGCAGTTTGAATAAAGTTAACAATGTAACTATCACAAGAAACATTCTTATCATCAGAATGAGCATACTTAAAATCATCAAAAAGAGGTTTAAGGTCAAAAACTGGATCAAAAGAAGCAAGTTGTTCAACCCTAAAATCCTCATTAGGCAATTCATTTTCATAAGGAGCTTTAGCAAATTTGGAAAAGTTAAACTCATAAGACTCTCCATCAAACTTAGTTAAAATTTTCTCCTTCTTACAATCTATAATAGCTCCACAAGTGTTCAAGAAAGGTCTACCAAAATGATAGGACAAGTTTTACTAGCTGTTGAACCAAGCACTAGAAAATCAGCAGGATATTTAATCTTACCACAAAGAACTTCCACATCTCTTACAATACCAATTGGACAAATGGTTTCTTTATTAGCAAGGTGAATAATCACATCAATGTCCTCAAGTTCACAAGGGCCAATTTCATGCATAACTTCTCTGTAAAGCTCATAAGGAATAACACTTGAACTAGTACCAATATCACATAAACCATAATAGCAATGATCACCAATCCTAACAGAAAGCACAGAGACACTAGCTCTCCTAGTTTTACTAGGATGTGAGACAATATTAGAAGCATCTTCGCAAAATATAATGTGCCCATCTTCTACATTTTTAGTGACAAGGTCTTTTACAATGGCTACTACAGGTTCAATATTTATTTGTTCATCAGGTTATACAACTTTCTTTGTACTTTTGCTAACCACATTAGCTATAATAGAATGTTCCTTTACCTTAGCAGGGAAAGGTATTATATCAATATAGGGTTCAGGCAAAATATGATCGACAATATAAACTTCAGTGTTCCTAGGAGGAGCATGATCAACAATATCTTTATAAGGTGCATGGTACTTGTTCCACTCCTTTTGGGGAATTTCAATATAAGAGGCAAAAGCCTTAAAACAATTGGCAATAATTTGAGAATCAAGACCATACTCAGTACTAATATCATGAAAGTCATCAGTTCCCATAAAAGATTTAATGCATTCATAATCATAATTTATACCTAACTTTCTTCCTTTTTCATTCTCCCATGCTTCAGTATTTTCTTGAATACGGTCTAGAAGATCCCATTTAACTTCTTCCTTCATACGTGTGAATGATCCAGCACAAGAAGCATCTAATAAATCTTTATCATGAAGAGAAAGCCTTGCATAAAAGTTATTGATAATAATATTATTAGGGAGCTCATGAATAGGACATTTAAGCATTAGTAACTTTAATCTCCCCCAAGCTTGGTCTGTACTCTCTCCAACACGAGGACAAAAGTTATATATTTGATTCCTAACCTTATGAATCTCACTAGGAGGATAGAATTTAGAATAAAAGAGAGGTATAATTTCCCCCCATTCCATAGATTGTCCATTCTTCAGCAGCTTATATCATTCTTCAGCTCTTCCTTTCGATGATATAGAGAGTAACTTTTTCTTAACTTGTTCCGTTGTGATACCTACACACTTAAACAACCCACATAATTCATGGATAAAAAGTAAGTGATCACACTACTAGGAAACTAGCTATAGATAGACAGACCTTCTGTGGCGCATGGTTCTGACCATGCGCCACAAAAGTTGTCCAGTGGCGCATTGCAGACAATATGCCACAGAAATCTTCACACTTCTATGGCGCATATAGGAAAAATGTTGGACATATGCGTCACAGAAGTTTTAACTTCTATGGCGCATATGGACATATGCGCCATAGAAAGCTCGGGTAGACCCTACCACCGAATCTCGTTGACTATACTCTAACCAACATTCTGTGGCGCATATGACCATATGCGCCACATAAGTGTTCATCTTCTATGGCGCATATAGAGGTATGCGCCAAAGAATTGGAGTACGAAAAACAGATTCCCCCCCCCCCCGTGGATCGCCTTTTTAGCCTTGGGAAAAATAATAGAAAATGAAAACACTTCAAAAAATAAAATCCTTCCACATAGTGGTAGGTAATGTGGTCTAGTTTGTAGGAAAATTACCAAACATGCATTTCGACTT
Source organism: Avena sativa (assembly GCA_916181665.1). Taxonomy (NCBI): domain Eukaryota; kingdom Viridiplantae; phylum Streptophyta; class Magnoliopsida; order Poales; family Poaceae; genus Avena; species Avena sativa. Next base: position 310,676,943 of record OV702279.1, on the reverse strand, counting down.
TTTATGCAAAAAAAGGTCATGGCACGGTAAAACGGTCGTAACTTTTGCATATGATGTCGGAAAAATACGTATAATATACCAAAATGACGAGAACGAGATTTCGCATCTGCTCGCAACCATCTCCGGTCGTTTAGCGATTATTTAGATTTTTAAAATTCTAAAAGAGTACAATGTTATGGCCAAAAGATCGTTTTTCCTGCAAAAAAATAAAAAAGGAGGACAAACTTCTGTGGCGTATTTCTTCCATATGCGCTACAGAAGTCTTGGGCGGGATTCGAAATTTGAATCCTGCCATCCCTTCTCCCTCTCTTATACTCCTCCACTCCTCCACCCTTCTCCTCCTCCACCATTCTTCTCCTCCACTTCTTCTCTCATTCTCCTCACATTCTTCCTCATCTTCTCCTTCTCCTCCTCCTCCCTCCTCCTCCACCCCGGTGAGCTCCTCATCCTCCACCTCCTCCTCCTCCGGCGGCCTCCTCCTCCTCTGGCGGCCTCCTCCTCCCCTCCACCGGCGGCCTCCTCCTCTCCTCCACTGGAGACCTCCGACGACGACGACGAGCCCCTCCTACACCAGCGACCTCCTCCTCTCCTCCATCAGTGACCCCCACCTCTGGCTAGATCTGGCCGTTTTTTTTTTGAAATTTGAAAAAAAAAAAATCTGCGGCGCATATTGGCAATATGCGCCAAAGAAGTTTGAGATCTGGTTCGGGACTTCTGTGGCGCATATTGCCAATATGCGCCACAGAAGTTTTTGAGTAGCGAGATAACAGTGGTGTATCCCATATGCGCCATAAATCCCAAAATGATGCGCCACGGATAGGCCTTTCCTAGTAGTGTCACCGGGATGGACAGTTCCATCTCCAAAATAATAATTATCCATAACACGATCAACAATTCTTGTAGGTATCTTAAAAGGATCTATCTCAACAGGTGGTGGTTTATCTACTACCCTAGCAGTGGTAGTAGCTTTCCCAAATAGGAAACCACGTGGGTTATCCATATTGGAAACAAAGTAACAAACAGAAATAAAAGCAATACTCATAGTAGAAGTTTCCTTTACTAGTTCCACTCTTCAATAGCGCTTCACTCTTCGGCAACAGTGCCAGAAAATAGTCTTGATGGCCCACAAGTATAGGGCGTGTATTGTAGTACTTTTGATAAATAGGAGTGTCGATCCCAACCAGGAGAAGAAGGTGTTGACTAGTGGTTTGGAGCAGGAATTCTCTGTAAATACTTAGCAAATGGATTTTTAGGTTTTTTGATAATGCAAGGAAATAAAGTGCAAGTAAATAAAGACAACAAATAATTGCAGCAAGTGGCCCAATCCTTTCTTAGCAAAGTACAAGCTGGTTGGATTACTTATGAGGACCAAACGTTCTTGAGGACACATGGGAATACTGTCAAGTGCTTTCGCTTCATATAGTTCATTAATCTTCTTTGGTTTGATAAGTGTTGTGTGGGTGAACCTGTGCTAATGAACCAACCTTACTTGGACTAATACATACTTGTGATTAAACCCCTCGCAAGCATCCGCAACTACAAGAAAGTAATTAAGATAAAAACCTAACCACGGCATTAAACTCTGAGATCCTACACTCCCTTGTGCAAAGGTTTCCTAATGGGGGTTCAGGTTTCTGTCACTCTGACAACCCCAAAATTAGTAGCCAAATACACAATGCATTCCCATTGGCCCATAAATAGTGAAGTATCATGTAGTCGACGTTCACATGACACCACTAGAAGAATAGCACCACAACTTAAATATAAAACCATAGAATATTACTTCAACACAATTCCACTACTAACAACATGACTTCTCCCATGTCCTCAAGAACTAAACGAACTACTCATGAGACATCATATGGATCAAGATCAGAGATGATATGATGATGAATAACAATCTGAACATAGACAATAATTCAATGGTTCCGCTCACAAGCATCCACTACAAAAGTAATCAACACCGGGAAAGTTTCGCCTAAGAACTATGCAAGATTCAACCCAATTGTTACAGCGGGATGGAGTGGTGATGATGGTGCTGGTGGAGATGGTGGTGAGGATGATGATGATGATCCTGATGAAGTCTAGCTTGATGACGGTGTTCATGGCGATGATCTCCCCTCTCCGGGAAGGAATTTCCTTGGCAGAAATCTGCCTGCCGGAGAGCTCTTTCTCTCTCTGTAGTTTTCGCCCCTCAGAGGCGGCGAAATCTTTCTGTGGTCGCTCCCCCTCGTATTATGGTTTCGAGGAGAAGATATAGGCGAAAGGGTGAAGCAGGAGGTAGGCCAGGGTGGCCACACCCCCTGGTGGCGCGACCCAGGGTGGGCCTGCGCCTGGGGGGTGTGGGCCCCCTATGGCCCATCTCTGCTTCCCCTTCTGGCTTCCTTCGTCTTCTGGAAAAATATGATTTTCTGTGTATATTCTGGAATTTTCTGATCTTCACGAATATTGCATCTGGACACCGCTTTTTTCCATCAGAATCCTGACTCTGACAGTTCATCCTCCAAAAGTCATCCAACATGCAAAAATAGATGAAATAACATAAATATCACCTCTTAATATGAACTATATCAATGAATAGCAGTAAATTATAATATAAAATAGTGATGCAAAATGGACGTATCAGGAAGACTTCTATTACTATCATCAAGTGTAAGTAAAATTATAATAAAGCCATTCATATATCCAATAAGACAAACTCAAACTCAATAATGCTCCATATATTATAATAAACTCAAAATCTCATAAAAGGGATCGATTATTCCTGAAGGGAATTCTAATGATGCAAAATTTATTTATGATCTTGAACTAATGCAAAACTTGAATAGTAATAAAAACTTATAAGATAGATTACAAGGTCTTAAAGATCTCCCCAAGCTTGGAATCAAGCCAGGCGGGATCAAATAATCCCTCGCGATTATTTGATACCGTGATTTATTCGCATATCACTGTGGAGCCATGGCGTATAGCACCGCGGTGCTTAGCTTCTTGTTGGTGTCCTCTAGAGCAGTGATTCGGCTGTAGCACCCACGCAAATCAGATTGCAATGTATCCACCCTATCTGCAAGTTTAGTCACCAATGGGAGAATATCATCCTTCTTTTCTATCTCCTTGAGGCAGTGACGGACTTCAACTCGATGGAGTAGCTCCTGCTTCTGGTATATCTCTAGTGCCCGCATGCGATCCTTTGTCCTAGGGACAACTTCTTCTTCCTCATCCATTATTGATGGATCGGGGAAGTAGCAACTATTCCTCCACTCTTCTTAAGGCTTCACCCTCATACGAGCGCCAATGGTAGGCCACACAATGTGGACTTGGGGGAGGATTCCCCTCCCCTTGCCACCTCCCCACCTATATAAGGAGGGGTAGGGCGCCCCCTACCCCTCATCTCAAACCCTAGATTGGTTGTTGCCTCTAAAAAGTTGACAACAGATTTAGAGCCTCTAAAAGTAGTCGCCGTCTAGCACCTCTACTAGCCGCCGGCCACCTCTAAACCCTAGATCTCCGAAGCCCTCTTCTACTCCACCATACCCGCTTTGGCTTAGGAGAAGCCCTGTGGGATTTCCCCTCTACTTCCGACACCACGCCGTCGTGCTGCCGGAATTGCGAGGAGAGATCTACAACCTCTATTGCCTGCTAAAACAAGGGAGAGGAAGGTGTTCATCGAGTACCGAATGTGTGACCGACTACGGGAGCGCTGTCGAAACACGGCACCGGAAGGATCGTCTACGTGATATTGAGATCGGCAAGTGAACGAATACATCACCCACAAGAATTCGATCTCGTTAACCGCTTTGGAATCTTCAAGGGCTAGTACTCTATTGACTCATTGCTACAATCTAGTAGATAGATCTTGGCTTATGTGTGTTCATGCGGTAGAATTTTTTTGTTTTCCATGCTACGAACCCCTACACTTCAGTCCACCATACCTATGTAGGCGAGAGATGTCGTTCGAAGCCTCGCCGTGTACTGGCCTTAATACTGGCTGCTCTCTTTTTCCTTTCCCTTTGTCGGCACCCCTTTTGTTGATCAGGTTTGAGATCGACATCGTTAGCAGGGTTACCCTTCCGCTTGGCCTAGGCAGGGTTATGGACGCCATTGGTTATTCTTCAAGGCTTTTAGCCCCATTTTCATCTTGTCTGTAGTTGGATGTTGTATCGTTTTTAAGGTGATTTGGATTTTTGTACTGTATATCTGTATTCTTGACTCATGGAGTCGTTGTTGTATATATATGTTCTGTGGGTTCCATCGTGGACTATTGTGTAATAATATTACTTTGTTTTCCACCCACACGCAAGTGCCTGGTTGTCACCTTTGAATCGTTTCTACGCGAGTTTGCCGGGAATCGCTAAAACTTGCATAGGACCAATCCAGGTTGTTACAGGGTTCAACGAGGAGTGCGACCCATGACATGGACATGTCGAGTGGTGGGCAGGTGGTTGCAAGGAGAGAAGGAATGGGGCATGCGCGTGCGTTTACGGTGTGGGGCCAGGCAGTGATAAGGGTGAACGGGGTCAGATGCACGGGGCTGGTTCGCTGCGGGTGCACCGCGTGGGGCTGGGGTGGGTGAGTGGTTGCGTGCGTGCGCGACTGCTTGAGAGACTGGCGGCGACACAGGGGGAGTGGTGGGATTGGGTAGGTGAGGATTCTAGGGTTTAGGGAATAGGGTTTGGAGGTGGCCGACTGGGCTTTTGGGCCTGGCTGGCTACCTCCCAAAATAATATATTTTTTTATTTATTATTTAAAATACCTTTGTAATTAGTTTTAAGACAAATAAAACATCCGTGTAGACCTGGTTTTTGCTTTGAATAAAAGAGAGGGGATTACTGTAGAAAACAAACTATGACTTTTAGCAAAAAAAGTTTTAGGCAAGTTAATACACATGAAAACATGATGATACTCAAATGCAATGTGGCATGATGATATGAGCATGCGATCATGATGATGCACAAACACAAGCGGTTTTCTAGTAGTGGTTTTATCCGGGGTGCTACAAAGAGCAAGTTGATGATGCTCGACGTGGCACTTCGTTGGTAACCCCAAGCGTAGGGTGTGAAGAGCAAGCAGCAAGTTTTCCCTCAGTTGAGACCGAGGTTATCGAACCAGAAGGAGGAAGGAAACGTCACACAGGTGTTGCAAGCAACACGGAGACCTGCACAACACAAACTCAAGACTTTGCCCCAACGAATCAGTGAGGTTGTCAAGCTCACCGGTTTGATGTAACAAAGGATTAAACGTATGGTGTGGAAGGTAATGGTTTGCAACAAGTAAACAAGTAACAATGGAAGATGTATCAATGGTAAAGATTGGACCGGGGTCCATAATTCACTAGAGGTGCTCTCCTTAGATAAACAACATGGCATGAAGGGTAAACAAATTACAGCAGGGCAATTGACAGGAACTGAGCAAGGCATAACAATGCAATTACTAGCCAGAAAGATCCTATGAGATTCGATTGTGCAATACAACAAGATACATAGACCGCCATCCAACTGCATCTATGACTAGAAGTCCACCTTTAGGTTATCATCCGAACCCCCTCCAGTATTAAGTTGCAAGCAACAGACAACTTCTTTAGGAAAAGTGTGTAAGGTAAACAGTCCACATGTTCCATGAACAAGAGACCGTTGTTTTCTCCCTAGTGGCAACAACACATCTACAACCGAAGAGATTTCTGTCACTTCCCTTGGAAACTAGAGGCATGAACCCACTATCGAGCATAAATACCCCCTCTTGGAGTCACTAGCAACTACTTGGCCAAGATAACCACTAGCAACGGAGAGCATGCAAGATCACGAACAACACAAACATAATAAAATCATAAAGATAAAACCATTAATAAAACCAACATAATGATCAAAATATCCATCGGATCCCCGCAAACACAACATGCATGATTACAAATAGATTAGATCTTTATCATGAACGGACCTCACAAGATCTATACATGAAAGCACAAAGGAGGAGATACAACCATCTAGCTACTACATGGACCCATAGTCCAAGGTGGAACTACTCATGAATCATACCGGAGAGAAGGCCTTCGGGATGATCTCCCCTCTGGCAGGGTGCCAGGAAGAGCTTCAGATCCCCCCCGATCTAGGGACGATGGTGGCGGCATCTACAGACGGTTTCGTGGAATTCTGATCGGGGCCTCAGGGTTTCTACATTGGGGGCTTCTTATAGGCGAAGGGGCGAGACCGGGAGGCGGCCAGGGCCACCAAACCCTATCCAGTCACGGGCCCACCTGCCCCCTAGCCAGGCGCGGGCCCACCTGCCCCCGCGCCTTGGGTGGGTCTGGCCTCCCTGGCCGGACCCTCCGGCTCTCCTCTGGACTTCTTGTTCCCCACGGAAAGTAATTGACATTGGCGTTTGTCCCGTCCAATTTCGAGAATATTTCTTTACTAACTTTAAACAGGCATCTGGCACTGTTACAACTTGTTAATAGGTTAGTACCAGAAAACATTTAAAAAGCGCCTCAAAGTGTAGACAAGCAAAGCAAAGTAGATACAAAACAAGCATGGAGCATCAAAAATTATAGATACGTTTCCAACATATCAGCATCCCCAAGCTTAACTCCTTCTCGTCCTCGAGTAGGTAAGTGATAAACAGAATAATTTTTGAGGTGACATGTACCCTCACAATAAAGATCCAACCATTTGGAAACATGGAAACCTGGGATCAAAGAACTCTAAACATGTGCATGAAAGATGGAGTTCTAACAATAGGACATAGTAACTATGCATGCAACATGGCAAGCTACAAACAAAGATCATGAATAATATGCATTGAAAAACGTTTGTTTGTTTCACATGCAGAAAACATAGCATAGTGGCAATCAGCTTGTCCCTCATAGAGTAGCAATATAATGCATAGGACACCTGCAAAATTCACAAGGGTGACTAGAAACAAATAGCACAAGAGCAAGTAATAACACAATATGCATCAATTAATAAGCTTTGGAACACTGCACACAGAATGACAACTATGCTCTCTTAATGGTGCCTAAAGGTAGAAGGTGGAGACTCAATAATGGTGGAAGAAAGGCCTTTTTGTAAAGGAAGCAGGGATAACAAGTTTCAAAAATAGCTTCCAAAAATTATGGTACTAGTTAGCTTTCAACCCTCATTGCCCCTATCATAAGCATCTTGAAGTCGTTAAGGTTAAAGTGGCAAAGCTGGAGTATATACTTGACGAAGTATAAGTTGGAAATCTCATGCCCCTTGAAGGGCCACACCTCATGCATACTCAACTTTGGGTACAAGTAAGTTCTTGTCACTGTAAGTATTTTCATATCATTGATAACCGCCAACGGGGTACCCCTTGCACATGGTACGGGAGCTTTCCCATAACCAAAATGACAAGGCAAGCAGACAATGAGCATCTCAGCAATTCTTCTTATGTACCATGGGAATATGGTGCTTTTTTTATCTCTTTCCTCTTTTATCAATGTGTCTATTTTTTTATAAGAAGAATGCTTCATAGATGTCACTATGGTGATGCTGCAAGTTTCCACCATGATTAGGCATGGCTTAGGCTAGCGGCCCAGGCGTTTCTCTAACACATGATACAAACTCCATGGACTTACAAGTTCCCTCTTTATTTCACACCGGTGACATCCATAGACAAAAGAACATGATATCAACTGAGTACAACAAGGTACAAGTGCAATGTTGAAAAAGTTCCCCGTGACAGCACGGTTCTGCTAATTCCCACTTATAAGTGCAAGCATATACAACAAAGTTGTCACAATGGTTCAAGTTTATTAGGGGCAAAGAATAAAGTGTGCCATCAAGTTCGTGAGGGATTTAATCACTAAGTTTTCTCATAACAAAATAGTTTTTAATTGGAAGATAGATGAAAACAAGAATATACTTGGAATGGTGTAGCACACCATGCATAGGAATTTACACTTTGGAATAACTTAGTTTCTTGGGAGTTGGAGGCATGAGTAGAACTTACTCATACAAGTGGAGGCTAGCAAAAGACTGGGAGCAACCAGCTAAGAGAGCAATAATGGCCATAATTATGCAATGCAACAAAGCAAACTAATCAAAGCAAAGAGTGGTACTACAAGTCAAGGACTAAATGATCATAGAGGATAATGGTGAATTGTCATAGTCATAACATGGTGTGATCATGTGCCAAGTCAACGCAAGCAAAACATCAAAGGAGAATACCACAATACTATGCTTTTGCATGCTAAAACAACGCATAATTTCTTCAAGGCACACTAAGCAATCCCAATTGTTTGGAACAAGACATGCTACAGCAATAATCACTAAGAATAATGCTAAAACAACACCTATCATGTCATGCTAAAGTCTAAGTCACAGTCAATGCAAGCTCCTCTTGCACTTCAAGCAAGAACTTACTACTCCTTTCCAAACACCAAGCAACCTTATTTGCAAAACAACACAGCGAGAACGGGGGGTACAAACTACTAAAGCAAACTAAACAAACTAAGCAAAGCAAACGAAAACTAAGACGCTCCAAGAACAACACAACTATGCATGAAACAATAAAAACGAGGTGTCTAGACAGACCTGAGCTTTTTATTGATGAAGAAGGGGATGCCTTGGGCATCCCCAAGCTTTGACGCTTGTATCTCTTGGATATTTCTTGGGTTGACACCATGGTGGCATCCCCAAGCTTGAGCTTTTGTCCATTCTTCATCTCATTGCATCATTCTTTCTCTACACCTAAAATTTTTCCCTCATACAAAACTTCACACAATCTTTATTAGCAACATTAGTGTATTCAAAAGATATTAGACCACTGGCAAAGCTTTGGAACAACAAGGCTTTTCACTAAAAACACAAGCTACTGTAGTAACTCCTTCAAAGAAACTCAATTTACCTGAAGAGAGCTCAAAAAGGAATCAATAAGAAGCAAATGCAAATAATGGTAGAAATCCGTCAAAACAGACCAGCAGATAGAAACGATTTTTTTAGAACATCTTCTGTTGCTCAAATCAAAAAGTGTTGTACTAACGAAAGTTAGCTAACATACTGGGGGATTTATTCGTAAATTTTGAGCTCAATCTGAGTTACAGAGCCTCCTCACCAATTTTTTTGTGCAGGACAGATATCTGTTTCGGGACAGCTACTCCCCAAATCTTAGTTCCCTCTCATTAGAGGAAATTCTTGGCACAAAAAGCAAATAAAAAAGGATAATGAGAGGTCATTACTGAATTAATAACTTCCAAGACTCAAGGAAACTCTTGGGTTATCTCCCAAAAAGTATTTTTCTTTAACGCCTTTAAGTTAGGCACAAGAACAAGAAGAATCAAGTATTTTCAAATGAAGAAGCATTAACATCCATACTTGCAAAATCTTCAACTATGAAAGGTATCTCATCCAAATGGGTTTTGGAGTATCCCTTCTCATCTCTCTTTGGTCTACTACTTTCATCAAAAAGATTTCTAGGGGCAATCCAATCAAAATTATTCTCAAAGGCTTCATGCATTCCAACAAGCTTAAAGGGTATGGGTATCTTAAATTCTTATCTAGGCTTAGTTTTATCAAACATACCCACAACATCTACATCGGATCCTAGCATATTGAAATGCTCAAAGACCTTTTTGGCTTCCCTAACAACATCATGGAATTCATTAAATAAAGGTTCAAGGATGAATTCCCTCTATTCAGCATTCTTTTCTTCTTTTAGTTATAGAAAAAAGAATTGCATGAAGGGGTTAAGGCTAACAAACCTAGCCTCCAGCATATGAACTAAAGAAGCTGCAGCAATCTCATAATTATGAGCAAGTTCAGCTATAGATTTTTCCTCAATATCCTCATGCTTGCTAACATGATTAAAGAATTCTTTAATATTATCTTTCCCAATTATGGAGCCACTACCTATTGCAAGGTATTTCAGGGCGAACTTGGGGAACAACATGGTGAGCTAGAGCAAGGACTATTTTTTTTGTGTTTTTGAATAAGGCAAGCAAACCAAACTAGACGAATTTTTTTTGGGGTTTTTTGAAAAGAGGCAAACAAAACCAAGTAAAAGAAACAAAGAAAACTAAAAACAAAGTAAAGAGAAAGGAAGTGAAGGACTCCCCTAGTGAAGTCGTCCTTAGCCTCCCTGGCAACGGCGCCAGAAAACTTGATGACTGGTGCTGACGTGGAGCACTTCGTTGGAAACCCCAAGAGCAAGGTGTGAAGCAGCAAGCATCAAGTCTTCCCTCAGTTGAGACCGAGGTTATCAAACCAGAAGGAGGAAGGAAACTTCACACATGTGTTGCGAGCAACGCGGAGATCTGCACAACACAAACTCAAGACTTTGCCCCATCGAATCAGTGAGGTTGTCAAGCTCACCGGTTTGCTGTAACAAAGGATTAAACATATGGTGTGCAAGGTAATGGTTTGCAGCAAGTAAACAGGTAACGGTGGAAGATGTATCAATGGTAAAGATTGGACCGGGGTCCATAGTGTTGGGGATATGCTATATGGGTATCCTCATAGCATGTCACTTATTCGGATAACCCGGGTGGCCCATAGTTTGTAGCATGGCCTATGGCCTGCTGGGCGGCCCAGTTAGATGGATCCAGAAGGGAGGCACATGCCAGATAAAGGAAGGCTACGATGGAGTCACCAGCGTACCCGGAGCCTTGGAGTGCAAGATACACAAGACTAGTAATAGACGGTGTAGGACTCTATGACCTGTCCGGCTAGGACTTTTCCCTGTAACCCTAGGACCTGGCGACTATATAAGTCGGGCCTATGGGAGCCTTTAGGGCACAACCTAGTATCGATTCATACAACCTCGCACAGCGAACCTATCTCTGTAACTCGGCGTATTGCCCTTATAGTGATTTATAGCAGGAGTAGGATTCCGCCACCATTGTGGGATCTGAACCTGGGTAAGCTGTGTTACCTCGTACCCGTCAACCGTCCGCCTTACCCCACGTCTCTAAACACGCACTATGAGTACCCCCTCCATGGCGTACTCGTCGGCAATACCACGACAGTTGGCGCCCACCGTGGGGCAAGAGGCGCTTCAGGCTCTTCAGCGGGCGAGGACCAAGATCTTCGCGGGAATCGGCGAAACCGTAGCCATCGGCCGTGTTCGCTTCTCCGGCAACGTTCCGATCGTCCCTCCTGACGAGTTATGGATCCCGGCGAAGACGAACCCTACGCAGTGTTCAATCGTTCCTATCGGAGACATCCACCTCTTCATCGGTGAAACCGACTCGGGCACTAGTTCCCTGGGAGTCGGAGGAGCATCAAGGCCCGCACGGACCGCCTACGGGCAGGATACGTTCGCGGAAGGGTCGATGTCGGATATCTCCTCAGAGTTTGCCGGCAAAGATCGGAAAAATACAAGGCCCACCCAAACCGCCTAGGTGGAATATCACTGCATATCCACCGGCTTCGCCCGTGCGTCTGGACAACAGAGATCCAAGTTCGTCGGCGTGGTTACCATCTTCGATCTGGCGCACTGCGTTCAGAGAGAAGACGAAAACCCCCGCGATTACCTGGCCAGGTGGCTCCGTATACGAGACGATCTGGCCCACTACCCCGATGATGACGCTTTGTATCACTTCGTGGAAGGACTGGAACGTGGCACGCTTATCCGACATTCTTTAAGATGCCAGCAGGCAACAGGGCGTCTTACCCTCGAAGAGATGGTGAGCACCGTCAACAACTACGCAGAAGCTGACGCAGCAGCCCAGATGGCGCTTGCGCTCAGGGACGGAGAACCTTCGATTCAGCAACCGCCACCACCGCCTCCCGCCGCCATCGTCTCCGCAGCACCACCACCTCCAGTCATCGTCGAGGCCGTTGCACCTCCACCGCCCGTCATCAAGGAAGTCCTGGCACCCTCTGACTCTGTCATTGATGTGCTTTATGCTGATTTCAGTGCAGATTCAGAGGAGATAGATTTCAGTCCAGAAGAGCTAGACTCCGCTATGCAGGAGATGGAGGAGGAGTACTCGCGCGACGAGCAAGCCAACAATGCCGCCACGTCTCGAGGGGTGTTTGTCACCATTGGGACAGCGATGGGTGAAGATCAACCCGGACGAGCTCCGCCTACAGCGCTGGAAAAGGGGAAGGGGCCACTCATTGCTGCTGACGATGATCGCGCAAAAGTCATGCCTCCTCTGCCTAATCTAGTGCAGCAGTCGCAGGAACTCGGCACCAGCCCGAGCAACAAAAACACCGCAAACTTACCGCCTCCATCATCTACGTCTGCAGCAGCCCAAGTTACTCCAGCTGATAGAGTGATGTACGGCAATCTCCTCGTCGAGCCACTGACCGTTGCTCATATCCGGAACGTGACCCAGCTTGACGAGAAGCGCCAGCAGCTGCTGGAGGAAGCACAAGCCATCACGGAGCAAGGCGCTAAGCTAGATCGAGATTTGGTCAACGCGCAGAAGTCCATAGAGAAAGCTAGAGCAATGGAGGCCGAGTACAAGACTTTATTGCAGCAGCAGAAGGCTAAAAAAGCTCCGGCTCGCGTCATCAACGATCCTGGTGTGCGGCGTAACCTAGGATGGGCCCCCTCGAAGCCGGCACAAGCCAAGCCATACATTGACAGTGAAGGCAAGCAGGTGATGCCCACCCCACTCCTTAACCTCGCCGTCGCCAATACCCTTCTGGAGCAGGATAGATCGCCTGAGGCAGTGGAACAGGTCTATGACCTAGTGGCCAAGGCGGTGAAGCGGCAGGAAAAGGCCACCTCTCAGAGTCTTGAGTCTGACCCAGCGCTCTGCCAATCTAGCCAGTACAAGCCGCCAAGGGACAGATCTCCTCTTGATGTCGGGTCCGAGACGGGTTCATCAGAACGAAGACGGAGGGATGCGCGCAACAGGAAGGATTCTATCCCCATATCCTCCGACCATGGAGAAAAGGCCCGACCTCATCGCCCATCGCCACCACCCCGATCCCCCCGACATCGCGAAGATTACAAGGCTCGCCATCGTACGGATATGCCCCCACCAAAATAGTGTGGCATCGTCATCCGCGACAACGCGGAGCAGACCCGTCATGACGGAGAGCGCAACCAAGGACACAATAGCATGTCACGCCATGACCCCCCGCGTCCGACAAGCAACCGTGACAGGCGTGAGGCGTCGCGGGAGGGTAACATCAAGAAGACTAACCCACCGCCACCTCCGCCTCCGTCACCACCAAGCAGTCACCATGGCAGAGGAGGCCCGCATCGTTCACGCAACCCATCCCCTGTTGACAAGAAGAAGAAGAACCCGGAGTCGTACGACGCACGTTTGCGGATCGATAAGATCCACGAGGCCCGGGAAGGACCATACCTGGGACCACGTTGCTTTGGACCTGCAATACGGTCCGCAACTTACCCCAAAGGTTTTCGGATTGACAAGACCATCAAGCCCTATGACGGCACCGCCAAGCCAGCCACATGGTTGCAGGACTACAGCAACACGATAGAGATTGCCGGAGGCAACCCCAACATCGTCGTCAAGTACCTCCCATTAATGTTGGCGGGCACGGCCCGTCAATGGATCGACGACTTGCCGGAGAAATCCATCTACAACTGGCTGGACATGCAAGAAGCGTTCACCAAGAACTTTGAGGGTACATACAAGCGTCCCTGCACTATGGGCAATCTACAGCGGTGCATGCAAGAGAAAGACGAGACATCCCGCGCCTACCTCTCCCGCTGGCTGGATATGAAGAATTCCTGCGCAGGAGTGCATGCTCAGACCGCCATGGCTGCCTTCATCGACGGGTTGGAAAGAGGCACGTTGCTCCGACATAAGCTAAAGCGCTTGCAAGACAATCACCAGCTTGACTTGAACCAGATGATTCAGTTGGCTAGTGAGTTCGCAGCTACCTACGACGATGCTCGCGGCTCCTTGCCGGCAACAGCCGTTCCAACTCAAGCTCGGAGGAACAGCAGTACAAAGCGGAAAACCGCTCCAGAAGAAAAGCAATCTACCGACATGGTTGCTATGACTTTTGCAGGACGAGGTGATGGCGGACAACGTGGCCGAGGAAGGGGAGCTAGCCGTGGGCAGCAACGAGGCAGCAAAACAGCCTCGGCGCCGCTCCGCGTTCCCCAAACCTATGAGGAGTATCGCGATATGTCGTGCCTTATACACCTCGACGCCAACAGCAAGGCCACCCATACCAATCGACACTGCAAGTTCGTCAACGACCTCAAGGAAGACCCGAAGTCCGGCTACAAGCAAAGTCGAAAGAACAGACCGCGAGGCAAGGGCAAGGGGAAGAAGAAGGAGGAAGAGTCCAAGGATTTGAGTGACATGGATGAAGACGTTGACCCAAAGAACGCCGCCAAGAACGACGACAAGGGCAAGAACCCCTTCGCAAAGAAGGCTCCAGTCTACCACACTTTCCTTGGCACCCCCACCGTCCGACAACAGAAGACCTCTCTGAGGATCCTGATGGCTACTCTCCCCCAGTTCCCCAGTACCTGCGCTGGTCGGAAGTTCCAATCACTTGGGACAGGATGAACCACCCAGACCTTATACCTACGGAGAACCAGTACGCCATGGTCATCAACCCCTTGATTGACGGCGTGGAGTTCACCAAGTGTATGGTGGATAGTGGAAGCAGCATCAACATCATGTACCTAGATACACTGCAGAAGATGAACTTGACGGAGGCAAACCTAAGGCGGACCAACACCATCTTCCATGGCATAGTTCCTGGTCGGGAGGCCCGATCCCTTGGGTGCATTACACTTCAGGTTGCCTTTGGCGATGTTAATAATTACCGCCAAGAGCGCATGACCTTCGAGGTGGTCCCCTTCAAGAGAGTGTACCACATCATATTCGGCCGCGACATATTCCACACGTTCATGGCCAAGCCATGCTTCGTCTACAACAAACTCAAGATACCCAAACTAAACGGTGTCATCACCGTATCCGGAAGCTTTACCAAGGCAAGGGACTGCAAGATCAATGAATCAGCCGTTGCAGAAGCTGTCCTCTACAGCAAAGAATTCAAAGAGATCCAGAGCAAGGTCAATGACTCAGAGATGCCCGCATCGAAGAAGCAGATCTCCTTAGATAAACAACATGGCATGAAGGGTAAACAAATTACAGCGAGGCAATTGACATGAACTGAGCAAGGCATAACAATTCAATTACTAGCAAAAAAGATCCTATGAAGTTGATTGGGCAATACAACAATATACATAGACCGTCATCCAACTGCATCTATGACTAGAAGTCCACCTTCAGGTTATCATCCGAACCCCCTCCAGTATTAAGTTGCAAGCAACAGACAACTGCTTTAAGCAAAGTGTGTAAGGTAAATAGTCCACATGTTCCATGAACAAGAGACCGTTGTTTTCTCCCTAGTAGCAACAACACATCTACAATCGAAGAGATTTCTGTCACTTCCCTTGGAAACTAGAGGCATGAACCCACTATCGAGCATAAATACCCCCTCTTGGAGTCACTAGCAACTACTTGGCCAAGATAACCACTAGCAATGGAGAGCATGCAAGATCACAAACAACATAGACATGATAGAATCATAAAGATAAAACCATTAATCAAACAAACATAATAATCTCAATATCCATCGGATCCCCGCAAACACAACATGCATGATTACAAATAGATTAGATCTTGATCATGAACGGAGCTCACAAGATCTATACATGAAAGCACAAAGGAGGAGATACAACCATCTAGCTACTACATGGACCCATAGTCCAAGGTGGAACTACTCACGAATCATACCGAAGAGAAGGCCTCCGGGGTGATCTCCCCTCCGGCAGGGTACCAGGAAGAACTTTAGATCCCCTAATCTAGGGACGATGGTGGCGGCGGCTATAGACGGTTTCGTGGATTTCTGATCGGGGCCTCAGGATTTCTGCATCGGGGGCTTCTTATAGGCGAAGGGGCGAGACCGTGAGGCGGCCAGGGCCACCAAACCCTAGCCAAGTGTGGGCCCACCTGCCCCCGCGCCTGGGGTGGGTCTGGCCCCCCTGGATGGCCCCTCCGGCTCTCCTCTGGAATTCTTGTTCCCCACGGAAAGTAATTGACTTTGGCGTTTGTCTCGTCCAATTCCGAGAATTTTTTTACTAACTTTTCTGAAACCAAAAACAACAGAAAACAGGCATCTAACACTATTGCAACTTGTTAATAGGTTAGTACCAGAAAACATGTAAAAAGGACCTCAAAGTGTAGACAAGCAAAGCAAAGTAGATACAAAACAAGCATGGAGCATCAAAAATTATAGATATGTTTCCAACGTATCAATGTGTTGTTGCTACTAAGGAGAAAACAACAATCTTTTGTTCATGGAACAATTGTATTGTTTACTTTACACACATTGCTTAATGCAGTTATCTGTTGCTTGCAACTTAATACTGGAGGGGGTTCGAACAATAACCTGAAGGTGGATTACTAGTCATAGATTCAGTTGTATGGCGGTCTATGTATATTGTTGTAACGCCCAATCAAATCTCATAGGAATCATGAATGTCTAGTATTTGCATTGTTATGCCTTGCTCAGTTTCAATTGCACCACTGTAATTTGTTCACCCAACATGTTTTGTTATCTTTCTTAAGGAGAACACCTCTAGTATGGACCCCGGTCCAATCTTTACCATTGATACATCTTCTACTATTACCGATTACTTTCTGCAAGCAACCGTTACCTTCCACACTATACGTTTAATCCTTTGTTTTTAGCAAACCAGTGAGATTGATAACCTCACTGTAAGTTGGGGCAAAGTCTTGAGTTTGTGTTGTGCAGGATTCCAAGATGCTAGCAACACCTTGGAGTTGTTTCCTTCCTCCTACTGGTTCGATAACCTTGGTTTCATAACTGAGGGAAAACTTACTGATGTGCTCATCACACCTTCCTCTTGGGGTATCCGAATGAAGCTCTATAGTGATCTGAGCTCATCAAGACTTTTTCTGGCGTCGTTGACGGGGAATTAAGGACAGATTCACAAGGGGAGTCTTTCACAACCATTCTCTTTACTTTGTTTTTGTTTTGCTTAGTTCCTTTTGCTTTGTTTTGCTTTCTTCTTTTTACCAAAAATTACAAAAACATTAGTTTCGTTTGGTTTGCCTTTTCATATAAAAAACACACAAAAATTAGTTCTTCCTATAGTTGTCACCTTGCTCTAGCTCACTAATACGTCCAAAATGTATCTACTTTCTCGAACACTTTGCTATTGTTTTTCCTCTAAACTTGTGTGATTTGGATACAACTAACAATGACTGACGTTGTTTTCAGCAGAATTACCTTGGTGTCTTGTTTTTGTGCAAAAAATGAACTATCAGGAAAATTCCCGGAAAATATGCCAAAAACTATTTCTCACCAGAAGATCCATGGAGCCAGAAGGGGAGACAGAGAGGAGGCCTGGGGGGCCCAGACCCACCCCAGGCGCGGGACCACTAACCCCGCGCCTGGGGGAGGTTTGGCCACCCCAGGCAGCTCCTCGGCCTCCCTCCACGCCTATAAGTTGCCTTCTGACCTAAAAACAGAGGGGGTTCGATAGTTTTCCAGAAAGAGTTCCGCTCCGCCGCCGTCACCAGAAACCAAGATTCAGATCCAGAAACTCCGTTCTGGCACCCTGGCCGGACGGGGAATTTGGAGAGGATCATCGCTATCATCATCACCAACGCATCTCCATCAACCACCGATGTTTCCCTCATCCATGAGTGAGTAATCCCCCGCTGTAGGCTTGGGGATGGTAGGGATTGGATAATTTCTATCATGTAATCAAATAAGATCTGTTAGGGCATAGTGCCTAGTATCTCTATTAGTGCTATTTTACTTTGTTGCAACTTGTTGTGCTTAATGCTTGTCACTAGGGCCCGAGTGCCATGATCTCAGATCTAAACTTATTATTGAATCATTATGATAGTATTGTTTGTGATCCTATCTGCAATTTGTGTACACATATCACTGTCCGGATCCAAAGGCCCCAAAATGACAATAATTGGGACAACCGGAGGGGATGGCTGTGGTGTGAGGATCACATGTGTTCACGAAGTGTTAATGCTTTGCTCCGATGCTCTATTAAAAGGAGCACCTTAATTGCCAGTAGTTCCCTAGAGGCCCCGCTGCCACGGGCTGGCTGGACAGAAGATGTTGTGCAAGTTCTCATTGCGAGCACGTATGACTATATTTGGAGCACATGCCTAGGATTATTTAGTATGTTACTATTTATCTGTAATGCCCTAGTTCTTTGAAGTTACATGTTTAGACTCTCCCATGCAACGCCCGTCCATCCATCCCTATGCCTACCGCACTCGAATCCTACCGCTACCGTTACTGTTACTATTGCTACTGTTTCACTGTTGATGTTACTGCTGTTGTTGCTTTGCTGTTGCTACTACAAACTGTTACTACTGATAAACTTCTGTGAGCAAGAACTATTTCCAGGTGCAGCTGAACTGACAACTCAGTTGTTAAGGCTTGCAAGTATTCTTTGGCTCCCCTTGTGTCGAATCAATAAATTGGGTAATACTACCCATGAAGACTGTTGTGATCCCCTATACTTGTGGGTCATCAAGACTATTTTCTGGCGCCGTTGCCGGGGAGCATAGCTTTATTTGTAAGTTCACTTGGCTCTATTATTGTTCAATGCTACTCCTTTCATCATGGGGAAGTATCGTGATGGAAAGTTCCCTATTTTACCATCCACTACAAGAAGAGGTACAGTCCTAAACACCTTTGTTGCTCTTGATTCACCGTCTGTTATAAGTAAGCTTGTCACACCACCACCACATACTCATGCTACACACACTGCTACTACTGCTGAATCTAAAACTGCTTTTGATACTCATGATGTTACTTCTACTGTGCTTGATGCGAGTGGTTCATTAGGTCCGTTTCTAGACGCTACTATGGCTAGTCTAGGAAATACCGAAACTCCTAGTGAAGACACTGTTACACCTGTTAGCTCACCTGCTAGTGAGAATTTTAATATTAATGATGGTTACATAGAGCTCACTGATGAATTTGTTGAAGAGTGCCAAAACACACATGGTGCTAGTGCTATTAAGAGTCTCCTTGCTAGATGTACTATTATGCCCAAGAAGTCTTATGATCCTAAGTTTGCCACCTCTCCCATAGATATTAAAGATAAATATTATGATTTCTTTCTTGATTTATCTTATTTAGATATTGTTGAGAAAGAACCTTTTTGTGGTACGGAAAATGAGAGTGTTGTGGCTCATATGAATGATCTTTCTACTATGAGTGCTTTGTTCTCTGATGGTTTTAAAATGCGCAAGTACTTTGTTGCTAAGATCTTCCCTTTTTCACTAAAAGGAGAAGCTAGGGCTTGGTTTAATAGATCACCTCCTGGTTCCATTGATAGCCCTGATTGCTTCTTTCTTCCATAAATATTTTCCTCCCAGTGCTAGACATGCTGCTTTACATAGACTTTTTGATTTTAAACAGGGAGAAGAAGAGAAATTGCCTGAGTCATGGAAAAGATTCTGTTCCTTGATTCATGCATATCCTGGATGTCCATTACCTCAGAATGAGCTTCTTGATATTTATTATAATGGACTAACTGATGATTCTAGGACCTACCTAGATAGCTTTGCTGATTGTGTTTTCAGGAAAAGGACTCCTACAGATGCTGAAGAATTAATGAACAAGATAAGCAAAAATTATGATGATTGGATTTCAACTGAGCTGAATACACCTAAGCCTATTACTCCTGAACCAATTGTCCCTGAACCAGTTCCACCACCAACAACAATGAAGAGGGGAGTTATTGCATTAAATGATGAAGTGATGAAGGAAGCTAAAAAGCGTCTAAAGGAGAAAGGTATTAGAGCTAAAGATGTGAAGAATCTACCTCCTATAGAAGAATTATGTAAGCCAAATACCCACTCATATACTATTGAGGTACACTCTCTCCAATTTAATGAAGGTGATATTCCTTATGGTAAACCTACTGATCAATGCTTAGAGGAACTTGACACATCTATTGTTAAACAAGGTAATTTTAATAAACAAGTTCGGAATCATTTATTGGAAAACTCTAGAGCTATCCATGAGTTGAAAGATATTGTGGAAAGAACTTCTAATGATATTAAAATGCTTTGTAAACACTTTCAAATGGTTCAAACCCAACTTGATCAACTTGCTAAGGTGCAAAAGGATATGCTAGTTAATGCTTCAGGAAATAAACATGCTTATGGAATTAGAACTAGGAGTGGTGCAGCTACTCAAGATCCTTTATATCCTGAAGGACACCCTAAAAGAATAGAGAAGGATTCCAACAAGGTGAGGATAGTAGTAGTCCTCGTAAGAGGAAGAAAAAGAAACATAAGAAGGTTGAGGAACCACCTGAACCTGCTGTAGATCCTAATAGTATATATGTCTCTGATGCTGAAACTGAGAGTGGTAATATTGATGAGTCTCCTGATAAGGAGGAAGGTGAGGAAGAACCTGAGAAGCACACTAAGAACACTAGGTACACAAAGGAAGATTTTATTGCTAATAAACATGGTAAAGAGAGAGAACCTTGGGTACAAAAACCTATGCCTTTTCCAGGTAAGAAACACAAGTCAAAGGAGGAAGAACACTACAACAAGTTTTGTGAGTGGATGAAGCCTTTATTTCTGCAAATTCCTTTGACTGATGCTATTAAGTTGCCTCCTTATTCAAAGTATATGAAGGATATTGTCTCTAATAAAAGGAAGATTCCTAATGAGGAGATTTATACTTTGCTTGCTAATTACTCCTTCAATGGTAAGGTTCCAAAGAAACTTGGTGATCCAGGTATACCAACTATTCCTTGCTCCATTAAGAATAATTATGTTAGAACTTCTTTATGTGATTTGGGAGCTAGAGTTAGTGTTATACCTTTTTCTCTCTACAAGAGATTCTAGCTAGAAAAGTTGATACCAACTGATATATCTTTGCAAATAGCTGATAAGTCAACTACTATTCCCGCTGGTATATGTGAGTATGTTCCTATTCAAGTTGCTCATAATTGCATGGTCTTAACTGATTTTGTTGTGCTTGAAATGCCTGAAGATGATAATATATATATTATTCTTGGGAGACCTTTTCTTAATACTAAGGTGCTGTCATCAATTGCAATCAAGGAAAAGAAACATTCAATATTAATGACAAAGAGCACACTGTCTATTTCCCCAAGAAGGTTGTTAGAAGATATTGCCTGAATTCTATTGAAAATATTGAAGGCATAAAGGTTGGAGAAATATATTGTCCCATTCCACAAGAAAATATTGAAACTATTATGATTGGGACCATTGCTATCAAGCACGAGGTAATATAATCACCTTGTGGAATGCAAAGTTTTGCTTCATATAAGATTGTTTTGGTAACAAGACTTGATCAACCTTGTTCACAAAAGGATTTTAATGAACAAAATAATGCTTCCACTGTGGTTATACTTGCTTTCTTTTTCCTTTCTCCTTCCTAGTCTTCGCTTTAGCTTTAGTTTTGCTAGTTGTTTGCTTGTTTGAGTTTCTTAGAGCTCCTGTAGTTTGGATTTTGGTTTGCTTTTGCTTCTTCTGAAAAAACTGTTTCTGCGAGAATATCAATTTTCATACCCTAAAAATTGGCCAGAAATAAAGTTTTCCGAAAAATCCTAGAAAATTCAAAATAAAATTTTCCTCGAAAAAAGGGGCATAGTGGCACCTGAGATGACCCAGGGGGCCACCCCTAGGCCCCACACCATGGTAGGCGCGGCCTACATAGGGGTTGCGCCTAGGGGGGTCTGGCCCACCTAGGCCCCTCCAGGCTGCCTCCTCAAAGCCACCTTCTTCCCCTCTCCCAAAAAATACTGGAAAACTTGCTCAAGCTCAAGTCCTTGCTGTTCTTGCTCGCGATTTTCGATCTCCTTGTTCAGCCCATCTCAAGTGCTGATTTTTGGAGGGTTTGCTCCTTGGTATGTGCCTCCTCCACTTGTCCAACTAGGTTTGTGATTGGTAGATTGTATGATGAGTATTTTTCTGTTGTAGGGGACAGGTTGTTTGAGCTTGCATGCTTGTTATATGCTTAGAAACTTTGTTTTGATGCATGTGTAGTCCTCTAGCAAGTTCCTATAGTAGTTTCTCATCATTTATCAACTTAGAAATCACTTGGTTTGATGGTTGTCTAAAAATTTCAGCAAGGAAGATGAGTGCTTATCCACTGAATCAATATGACTTGATGGTGCATGAGCCAATGAAGGTTCATCATGAGGAGGCAGTTTTTCCTTCCATATATCCATGCTATGAATTTATGAGAGCTGCGGGGATCCTCCAAGATTTTCAAACCTTGGTTACAAATGCAGGGTTGGAGCACTTTATTGAAGGTGAACCAATCCAATATGTTAATCTAACCATGGCTTTTGTGCAGGATTTCCGGTTCACTTGGTCTACTTCTAATCCCATGGTCCATTACAAAATATATAATATGCCTGTCAACCTGCCTTTTGTTGATTTCTGTGCAACAATTAGAGTACCTCAGTGCGGATCTTGTGAGAAGATCAAGGAGAGGCCCAAGTCACTTGTTGATTTGTATTGTAAGATCCCTCCCTTTATAAAGGTAAGGATCCCTGTGATTGCAATGCTAGTCCCTGGATCAATGCTAGCATCCACAGTTTAAGATGAAGTACACAGAAACAAAGGTCATTATTACATATCATTCCAGAGACAAACATAGTCTTTTACAACTCCATGGCCACATGCCTAATACAAGAGTTCAAATATAGAATAAGATAAATAAGTCTTCATCTTCATGTGCCACAGGCAAGCATGTTGAGTGTAGACTCATAATCCCTAATCATCATCAGAATAACCTGCAAAGTCACAAGTTACAGCCACAGTGGGTCAATACATTGGAATAGTATTGGCAAGTGATACCTTAGTAGAATATTAGCATCTAAATACTACATGCATTTGGCTAAGTGTAGCTTAGGCTTGCTTTGCTCAAAATAGGTTTTTCCTATTAGTTGAAAACACTAAGTTTTTCTTTGATAAAACTTTCCCAAGGAACACCAATAGACATTGGTGAACCTTCACCCTTGTTCAACCACAAGTTTTAACTTAGAAATTGGGATGAGGAGATTCTTGATAGCTTCCATGTCTTGATGCTCAAGTTGTCCAATACCAGGGACATGGCTAACTACTTAGATTCTTCCATCCGCAGAGGTTGTGCACTTTCCCCACAAGACTTGATTTTCACCAAGACAGGACCTTTCAGAAGCCTTCCCTTAGACCAAATGGACGCGTTCCAAACCTATCATCCCACTACCACCAACTGTCCAAATGGCTAAGTTATTGCAACCTATATGATCCAGGCAGAGCCCATAATGCCATGTGGCTACACTAGAAGCTTCTTAACATTTGGCATCTCAAATACCTTTGTTCCTGGGTGGCTTTCCACAAGTGAGATACACAAGGTAAACCATATAAATGGGCCTTGTGTAACCACTCAACACAAACCATCCTTTCCATTCTACCCAGGTGTTTCATTCACTTAGTTGTTTTATTAAGCAAAAACACAAGTCAACAGACTTAGAAATATTTCATATAGCACCCTTGGTTGCTACTAGTTAGGCTAATCATGGCAATGGTAAGCATCTTAACTTAGAGAAATTTCTAACAATTCTACAACTACTAGGATTTCCCAAGCATAGCATATAGATACTTACCAAAATATTCATGCAAGTCCTATACAAAATATTTCTAGTGCATAGGTGAAATATATAGGAATAAAATCATGAAGCACCACTTGCCTTGGTATTTTGGGGAGTAGGAACAATCTTCACAACCACAATCACTATTAGCACCAAAATCTACACAAAAAATAATGGCACCAAAATCACATAACAAATTATACAAAAAAATAAAAATATGAATGCATGCAAATGCCATGTGATGATTTTTCTACACCAAACAAGACAAGTGTACAGTACTAAAACATAAACAAGTCCAAGATACTCAGATAGGATTTTATCTCCTGATTCCAATGATATAAAATTTGCAAAATTTGAATGTGGGGATCAAAAGTTATGAATTTTACAAGTTTGAATCACTAATAGATCTAAATTCTATTTTTAAATCTAAACCCTAGCCACGCGGCGTGTTCTGAATGGCTGATACCGATTCGCACGGATCGATCGATGCGGGCCGTAGGATTTAAGTGACACGGTGCGGC
The DNA here is from genome assembly GCA_916181665.1 of Avena sativa. NCBI lineage: Eukaryota > Viridiplantae > Streptophyta > Magnoliopsida > Poales > Poaceae > Avena > Avena sativa. The sequence goes on along the minus strand of OV702279.1, from coordinate 310,652,830 downwards.
TCAGATCTAAAGAAAACGTTTCGTTAAGTGATCTATCGTACTCGTCGGATCTGGATCTAACGGCTATGGACCAAGCGACCAAAGTCTGGCGGCGCCAACGGCGGCGAGTGGCGGCGTCGACTCTATCAGAGACGTTGCCGGCGATTTAGGTCACGCGGGGAGGAGTGCAGGTGCTTACCGTGTTCGCGGGACTGCAGTGAAGCTCAAGGTGGTCGAGGGAGGGACAGGGGCGCTCGGATTCGGCTGCTATTGCTCGTCGGAGTGAAGTCGTCGGGGGCGAGGTTCTGGTGCGCGCTAAGACAAACCAGAGATGCCGTTAGATGCGCACAAGCCTGGCAAACAAGTGAGTATCCAGAAGAGAGGAAGGGATGGTCAGGAACTACCAGGAGGGGTCGCCGGAGTTGCGCTGGGCTTCGGTTGCTTCCAGAGGTGGACGATGACGATGCTCTAGGACGATACAGAGCAAAAGAAAGGCATGAGAAGATGCGCAAGGACACACTGATCACGCTTGCATGAATCAGAGACAGGGGCGGACGATGCTTACCGGAATCGCAAGCCGGAGTGGCTCGGTACTGCGGCGGTGCAAGTGAGATTGTGGGCAGCCTGGTGGCGGAGTGGGGGTGCTGGGTGAGGGGAAATGGTCGCAGAGGGGTGGGGGGTAAATAGCCGGAGCAGGGGCGAGAATCACGCACTGCATCAATGGGATTTAAGTGCATTTGCGTCAGGGAGGAAACGGCAGCGGCGGCGCTGGTCGCATGCGTGATTTGGGGACGATGAGATGACGTGGCTGCGGGGCCCAGTGGTTAGCGAGGGGGTAGGTTATGCGCGGGTGGGGAAAGGCAGAGAGAGGAGTGGCCCGGGTGGGCTGCTTTGTCTGTTGGGCCGAAAACGTGGCGCCAGGTCCAGTTCTGATTTCTAACTCTTTTTCTTTTTCTTTTTCTAAATGGATTTTCAAGAATCCTTTTCAAACAAATTCAAAAGCATTTGAATTCCAAATCTTTCTGGACTTTTCCAAAGTGAAACCTTCATATTTTTTGGCATAAAACCATGCTGTCTCATTATACTTGCTTGGTCTTTTTTGAAAATTCAAAATAAATAGTGCCTTAGCACATGATTTGATAAGGATTTGAAAATGGTTTAAAACCATATTTGTTTTGGAAATTTTATCCAAGCTTTGAAACTCAACCATACTAGCTTATGAGCAAACAAAACTTGGTTTAAAACAAATATTCTCTCACTTGAGAGTGGCATTCTGAACAATGCTTGTCTACATAAAATAATAGCACTCAAAGCTTCTATTTCTTTCAAATGAGTTTGAAATTGAACCCTAAATGAATATGCATGCATGGATGATATGCAAAGCTTTAAAAACATGATTTTAGGGATGTTACAAATCTAACCCCCTTAAGGTGAATCTCGCCCTCGAGATTCAGATTGGCTAGAAAATAGGTGAGGGTGGTCTTTCCGAAGATCATCTTCTCTTTCCCACGTTGCTTCTTCTTCGGAATGATGGTTCCATTGAACTTTGCAGAATTTGATAGTCTTAGTCCGGGTAACTCTTTCTGCAGTCTCAAGAATCTTGATAGGTTTTTCCTCATAAGTAAGATCACTTTCCAATTGAACTTCCTCCAAAGGTATGGTATCCTTCAAAGAAGTCTCTTCCATCTCTAGATGCCATTTCTTAAGCTGACTTACATGAAACACATTGTGAATGGCAGACAATGATTCTGGCAATTCAATCTCATAAGCCACTTCTCCTTTATGACTCAGAATCTTGAATGGTCCAACATATCTTGGGGCCAATTTACCTTTGACACCAAATATCTTCACTCCACGAAGTGGTGACACTCTAAGATAAGCTCTATCACCCACTTCATAGGTGACTTCTCTACGCTTAGGATCTGCGTAGCTCTTCTATCGGGACTGTGCTATCTTTAATCTGTCCTTAACTAGCTTGAATTTCTCTTCAGCCTCTTTGATTAGTTCTGGTCCGAACAAATTTCTTTCTCCCACACCATTCCATAACAATGGGGTGGTACACTTTATCCCATAGAGAAATTCAAACGGTGCCATCTCAATACTAGCTTGATAGCTATTATTGTAAGAGAATTCTGCATAAGGCAAACTTTCATCCCAACTAGCTCCATAGTCTAGAGCACATGCTCTCAACATATCTTCAAGAATATGGTTGGTCCTTTCTGTTTGTCCATCAGTCTGAGGATGAAAATCAGTGCTGAATTCCAATCTCGTTCCCAATGACTCATGTAGTTGCCTCCAAAAATGAGAAGTGAATTGAGTTCCCCTATCAGACACAATACTCTTGGGTACTCCATGCAGACATACAATCCTACCCATGTAGATCTTGGCTAACTTAGCACTTGTATAGGTTGTCTTCACGGGTATGAAATGAGCCACTTTAGTTAGGAGATCCACTACTACCCAAATAGAATCATATCCTGACCTGGTCCTTGGCAACCCGGTGATGAAATCCATGCCAATCTTGTCCCACTTCCAATCAAGAATAGGTAGTGGTTGTAGTAATCTTGCTGGTTTCTGATGTTCCGCTTTCACTCTACTACATACATCACACAAAGCAATATGTTCGGCGATGTCCTTCTTGAGATTATTCCACCAAAATCTTTCCTTCATATCCATGTACATTTTGGTGTTACCCGGATGAATATAATATGGTGAGTTATGTGCTTCTTATAAAATCAGTCTCCGAAGCTCCAGATCTTATGGAACACAGATACGTTTTCCATACCATAAAGTACCCTGTTCATCTTCATGGAATCCTTTGGCTTTTCCTTTGCCAATCTTTTCCTTAATCTCTTCAATTTCCTTATCTGTCCTTTGGGCTTCTTTGATTTTGTCCAACAAAGTGGGTTGAACATCCAATGACATGAGATGTCCTTCAGGCACAATCTCCAATCTGAGATCTCTAAATTGGGCACATAGATCATCTGGCAACTCTCCCTTATTAAGGCCATCCACAAAAACCTTACGGCTTAGAGCATCTGCTACAACATTTGCTTTACCGGGGTGGTATTGCAAACTCAAGTCATAGTCCTTGATGAGTTCTAGCCATCTTCTTTGTCTCATGTTGATTTCTTTTTGTGTGAAGATATACTTCAAACTTTTGTGATCTGTGAACACTTCACATCGCTTTCTCAAAAGATAATGTCTCCATGTTTTGAGTGCATGGACAATAGGGGCTAACTCTAAATCATGAGTAGGATAATTTACCTCATGAGTTTTGAGTTGTATCGAGGCATAAGCCACAACTTTCCCTTCTTGCATTAGCACTGCACCTAATCCATGATGAGATGCATCACAATGTACTTGTAAATCCTTCTCCAAATCTGGAAAACATAGGACTGGTGCTGTCACTAGTCTCTTCTTCAATTCTTGGAAACTGAGTTCACATCCTTCAGACCAAGCAAATTTCTTGTCTTTCTTTAGTAACTCTGTCATTGGTTTAGATACTTTAGAGAAATTCTCAATAAATCTTCTGTAGTATCCTGCCAAGCCAAGGAAACTACGAACCTCTTTTACTGACTTAGGAGATTCCCATTCAGTTACAGCTGACACTTTAGCAGGATCAACTTCTACACCATCTCCTGACACAATGTGTCCAAGAAATCCAACTTCATTCAACCAAAATTCACACTTGCTGAATTTGGCATACAGCTTATTGTAGGGTTCGCGGCATAGAAAACAAAAATTTTCCTACGATGTGAACTATATACCAAGATCTATCTACTAGATACAAACAACGGGCGGATGTATATCCGTAGAGAACATACCCTTGAAGACCGACAAAGCTTAACGAGTTCAACTCGTGGTTGATGTAGACGATCTCTTGCCGATCTCAAGATCGAGAGGAAGTCCTAGCGCCGCAAATCAGCAGCGCATCCGTGCTCGCACACACGTTCAAGGCACCGAGCAACCTCCGCCTCCTCGCTCCAGCGATGCAGCGGAAGCACAACTCTTTCTTGCCGAATAGCCACCGGGAACATGTATCTCGCTAGTTCGAGACCATGGGGGATAAATTCTAGAGGGGGAGAGAGATCCTTCACGAGGAGGTGTGAGAGACAAGTGAGGAGGGGGGCTCCTTTTATAGGAGGAGGGGGGCACCCAAGGGGGTGGCCGCCGGCCATGGGGGCTGCCCCCTCCCCTCCTTCATTCATGTGGGTGGACACTCCACTCACCAAATGCCCTTTAAAATCCCTCCACTCAAAAGTCCACTTAAATTCCCATTAAATTTCCACCAAATTTAATGCAAACTCTCATTAAATAAAACTCTTTTATTTTATTCAGAATTTTTTCAATTACTTTAATGACAAACATTCACAAATAACCCCTTGCTAGAATTCTATTTCACATGCATAACCACTTTATGCAATTTCACCCGAAAACCTGTTTCGGTATCTAGTGAAATAAATTCCTGCGCTTGTTCATTCTTTTGGCATGAAACATTTGCTCCAATTGGATGTCGGTGTCTCTTAAGTGTGTCACCCTACGGTTCGTGAATAATGCGGACATGATCGAGACCCCTCTCGGATCAATAATCAGAAGCGGGATCTGGAGACCCATACTGACTCCCACACATTCAACGATGACTTTCTTGTGATCGTCGGAACCTTTTACGCTAGTATCCTAATCCCTTTGTTTCACGATATATTACATGTCCGAGATTCGATCATCGGTATCTCCATACCTAGTATGATCTCGTTACCGACATGCACTCTTTTCTCGTTCCTGTGATATAACATTCTAGTGATCAAATCACTTGCTTGCAAGCTAATCAATGTGATATCACCGAGAGGGCCCAGAGTATATCTATCCGTCATTGGGATGAACAAATTCCACTCTCGATCCATGAACCTCAACATAACATTTTATTAGTTCTGAATCCATCTTTATAATCACCCTGTTACGGTGTGACGTTTGATGTTATCAAGAAACTCTTCCGGTGTTAGTGATTAACATGATCTCATGGTCTAAGGATTAGGATCACTTCGTAAGTTGTTATAGCAATATAAACTCAATGACTTTGATCGTAATGCTATACTTCGGATGAATGTTCATCACACCATTACACTAATGTTGTGATCCCGTTATTAACAACATCCAATGTCCATGATCAGGAAACCTTGATCATCTTGTTAATCAACGAGCTAGTTTATGAGAGAGGCATAACTAGGAACTTTCTGTTTGTTTATTAAACACACATGTATTAACGTTTCCGTATTAATACAATTATAGCATGCAAAATAAACATCTATCATATACTTGGAATACACATAATAAACACTTTATTATTGCCTCTCAGGGCATATTCCCTTCAGTCTCCCACTTGCACTAGAGACAATAATCTAGTTACATAGTGATAAATCTAACACCCATTGAGTTCTGGTGTTGATCATGTTTTGCTCTAGGGAGAGTTTTAGTCAACGGATCTGCTACATTGAGATTCGTATGTACTTTACAAATCTTTATATCTCCATCCTTGACATGCTCGCGGATGGAGTGAAACCGGCGCTTAATATGCTTGGAATGCTTGTGAGACCTTGGCTCTTTGGCATTGGCAATGGTACCATTGTTGTCACAATAGATCACCATTGGGTCCAACGCGTTTGCCACCACTCCTAGTTCGGATATGAACTCCTTCATCCAAACTGCTTCCTCAGCCGCTTCTGAAGCAGCAACATATTCGGCCTCCGTTGTTGATCCCGCTACCACAGGTTGTTTGGAGCTCCTCCAACTAACCGCTCCGCCATTCATGAGAAATACGTATCCAGATTGAGACTTAGAGTCATCCGGATCGATGTCAAAGCTAGCGTCGACATAACACTTAGCGACGAGCTCTTCTTCACCTCCGTATACAAGAAACATATCCTTAGTTCTTCGTAAGTACTTAAGGATATTCTTGACCGCTATCCAGTGTTCCGAACCTGGATCCGATTGGTACCTACTAGTCAAACTAATAGCATGTGCCACATCCGGTCTTGTACATAGCATGGCGTACATTATAGAGCCTATGGCTGAAGCATAGGGGACTTTGTCCATTAGCTCTCTTTCTTCCGCCAAAGCCGGACTTTGAGTCTTACTCAATGTCTTGCCTTGCAACATAGGTAAGAACCCCTTCTTACTTCCGTCCATTTTAAACTTCTTTAAAATCTTATCAAGGTATGTACTTTGCGATAGCCCTATTAGGCGCCTAGATCTATCTCTATAGATCTTTATGCCTAATATGTATGACGCTTCACCTAGGTCCTTCATTGAAAATTTGCTGTTTAGATAACTTTTAACACTGTTTAAAAGATCTATATCATTTCCGATCAATAATATGTCATCCACATATAATATCAGAAATACCACATTGCTCCCACTCACTTTCTTGTAAATACAAGCTTCTCGATAAGTTTGGACAAATCCAAACTCTTTGATCACCTCATCAAAGCGGAGATTCCAACTTCGTGATGCTTGCTTCAATCCATAGATGGATCGCCGAAGCTTGCACACCTTGTTAGCATCCTTAGGATCGACAAAACCCTTTGGTTGTATCATATACAACTCTTCTTCAATATTACCATTGAGAAACGCGGTTTTGACATCCATCTGCCATATCTCATAATCGAAATATGCAGCAATTGCTAACATAATCCTAACTGACTTTAGCATCGCTACGGGAGAGAAAGTCTCATCGTAGTCAACTCCTTGAATTTGTCGAAACCCCTTTGCGACAAGTCGAGCTTTATAGACGGTCACATTACCATCAGCATCAGTTTTCCTTTTGAAAATCCATTTGTTCTCCACGGCCTTTCGGTCGTGAGGTAATTCCACCAAGTTCCAAACTTGATTTTCATACATGGATTCCATCTCGGATTTCATGGCTTCTAACCATTTGTTGGAATCCGGGCTCATCATCGCTTCTTCATACGTCGCAGGGTCATCATTTTCATCAACCATGAAATTCATGACAGGATTTCCGCACAGCTCGGGAGCTGCACGCGTCCTGTTTGACCTGCGAGGTTCGGTAGTACTCTCTTTCGGAGTTTCATGATCATTATCATTAGTTCCCTCTTCAACAGGTGGAGCCAACTCCGGAACAACTTCCGGCGCTGCGCTACTCGCCATACTTTGAAGAGAAGGTTCCACAACCTCTTCGAGTTCTACCTTCCGACTACTCACACCTTTCGCGAGAAACTCTTTCTCTAGAAAGGATACATTCTTGGCAACAAAAACCTTGCCCTCGGATCTGTGATAGAAGGAATACCCAATAGTTTCTTTAGGGTATCCTATGAAGACGCATTTTTCCGCTTTGGGTTCGAGTTTATCCGGTTAAAGTTTCTTCAGATAAACATCGCATCCCCAAACTTTAAGAAATGACAGCTTAGGTTTGTTTCCAAACCACAATTCATACGGTGTCTTTTCAACGGATTTAGATGGTGCCCGATTTAAAGTGAATGCAGCAATTTCTAGTGCATAACCCCAAAATGACAACGGCAAGTCCGTCAGAGACATCATAGATCGAACCATATCTAATAAAGTACGATTACGACGTTCCGACACACCATTTCGCTGTGGTGTTCCGGCAGGTGTGAGTTGTGAAACAATTCCACACTCTTTCATGTGAGTGCTAAACTCGTAACTTAGATACTCACCTCCACGGTCGGACCGTAGAAATTTGATCTTTCTATTACGATGATTTTCCACTTCATTCTGAAATTCCTTGAACTTTTCAAAGGTTTCAGACTTGTGTTTCATCAAGTAGATATAACCGTATCTACTCAAATCATCCGTGAAAGTAACAAAATAACGACATCCACCTCGCGCCGACACACTCATTGGACCACATACATCAGAATGTATGATTTCCAATAAATCTGTCGCCCGTTCCATTGAACCGGAAAACGACGTACTAGTCATCTTGCCCATAAGGCATGGCTCACATGTATCAAATGATTCATAATCAAGTGATTCCAAAAGTCCATCCGAATGGAGCTTCTTCATGCGTTTAACGCCAATATGACCTAGACGGCAGTGCCACATATATGCGGATATATCATCATTAAGTTTAATCCTTTTAGCATCAACATTATGAATATGTGTAACATTATCATCGAGATCTAATAGAAATAAACCATTCATCATCGGTGCATGACCATAAAAGATTTCATTCATATAAATGGAACAACCATTGTTCTCGGATTTAAATGAATAACCACTTCGCATCAAACACGATCCAGATACAATGTTCATGCTCAGTGCAGGCACCAGATAACATTTATTCAAGTTTATAACTAATCCTGACGGTAAGTGGAGAGGCAGCGTTCCGACGGCGATCACATCAACGCTTGATCCATTGCCGACACGCATCTTGACCTCACCCCTTGCTAGCGGTAGCTTGTTCCGCAGCCCCTGATTCGATTTACAAATATTAGCAACTGAACCGGTATCAAATACCCGGGTGGTACTTCGAGCACTAGTCAAGTACACATCAATAACATGTATATCATATATACCTTTGTTTGCCTTGCCGGCCTTCTTGTCTGCCAGATACTTGGGGCAGTTGCGCTTCCAGTGGCCAGTCCCCTTACAATAGTAGCACTCAGAATCAGACTTAGGTCCAACTCGGGGTTTCTTTTCAGGCGCGGCAACAGGCTTGCCGCCCTTACTTCCCTTTCGTTTTCCCTTCTTGTATTTCTTGAAACCAGTGTTCCTATTGATCATCAACACTTGATGTTCCTTTTTGATCTCCACTTCTGCAGTTTTAAGCATTGACAGAAGCTCGGGGAGAGACTTCTTCATGCCTTGCATATTATAGTTCATCACGAAGCTCTTATAGCTAGGTGGCAGAGACTGCAGAACACGATGGATGCCTAAGTCAATGGGAATCGATATTCCCAAGGACACAAGCTTATCGGCGTAACCCGACATCTTGAGTACATGCTCACTAACGGAGTTGTGCTCTTCCATCATGCAGCTAAAGAACTTTTCTGAAGCGTTGTAGCTCTCTACAGCAGCATGTGTGTCGAAAATCATTTTCAACTCACCCATTGTATCAAATGCATTGCCGTTTTCGAAACGCTTTCGAAGTTCCGGCTCTAGCCCATACAATATGCCGCAATGAACTAAGTTGTGGTCCTCCTGACGAGTCTGATAGACATTCTTCTCCTCGTCAGGGGCATCATCTAAAGGTGGGGGGACTAACGGCGCTTCTAGCACATATTGCTTTTGTGCAGCAGAGAGGAGAATCCTCAAATTCATGGCCCATTCGGTAAAGTTGCTACCGTTCGTTGCTAGTTTCTCTTTCTCCATGAACACATTGAAATTAAAAGCAGGTGGTGCCATCTACAACAGAATTTGTAAAGTTTAGACTAAGTGTATGATAGATTGAGTTCAACTAATCCATATTACGAATGAACTCCCACTCAAAAACGACATCCCTCATGCCTTTTTGGTGATTACATGAACCAAATCCACTACACCAAGTCCGATCATCACGTGAGTCGGTATAGCTTCAAAGGCGAGCATCAAATGGGCATCATATCAACTATATGACTCATGCTTAACCTTTCGGTCCGTGTTCCGAGGCCATGTCTGTACATGCTAGGCTCGCCAAGTTAGAACCTTAGTATTCGCGTGTGTAACTGTTTTACACCCGAAATATGGTCGTGGATCCAAGAACACCCGATCATCACGTGATGTCTTGGAGCGACGAAAACATAATCGGTGCATAATAAAGGAAGAACACATTCTTATCTTGATATTTAAATGAGGGATCATCTTATTATGCTAACAAAGCGCTAAACAAGCAATATAAGATGCTATCAAACATCATATGTTTATTAGTGAAATTATATGGTTCCCGCAGATGATCTCTATCATGTGCATCGTGGTATGATCACTATCATACCTATATGTGTAAATACAAGGTCTATGGATTTTACACGCTATGTGTGTTGTAAGAGTATCATCTCATACTTCTACTTACAACACTACCATATCATAACACTAGCCCAACAACAATCTAAACTAGACGCCTCTAATTTATCCATTGCAAGTTTTACGTGGCTTAGGGCTTCCGAGATAGAACCGTTCTTACCTACGAACATGAACCACAACGAGGATAATCAAATTGTTGACAACTCGCTTGCAAAATAGATATTGACTATAGTAGGAGAGACAGACACCCGCTAGCCACTTATGCAAACTAGTTGCATGTCAAGCGTGGAACAGGTCTCATGTGCGAGGACATGTAAAGTTTGTCCGGGCCACTTCATCCCACTATGCCACCAATATCCAAAATTACAACAAAGGAGAAACAACATGATCATCATCGCCCACATACTCATATGTGTACTACCCGTGTAAAGTATCTACGCATAGATCCGGCTCTGATACCAGTGTTGGGTTCGCAGCATAGAAAACAAAAATTTTCCTACGATGCGAACTATATACCAAGATCTATCTACTAGATACAAACAACGGGCGGATGTATATCCATAGAGAACATACCCTTGAAGACCGACAAAGCTTAACGACTTCAACTCGTGGTTGATGTAGACGATCTCTTGCCGATCTCAAGATCGAGAGGAAGTCCTAGCGCTGCAAATCAGCAGCGCATCCGTGCTCGCACACATGTTCGAGGCACCGAGCAACCTCCGCCTCCTCGCTCCAGCGATGCAGCGGAAGCACAACTCTTTCTTGCCGAATAGCCACCGGGAACATGTATCTCGCTAGTCCGAGACCATGGGGGATAAATTCTAGAGGGGGAGAGAGATCCTTCACGAGGAGGTGTGAGAGACAAGTGAGGAGGGGGGCTCCTTTTATAGGAGGAGGGGGGCACCCAAGGGGGTGGCCGCCGGCCATGGGGGCTGCCCCCTCCCCTCCTTCATTCATGTGGGTGGACACTCCACTCACAAAATGCCCTTTAAAATCCCTCCACTCAAAAGTCCACTCAAATTCCCATTAAATTTCCACCAAATTTAATGCAAACTCTCATTAAATAAAACTCTTTTATTTTATTCAGAATTTTGTCAATTACTTTAATGACAAACATTCACAAATAACCCCTTGCTAGAATTCTATTTCACATGCATAACCACTTTATGCAATTTCACCCGAAAACCTGTTTCGGTATCTAGTGAAATAAATTCCTGTGCTTGTTCATTCTTTCGGCATGAAACATTTGCTCCAATTGGATGTCGGTGTCTCTTAAGTGTGTCACCCTACGGTTCGTGAATAATGCGGACATGATCGAGACCCCTCTCGGATCAATAATCAGAAGCGGGATCTGGAGACCCATACTGACTCCCACACATTCAACGATGACTTTCTTGTGATCGTCGGAACCTTTTACGCTAGTATCTTAATCCCTTTGTTTCACGATATATTACATGTCCGAGATTCGATCATCGGTATCTCCATACCTAGTTTGATCTCGTTACCGACATGCACTCTTTTCTCGTTCCTGTGATATAACATTCTAGTGATCAAATCACTTGCTTGCAAGCTAATCAATGTGATATCACCGAGAGGGCCCAGAGTATATCTATCCGTCATTGGGATGAACAAATTCCACTCTCGATCCATGAGCCTCAACATAACACTTTATTAGTTCTGAATCCATCTTTATAATCACCCTGTTACGGCGTGATGTTTGATGTTATCAAGAAACTCTTCCGATGTTAGTGATTGACATGATCTCATGGTCTAAGGATTAGGATCACTTCGTAAGTTGTTATAGCAATATAAACTCAATGACTTTGATCGTAATGCTATACTTCGGATGAATGTTCATCACACCATTACACTAATGTTGTGATCCCGTTATTAACAACATCCAATGTCCATGATCAGGAAACCTTGATCATCTTGTTAATCAACGAGCTAGTTTATGAGAGAGGCATAACTAGGAACTTTCTGTTTGTTTATTAAACACACATGTATTAACGTTTCCGTATTAATACAATTATAGCATGCAAAATAAACATCTATCATATACTTGGAATACACATAATAAACACTTTATTATTGCCTCTCAGGGCATATTCCCTTCACTTATGCTCTCTAAGCTTCTCAAGTATCAAACGCAAATGTCCTTCATGCTCTTCTTTGCTCTTGGAGTAGATCAAAATGTCATTGATGAAAACGACAACAAACTTGTCAAGGAACTCCATGAACACCTTATTCATCATATTCATGAAGTATGCTGGTGCATTGGTCAAACCAAATGGCATCACGGTATACTCATACAATCCATACCTAGTGATGAAAGTTGTCTTAGGTATGTCTTGTTCTCTTATCTTAAGCTGAAAATATCCTGATCGGAGATCAATCTTTGAGAACACACAGGCTCCTTCTAGCTGATCAAATAAGTCATTGATTCTAGGCAAAGGGTATTTGTTCTTGATAGTCACCTCGTTGAGTGAACGGTAATCTATGCATAACCTTTGACTTCTATCTTTCTTTTCCACAAACAAAACTGGTGCTCCCCAAGACGAAGAACTTGGTTGGATAAATCCTTTCTGCAACTGTTCTCCAAGTTGTTTCTTGAGTTCTTTCAACTCATCAACTGGCATCTTGTACGGTCTCTTCGCTGCCGGGCCTAGTGGTCAGCGAGGGGGTAGGTTCTACGCGGGTGGGGAAAGGCAGAGAGAGGAGTGGCCCGGGTGGGCTGCTTTGTCTGTTGGGCCGAAAATGTGGCGCCAGGCCCAGTTCTGATTTCTAACTCTTTTTCTTTTTCTAAATGGATTTTCAGGAATCCTTTTTAAACAAATTCAAAAGCATTTGAATTCCAAATCTTTCTGGACTTTTCCAAAGTGAAACCTTCATATTTTTGGGCATAAAACCATGTTGTCTCATTATACTTGCTTGGTCTTTTTTGAAAATTCAAAATAAACAGTGCCTTAGCACATGATTTGATAAGGATTTGAAAATGATTTAAAACCATATTTGTTTTGGAAATTTTATCCAAGCTTTGAAACTCAACCATACTAGCTTATGAGCCAACAAAACTTGGTTTAAAACAAATATTCTCTCACTTGAGAGTGGCATTCTGAATAATGCTTGTCTACATAAAATAATAGCACTCAAAGCTTCTGTTTCTTTCAAATGAGTTTGAAATTGAACCCTAAATGAATATGCATGCATGGATGATATGCAAAGCTTTGAAAACATGATTTTAGGGATGTTACATGTATGCTGAGATTTGCCAAGGTTTTGACTTCTCAAAGGAAAGTGGTAAAATTCGGAACATCCAGATCCCAGCTATTAGATACTTTTCCTATTTCATTACCAGGTGTGTTCTTGCTAGAAAGACTGCTAGAAAGTTGTCTTCTTTTGATCTAGATTTTATTGCAGCTGCTCTGAATAGGAATAGTTCTTATATCTTGGGTGCTTTGATAGCTCACCGTCTCACCACCAACCGTGAGAAGGGTGGAATTTGTGGAGGTCTCATTGCTTCTAGGCTGCTAGCTTTCCATGGTTTAGAGCCTCATTATTCAGATTTTCAGTTTTCCATAGAGAGGCTTGATATTGAATCCATGATTCAGCATGGTTTTGTTTCTTTGGGGGATAATGTGAGAAGTTTGCCATTTGAACTATCTTTTGTCTAGCAAGGTCGGAGAAAGGGTAGGAGTGAAAAAATAGTTTATTTGCCTGCACCTGCTTTGTTTAACTTTGATAATAGGCAAGGATTGTCACTTATGGAGGAGGAGGTTAACACTTATGTGGGGGAACTCTCCCAGCAAAAGGAGAATGTTGAAGAGGATGCCGAAGACAATTCGGTTCAGCCCTCCAACTTGGGAGAGTCTTCATACCAGCAACCCTCATTTGATTGGGGCGCGTCTTCTTCTTCTTCATCACAGGTGCCTCACTATGATCATTCCTATGATGACCCACCAGCATGGAGTTATTACCCGCGCTATTGAGCCCCACTTAGGCCAAAAGCCTAAGCTTGGGGGGAGGTACACCGACGTCACACTCATCTATATATCATGTTCGGTCGGTTCTTTGTATATCCATTGTTTCGCTTTCTTTTTGGTTTTTATTGCTTCTTTCTAAAAACCCAAAAATACCAAAAAATATTTCCGTTGTTTCTCTTGGTTTGTTCCTTGGCTTATTTGCTTTGGTTTGCCTTAAAAGAAAAATCCAAAAATATTTTGCTTTGTTTGGTTTGCTTTGCTTTTGTTTGGTTTTTCTTTGGTTGTTTGCTTTTAGAAAATTCGAAAACACCAAAAATATTTGTTGTTCTTCTTTGGTTTTGTGAGTTCTTCGCAGGGTTCAGCCGTCCTCAGTGGATATTGGTTTTCATGTTAATTATTCAAGTCACACAAGTGAAGGGCAATAATGAAGATTAAGACAACTCGATGTGTGGTAAGAGGCTGGTAACGAACTCTATTTATTTTTCATTTTTGTACATATACTCATCATTGTGAGCATGCTTAGCCTGTTTGTGTAAGGTGTATGTCATTATGGATTATTAGTAGTTCTTGCTTGTCTATGATTAGCTCCAGCTTGCTAATAGTTTGTAGCATGTCATGTGAATGTTTGCTTGCATTGTTTTATTCATACTTTGGTATGATATTGTGGTATCCTCCTCTGACTGTTCATGTGTATCGACTTGGCACATGCTCACGCATGCATATGACTAATCAATAGTCAGTAAGCCTCGATGATTTATTTTCCTCAGAGTTCTTATATCACTTTCATGCCATAATTAGTCCTGTTTTGTTGCAAGCATGATTATGACAGTTATTGCTCTCTCGTTTGTCGCTCCCTCTCTATTGCTAGCCTTCACTTGCATTGAGTATGTGCTCTACCTGTGCTTCCAACTCCCCAAAACCAATATTGCCAGTTGTATCCACCATATCTACCTATTAGCATCATTTGCTACTTCATAGCATATTCCATATGCCGTGTTTTCTTCCAGAATGAAATGTTTGTCTGTTTTGAGAAAGTTAGTTAGTAAAGCTCTCACGAACTTGATGACACACTTTATCCCTTGTGCTTAATAATCTTGAACCATTATGACTAGTCCATAAAAGTTATATGCTTGCTTATTATATACTGGGAGTCAGCAGATCCGTGCTGTCACGGGGAACGCTTTCAACACCTTTTTGGATATCTCATCCAGCTGATTCCTTGCTCTTTTGTTTATGGATGTCGACGATGTGAAATAAAAGGGGAAGTTGTTAGTTCATGGATTTTATACATTGTGTAAGAGAAATGCCTGGGCCGCTAGCCTAAGCCATGCCTAATCATGGTGGAAACTTGCAGCATCACTATAATGAGCATCTATGAAGCGTCCTCAATAAAAAGCTATGCAAATGGTTTAAATAAAAAGATTGTTGAGATACCCATTGTCTTCTTGCCTTGTCATTTTGGTTATGGGAAAGCTCCTGTACCATGTGCAAGGGGTACCCCGTTGGCGGTTCTCGATGATATGCATGTATTTACAATGACAAGAACTTTCAGGTGACCAAAGTTGAGTAGCATGCGGAGCGGCCCTCGTACTCAAGGGACTTGGGATTTCCAATCTATGGTCTGTCAAGCATATGATTCAGAGTGCACCTCACTTTCACCTTAACCAGATGAAGATGCTTATGATAGGGGCAATGAGAGCTCAAAGCTAATGAGTACCTTCCTTTCAGCATTGGGAAGCATTTCAAACCTTCACAAAACCGTGTTCACAATTTTTTTGAGTCACCACTTATTCTATGAGCACTTTCTTGAGAGCATAGTTGTCATTCTTGTGTTTGTTCCAAAACTTGATTAATTATGTCATGACTTTGATGCTTGAATCTCTGATATCTTTATCTCTAGTATTCATGTGAACTTCAGAGGTGCCTTGGCATTTATATTGTGCTCTTCAAACAAAGGCAAGCGAGATACCACTCTATCATACCTTATTATGAGCATTGCAATGTTGCTTATGTTTATGTTGCATGCTACTTATATTATTGAGTTAGTTTCTCTTCATAGCTTGCAATGACTATTGAGTAGGCCTAGTTGCATATTCCTTATTATGAATTGTCTAAGCATCTACTCCTGTGCTGAGAATATATACATCATATGAGGCAAAGTGTCCGTGAAAGTTCTTTTATCAGACTTAGTTTTCGACTGAATTTCTTGAGGACAAGCAATAATCTAAGCTTGGGGGGAGTTGATACGTCCAAAACGTATCTACTTTCTCGAAAACTTTGTTATTGTTTTTCCTCTAAACTTGTGTGATTTGGATACAACTAACACGGACTGACACTGTTTTTAGCAGAATTACCCTGGTGTCTTGTTTTTGTGCAGAAAATGAACTATCAGCAAAAATCCTAGAAAATATGCCAAAAACTATTTCTCACCAGAAGATCCATGGAGCCAGAAGGGGAGACAGAGAGGAGGCCTGGGGGGCCCAGACCCACCCTAGGCGGGGCCCACTAACCCCGCGCCTGGGGGAGGTTTGGCCACCCCAGGCAGCTCCTCGGCCTCCCTCCACGCATATAAGTTGCCTTCTGACCTAAAAACAGAGGGGGGGGTCGATAGTTTTGCAGAAAGAGTTCTGCTCCGCCGCCGCCACCAGAAACCAAGATTCAGATCCAGAAACTCCGTTCTGGCACCCTGGCCGGACGGGGAATTTGGAGAGGATCATCGCTATCATCATCACCAACGCATCTCCATCAACCACCGATGTTTCCCTCATCCATGAGTGAGTAATCCCCCGCTGTAGGCTTGGGGATGGTAGGGATTGGATGAGTTCTATCATGTAATCGAATAAGATCGGTTAGGGCATAGTGCCTAGTATCTCTATTAGTGCTATTCTACTTTGTTGCAACTTGTTGTGCTTAATGCTTGTCACTAGGGTCCGAGTGTCATGATCTCAGATCTGAACTTATTATTGAATCATTATGATAGTATTGTTTGTGATCCTATCTGCAATTTGTGTACACATATCACTGTCCGGATCCAAATGCCCCAAAATGACAATAATTGGGACAACCGGAGGGGATGGCTGTGGTGTGAGGATCACATGTGTTCACAGAGTGTTAATGCTTTGCTCCGGTGCTGTATTAAAAGGAGCACCTTAATTGCCAGTAGTTCCCTAAAGGCCCCGCTGCCACGGGCTGGCTGGACAGAAGATGTTGTGCAAGTTCTCATTGCGAGCACGTATGACTATATTTGGAGCACATGCCTAGGATTATTTAGTACTTGGATGCTTGTTATTATTTATCTGCAATGCCCTAGTTCTTTGAAGTTACATGTTTAGACTCGTCCATGCAACGCCCGTCCATCCATCCCTATGCCTACCGCACTCGAATCCTACTGCTACCGTTACTGTTACTATTGCTATTGTTTCACTGCTGCTGTTACTGCTGCTGTTGCTACTACGAACTGTTGCTACTAATAAACTTCTGTGAGCAAGAACTATTTACAGGTGCAGCTGAACTAACAACTCAGTTGTTAAGGCTTGCAAGTATTCTTTGGCTCCCCTTGTGTCGAATCAATAAATTGGGTAATACTACCCGCGAAGACTGTTGCGATCCCCTATACTTGTGGGTCATCACTCACCATGTTGATCTCTAAGTTCACCCTGAAAGACCTTTTAATAGGTAGTGGCTCTATAATTGGGAAAGAAAATATTGAAAAATTCTTTAATCATATTAGCAAACATGAGGATATTGAGGATAGATCCTTAGCAGAACTTGCTCCTAATTATGAAATTGTTTCAGCTTCTTTAGTTCACATGTTAGAGGCTAGGTTTTTAAACCTTAACCCCATGATGCAAATAATGTTTCTCAAATTTAAAGAAATTGAGGATACTAAAAAGAGAGATTTTATTATGAAAACTTTGCTAAAAGAATTCAATGATGTTGCTAAGGAAGCTAAAAAGGTCTTTGACCGTTTTAATATACTAGGCTCATATGTAGTTGTTATGCGTACATTAGAAAAGTTGGATAAAACCAAACCCAATGGAGAGGAAATTAAAATACCCATACCTTTTAAACTTGTACGAATGCATGATGCATTAGAAAATAATTTTTATTGGATTGTTCCTGAAAATCCGTTTGATGAAAGTAGTAAACCCAAGAGTATAGAGAGAGAGGATCCTCTAGAACACATTTGGACGAGATACCTTTCCTGGTTGAAAAAATTTCGAGTATTTATCTTAATGCTTCTTCATTTGAAAATACTTGATTCTTGCTTCTTGTGTCTAACTTAAAGACGTTAAAGAAACGTACTTCTTGGGAGATAACCCAATAGTTTTCTTGAGTCTTGGAAGTTATTACTTTTGTAATAACCTCTCCTTACCCTTTTTATTTGATTTTTGTGCCAAGAATAACCTCTAATGAGAGGGAAGTAAGATTTGGGAAGTTGCTGTCCTGAAATAGATTTTTATGCTTCAATATAAAAATTCGTGAAAAATCTCTGTATGTCGGATTAAAAAGTAATTTTCTGAGTAAATCCCCCAGGTCGTTAGCTAACTTTATTTAGTTCAACACTTTTTGATTTGAGCAACAGAAGGTCTTCAAAAAAATCGGTTTATACATCCTGGTCTGTTTTCACAGATTTCTGCCATTATTTGCATTTGCCTCCTATCGATTTCTTTTTGAGTTCTCTTTGGTAAATTGAGATTTTTGAAGGAATTACTACAGTAGCTTGTGTTTTAAATAAAAGTTTTGCTATGTTTAAACTAAACCCAAAGGTTTATTATCTTGAATGCACTAATGTTGCTAATGAAGATTGTGTGAAGTTTTGTATGAAGGAAATTTTCAGTGTAGGGGAAGAATGATATAATGAGATGAATAATGGACAAAATCTTAAGCTTGGGGATGCCACCCCGTGTCACCCCAAGAAATATTCAAGAGGTACAAGCGTCAAAGCCCCAAGGCATCCCCTTCTTCATCAATAAAAATCTCAGGTTTTTTTCTAGACACTTCGTTTTTATTGTTTCATGCACTGTTGTGTTATTCTTGGAGCGTCTTAGTCTTTGTTTTTGGTTTTCATTTGTTTAGTTTGCTTGAATAAAATAGTTGGACCCCGCTTTCGCTGTGATGTTTCAAATAAGTTGATTGGTGTTGGAAATGAGTAGAAAGTTTCATGCTTATAGTGATACAAAAGGGAGATTTTTTCGAGTGAGGCTTAGACTTTATCATGTCATGCTAGATGTTGTTTTGACCTTATGCTTAGTGATCATTGTTGTAGCATGACTTATTCCAAACAATTGAGATTGCTTAATGTGCCTTGAAAGAATCATCCATTGTTTAGCATACAAAAGCATAATATTGTGGTATTCTCCTTTAATGCTTTGTTTAGGTTGACTTGGCACATGCTCACACCATGTTTTGACTATGAACCATTTACCTTAGCCTCTATGATCATTTAGTTTTTGACTTGTGATACCACTTTATGCTTTGATTGATAATGTTTTGTCGCTCTACATGATTATGGCCATTATTGCTCTCTTAGTTGGTCGCTCCTAGTCTTTTGCTAGCCTCCACTTGTATTGAGTAAGCTCTACTCATGCATCCAACTCCCAAGAAACCAAGTTATTCCAAAGAGTCCACTATAAATTCTCATGCATGGTGTGTTACACCATTCCAAGTATATTCTTGTTTTATCCATCTTCCAAATTAAACTTGTTATGTGAAAATTAGTGATTAAAGCTCTCACAAACTTGATGGCACACTTTATTTTTATTGCCCCTAATAAACTTGAACCCTTGTGTCATCTATGTTATATATGCTTGCACTTATAAGTTGGTAATTAGCAGAAACGTGCTATCATGGGGAACGCTTTCAACACCTGTAAATATCTACCCAGTTGATATCATGCTCTTTTGTTTATGGATGTCGGCGGTGTGAAATAAAGGGGAGCTTGTAAGTCCATGGAGTTATGTATATGTGTTAGAGAAACGCCTGGGCCGCTAGCCTAAGCCATGCCTAATCATGGTGGAAACTTGCAGCATCACCATAGTGAGCAATCCATGAAACATCCTTAGAAAAAATATACAAAAAAGAGAAAGAAAAAAATTATGCACCATTCTCATGGTAAATAAAAGGATTGCTGAGATGCTCACTGTCTGTTGCCTTGTCATTTTGATATGGGATAGCTCCTGTGTCATGGGGCAAGGGGTACCCCATGCATTGGTGGTTCTATATGATACACATATACTTACATTGACAAAAACTTACCGGTAACTAAACTTGAGTAGCATGAGGAACGACCCTCGTACTCAAAGGACATGAGATTGCCAACTTATGATTTGTCAAGCATATACTTCATACTTTGTTCACTTTAACCTTAATCACTTTAAGATGCTTATGATAGGGGCAATGAGAGCTGAAAGCTAACAAGTACCATAATTTTTGGAAGCTCTTTATGAAACTTTAAATCCCTGCTTCCCTTTGAAGGACTTTCTTCCCACTTTTATATTGAGTCTCCACCTTCTATCTTTATGCACCAATTAAGAGAGCATAGTTGTCATTCTTAGTTCTATGTGCATTGTCCCAAAACTTATTGATTGATTCATAATGTTGATATTGATTGTTCTTGAACTATTTGTATCTAGTCACCCTTATAAATTTGAAGGTGTCCTATGCATTTATGTTTTGCTACTCCATGGGCGACAAACCGAATACCACTATGCTATGTTTTCTATATGTGAAACAAACAAACGTCTTTCAATGCATTGTTATTCATGATCTTTGTTTGTATCCTTTTATGTTGCAACATAGTTGCTATGTCTTATTGTTAGAATTTCATCTTTCATGCTCATGCTTAGAGTACTTTGGTCTCAGCTTTCAATGCTTTACAAATGGTGTGATCAAGATTGTGATGGTGCATGTCACCTGAAAAAATATTCTTTTTTATCACTTACCTACTTGAGGACAAGCAGGAGTTAAGCTTGGGGATGCTTGATATGTCATAAACGTATCTATAATTTTTTATATCCCATGCTTGTTTAGTATCAACTTTGCTATGCTTTGTCTACACTTTGAGGCATTTTTATAAAATTTCTAGGACTAACCTATTAACAAGATGCCGCAGTGTCAATTGCCTATTTTCTGCTATTTTTGGTTTTAGAAAAGCTAGTAAGGAAATATTCTCAGAATTGGACGAGACAAAAGCCAAAGTCAATATTTCACCGAGAACACGGAGTCCACATGAGAGACGGAGGGGTGCCATAGGGCGGCCACACCCCCTAGGCACGGGCCCACCCTAGGCCATGCCAGGGCAGGGTGTGGGCCCCCTGGCCGCCTCCTGCCTCGCCTCCTCGCCTATAAAAGCCCCCCGATGCCAAAACCCTAAGTACCCGATCAGATCTCCACGAAACAGTCTGTAGCCGCCGCCACCATCGTCCCTAGATTAGGGGGATATAAAGCTCTTCCCGGCACCCTGGCGGAGGGAAGAGATCATCCCGAAGGCCTTCTTCATCACCATGCCATCCTCTGGTATGATGCGTGAGTAGTTCACCCTTGGACTATGCGTCCATACAATAGCTAGATGGTTGTTTCTCCTCCTTTGTGCTATCATGTTTAGATCTCGTGAGCTCCGTTCATGATCAAGATCATCTATTTGTAATCATACATGTTGTGTTTGCGGGGATCCGATGGATATTGAGATTACTATGTCAGGCTGATTATTGATTCTATTATGTCTTATGATTATTGATTCTATCATGTCTGTGTTGCTTGTGATCTTGCATGCTCTTCGTTACTAGTAGCTATCTTGGCCAAGTAGATGCTAGTGACTCCAAGAGGGAGTATTTATGCTCGATAGTGGGTTCATGCCTCTATTAAATCTGGGGAAGTGGCATGAATCTATAAGGTTATAGATGTGTTGTTGCTACTAGGGAGAAAATAACAATCTTTTGTTCATGGAACAATTGTATTGTTTACTTTACACACATTGCTTAATGCAGTTATCTGTTGCTTGCAACTTAATACTGGAGGGGGGTCGGACGATAACCTGAAGGTGGATTACGTAGTCATAGATGCAGTTGGATGGCGGTCTATGTATATTGTTGTAATGCCCAATCAAATCTCATAGGAATCATGAATGTCTAGTATTTGCATTGTTATGCCTTGCTCAGTTTCAATTGCCCCGCTATAATTTGTTCACCCAACATGTTTTGTTATCTTTCTTAAGGAGAACACCTCTAGTGAACCGTGGACCCCGGTCCAATCTTTATCATTGATACATCTTCTACTATTACCGTTTACTTTCTGCAAGCAACCATTACCTTCCACACTATACGTTTAATCCTTTGTTTTCAGCAAACCAGTGAGATTGACAACTCACTCTAAGTTGGGAAAAAAGTCTTAAGTTTGTGTTGTGCAGGATTCCAAGTTGCTAGAAACACCTTGGAGTTGTTTCCTTCCTCCTACTGGTTCAATAACCTTGGTTTCATAACCGAGGGAAAACTTACTGCTGTGTTCATCACACCTTCCTCTTGGGATATTCCAATGAAGCTCTAAAGTGATCTGAGCTCATCAACGAGAATAAGAACAAGTTTAGCAAGAAATGGTTTATAAAATTAAGGGTGCTTAAGAAAAGTCAAAAGAGATATAACATTGGAGTATCTCATCAACACCCACTTCAAAAATCATGATCCTCTACCACTGAATCGGTTTCATTGTTTTTCTAGAACTCCAAGCCTTTGGTAGTGGGATGATGCCAAGACTTAGTTAGTTTAATAGAGACTGTGCAGATTGTTCAATGGCTCAAACTTTACCGATCCAATCCCATGATCATCGAAGTGCTGAATGTGCAGCACCTCCGCCAGTATTCACACGTACGAGAAGAAGCGCCGACGGTGGACTACTAGGTCCAGTACGACTACTGGAATGTAATGGAGCTAGAGTTTCCAACACATGGAATGGGCTAACCATTCCCTTTTGGCATAACGTGCTCCACTATATATAGGCAGTGTAAGTGGACCCCACAACATTTGTGGCCCAAACACTTCGTCCCTATACAAGTCATCACGCATCAAGACCTTGTCTTATTACCTTATCTAAAAACCTTGTCTCAAGATCTAAGTCCAACTCAACGACCTAGTCCGTGTTTGGTTTAGTTCCAACCCGATTGACATACCTGCTCTCGCTCTTAAGTGTGTGACCTCGCAGGCTCATGGCAACTTGGACACGATTGAATCTGACTCGCAATCAATATTTCGGTAGCGGCTTCTAGCATAATGTGCCGACTCCCAAGTGCCATAGAGTCATGAAGACATACCTTTCAATTTGACTTAGGTTTGAGTCCCTTTTGTCTCACAATATACGTCTTCGGGCTATGGGTGAAATATTGTCATCTATTTAATAGCTCAACTCTCTTCTCGAGCGGTGATATTTGATTTATCTGACTAACTCGTTAGTCGATTGCCCGGTTAATACTTAATCGAGTCGCGCATTACCATGGTTTTGAATCATATCACACGAGAGGGCCCATAGAATATATATAATACCCTATATACATTTGTTTCTTCTATTTTGTTTGCGTATTTTCTCATTTTCTATTGAATTGGATTCTAAAATCATTGCTTAACGCAGAAAACCGTATAAAAGGTGTAGTTGGAGGGACAAAATCATATCTTGGTTATCCATATCACGTAGCTTGATTCTCAGCCGATCCGAACCCTACCTTTATAACTGTCATATGATGGAACAACATTTTACAGAACCTAAATCGGTGATCCACAACTCGGATTGACCGATAACCTCAGGTCTAAGAATTACATTGATTGAGACATACAAATGATGACTTGTTCATTGTTTCTCTATATGGATCAGTCCGACTCGCTAAACTCTTTAGCCGAATCCATGTAAGTTGGAATAACATCACCATGCCCATGACAAGTGAAACCGAGTCATGAGCCGACTTTCACATTAGTCTAAGTTGTTTGTTCAACACAACCTCAACAACTAAGGACCTCTAGTATGAACAACATGAATATATAGTTCCACAACTGAATCACATATTCAATAATATATATCAGATGTCCATACAAGAAAAACTTAATAAATTTATGAATACACTGGAATTACATCGTACATGATTGTCTCTAGGGCATATTCCCAAAAAATCCATAGTCTAGGGGTGGACTACTACCTCTTCATCATGGTGACGATGTTGATGATGTTGGAGAAGGTGAAGATCCAACCTTATGGCTCCGACGACGTTTTCCTTTCCAATCTTTGTTGGTTCTGGCTCTGTTTCGGTGTTTTTGTGGTTTCTCTGTCTCCTCTCTAAGATCGCGTTAGGAGACCTTTTTATAGGCATTTTTTTGGTCAAGACTTTGATTTAGAGTTGAAGACGGACCATTGTGGACGCCCGAGGAGGGAACAAGCATAGGTTGCACCCCTCAGCTTGTTTGGCCCTCATGGCTACCCTCTGGTGATCTAAGTGCTTCGGTCCTTCATCTTCGCAAAAAAAATGATCCTCAAAAAATTCCAGGTCCGTTTAACTCTGTTTATGTCCCTAAAAGTTTAAAATGCGCAAACAGTTTTTTTATCGTGTAGACTTATAAACCAAATAAAAGAGATCATTGGTAATTCTTATAAATCATTGTAAAACATGGATATAATATTATATATGATACAAATATATGAGATTATGTAGCAATAAACCACAAAGTTCCAGTATGCATTTTACATGCATCAACATCCCTAAGTTTAACCTATGATCTCCTTGAGCATGTAGGTGATAAAACTAAACATGGACTTTGAAGTTTATTGTTATGTTGAACATCTTAAGTCATGATCATTACTACACGAAGTTAAATAGTTTATATTTTTAAAGAATAACAACAAGCAAATAACTTATAAAGTGATATTTTTATAAACTTCATCTATGCTTAGGATTGAGTGGGAGGTGAAGTTGAGGAAGAAGACGACAACGGAAAAATAGAAGAACCCATTAAAGAAGTTTACAGTGTATACCTTAAACTATTTTATGGTATGAATTTCATGAGATCTGTTTGATATACTTTTTAGGGTAAAATGCTTGTTTTGAAGGATGCAAAATGCTTGAAATGATCTTAGGAGCAAGCATCTCCACTGGGGAAGTTGTTTGCTGACGACTTCGTGTCACTGGCCCAGTTGAACTTTGTCCTCAGGCAGCCGCATCATGTTGATATTGGGCTGAAAACTGGAGACCTACCGGCCCATTCAGGCCATTCACTGGTATAAAGCGTCGCGAGTCTTTCGCCGTCTCCGTCACAGCGTCTCCCTCTGCTTGCGCCTCCACACCTCCCCACTCCCAGCTTAGGGTTCTAGGGTTTCTGCCAGCCGCGCCGGCGCCTCCTCCCGCTCACCTACCATGACGGCCGAGACCGCAACACAGGAGGAGCTCCTCCGCGCCGTCTTGGAAGAGCAGAAGAACGCTGCCGCGGAGGTGAGGATCTAGCCCCTCCCACCGACGCGTACCTCAGTCTGTTTGGTTCCGCCCGTTCACCGCGATCCGCACGGCTGGATCGCGTCTGCGTGCTGCGCGAGGATGCTTTATTCTTGCTGTTCTGCTTTTTTGCGGTCATATGCGGTGAAGATTTTGTTAGATCTCGCACGCGTTACGGTTTTGGTGGCTAGCTAGTGGTTGTTCTGTTTCGCAAGGTTGGTAATGTTTACCTTAGGTGCTCACAGATTGACCTGCCTTGCTTCTACGACTAGGTAGAATGATATTTAAGCTTCTGCGCTGCTAGTTATTGCATCTTTCTTGCGGAAACAGAAGGTGCTACAGGTCAACGAGATCGTCTGGGACATTTCTGGTACAAGATATTAGCGGTTACAACATAAATAAAATAGATCTTGTTGAAAAAATTATCAGTTTTAGATTATCGTCGCCTGTGTAGGATCTTCAGAGCACTGATACCAATTGGCGTATGTCCTCGCAACACTGCATGTCCGGTCATGAAGTAGGTTTGTAGGCCGACACTAGTGTTGTGGATGTTGGTAGTGAGCAACAGAACCACAAAAGAGTTCATGATTGAAGTTTATTCACAAGATTGCTAGTTCTGTTGTAGCATTGATTGGCTGCAAAGTTTGCATAAGCCTTATTAGATACTGTTTTGCCGGTAGTAGTATCTAAATCAAGTATCTCAATTGGTATCCCCTTGTGGGAATTGCTGTTCATTTAATAAGATGATGTGCATATTATTGCTTTGATCCTGTGGTTTTGACTTAACTGATAAATGTTGATTTGACTAGGAGTTTCTGGTATTACCTCTTCAGTAGTATCTGAGACAACCCATTCGCTCTCTAAGCTCCCAAATCTCATTTATCAATCTGTTCTTGTTTTATCTTATGTTTGTATTGCCTGATTAGGCTTTTGAGCGGTGATGATACATTGTGGACTAGAGTTTCTGATGCTACCACTTCAGTAGTATTTGAGGACAAACCCTTGGCTGTCTGAGCTCCCAGATTCCCCAAAATGATGCCTTCTAGCTTTAGATTCTATTAGTTTATTTTGTGTTTACTTGTTTCCATGCGTCCATTACCAATTCCAGAGGATTATTTGTTTTTCTCGTGGTGTAATGGCTTGGACGCGACACATGATTCTCTGAAGTGTGGTGTATCCTGATTGGTGGCGTTGTCGGTGCCAGCTGATCCTGGAAACACCACATATATTCATTTATTTGTTTTGATTTATTTATGGTTCTTTTATTGCTTTGGGGATCTAAATGATGTGCAACTTTGAAAGGGAAAGCGTCCACTTTGGCGACCATGTCAGTTCTTTCATGTTTGATAGGAAGATCTGATAGATTCCTCAAAATTCTTTGTTGTTTTAAGTGTGATTGTTTTAATCTGTTTGGATGTGGATGATGAGATCACAAGTAAAATACAGTTATCCCTGGCTTACTTCTTCAGAAGGTTGCTGAGAATACTCTGAATCTGACACATTTATAACCTTTAGTTTCTCTGCTGAACATGCACATAGATTGTCTTTATTCTGTTGATGTTCTCTGCATATATTGGATCTGTTCCTATGTTTCTCTTTGCCATTGCCTGTTAGTTGGTCTGAACTAGTAATAATCCATTGTGCTTTCAGGGAGATGAGCCGGTAGTTGAGGATGATGATGACGAGGATGATGATGATGATGACGAGGATGACAAAGATGATGACGATGCTGAGGGTATGTTGAAGTTGTAGTCATTGCTATCCACTGTTTGCTATTTTATGCGCGTTCCAGCAGCAAGTATATGACTTAGTATATTATCACTTAAATCAGTTATATGAAATGAAGCAGAACTTAGTTTGAATTGATCTTTGTTCTTGAATTTATACTCCAATGCTCTATTGACCAGGAGTTGATGCAAGTGGAAGATCTAAGCAGAGTCGGAGTGAGAAGAAGAGCAGGAAGGCCATGCTGAAGCTTGGCATGAAGTCCATCACTGGTGTGAGCCGTGTGACTGTCAAGAAGAGCAAGAATGTGAGATTGTTAGCGCTCTTATCTTGTATGGTGACTGTTATGTTGTTATTTTCTTGCTGCTAACTTATGTCTCATTTTCAGATCCTGTTTGTCATCTCCAAGCCAGATGTCTTCAAGAGCCCTGCGTCTGACACCTATGTCATTTTCGGTGAGGCTAAGATCGAGGACCTGAGCTCGCAGCTGCAGTCACAGGCCGCGGAGCAATTCAAGGCACCTGATCTTAGCAGCGTCATCCCAAACCCTGGGGCTTCAACAGCAGCTCAGGATGATGACGAGGATGTCGACGAGACTGGTGTTGAGCCCAAGGACATTGAACTGGTGATGACCCAGGCTGGCGTGCCCAGGGCAAAGGCTGTGAGGTCACTGAAGGCCGCTGATGGTGACATAGTCAGTGCCATCATGGAACTGACGAACTAGCCGAGCCCAACCCGTGATATTACGTCAGTTTTACCCTGTTTCCATGGGGATACATGAGTTGTAACGTCCTCTAGTCATGTGTGTGCGAACTTTGAGCTGCTATGTATTAGCAAGACTTGGAAGCAAATGTTGAAAGCGGCATCTTTTTCATGCATTGGAACAAATATGGGTTGGTTTCTCTCCGGTTCTGTATGTTGTATGGGTTGGTTTCTATCTGGTTCTGTATGTTGTATTTGCAATCTGGGGTTGTTGATGATTCATTGTCTCATCTAAGGGTTGCAACTTATGTTTTTGTCTTGCCGCTGGTAGGACTGACGACAGAGTGTTTCTAATGCGAATTTACCAGCTTCGTCAATCATATTTCTGTTTGTGAATTTGGTGGATGGGAACTATGGAAGTACACGCTCTTGCAAATTTACCTTGTCCCCAAATATTTCTGTCTACTGGTTGGTTAAACGTACTGTAGTAACATGAGCTTCAGAATAGTCATCGGTAACTTATATTTTCATTATGGTGTTGTCATTTTTTCTTATCATCTGATGATTTCCATTGCTGACATTTGTTCCCTCTAAGAGCAAGTCCAGCACCCCAAATATGCTGACTTTTCAGTATATCAAAAATAAAATCCTAAGAAGGATTCAAGGTTGGAAGGAGAAGATGCTATCCAAAGCAGGAAAGGAAATTCTCATTAAGGCCATTGCGCAAGCCATTCCTACCTACGCAATGTCGTGTTTCTATCTTACAAAAAGCTTTTGTGATGAGATAAGCTCGATGATTGCGAGGTACTGGTGGAGCCAACAAGATAAGGAGAATAAAATTCATTGGATAGGGTGGAAGACTTTGACATTATCAAAGGGAGAAGGAGGACTTGGTTTCCGGGATATTCATAGTTTTAACCTTGCAATGCTCTCTCGGCAAGCATGGAGATTGTTACAAAATCCGGACAGTTTGTGTGCACAAGTCCTACGTGCCAAATACTACCCAGATGGCAACGTACTGCATGCACAAGCTGTACCGGGAAGTTCATACGCGTGGCGCAGTATTCTGCATGGGGTCGAGCTCCTCAAGCAAGGAGTCATATGGAGAATTGGAGATGGGAATAGTGTGAAGATCTGGGAGGACCCGTGGGTTCCCAAGATTTGGTGCAGGAAGATCTCAACATCTCGTAATGGCAATTTGCTTACTTATGTGAGGGAGCTTATTAGCCCGATTACAGGCCAGTGGGACGAACAGCTGATTAGAGACACGTTTAATGAGGAGGATACATCTATGATCCTTGCCATGCCTTTGAGAGAGGGGGCGGTTGATTTCTATGCCTGGCACTTTGATTCTAAAGGAATACATTCAGTTAAACAAGCTTATAAATTTCACCGGGATTTACTGGTTCGGGATAGTCGGAGGGAAGGGCAGTCGTCCGCGTCGATCCCCTCTTCGCTAGGGGGCAATGGAGAGCAAGCTTGGCTGCGCATCTGGAGATTGCCCACAGTCAACAAACTCCGTATGTTTATTTGGAGACTGGCACACAATTCGCTGGCGTTACGATCAAACCTTCTGGGACGTGGAGTGAAGCTGGAGGAGACGAAGTGCATTCTATGTGCAAAAGAGGAGGAGGAAGGTGCACACCTTTTCATTCGCTGTAAACTAGTGAAGGAGGTGTGGGTTGAGCTTGGCATGATTGATATCCGTAAAAATTTAAAAGGATGCCCAGGTATCTATGAGGTAATGGATTATCTTTGGAAGCTTGATGAGAGGACCCGTGTGCTCATCATATCGATGTGGTGGACATGGTGGAATGTCAGAAACAAAGTCCGAGAAGGGGGATTGATGATGGGAGCGAGAGAGATTGTCACATCCCAAGATTTTCCAAATCTTGTAATGTGAAAATAAATGAATAAAACAAAACTTTGTTTGATTTTCAGGGCCAGAAGAAACTTTTTGAATTTAAAGGGGAACTTCAAACCCATTTGAATTAAATAAAATCCTAAAGGGATTTTAAAAGATAAACATTTTAAATAAAGGAAAACAAAATATTTTGGATCTTTTAACATAAAAGGATTTGGTTTTCAATTGAAACAAAGGTTTTATAGATAAAGATTATTTTATAAAGCCAAATTAAACCTTGGCCAAGCTTTTAATTAAAACATTTTGTTTTTGAATAAAAATAGCAAGAGTGTATTTAAATAAATTAATAAGGATTTAATATCCAACTTTATTAATAGAAGGTTTTACCAATTCATTTGAAACATCAAAACTTATTAAAACTATTTGAAATAAGTTTTCTAAATATTTGTTACTCACAAATAAAACCTACTAGAGAGTTTTGGCTTTATTTTAGATTTCAAAATAAATATCTCAATAAGGCAAATCCTATTGGATTTAATAATGAAAGTCTATTCTATTTAATTATTAAATGGATCCTAAAATAAAATGTTATTTCATTTTAAACAAGTATTTCAAGAATCTTATATTTTTTCAAATAAAACCTACTGATTTGGTTTGAAAAATATTTGGATTTTAATTGGAGATTTTATTAATTATATCAAACCCTATTTGATTAATAAACCATGGTCCATTTTATTTAGTTAATAAATGGAATCTAAAAAGATTTAAAAATATTATTTCAGTTTGGACTTTAGTTTATGATTGATAAACAGAACCAAAAACTTATTACAAGTGTGGTGATTGTTTGAATTATTTGAATGATTGTTTGAATTGTGAAGTGAATTTCAAATCAGTAAATAGAAATGGAAAAGGAAAATGTTTCTGTACAAAAAAAAATAAAAGAAACAACAGCAACCCAACCCAGGCAGCCCAATAGGCCCAGCACCAGCCCAGTTTCATCACCCCGCAAGAAAACGATTCGCACCTCGTTTCTGACCCGTACAGTGTATGACCAGTGGACCCTTCCCTCATTTCGTTTTCCCACTGACAGGTAGACCCACCGATACTGTTCATCGTCCTCACCGTGCGACCCTTTCTTCCCCAAACCTCGCTGCCGTTTGCTGAATTTGAATGCGCGATCAATTCGCCATAACACCGCGCCTTTACCTCGCTTTGACTGTGCTCGTTAAAACCCCAGCGTCTCCCCCTCCTTTTCCCCCAGACCACTCCCTCTCTCTGCCCCTAGGCTGTCGCCAATCACTCCTGCACCGCCGCTTCTCCGACGAGCTTCTATCTCCGATTCCGGCCAACACCGCAACGCCCGAGCCTCCTCGACCTAGCACACACCTCCTCCACTCTCAGACGCTTCTCCCCATACCCTCCATTCATCCGCGGGCGTCCCTGAACGTCGCCTTCGTCAGGCTTCAAGCACCGCCGTGTCTGATTCTACTCCGACGAGCACTTCGGGTATGCATCTGACCACCCCGCGCCCTCTCGATCACGCACACAGCTCTGCCTTGATCCTACGCTCCTAACTGTGCCCTCGTTTTGCATCGGGGTGAACCACAGAGTCGACTTCGACCACGACCACGCGCAACCGACGCCAGCAGGTACTCCGGCGAGCAATTGCCGCAGTACCCGAGCTCCCCTTGTCAAGCCAACAGCACGACGAGCGTCACCACGACCCTGCGATCTCGGTGAGCCTTCTCCTCTTCTTCCTTGTGTCCTGAATCACCGGCGACCACCCCGCCTGAGCGCTGCCGCCAGAGCGCCGCCGTCAGCGCCGCCCACTTTAGGTCAAATTCGCCAGTACCGTTCGATCCAGATTTAGCGGCCACGATTAGATCACTTATCGTCGAAGGGGTATGTCCTCTGGGCCACTCGATCTAACTGGATCCAACGCCCCACAGCCGCGATCCAACCGAAACGGTATGGACCAATAGGAACACGACGCGTGGCCAGGTTTAAAACTAAAAACAGATTTGAATCTGATTTAATTGCAAACTTCAAACCCTTGTAACTTTCAAACCACACGTCCAAAAATTATAAATTTTATGTCGTTGGATTCAGGAGAACAAGCCCTAGCCAACTGTGACCTTAGTTTAGAAAATAGTACCTGTTAACTTGTTTGAATTTGCAGAAACATTTGTGTACTTGTTTAGAGGAGAAAAATTGTATAAAATTGATTTTAGGATTAAAACTTTTGCAAAATGGTTTTTAGTGACCATACTGACCCTAGGAACCAACCCTTGGTGTTAAAAATGATTTTGGTAAAATATAGGTTAAATTATTTAACTTAGCCATTTTCTAACCAAATAAACTCATTGATTTTATTATGGAAATGTTTTTGCAAGGAAAACTTTGGGAAAATGTTTTGGACCAAACTTACTGACCCAAAACACCAAGCCTTGCCAAGGGCAACTCACTTGGTGAAAAACCTAAAGTTTTGCTTTGATAAGAATAATTTTCACCACATAAAATGATGAATGAATTTTAAAATGGTCTTGAGATAAAACCCATTTGCAAATGACTTTGCCATTTTGGTAAATGACCAATTTAGAACTTTACAAAGTTATAAGCCTAGTGGAGACCTTCCTTGTAAATAAAACCATCTTAAGCATGTTCCCATACATGACTTAGAATCCATGCTTTGTGTATGTGAAATGTTGTTTGTATATTGGTTTGGAATGCTACTTGATACTATGATTGCTTGATTGACTTGTAGTGAAATTAGCAAAGAGTGAGTCTAGCAAGATCAAGAAGTAAACTCTCATTCCCTACCAAAAAGGCAAGTTACACTATCATACAAAAGTCCTACTATTTTCATTATACTTAGTGGATTATGAAAACATGCATGAAAAGACATTTTATACTTATGCTATGCTAAAATCCTAATAGGATTCCCTATACAC
This sequence comes from Avena sativa, assembly GCA_916181665.1. NCBI lineage: Eukaryota > Viridiplantae > Streptophyta > Magnoliopsida > Poales > Poaceae > Avena > Avena sativa. The sequence goes on along the minus strand of OV702279.1, from coordinate 310,620,190 downwards.
TCCTTAGTGAAAATATTGAAGTTGTACATGCTTAGCCATGCTATGTTTTGAAAAGAGATACATGTTGAGATTTTACAAAGGTTGAGAAAAGGACTTGTGTTTACATAATAAAACAAGGACTCAATGAACCACCTAGGTGGAGGATACTTTAAGTTTTGGAGAAGGTGGCAACAAAAGGGAACCATGTCTATGGTAGTCACTTTGTGTTGGGCTCCAAAAGAAAACCACCTAGGAAACTTAGAGATCAAACATGCTTCTCCAATTGTGGCTTTCGTGTGCAACCACATGCTATTATGGCTCTGGCTTAGTCAATTACATTAGGAAGACCCATACATTGTCTTTAGTTACTGGACATGGGGATCTGGAATGCTTCATGGGGGCTGAAGACAAAGCTAGCAATGATGTATGGGAGGACCTTTTGGAAAGACTTCGTCACATTCTCAATCTGCCAGTACTCCATCTTGGTGAGCACTAATCCAGTAGGCCACTGGTGGCAAAAGGATGGGATTGTGACATGCGGGTAAAATGTACTCCTTCTGCAGAAGTAAATAAAATCTAAGTACTTAGCCGTGTCCCCAGTTATGGACAATACTGAGCAACTAAAGTTTGAACTATGGGAGATCTCGACATTCCAACTTCTAATATAAAAACTTGATGCCCTTGTGTGTCTACCAAGGAATTCAAAGAGATTTTGTTAAACTTGTTGCACTTGGGGCTACCAAGGTGCTCAAGAGCATGATGTACTTGGGGTTACCAAGGAACGCATGGGTTTTGATAAAACTTGTTGCACTTGGGGTTACCAAGGTGCTCAAGAGATTTTGACAAGGATTTGAACACTTGAGTTTCTACCAAGGAGTTCAAGGAACTTGGAAAAGAAATTTGACAAAGGACTTTAAAACCCTTTTTGAAAAGATAGGATAAAACAATGCTTTATGCAAATAAGCCTTAAACTCTACTTAGCCAAATATGCATATAATGATAGGATCCACTCTTATTATACATAAAAGTGAAGCTTGCCAATACAATTCAAAATGTATTGACCCTTGTGGCTGTAACTTGTAATGTTGCAGGTTGATTGTTTTTTTAAATGAAGATTGTTTGATTGACTAGGACTACAAAGTCTACAACCAACATCTGCCTGTGGCACTTTGAAGATGAAGGACCCATGATTTTATTTATTCTGCTGCAATGTATTGTAATAGCCAAATGAGCTATGTTTGATGTAATAAACTTATATTATTCCTGGTTATAAATTTATATTATGACCTTTGTATCTTGATATTACATCTTAACTGTGGATGCTAGCTTTTGATCCAGGGACTAGCATTGTAAACACAGGAGGAACCTAACTTATTGGGTTGGGACCTCTATAGAGATTGTCTCCCGAGCTCGGAATCTGGCTGCTGATTGTCTGAAATATTGCAAGGCTATAAAACCACTCAAGCAGCAAGTCTCTGAGAGGTGGGTGCCTCCGCCCAATGGGTTCCTAAAACTGAACATTGACGGAGCATTCACTGAAGGTCAACGGCATGGTGGCTGGGGTGTGGTTTCTCGAGATGAATCTGGCTTTGTCGTTACTGCAGCTGCAGGCAGAGCTGAGGGCGTTACAAATGCATTCATGGCAGAGCTAAAGGCTCTAGAACAAGCTATCGAACTTGCATCTAGTCTTGGTGCTATCAGGGTTATATTCGAAACTGATGCACAGTTGGTGATGTATGCCATGAATAATACAATGGACGATTTCTCAGCTGCAGCGCCGATTGTCCAAGACCTCAAGATCCAGTGCAGGAATTGGTTCTCAAAGTGCTCCATCATTTCTTGCAGACGTAGTGTCAATGGTGTGGCACATGAGTTAGCCCAATTTGGGTCTAAATGTGATCCTGGTATAATGAGTGTGTGGGATGATGATCTACCGCCTAATATCGATGTGATTGTAATGGGCGATTTGCCCAACAGTTTACCGTAATAAAGCTATGCTTTACCTGTCAAAAAAAAAAAAGTCCAGCACCCCAATATTTTGTACATGTAGGGGTTTCTTCTAAAATTATTCTTTTCCTAAATTTTGCTTATCTTCAGCAGGTACCCTAAGTTATCTCTCCTATATCATTATCACATATTTTTTATTAGGGTAGAGCCTACTTAGTAATTTTTTTCCACCTTAACACCTCACTCATCCATTTCGAAGGGATAAAATCCCCAAATCGATAGTGTTGTGGAGGGCCATAGCCACCACCACCGCCGCTAGCCGGCCATTGATTCCGGCCGCCGCCTACCGATTCCGGTCACAGCCCCTCGCTACCAGTCCTCCCCATGCTCGACGACTCCTGCTGACAGGACCGATATAGGGGAGGCGACCGAAGCCCCGATGTTGAGGGAAGAGAGGGGGGTTGGGTCGGGGACCCTGACCTATAGGGGAGCTTGTAGGGGCATTGCTGGAGGGTGGTTTTCCACTCTCTCTCCCCTACATCTGCTATCGGGAAGCTTTCAGGGCTCTTGATGGAGGGGTTAACCTCTTGGGTGCCCGATCTTCACGGATCTCGTGGTCAAATCGATGGGAAAGCGAGGGGAAAGGGAGAAGGTAGCGGAAGCGAACACACACCTCGCGAAGAACACGATGAACACACGCAAAACTCACACGATACAAGGCCGATTGCTCCCGAACGACGGCCACCGGTCCGATAGAATCCTCGCAAGGAAAGATCGGTCAACGTGCTCCCTCAAATCCACACCGGAGAGGGAAGAACACCTTGGGGAGGGTCTTGACAACTTGGAGACGAGACAATGAACTCCAAGGCCTTGTTCAACGATGGATGCGTGATGCAAAGTCCAATCGAGGTTGGTGACGATAGTCGGTCCCCTTGGTAAAGGGGATGAGGCAAAACTAGAGATTCCACACAAGGGGGTTGTCTTTAGTCTATCATCTATGCCTAAGGGATACATGAGGGGTGGGGGCTCTATTTATAGGCCAACCACATAAACAGGGGTAGTTTAGGGATAAAACTAGGGTTTGGACGAGCTAGAGGGGTACATGGGCCGAAGGCCCAACAGGTGTGCGCAGGCACACATGACCGGTAGTACCGGACTTGGGTCCGGTAGTACCGCTGACCGGTAGTACCGGGTCCAGATCCGGTAGTACCGCTTGCAGTCCTGAGACTTCTGTTGGCGTCGTCTGTATGGGGCGGTAGTAGTGGGCGGTAGTACCGCTGGCCGGTAGTACCGGTCGCCAGATCCGGTAGTACCGCTGGAGACAGAGAGCATTTGGCGATCTGTCTTCTTCCGCCTCCTCTTCCAAGCCTCCGTCTTGTCGGGCTTGATGCTCCGGGCTTCCTCCCTGGCCTCCGTACTTGTCAATGTGAACCTATCATGCATATGTGACGGAGTATGAAGTAGCATACCATTCAATAGGGTAGGAAGGGGGCTCGCATAGAGGAACGGATTCACCTTAGGAGTCCATGACGACTTGGCGTAAGTTGGATACCAAGATGTGGTAACGACCGTAGGTCGGGCTACATCAGCTCCCCCCCCTTCAAAAAGAGTCGTCCTCTACTCTACATGCTCATCACAAAGTAGAAGCGGTCGAGAGACCTTCTTGATCCTGGGGTTCACCATATAGTCGTCCTCGGGAAGATTGACTTGACAACACTTCAATGTTCCTTCACCTTCCTTGAAGCCTACAAAGCTCACAACAAAAGCAAAGCAACACTCAAAGCGTAGCGAAATCATGAAGATTATTGCAGGAGTCCTCAAGTAGAAGGAAGTCACCTTAGCTTGTAGAGATAGCTCGATGAAGGGTAGCGATAGGTAACTCTCTTCGGTTCTTCTTGTCAACACGTGGTTGGTAGAGGTTGACGTGTATGCACTTGTACCTTCACACAACAAAGACCAAGCAACATATTTCCGTGCGTGATAGTGGAGCATGTCGAATGTGGCATGTCCATTCTTCTTCACAACACTATTAGCATAATGAATGTATAGAAAATGGGATGCATATGCAAGGTCAAAGTGCATGGAAATCGTTTGAACATCATCCAAATGTAGGAACTCAAAAACTCCATAAAATGTTTTAGTGTGGCACTCAAGGTAATTGACTAGAATTTTGATCAACGTCCTTGATGCGAGTATAGGAGAATTCGGCAAAAACACGCAAGGAAGAATGTCCAAAGCAACATCATTATGTGTGCAAACCAACCATTGGAAAGAGAAATTGCTCGACATGTTGGATGTCACACACAAATCATCGAAAGCAAGTATCATGGGAATATGAGTATCCCAAGTGGAAGCAAAAACAATATATTTGCAAACAAACCAAATGAAATATCAAGTGGTCCTTATGTTTGTTGCAACAACAAGACGAGATTCTTGGAAGCTCTCATGACAATACATGCTCTTAATGGAATTGTGGTTGCACCCAAAACATCGGAAAGAGAAAATGTTCAACATTTTTGTTGCAACACACAAAGCATCATTATCCAAAAGCAAAGAAACATGAATGTCACAAGGTGAGATAATACCATCAACATGCTTGCAATCAAACCATAGGAAAGAGCAATTTGCCAACATGAAAGATGCAAAGCATGCAAAAGGTATCAGAGCTGGGTTCGATCTTGAACTCACTTGTGGGATGCTCTCAAGAGCTCTTTTTGTCAACTCGTGCTCAACCGAGGTTGACATGATAATGCGGGTACCTACACACATCAAACACAAAAGGAAGAACGTGTGTGCATGGTAGAGATACACATCATCCATCATGACGTATCTCTTCTTGTGCACATCACCATTAATGTCAATCGAGTATGAAATAGATGCACGGTGAGTATGCAAATGGGGAACATGCTTATCATGGCAATCATAAAAATCTCCAAAAATTGAGACAGCTATGGGGGCCATCTCATTATAACACATATGATCAATATTGTTGCAAGCAAAACAGGTGAAATAGCAAGCATTCATCTTATCGCAAGCAACGGGAGGAATTGAATGACTAGCATGACAAGGCAAATCCGAAGCAATTGGAGGATACACACAAGATGCATAGCATGGCATGTTTATGGCAATCATATCGCAATCAAACAATTCCACATGATCAATATTATGCAAAGGCAAAGCATCACATGGGAATGTGGGTGAAGCATATGTAATGTCACAAGTATCATCTATAACATGCATATCCTCACAATTCATCATGTCCACTAGTGGGATCATGGCATCATCAACACCCTTATTGTTACCTTGTTCATACCTCTCATATGAAGTGGGTATTGTGGAAGTAGTGGCCTCCTTGTGGACGACTTCGTCTTCTTCATGTAGCCATGGCGTCGCATCATCTTCATGCACCATGTACATCTTCTCCAGTTGAGGCATCATTGCTTCATGGCTTGGCGCGTCTTCATCCATGAAACCTAGCACAACACAAGAGAACACACTAGAGGTAGAGGGTAAGTTGTTAGAATTCGAAATGGTCTCACTTGACCTATCAACTACCACTCTCAACTCACTAGGAGTATCGCTCATGCCCTCCAAGTGGAAGCACTCAATCTCACATAAGGTGGAGTCACTCATGTCACTCTTGTTCTCACTCAAGTGGGCTAAGTGGCTCTCATACTCACATGGGATTGGTACCACATCATCACTCAAGCATATGGGGGTAGGCTTGGTTTCCTCAACTCCTTGCGCCTCCTTTGGTGAAGGGAAAATCCCATGCTCACCATTCTTGACCTTGTTGCCTTCAAAGTTGGATGCCATAAGATGGGCATCAACGCTCTCCTCCATGGTCGAAGGGAAAATCCCATGCTCGACCGTCTTGTGGCCATCTTGTAGTAGTGGTGGAGGTAGGCTCATGCTATCCAACTTGGCGAAGTAGACGTCTATATTTTCCTCGTTCGCGAGGTCGTAGAAGTCAAGCGTAGGCGTTGAAGCTTGATGGTGTGGAGGAAGGCTTGCTCTTGGTGCCATTTTGGTGGTGGCACTAGTAGTTGAAGGTGCCCTATGATGGTGTCGACGGAGGTCATTGGCGTGCCTTGCCGATGGTTGATGTTGGTGAAGCACTCGGTCATCCACATGACGCTCGCGACGGTGATCATTTGCCTTGGCACTCTTCTTGTGCTTGTGGTGCCTTCTTGAGCTTGATTGAGCATTATGGTTGGTGCTCATCACGAATTCTTCGTCTTTGTGGCGAAGATGCCTTTGACGATGTCTTGTATCCTCTTTATGGTGGCGATGCTCATGAGAGGATGTTTGTCGATGAAGAGTCTTGTTTCTTGGCGCCTCTTTATGCATATGATGTTTGGACGCCACTCTTGTTTGGATAGGAGTTGGAGCTTGGCGCCTTCGAGGTGATGAAGCTTGGCGCCTTGGAGATGGTGGCACTTGACGCCATCTAGGTGGTGGCACTTGTCGCCTTGGAGGTGGATCATCGAAGTAGGTGGTGCCCTTTGGTGTGGCACGCTTGGCCTTGAAGGTCATGGAATCTTTATGATGCGCCTCCTCTTGCTTGGCGTAGTAGGCTTCCATCTCCACGCGGTGGAGGAATTCTTCATGGCTCGTGGAGGAGCCATCAAACTCGATGAAGTTCTCCGTGTCCTCCATGTTTGGCGAGGCGTCGTCGATGTCGCACTCGAAGTCGTCCATGCTTGGGGAGTAATTGTTGGTGTAGTACTCCATATCACCCAAGCATGTGGAGCCATTGTCGGTGTAGTGCTCCATAGGCTCCATGCATGAGGATCCATTGTCGACGTAGAGCTCCATGTCTTCCATGCATGTGGAGTCGTCGTAGGTGTAGTGCTCCGGCATGCGGAGCCATTGTCGGTGTTGTGCTCCGTCATGTCCTCTATGCTTGTGGAGTCGTAGTCACGGTGGCTCATCATGGATTCTTCATAGATATCATCCTCGGTTCCGGAGTCCCTAGACATGATGCACAAGACCAAGCAGTGTATATGAAAGTGGTAGTGGGAGTTAGGGATACAACGTCAAACCTTACTTTACCTTGGAAGATCGTATCGTACAAGTGGCCACACTTGAGAGCAATAAACCAAGCCAAGTGAAGTTCACGCGGAACACCAAAACCAACTACGAACCAAAAAACACACACACACAAGGCCTATGGTGGATAGGTATGGAAAGTGGCATGTCAAGAACCAATCCGAAATCAAGATGTTGTAATGGCAAGTAAAGAACCACAATGATCACAAAGCAAAACAAGTCAATCCACAAGATAGGAAATATGTACAAGGAAACACACACGGTGGGATAAATGGGACTTGTGCGACGGAGAAAGTGAGCTAAGAACCAAATGATTACCTAGCGAAGACTATAAGCTCGTGTCACACAAGTACAAAGAGAGACGCTAGTTCGATTGCACAAAATTGGTGGGCTACAAGATGTGCACAATAAATACCACCTATATGATGTTCATCGAGCTTGCGCTTCCTATTCTATGAGGCACATGTATATTTCTTTCTTTTTCTCTTTTTCTTTTTTCTTTTTTTTTCTTTTTGTATCACTCTTTTTCTTTTTATTTCTTTTTCACTTGCCTCTTCCTTGTGCCAACAACTATACAAGATAACTATATGAGATAGCGCTCACAACGTTTGCTCGGAATCTACAAGGTATGAAATGTGCATATCCCAAGCAATCATAAGAGGAACTAGTCTCAATAGGTGTTTGTTGCTCACAAAGATAGTGGGGTTCACAAAGGAATGCAAGTGGGGAGAAGTCGCGGAATATTTATACCTTTCGTCGACGATCTTCACCCTTTATTGTTGGATTCCGCCTTGCTCACGGAATTTGGATAGACTAGATAGCATGAACAACGTGGATGGTGATGTAGAGCTCCTTCTCCTCTTCGAAACGAGCTAAAGAACACCAAAATCCGAGTTCGAATGCAAAAGTTATGCTCAAAACGGTGAGAGGCTGAAATCTGGAACCTGCTGTTTTCTTTCTGTACTGGGCGGTAGTACCGGATATTGGGAGCGGTAGTACCGGATATTTGGAGCGGTAGTACCGCTGGAGACAGAGAAGCCCAGATCCGACGCGTTTTCGCGAGTTTGGGGCGATTTGGGCGGAAAATCTTCAAGAAAAACACCAAATCGACGGGGGAAATCAAGGAATTAGGCTATGGGAACGCAAAGGAAGGTAGATCAACAAGTTCCGCAAGTAATCCACGGATCAAAACCTACCAAAATGCACTCAAATCACAGATCGATCCAAAACATGAATTAGGGCTATTTTTGGTGGAATTTTCGAATTTATGGGAAAAAGACCAAATTGATGAGAAATCCGTGGCAACCAAAAGCTGCTAATACCAGATGATGGAGGGGTTAACCTCTTGGGTGCCCGATCTTCACGGATCTCGTGTTCAAATCGATGGGAAAGCGAGGGGAAAGGGAGAAGGTAGCGGAAGCGAACACACACCTCGCGAAGAACACGATGAACACACGCAAAACTCACACGATACAAGGCCGATTGCTCCCGAACGACGGCCACCGGTCCGATAGAATCCTCGCAAGGAAAGATCGGTCAACGTGCTCCCTCAAATCCACATCGGAGAGGGAAGAACACCTTGGGGAGGGTCTTGACAACTTGGAGACGAGACAATGAACTCCAAGGCCTTGTTCAACGATGGATGCGTGATGCAAAGTCCAATCGAGGTTGGTGACGATAGTCGGTCCCCTTGGTAAAGGGGATGAGGAAAAACTAGAGATTCCACACAAGGGGGTTGTCTTTAGTCTACCATCTATGCCTAAGGGATACATGAGGGGTGGGGGCTCTATTTATAGGCCAACCACATAAACAGGGGTAGTTTAGGGATAAAACTAGGGTTTGGACGAGCTAGAGGGGTACATGGGCCGAAGGCCCAACAGGTGCGCGCAGGCACACATGACCGGTAGTATCGGACTTGGGTCCGGTAGTACCGTTGACCGGTAGTACCGGGTCCAGATCCGGTAGTACCGCTTGCAGTCCTGGGACTTCTGTTGGCGTCGTCTGTATGGGGCGGTAGTAGTGGGCGGTAGTACCGCTGGCCGGTAGTACCGGTCGCCAGATCTGGTAGTACCGCTGGAGACAGAGAGCATTTGGCGATCTGTCTTCTTCCGCCTCCTCTTCCAAGCCTCCGTCTTGTCGGGCCTGATGCTCCGGGCTTCCTCCCTGGCCTCCGTACTTGTCAATGTGAACCTATCATGCATATGTGACGGAGTATGAAGTAGCATACCATTCAATAGGGTAGGAAGGGGGCTCGCATAGAGGAACGGATTCACCTTAGGAGTCCATGACGACTTGGCGTAAGTTGGAGACCAAGATGTGGTAACGACCGTAGGTCGGGCTACATCAGCTCTCGTGGACTTGCTCTAAGGTTTAGTGCCCTTCATTCTTTTTTGGTTTCATTTTGTCAAAGTTTTCTGAGAGAGGTGGGAGGACACTCAAATGATGCTCTCCCACCCTCTTATGCCATGTTTTTTTTGAACGGAAAAGGTCCACGGGGACCCAGTGCTGCATTCATATCAACGAGACGACAGGTGGAAATAAAATTACAACAAGGCCCAAAGCCACACTTGCATAACAGCCCTTGCAAGAATTGCAGCTTAAAGATAAGGCCCTGCATTTTGCCAAAAGGACCCTAGGACTAAAAGAGAAAAAGCAATCGAGTCCTGGTCCTTCTCCACCTCGATGGAACCTCCATTGCCGGTCGTCTTCAAGTCGCCGGGGACGAACCACTTGGCGCCAGGGAGGCGAGAACTCCGGCGAGAAGCTCCAGGAAAGGCCTCCAGCTTGGAGGTTGAAAAGACCACCGTACAGGTGTCTGTAGAGGCCGCCTTGCCGGCCAAAGATTACGGCGCCAACACCGACCACCGCGAGATCTGCTCGATGTTGCAGCACACGAGGAGCTTTCCCCTGAAGCAACTCTCTCCACCCTTCACCACCAGGGCGCCAAGACAGAGAAGAAGGAGCCAGGAGAAGAGCTCCACCAGACAGACTCCCACGCCGACGACAAAAAGCAGAGAATGGCCAACCGCATCGCATCTCCTCCTCGCCACCACGGCCGGCAAGGAGACACGAACCAGCGCCCAATGCCTCCCCCCCCCCCCCCCCCCCCCCCGCTTATGCCATGTTTGGATACCGATTTTTATAGAGAACGAGTTTCCCCTATACACGATTTCTGTTGTAACAAGCTAGTATTTTGTTTGGATGGACCGAGAAGTCTGTGGATACAAAAAAAATCCGGTCACCACAAAATTAGGATTTTGCGTTTTGGAAAAAAAGAGTAATCATCGTTTTTGTACAAACAGGTTTTGGACGTACTAGATCGCAACTTTTTGTTATACCATCGTCAACAACTCAAGATCTTGACCCAAACAAAGTTCTCCGTAAGACTTTTCTTAAATGAACTTAAAACTCGTTTTATAAAAACTAGACGCTAATATTCATCATCCAAACAACCACTTAGAAAGCTGCTACAGCACCGAACTTGTCATCCCACAGTGCCGGCAAGGCATGATCTACTTTTTTTTTTTTTTTTGACTTTGGCAAGGCATGATCTACTGCCCCTTTGTAAGAATGTTTACATCGTACATAGCAGTTTCTGGTGGGGAGTGAGTTAACTGGCCTCCTAATGGATTGGGCCAGACACAGCGAGCTCTGATTTGACGGCCCATAAAAGCACCCCAAGTGGTTCACCCCGTCCCCCTTTTTATCCCGTGCACGCTGCTGCCTCTCACAAACCCTAGCTCTTCTAAACCCTACTCCAGCCCGCCGCACGAGCTTCTCCCCGATGGATCCGCAGCAGCCGGAGCCTGTTACCTATCTATGTGGAGGTGATCTCTCTCTCTCTCTCCCACTCTCTTGCGGTTGATTTGTTTTGCACGCCTTGCTTTAGTCGGTTGGTCAACCGTCCTGTTTTGAATTCGATTTGCTTAGCACGCGCGTCTGTTGCCCCCTGACAATCATGGGGGAAATTGTTATCTTCCCTCTCGTCTGGATTTCTCGCCGTGTATGCAGCAGGATCTCTCCTTCATATTTTAACGAGTAATATGCGTTTTTTTTTTCAGACTGCGGAGCCGAGAACACCCTGAAGGCAGGGGATGTGATCCAGTGCCGTGAATGTGGCTACCGCATCCTGTACAAGAAGCGCACCCGCCGCAGTACGGCCACTTCCATTTATCCTCTTCGATCTCCTCTAAATCTCTCTGCCTATTCCTGATGTGGTTTAATTTTTTGTTGGTGGTTGCTTTGCTTGCAGTTCGTTACTAGGATCACAATTGACTGTGCTATTACTTTAGTTGAACTAGTTGGCCGAACTGGGTTTCTAACTACCACCTCACTTAGCGAACACTACCATCCAATTACCTGTGCAAATTACATGCTATGTTTTGCATCTAAAACACTAAAATTCAGTCATCACATCACAGAATAGTTTCAGTCAATAATAAGTGTTCGCAATCCTGTTTCATTGATCAAAATATTTGATCACCGCATGTTTATTTTTGCTTAATCAAGGAACTGCTTCACTGTGTAAATGCTTTTATTTACCCTTGCAACAGTTTCCGACTTACTCAAGATAGGATGAATAACCATAACATAAATTGGAAGCTCGGAGAAGCCTACCTAACTTCTTGATCCGTGGGGAAAAGTTGCGTAACTCCATTAAATAGAAAACCACATTTTCTGTCCCAAAGTTGCTTGCTAGGACAATTTATGGGGCAGAGTATATATGGTTTGAAGTTTATGAGGTTAGGCAGATTTTTGTCAAGGTTCAAGTGGTTATCTTTCTTATAGGAACTTCATATAACCAAGGATACACTTGGACCATCACTGCATCATATTTGGCATTGCTTAATGTGTTACAATGTGTACTAATGCACATTGGATGCAAGTATGTCCCGGGTATATGGTTGCATAACTGTATATCACCTTGTGCATGCTTCCATTTACTTGTGCATTAGTTTCTGACTTACCCAAGATAGAATCAAGAAACATATTGAATCAGGAAGTTTAAAAAATTCTACGTAACTTCTTGAATCTTGGATAAAAGCCGCCTAACACCATTAAATTGAACACCACATTTTCTTTCCCAGAACTGTATGCAGACACAATTTCTGGGGTAAAATATTTGGTTTTGAAGTTTATGAGGTTATGCGGATTTTTCTCCAAGTTTCAAGTGATTATCTAGATTTTTTAGTAGAAACTCCGAAATCTAATATGTTTTGTTGAAATGTGGTACAGTGTGTACTAATGCACATTGGATGCAAGTGTGTCCCAGGTATATGGTCACATAACTGTATATCACCTCGTGCATGCTTTCATTTACTTGTGCAATAGTTTCTGCCTTACCCAAGATAGAATGAAGAAACATATTGAAATAGGAAGTTCAAAAAATTCTATGTAACCTCTTGAATCTTGGATAAAAGCCGCCTAACACCATTAAATTGAACACCACATTTTCTATCCCAGAACTGTATGCAGACTCAGTTTCAGGGTAAAATATTTGGTTTGAGGTTTATGAGGTTATGCGGATTTTTCTCCACGGTTCAAGTGATTGTCTAGATTTTTTAGTAGAAACTCCGAAATCTATTGTGTATTGTTGAAAATACATTTGATCAATCACTATGTCGTTTTTATTACTTCTGAATTTATTATGATATTCACCTATGCACATTGGATGCAAGTATGTGCCAGGTATATATGGCTACTCGAGTGTATATGAACCTTGTGCATGCTTCCATTTACTTGTGCAAGTAGTTTTTGTAAGCTAGAAGGAAGAACAATATTTAAATAGTAAGTTCAAAAAGTCTACATAACCTCTTGAAACTTGGTGAAAAGCCGCATAACACCATTAAATTGAAAATCACATTTTCTATCCCAAAATTGCTTGCAGAGACAATTTCTGGGGTAAATTGTTTCGTTCAAATTTTATGAGGATATGCGGATTTTTCACTAAGGTTCAAGCGATTATCTAGATTTTTTGCAGAAATATAATATAATATATATATTGTTGAAAATACACTTGATCCATCATCAATCGTTTTTGTTAAGACAATATTTGAATAGTAAGTTCAGAAAATCTATGTAACCTCTTGGAACTTGGTGAAAAGCTGCATAACACCATTAAGTTGAAGACCACATTTTGTATCCTAGAATTTCTTGCAGAATCCAGACGCAATTTCTGTGATAAATGTGTGGTTCGAAGTTTATGAGGTTATATGCAGATTTTTCACTAAGTTATCTAGATTTCTTTATAGGAACTTCAAAATATTATATCGGTGAAAATGCACTTGATCATCACTATGTCGTTTTTGCTATTGCTTAATTTAGTACAGTATACACTAATGCACATTGGATGCAAGTATGCACTAGGTATATATGACCTCTCGAGCGTATATGAACCTTGTGCATGCTTCCGTTTACTTGTGTAATAGTTTGCAAGCTAGAATGAACCATATTAAAATCGGAAGTTCCAAAAGGCCTACACAACCTCTTGAACCTTGGTTAAAAGCAGCATTAACACCATTAAACTGAAATACAATTTTTTATCCCCAAAATGGTTAGACACAATTTCAGGGTAAAATATGTGGTGCGAAGTTTATGAGGCTATGCAGATTTTTCAGTTAGGTTCATGTGGTCATCTAGATTTTTTTAGACACATCGAAATATCATATATATAGTTGAAAATGCATTAGGTCCATCACTTGTTGTATTAGTTATTGCTTTATTTTGTACAATATGACTAATGCACACTGGATGTAAGTATGGGCCAGGTATATATGGTTGCTCGAGCGTATATGAACCCGGAACATGCTTTTATTTACTTGTGCAATTGTTTGTGACTTACTCAAGCTAGAATGAAGAACCATATTGAAATAATCTCTTGAACCTTGGGGAATGGCCTCTTACCTCTATTAGATTTGTAACTGGATTTACTAGCCCAAAATATCATGCTAACACAGTTTTAGGACTATACTATACATTTGAAGTTAGGAGGATTTAAAGGGTATGCTAACACAGCCTAGATGTTTAGATAAGAATGTTGGAACATGTTGGTTGAAGATTCTTGAGGACCATTTATCAATAACTTTGTCAACAATCACTTTAGTTGAGCCATTAAAACCTTTGTTTAAGTCATTAATTATAAAGAAAATTAAAATACGCAATTTCTGTGTACAGCTTTCTTAGATGCATGATGTGCTCGGCCCGTGCACTTGTATTAAAGTTAATACACAAGGCATCTGTTGTCTATATTCAGATTATTTCTATTTGCTCTCATGGTTGCTTTGATCAAGAAATATGCTCAATGATGCCTCTGGCGATTAGATTTTTAGTTATCCGTAGAAACTGAATTTGTTTGCAACATTTAACCTTTGGATGCTACGTGCAATTTCTAATTTAACAGTCTTCTCCTTGTTTGGGCAGTTGTCCAATACGAAGCGCGCTGAAGACAAAGGAGCAACAATGACAAAGCAAATGAAGAACATTCGCCGTTAGCTTGTGCCTCTAAGTGCTGTAGTGTGGTGCTCTCAGACAAATCTATGATGGAGAAGAAATGTATAGTACTCCTAGTTCCGTATCTGTCCATGCACTTTGGCCTGAACTGGTTAAACTTGGTGAACTGTATTGATATGTTTGGTATATTTGGGAATTGAGATTATATGGATCTTATGAGCTGTGAATAAAAAGATGGCTCTCTACAATCTCAACAAAAAATGTCTTTCTATGCCGCAATTGCTTTCTGCAACAATAGCTGTCTGTTGAACGTGGGCACTTATTATTTGTTGATTGTATTGTGAATCATCATGTGTTTTGATTGTTCTTCACTGGTATGGTCCCTCTTTTTGACTTGATAACGTTAATTGATGTATTAGCCATTTAGTTAGGCTGCTGGTCTGGTCCTAGAGGTCAGCCTCTCTGGCCGGAGTGAGTATAATTTTGTGGATGAACATGGTTGTGATGGACATGTACTCGGACGTTTTGGTGCAGTGAACAACTTGGTGTGCTTTGTGGTCTTGTTAGAGCATCTCTAGTGGAAGGTGCAAACGACCGTGTAAAGCAAATATAGAGGATGTGAGACAAAAAACTCTCTCCAGAGGCTAGTCTAAAGCATCGTCTAAATTTAGACGACCATGTATTCCTGCTACCCATCGTCCATATTTGGACGAGCTAGCCACGACGTCCAAGCGCAACCGCCCGTCGCGAGCCCTCCGTCCCGCGCGGACGCGTCCCTTCTCCTGCGCCCATCCGGAGCGACCAGTTGGAGAAACAAGCGGGAACGCTACTCCCGTCTCGCCGTCGCCCCGCTCGCCAGCTCAAGGTACACCAATTTTTCCTCAATTTTCCCTAGGTGAGAGAGAGAGAGAGAAATCAGACGGGATGGATGGGGATTCGACCATGGGACCATGGTAGGCGCCAGATCTGGCCATCGGCGTTTCATTTTAGCCTGATTCGTGGCTTGATTCGGCTCGATTCGGAGAGGCGGCTACCGCGCGTGTGCGTGAGCGGGGGCTGCGCACGATGCGCGCAGCCAGCGACGCTCAGTGGGGTGGGTGGCGGGTGGGATCTGAGCGTGGGGTAGAGGGCAAGGCAGGGTTCTGGCTCACTGGCCTAGCAACAACCAACGCGGGCAGATGAGGGCAGCCCCAGTTCAATGGAGAAGAAGGCATGCTGCTGCTGCAATGAAGTATTGTTTCAGCTATGCGATTAAACAAATTACGCGACATCCTAAACCTGTGTAAGAAAGGAAATAAGACAGAGAGCTAAAAATAAGGAAACAAAGTAATGTACTAATTACGAACCTTCGCCGAAACAAGTTTTCGGGATAGCGAGGAATTTCTCTGAAGTAGTCATCCCAGAGAAGAACAAATCCAGCATCTCTTGCTCGATTGATAGTCTGACGTCCATGCTTGGAACCGCCACGGCGTCGAGCATTTGTGTGCTCTTCCTCCTCGCGCTCTGCAAATGCTGCAATAATAAGTTCATCGTCGTCGGATGAAGACGACGATGAATTCATGAGCATATCCAAAGAGGAAAAGTTCCCACTCGTCATTCTGTTGTGTTAGAAATGAGAAAGTATTTTAGGAGAGATATGAGAGAAGGTACGCTGGGAATGTTGGATGAGAGGTGAGAGGGGTGGTATATATAGACTTGAGAATATAGCCGTTAGAAATATAGCCGTTGGAAATATAGCCGTTAGAAATATAGCCGTTGGAAATATAGCCGTTAGAAATATAGCCGTTGGAAATATAACCGTTGGATGGTAGTTAGAATATATTGTTAAATATGTTATATGTTGATCCAAATTCTACAAAGTATAGGCCAACTTCTGACGAGTGGAGCGAGGCCCGTCGCCGGGAGGCTTGGGCCGAGTGTAACGAGTCTGAAGTTGGCCCACACCGTGCCCAACGGGGACGCCTGTGGGGGGTGCGGGGGGCGACAGCCCCCCGCGGTACGGTACGGATCGTCGAAGACCTAGGTTTCCACCGATATATAAACCCCTTGTAAGCCGCCGGTTGGAAGAGTTGTATCTGTGAAATCCCCGGCGTTTGTAAACACTCCTCGATATAGTGAAGTTTCGCTGGCTGGCGCCCGTGGTTTTTTCCTCTCTTTGTTGGAGAGGTTTTCCACGTTAAATCTGTGTCTCCTTGCTGTGTTTTTCGTTTTCGTTCTTCGTTATCTTCTTGTCGCGATTGTAACAAGTGGTATCAGAGCCCCAGGTTCTAATCTAGGGTTTGCGACATGTCGTCATTGAAGTTCGATCTACCACAGCTGGACTACACCACAAGATTCTCCTTGTGGCAGGTGAAGATGCGGGCGATTCTCGCCCAAACTTCTGATCTGGATGAAGCGCTGGATGGATTCGGTGAAAAGGATGCTAAGACCTGGTCCGCTGAAGAGAAGCGGAAGGACCGTAAGGCTTTGTCTTTGATTCAACTTCATCTGTCCAATAATATTTTGCAGGAAGTACTGGAGATGAAATCTGCTGCTGCCCTATGGGAAAAACTGGAAACGATCTGCATGTCAAAGGATCTAACCAGTAAGATGCATGTGAAGATGAAGTTGTTCTCGCATAGATTGCAGGAAGGTGGATCGGTAATGAATCACTTATCTCTTTTTAGAGAGATTATTTCTGATTTGCAATCTATGGAAGTAAAATATGATGATGAGGATCTAGCCCTATTACTCTTATGCTCGCTGCCTAGTTCTTATACACACTTTCGTGATACAATGTTGTTGAGCCGTGAGAAGATAACCCTTGATGAAGTGCAAGATGCCCTCAAACAGAGGGAAAAGATGAAATCTATGGTGCAGGCAGATGGGGCGTCCTCCAAGGCTGAAGCTCTGCAGGTTCGTGGTAGGACCGAGCAGAGATTTAACAACCATGGCAACCGAGATAAGAGCAAAGACGGCAGAGGTCGTTCGAAGTCCAAGGGAAAGGACAAGTTCTGCAGGTATTGTAAGAAATCTAATCATGTTATTGATGATTGCTGGAAGCTGCAGAATAAGGAGAAAAGGAACGGTACTTACCAACCGAAAGATAAGGATCAAGGCAATGGTAAGGCTGCTGTTGTTTCTGATAGTTCTGATGGTGAATGCTTAGCTGTTTTTGCTGCTTGTGCTTCTCGTGATGATGAATGGATACTTGATACTGCATGTTCGTTTCATATTTGCTGTAACAAAGATTGGTTCAGTTCATATGAGTCTGTGCAGACTGGAGATTTTGTGCGTGTGGGGAATGACAACCCATGCCATATCGTTGGTGTTGGATCTGTTAAGATTAGGACACATGATGGCGTGACACGCACGTTGAGTGAGGTGAAGCACATACCAAGCATGGCCAGAAATTTGATCTCCCTGAGTACCATGGACGTTGATGGATACAAGTATGCCGGTGGGCATCGAGTTCTGAAGGTATCAAAAGGTTCTCTTATTCACATGATAGGTGATATGAATTCTGCTAAATTATATGTTCTTAGAGGTAGCACTTTGCCTGGTATTGCTGCTGCTGTTACTTCTAATGATTCTGATGATTGTGGTAAAACACATCTATGGCATATGCGTCTTGGGCATATGAGCGAACAAGGCATGGCAGAGTTGGTCAAGAGAGAGCTGATTGATGGTTGCAACTTGAGTAAGTTTGAGTTCTGTGAGCACTGCATCTTTGGTAAGCATAAAAGAGTTAAATTCAATGCTTCCGTTCACACCACCAAAGGCATATTAGATTATGTGCATGCTGATGTATGGGGTCCGTCCCGTAAGACTTCTATTGGTGGTGCTAATTATATGCTTACTATTATTGATGATTACTCAAGAAAGGTGTGGCCTTATTTTCTAAAGCATAAATCTGATGTTTTTGATGCTTTTAAGAAGTGGAAAGTTATGGTTGAAAAACAGACTGAGAAGAAGGTAAAGGTACTACGTACTGACAATGGTATGGAATTCTGTTCTAATGAGTTTGAGGAGTTTTGCAGTAACGATGGCATGATCAGGCATCACACCATCCCATATACTCCTCAGCAGAATGGCGTGGCAGAACGCATGAACAGAACCATCATCTCGAGGGCTCGTTGTATGTTGTCTAATGCAGGTATGCATAGGCGTTTCTGGGCTGAAGCAGCCAACACAGCGTGTTACCTCATCAACAGGTCACCTTCTATTCCACTTGAGAAGAAAACTCCTATTGAGGTATGGTCAGGTTCACCTGCTGATTATTCACAGTTGAGAGTTTTTGGTTGCACTGCTTATGCTCATGTTGATAATGGAAAGTTAGAGCCTAGAGCTGTCAAGTGCATATTCCTTGGTTATGGTTCAGGAGTTAAGGCATATAAACTATGGAACCCTGAAACAAAAAAGATTTTGTTGAGTAGGAACGTTGTTTTCAATGAATCCGTTATGTATCATGACAGCTTGCCATCAGATCCCTCTCCTGTTGCTATTGGAGAGGAGGGAGTTCGTGTGCAGGTGGAGCACCTGCAGAAAACTGTTGATAATAATGCTGTTGTTGATGATACTCATGAGGAAAATATTGATGATGATGTTGTTCAGCACTCACCTACTGTTTTGCAGCAGCCACAGGAATCTATTGCTGCTGATAGACCGAGACGTAACATAGTTCCACCTCGTCGTTTAATTGAAGAGTGTAATCTTGTACATTATGCTTTGAGTTGTGCTGAACAGGTGGAGAACGATTCTGAACCTGCTACATATAATGAAGCCATTGCATCCGTTGACCGCGAGAAGTGGGTATCTGCTATGCAAGAAGAGATGCAATCGCTTGAGAAAAATGGCACATGGGATGTTGTGCGCTTGCCTAAACAAAAGAAGGCGGTCCGCTGCAAGTGGATCTTCAAGAAAAAGGAAGGTCTATCTCCCAAAGAGCCTTCAAGGTACAAGGCAAGGTTAGTAGCAAAAGGGTTCAGCCAGATTCCTGGTATTGATTACAATGATGTGTTCTCTCCAGTTGTGAAGCATAGTTCCATTCGTACTTTCTTTAGTATTGTGGCTATGCGTGATCTTGAGCTTGAGCAGTTAGATGTCAAGACTGCTTTTCTGCATGGAGAGCTTGATGAGGAAATATACATGGACCAACCAGAAGGGTTCATAGTGCCTGGTAAAGAGGATTTTGTGTGCAAATTAAAGAAGTCTCTTTATGGCTTAAAGCAATCTCCAAGACAGTGGTATAAAAGGTTTGATTCATTTATGATCTCACATGGTTTTGAGAGGTCTAAATATGATAGTTGTGTTTATATCAAGTTTGTTGATGGGTCACCTATATACTTGCTGCTATATGTTGATGATATGTTAATTGCTGCCAAGGGCATGAAAGAAATCACTACTTTGAAGGCACACCTAAGTAGTGAGTTTGAGATGAAGGATCTTGGTGATGCTAAGAAGATCTTAGGTATGGAGATTACCCGAGATAGAAAATCTGGTTTGTTATTTCTTAGTCAGCAAAGTTACATTAAGAAAGTTCTTCATCGTTTTAATATGGATGGTGCCAACTCAGTTAGTACTCCTATTGCTCCTCACTTTAAATTGTCAGTTTCTCAATGTCCTACTACTGATGAAGAGTTTGAGTACATGTCAAAGGTGCCATATTCTAGTGCTGTTGGTTCTTTGATGTATGCCATGGTTTGTTCTCGTCCTGATTTATCATATGCTATGAGTTTGATAAGTAGATACATGGCTAATCCTGGTAAAGAACATTGGAAGGCTGTTCAGTGGGTTTTCAGGTACCTTCTTGGCACTTCCAATGCTTGTTTGAAGTTTGGCAGGACCGGTGAGGGACTCGTTGGCTATGTGGATTCAGATTTTGCTGCCGATTTGGATAAGAGAAGATCTCTCACAGGTTATGTGTTTAATGTTGGAGGTTGTGCTGTTAGCTGGAAGGCTACATTGCAGGCTGTTGTTGCACAATCTACTACTGAAGCTGAATACATGGCTATTGCTGAAGCTTGCAAAGAATCTGTTTGGTTGAAAGGTTTGTTTGCTGAGCTTTGTGGAGATGATTCTTGCATTACTTTGTTTTGTGACAGTCAAAGTGCCATATACCTTACAAAAGATCAGATGTTTCATGAGAGAACTAAGCACATTGATGTCAAGTACCATTTTGTTAGAGACATTGTTGCTCAAGGTAAATTAAAGGTATGCAAGATCAGCACTCATGATAATCCTGCTGATATGATGACTAAACCTGTTCCTGTTGCTAAGTTTGAGCTTTGCTCGAACTTAGTTGGTTTAACTGATTAGCCCAAGTGGCTATTGGCGCCGAAAGTATTTGCTTTGTTTGTTCAGGGAGATGGTTGCTGTTGATGCTACAAGGAGGAATTTGTCTCAAGGTGGAGTTTGTTATATGTTGATCCAAATTCTACAAAGTATAGGCCAACTTCTGACGAGTGGAGCGAGGCCCGTCGCCGGGAGGCTTGGGCCGAGTGTAACGAGTCTGAAGTTGGCCCACACCGTGCCCAACGGGGACGCCTGTGGGGGGTGCGGGGGGCGACAGCCCCCCGCGGTACGGTACGGATCGTCGAAGACCTAGGTTTCCACCGATATATAAACCCCTTGTAAGCCGCCGGTTGGAAGAGTTGTATCTGTGAAATCCCCGGCGTTTGTAAACACTCCTCGATATAGTGAAGTTTCGCTGGCTGGCGCCCGTGGTTTTTTCCTCTCTTTGTTGGAGAGGTTTTCCACGTTAAATCTGTGTCTCCTTGCTGTGTTTTTCGTTTTCGTTCTTCGTTATCTTCTTGTCGCGATTGTAACAAAATATAGGAGAGAGACTATAGACTTTCTGAATATAGACGCTCCACTGAAAAACTAAGAACATCTAAAAGAGAATCTTTATACACGGCCGTCTATATGGAGATATAGACGTTCTTATTTAGACGTTCCACTAGAGATACTCTTATATCGTATACATAGGGCATAGGGGCCAGGTACAAAACTTGGCAGCCACTCTTCGTCTCGAGTAAACTTGGCTGCTACGACTAGTTTATTCAACGGGAAACTTGACCGTGGTCCTCGCTTCAAGTTCAACGTGCGCCCGCCCCTGTCTGAGGTTTCGAAACACACCGCCGCTGTGATGGGCAAGAAGAGTAGGGCGGCCGTCGCCCGGACGAGGCCTACCTGGAGGCGGTGAAGCGGATCCGCTTCTTCGAGCAGATCAAGGACAGGCAGGCGATCCCATCAGGTTTGTGTTCGACCTCTCTCACCAGTCACCATCTACAACAGTTGCCGGGCGGGCGAGAAACATACGTTCTTGACATTCATCGATACTGCAGTCCAGATCGATTAGCTCCAGCTCCTTTTCCGTACGACCTTCGGACAATTGATTGATACGTTTAGCTGAAACCTAGTCGCTTGCATCCTTAGCCGAAAAAACTTTGCAATGATCGGGAGTAGTATTATTTAGTACCGCTACATGTGGTGCAAACGTTAGCTCCCTCACGTGATTGCAATGGCATTTTTATTAATTACCTGTGAAATCTTTGCCTGATGGCGCGGTGAAGCAAGGGAAGAGGTGAGGAAATTACAAAAAACCACCACAATTTGGGTCACTATAACAGAAAACGATCACAATTCAAATTTCTGACAAAAAACCACCAGAATCGGGGCACAATTTCTGTTATAGTGGTGGTTTTTTGCCCTATTTCTGGTGGTTTTTTTGTCACAAATCTGAATTGTGGTGGTTTTATGTTATGGTGACCCCAATTGTGGTGGTCTTTTGTAATTTCCTCGGAAGAGGTGGATGACGACCCCGATGGACATTGCCAAGGAGATAAAAAGCTCCAGCCGTTTGATAGCTCAAGTGAATGGAAGACTCTGGGATATGACAAGACCACTGGAAGAAGATGACTGCTCGGCTTTGATAGCAAGGAAGGGCGCGACACCTTGTGGCACTCCAGTGCCCACATTCTTGGACAAGTGAGTCTACAGCTTATAAAAGATCATCATTTGATAATGATAACACAGTTCGTTTTCATTTTCAATTCAAGTTTTTCTAACTGAAGATGCATGTACACATCTGCAGGCCCTCGAGAGTGTGTATGGCTGCAAACTGTGCAGTATGTGGCCTTGTACTAAAACAAACAGGGAAGATTTCTACTATGATGCCTACTACAATGATGTCACTCTGAACGATTCGCATCTCGGTCGCATCCAAGACAAAGCTCTCGAGTGTTTTGCTGCAAAGGCAGCCATTTGAACGCATTCAAGTCTCCAAGGCCCAATCTCTCGAGTGTTTTGCTGAAAACAAATTTAAGGTTGAAATTATTAGTGAGCTGCCTGAGGATGAGGGCATTACATTATATAGATGTGGTTCTTTTGTTGACCTGTGCCGTGGACCGCACATTCCCAACACTTCTTTTGTGAAAGCTTTTGCTTGCCTCGAGGTAATTTTCTTTTGTTAGGCTAGGCATTGATCTCTAGTTAAGTTCTCTTCTTGATGGAATTTAGTGTTTCAGATTTCAATTTACATGTAAATATTTTTTATTAGGCTTCATCCTCATATTGGAGGGGGAAACAAAACAGTGAGAGCCTGCAAAGAGTATATTGTACATCATACAAATTTCCACTACTATCGATCGTTGAAATGGAAAGTGTTGCTGACAGAGATATATGACATGTAATTATACACAGAAAATACATACCTTGAACATATCAAACACGAAACATCTACCATCTCTCATCTCTTCTGTGTGTGTCAGATTTTTGTGTGGAACCATGTCAGCATGCATGGTAACAAAAGCTGAAACTTACTCCGAAACTACTCTAGGCAGTTATTGGGCCTGGTGTTAGATGTTGATGGTGCACTATACTCAGTTTAGTAGTTTAGTTAGTCAAGTGTATACATCGCTCGGAGTTGAGGGAGCAAACTGAACTTATTCCCTTGAATTGTAATTATAAATTCAATACAATTATGCTTATGCTCTCATTTTATAGAAATCTATTATGCCTTACATACAATTTATTGCTCGATAACCTGCAGGAATATCAAGATATGATAGCGGCCACCAAGAAGCGCGACCATAGGATATTGGGGGAGTCTTAGAAACTCTTCTTTTTCGATCCACTTAGGTACCTTAGCATTTTCTAATATTTTTTGTTCATATTACTAGTTTTCATTTTCCCCCTTCATCTTTGGGTACTTGTCATGTGCTAGATCTTTGATTAGATTCACGCCTATGCAGCCCAGGAAGTCCACACTTCCTTCCACATGGTACTAAAATAAAAAACAAATTGTTTATTTTTTGCGACAACAATACAGGGACAGAGGATACCAGGAGGTGAATGTTCATTTGTTATGTAGCAAGTAACTTCACATATCAGTTACAGTGTTTCATTTGCTTCTGTTCCTTATGTGTTTGGTAGGTAGAAAGTCCTAACGTTTACAATATGAAGATTTGAGAAACCTCTGGGTATGCTGCAAACTACAAGGACAACATGTTTGTTTTTGAGGTAAGCATCTGTTATGAACATAGGATCATAGGTTTGCTCGACAGGAGGCGGTGCCTTGTTGCCTTTGCGCATTGCGGGTCAGGACCTTAGGTAACAGAAGGGGTAGGGAGATAGATATTTGTGTTTTCTTGCTTCCTTTAGTCATCTGGCCAAGTCCCTTTGTAGGGAGAGGGGTGTCAAAACCAGATTCTAACAATCAGGAAACTATGTCAATAAGAGGAAACCTTTTAAAATACTACCGCCATTTCTAAATGTAAGCCTTTCTAGCAGTTCAATTTCGAACTTGAACCGCTAGAAAGGCTTACATTAATAGCTCATAAGAGGTAAATAGTTAAAACCACAACACGAACTGAAAGAAATACTGGATAAAATAGAAGGCGTGGCCAATTTCCAGGCTCCAGCACGACCTGCCACCCTCAAATATCCTGTGCGCATACCCTGGCTCTGGGCCTCTTCTTCTGGAGTTCTGGCCCCACATCAGAACATATGCATCAGGATTGTAAGTTTTAATATACATATCTCATAAAAGTATATCATCGAGTTAGATACATAGTTAAAGATGTCTGTGTGCATCACTTTGATGCAGAGATGGAGTGTCGACTTTTGCCCAAAAGACAATATATGTTGTACACGAGAAAACAGAAACCCTAACCCTGAACTATTGCAGAATACAACAAATACCCTTTGGGTACTACCCTCGTACTTTTGGTACCTACCCTTACTCATTCGGTTACCACCTCATACAATCGGGTGCTACCGTAGCAAAGGGAGTGCATAAGGGTGGTCCAGGCATTTGTGCTATCTAAGGGTGCTTGTTGGTTTTATTATTTTGCAGATCGACAAAGAGGAGTTTTGTCTCAAGCCAATGAATTGTCCTGGTCATTACGTACTATTTAATCACGGGTCTCATTCTTACAGAGGTGAGTTTCTTCCTAATTTGAATTATACTGTATATTTAGTCCATTGATCCTGATTGAGATCATGTCCAAGTGAATGCCGACATGGTTTTGATAATGACTTTTAAAGCTTCTTTTATTCTAAACTAATTTCCCCGCAATAGAGTATGCTACGGATTCGTCCCACTCAAACTGCGTTTATGCCCGGACGGCATATTTTGGAGGAGGTAGTTATTTTGCATGAAACAATTCATGAGCTTCATATGAAGAAGATGGACGGTGTGATTTTTAAAATTGATTTTGAAAAAGCCTACGATAAAATCAAATGGTATTTTTTACAACAAGCACTTCTTTTGAAGGGTTTTGACCCTTTATGGTGCAAGTGGATTGCAAATTTTATAAAGGGGGGGAGTGTAGGGATTAGAGTAAATGATACATTGGTCACTTCTTTCAGACTAAAAAGGGGGTTCGACGGGGGGACCCGTTACCACCTATGCTTTTTAACATAGTGGTAGATATGTTGGCCATTCTCATAGCTAGAGCTAAGGATGAAGGTCAAGTTGGAGGATTAATCCTGGAAGGCGTATTATCTATCTTACAATATGCGATGATACAATATTATTTATGGAACATGACCTTGTAAAGGCTGTAAACATGAAACTTCTTTTATGCATTTTTGAGCAGCTATCGGGACTTAAAATTAACTTTCACAAAAGAGAGATTTACTATTTTAGGAATGCGAAGGAGCATGAATAGGATTACAGAGAAATTTTCGGCTGTGAGTCGTGTTCTTTGCCATTCAGGTACCTAGGGGTTCCAATACACCATAGAAGACTCAGAAATTCCGAGTTGAATCCGGTCGAGAATCGCTTTGAAGGAAAGTTAGGTTTTTGGCAAGGCAAACTCTTGTCATACGGAAATAGAATAGTGTCAATTAACTCGGTATTAACAAGTATGCCTATGTTTATGCTGTCTTTAATATTGTTGTTCGGGCAGAATCTATTAAATCCTTAGCTTTTGTACACTGGTATAGGTTTATAGTTGTGTTTTGGGAAAGTAAAACTGCAATCGGCTGTAGGCGTGCAGACCATTGTTGTTCGTCAATCTCAAAGTTTGATTTTTTTCTTGAAAACCATTCATGGTCATAGTAGATGGTAGGGTTTCATACTTACAAAATTTCATGCACAAAGTTGTACAAAATTATGAACTAGGAAAACTAGTATGGAAACTCTATATGTACAAATTAACCTTTTATAATGTCGCAAATACTCCCTTCATTTCAATATAATCCACATTCGACATATTTTAAGATAAATTAGCAAGTCATTTAATAGTACTACATAGTCATGTAAACAACCAATCCATGCTACATTAAAATTAATGACATACAATAGAATGTATATTAATTAATTAGCAAGACTCTTTGTTTTATGTGTGGTTGTTAATTATCGATAACGCAATCAATATCTAAAACCTAGAATGTAGATTAATATTAAACACAATTTTAGTCTAGAATGTAGATTATTGTGGAATGGAGGGAGTACATGGTCTTAGTTTTGCATGGAATTTTGTTAGTGAATTTGGTGTACTATGTACTACGCCTATGAAGTTTTTAAACAAACTTTCAAATGGTTGAACAACAGTAGGACTGCAGTTTTTATTCCAACTTGTTGCCATCTCAAAGTTTCGGAAAATTTTAGACCGACAAATTTCAGAAGTCACGGTCTATCCTATTGCTACATGTACATATTTACTAACAACTTATAACCTATGTAAACAATTTATATCTAGCAAAGAGTTGTTAATTGTTACTTGATCCTATAGTTGTTAATTGTTACTTAATCCTATAGACATGTCATCTTGCATATGTTTTTTTTCGAGACCAGAGAAGTATTTAGGTGACATTGAAACCTGAAAGAAATCGGAGCACTAACTGAGAGAAGCCTTGCTTGAGTTTGGTATGCCATTTGAGGTACCTTTAGTTGTCATTTTCTCATGTTTGCATCACTCACTACTTATGGATGTTCAACATCTAGTATTTTCAGTATAGTAAAGGGGAGTTTCACTAAATCATTTTATTCTTTCTAATTATAGCTGCATTCAACCACTACAATGTGCTCGCGCATCCAGGTCCGGTCCACGGATTTTGGGGGCCATAGGGCAAAACGACGCGAAGAGACCCTTATTTAAAGTGGTAGAGCTTTCTTGGGGTGTGTGTGGCGGTGGTGGTGGTGGGGGGGGGGGGGGAGCAAAGGCCCTCCTACTCTAGAAAACAACTTAAAGCGATACATATTTAATATTTATGGTTAAAAAACTGTCCCATACTCAAGAAAACACCTTAAAGATATATATCTTGAATATTTATGCTAAAAAAAATTACCCCTTCTCTAGAAAACACCTTAAAGATATGTATCTATAATATTTATGCTAAATTTTAAAGATTAATCAAATATTATGCGTGATTAGCGTTCTTGGTCCTCTCAACAATGCCAGTCAAACTCTTTCACTTGTTAACACTAGAAAGACATAAGAAAATATTAGTATTCTAAGAAATATTATTGCAATGAAATAGCAAATTAAGTGATCTGTACATTTGATAGCTCAACTGTCTTTAAAATCATGGTGAAGACATTGAAAACCTTTCATATTGATCGAGCAAATTACATACAATGATACTTATTTATAACAATCGTTCCTTGTGTATATATGACTGTGCAAAAGATAAGTGGAAAGATAGATATATTAGACACTGGATTAATAAGAGGATGAAATAGTATTTAAACATGTTGATGGAACAAGTAAAACAATTAGGAATAAGAGGGGATGAAAGGATCGTATGGGCACCTAGAGGGGGGGGGGGTTGAATAGGTGCTACTTCAAATTTTCTTCCTTTTCAATTTAGGGTTTGACAAGAAAGGTAAATTCTCTAGATTGTACAACTAAGGTGAATTTACCTATATGTCAAGTAAGCAACAACTAGCACAACACTAAGCAAGAACAAGTAAGTAAAGTGCGTTAAAGGATAGAAGTAACCAAAATGGTGAACGCGGAGACACAAGGATTTGTTTCCCGTAGTTCCTCCTTTTTGAGGGGAAGTGCGTCTATGTTTGGAGAGGGGGTGGTTTCAAACCACCAACGCCACGAGAGGCCTTCCTTGTTCTCCGATGAACCTCTCCCCAAAGGGTTCGATTCACCTTCCACTATATCGGCAACCTTCGAGGTGGAAGCCGACACCTTTACAACGAGTTTGGGGCACACATCCAAAGCCTAATTGGAGGCTCCCAAATACAAGTAAGCTGTCAAACAATCAAAGACAAGTTTGTAAGAACCAAATTAAAGCTAGGGTTTCCAAAGAAACACTAGAGCAAGGGGCCCTCAAGTGAATGAGGGGGAAATGAAGATCTCTCTTGGTGAAGTTGTAGATCAAGGCCTCCTCCTTCGATTCTCCAAAGATCAACGACTTTGGATGGATGAATGAAGAGATCTTGTGAATTTGGTGGCTCAAAATGTGCTGCTGTTCTTGAACTGGACGAGCAGGTTCCAAGGTAAAAGAAGGGGTCATTTTATAGGGCCCTAGAATTTAGAGCCGTTGAAGCCACTTAAGCCGGACAGTCCGGCCAGACCGGACATTCCGCAACACACCAGCCGGACACTCCGGCCTAGCCAAGTTTCCGGCTAGAATCCATCCAGTGTCCTATTCGCTATACTGGTTGTCCACAGCTGGGGAGAAATCCTTGCGAAGACTCACGGCCGGACATTCCGGTGGTTTGCATGCGGAATTTCTGGATGGGCCGGACAGTCCAGCGTACGCCAGCCGGACAGTCCGGCCAGATGTAGTTCTTTTCCCCCTTTTTATTCCTGTCAAGTCATCTCACCATATGTATATATATTGGCCACAGTAAATCTGATATCTCCTGAAACATCTAGCAAAGCATTAAACTAATCCAAGTGTTGTCAACAAACATCAAAATAATGTGGAAGACATAAAATGCCCTTTCAATCTCCCTCTTTTTTGTGTTTGATGATAATCCAAGGATTTGCATAAGGGATAGATACTACAACATAGCAAGGCTCCCCCTAGATGTGTGACCAATTTTGGCTTTGATTTTGAATACAAGATCACACATCCTAGGAGCATTTCTTTGCTAGATTGTTAAGCAAGTTATGACAAGATATGATAAAGACTAGGTAGATAAGCTACATAAAGCATAGTCTTAGACATTACCAAGTACATAAGTCATAACACACAACACACAAAGTTCTCAAACCAATCTCAAACAAATAGGATAAAGGATAAAGACACGAAGCTTCAAAGAGGCAAATCGAGAGAAAGTGAAGCCCCGTGGACCCCTGCAAATCCTGATAGCAACCTAATATGGGGCTACTTCTCCCCCTTTGGCATCGAGACGCCAAAAAGGGAAAAGAGCACTACTACCACGCCCCAAGACACTAGCCATTGAAGTCCTCATCGGCCTCCTCATCCTCCTCATCCTCGTCACCATCCTCATCATCATCGTCATCTTGAGTCGAGCGCTGGCCGTGAGGGCGAGAAGAAGAGGACACATCCTCAAACATGGACCAGTCCACGCGTCCCTGGCTCCAGTGACCATAGGAGAGATTGCCATCAGACACCTACTGCTGAGAAGGATCAACATCCATGGGCTGGTTGATCCGCTTGAGTTCCTTCATGACATTTCTGTTAGCCTTGTAGGCATCATACTATCCATGGTGAATGTCAATGTTCTGGAAAAGTAGGAGCTTCTTCCACCATGAGGCCTTCTTCACCTTCTTGTGTACTTCCTCCTTAGAGGTGTTGAAGCGATATGCATTGCTAGCATGCTTCATCCTAGGGCCACGAGACGGTGGAGCCTGTACCTCCTCAAAACCGTCACTGTCAGAGTCATCAGCCTCAATCTCATCATCCCAAATATTTCCTGAGCTAGAGGGTAGCCACGAGGAGCCTTGGTGGTAGGGGCTGCCTACCTCTGTAGTTTGGCAGCAGTGTGAGGAACAAGATCATGATAGAGCAAGGGAGTGTCAGGAGTGGGCAGCAATGAGCTTCATCACATAGGGGGCATATCGAGGACACTTCTTGTCAGTGATGCACTTGTACAAATCCTGATAGATGAAGTCCATAACATCAATAGCACCACCTGGATGAGTTGGACCATGAATGTACACAGTGTGAGCATGAGCCATCAGGTTGATCTCTATGCCTGTCATTGCATCCTTGTTGCCAGCCTTGGGAGTGAGAGTGTGGCGGAACATGCGAAGCAAGATGTTATATATGAGCTTGATATTGGTGGTTTGCCCAACCACACCATTCTGAGCATAAATAGGAGCCGGCAGATTCTTATCATAAGACTGACCATGTACATGCATCCGGATACCACTGGGGCCATTGGGATTGAAAGGCAATCCAAGAGCAAACTGAACCATGTTGGAGCGCATGCTGGTAGTACCAGGCATCCACTCAAGAGGAATGTCAGTAGTCTCCCCAAAGACCACTGTGGCATAGAACTGCTGGACCAACTCAACATTGTAGTCTTCTTTTTCCCTAAAGATGGTGTGCAACCCCATCTTCGCAGTCACCCAAAGAGCATCCTCAAAGTACTTGTGAGCACTAATCTTGTCAAGGTCCAACCACTGCATGGGACAAGTAGGAGTCTGGAATGTGCCATAGAGCTCAGTAAACAACATGGCTTGCTCAGTCCTCCATAAGCGATCATCAGCTGAGGTGTGAGGCAGATAATAGAATTGTTGGAGCCTCATCTCCACATACTCCTCGGTACCCAAATCTTCTAGAGTAGTCAAGGACTCAAACTTCACCCGCTTGGCCACATATCTTTATAGCTGCCTCATCTTCTCATGCTTTGCTGCGACACGGTCTCGAGCAGCCTGCCTGACCATAGATGGATCAATTGAATGTCGCGCTCGTCATCATACCGGAACCTGCGAGTCGCGATCTTCTTGGCAGCCCGAGGATGGCGAGGACGAGAACCACCTGTGAAATCAGAATAGAGGGATAGCAGATGGGATAAGCACAAATGTCAAGGAGATAAACAAAATAGAAGTCAAAGGAATCTGTATCAGTACAGATTGAAACCACCAGACAATCCAAAAAATCTAAGCCGGACAATCCGCCAGGGCCGGACAGTCCGGCGTGTACCGGTCGAACATTCCGGCTGGACCGGAGTGTCCGGCCCGTACACGTCGGACATTCTGGCGGATTCTGGGCGAATTCTCGGGCTGCTCGTGTGGGTTCAATCGGGACAGATCTGGATTGCTAAGACTACTACCAGGAGGAATATTGCACGTAGGAGTGATGTATGCATGGAGCTAGGTAGAACATTGCCCAAGAAAAATCATCTAGGCTAGCCCTAGAGATGAGTAGAAAGAGGGCATCATACCAGCATCCATGAGGGCCTTCACCGGTGGGGAAAGGATCCCCGCGGCAAAGGGGGCAAATGGCCGGCGGCAACGGCAAGATCCGGGGTGGAGAAGCCCTCCCGGTGGAGATCCTGGTCGGAGGCAGTGGTCTGAGAAGAGGAGAGAGTTGGGGAGAAGAAGGATGACTGAACCGTCCACTTCTCCCCGACCTCTATATTCAGAACAAAACCGCAGGGGCCGGATAGTCCGGGCCATATGCGCCGGATAGTCCGGACCGGCCGGAGTGTCCGGTCTGTATCAAGTGGAGAGTCCGGCTAGGCCGGACACTCCGGTTGGTACAGGGCGGACATTCCGGCCCCTTCGACCAGAAATCCCAGTTTCAAGTTTTTGGACAAATGTGTGGCAAGAAGAGCATGTTTGTAGATGAGAGTAGGCTTGGGATTCAGAGGATGTGCTATGAAACACCAATAAGAGTCATAAAAATTCTTAAAGATGTTCAAGAAAGCTCCAAAAAGACACGGATCAAGCAAATTACAAACACGAGTAAGCACCAACCTCTCTAATGTGAGAGGGCGGTGGCCTAGGCCACCATATTTGAGTATACTCGGCTTGGCACCACGAAGATATATCTTGGGTCCATTATCGAAACTCATAATTTTAGCTCACATATCACAAAATGATATTAACAGGAATGATTTTGATTGCTTTGGGCATAATGGGGGGAGGGATAGTCCAATCAATTAGAACCGCACTCCCCCTATATCCATGCCTACACCTAAACCAAATAAGGGTCAAGTCATAGGTGAGTATGCAAGATAATCAAGTCAAGCTCCTTGAATCTACGATATTTAGTTCATTCCTCAAATAGCAAAACCTTGCTTCATCAAGTGGCTTCGTGAATATGTCGGCAAGTTGGTATTTAGTTGGCACATATGATAGCTCAATATCACCTCGAGCAACATGATCCCTAATGAAGTGATGATGGATCTCAATATGCTTTGTCCTTGTGTGATCCACCGGGTTGTAGGCAATCTTGATGGCACTTTCATTGTCACATAGAAGAGGCACTTTGTCACAATGGACACCGTATTCCTTTAAAGTTTGCCTCATCCATAGCAATTGAGTGCAAGCACTAGCAGCTGCCACATACTCGGCTTTGGTGGTGGAGAGAGATATACAATTTTGCTTCTTAGAAGACCAACATACCAAGGACCTACCAAGGAATTGGCAAGCCCCGGATGTAGATTTTCTATCATCCTTATCACCAGCCCAATCCGAGTCCGTATATCCACAAAGAGCAAATGTTGACCCTCGAGGATACCAAAGACCATAATGTGGGGTATGAACCAAATATCGAAAGATTCTCTTGACTGTCATCAAATGGCTTTCTTTAGGAGCCGCTTAATATCTTGCACACACACCTACACTCAACACAATATCGGGTCTAGATGCACAAAGGTAAAGTAAAGAGCCAATCATAGATCGGTATACCTTTTGATCCACATCTTTACCATTTGGATTTTGTTCAAGATGAGTCTTTGTAGCCATGGGAGTGGGGGCTCCATTTAAATCTTGCATTTTGAATCTCTTGAGCATATCTTGAGTATACTTTGCTTGGTTGAAGAATGTCCCTCCTCTAACTTGCTTGATCTCAAAACCAAGAAATACTCTCAACTCCCCCATCAAAGACATCCGGAACCTACTAGTCATAAGCTTTGAGAATTCATCATTAAAAGCTTTGTTAGATGAGCCAAAGATAATATCATCAACATATATTTGGCATACAAAAAGCTCCCCATTGACCTTCTTAGTAAAAAGAGTGGGATCGATTTTCCCAACCTCAAATCCACGGTCAAACAACAACTCTCTAAGGTGCTCATACCACGTGTGTGGGGCTTGCTTGAGCCCATAGAGCGCCTTATCAAGTTTGTAGACATGGTTTGGGAAGTTGGGATCCTCAAATCCCGGGGATTGCTTTACATATACCAACTCATTTAATGGACCATAAAGAAATGCACTTTCTACATCCATTTGTTGCAACTTAAAGTTATGATGTGCCGCATAAGAAAGAAGGATACAGATGGACTCAAGGCGAGCCACGGGTGCATATGTCTCTCCATAGTCAATGCCTTCAATTTGAGAGAACCCTTGTGCAACCAATCTTTCCTTGTTCCTTACTATAATTCTATGCTCATCTTGCTTGTTCTTGAATATCCACTTGGTGCCTATCACATTGCGGCAATCCTTTGGCTTCTCAACTAACTTCCATACTTTGTTTCTCTCAAAGTTGTTGAGCTCTTTGTGCATTGCTTCCAACCGATCCAAATCTTCAAGAGCTTCCCACACTTTCTTTGGTTCAATCATGGAGATGTGTGCTTGGTGCTCACTAAACCTCTTCAATTGTGCTCTTGTGGAAATGCCTCTCCTTAGGTCACCAACCACATTTTGTAGAGAGTGGTCTCTTAGTTCAAACATCCTCTCCTTTCTAGCTTCACGACGAGAGTGGATCTCCTCATTGTTTCTTGGAGGACCTTCTTCATCATTCTGGTCCTCGTCTTGACCATCAACTTGACCTTGATCATCACTGGAATCATTATCTTCATTAAGAGGCAAAGATTGACCTTGGTCTTGACCAAGCATACTTCTAGCATCGATTTGATCTTGTCTCAAGGCATTTTGTACGAATCTTCCTTGAGTAATTGACTTGGCACCACTAGACATCCTGGAGAATGAATCAAGCTCCTCCTCACTAGAGATGTCACCTTGATCAACATGTTGAGGGTCCACAACTTGTCTTTGGCTTGGGTCATTGTCCACCTCGGTAGATGGAACATGTTGTTGTTGTGAAGATGAGGTCTCCACTTGAGTAGAGCATAATTCTTCTCGATCCGCCACAGGGGGTTCCTCAATGGGGCGGATATATCCCACACCCATTCTTCCTATGGCATCCTGAGGCATTTCATCATCTGCATCACAAGCATCAACACGCTCCCCTTGGGGACCATCATATTCTTCGAAGGTCACACTACAAGATTATATGACGGCTCCGGAGAGCTTATCATAGATTCTATAAGTGTGAGATTCGAGACCATAGCCAACAAAAATACCCTCTAATGCTTTAGACTCGAATTTGGACAAACGATAACCTTTTATGAGATATAAGCACTTACAATCGAACACCCGGAAGTAAGATATGTTGGGCTTGTTACCGATAAGTATTTCATATGGAGTCTTGTTGATTTCTTTGCGGAGGTAGAGCCAGTTTGATGCATGGAAAGCGGTGGAGATGGCTTCGTCCCAAAAGTTGTATGGAGATTTAAACTCCGCCAACATGGTCCTAGCCATCTCAATAAGAGTCCGGTTCTTCCTCTCGGCAACACCGTTTTGTTGAGGGGTATATGCAGCGGAATATTGGTGTTTTATCCCCTCATCACTAAGGAAATCATTCAAGCTGTAGTTCTTGAACTCGGTGTCGTTGAACCAAGTTGATGAAGTCGATGAAGGTCTTTTGGGTATCACTCTTCAACTTGAAGAAATATATCCATGAGTATCTTGAAAAGTCATCAACAATCACCAAACAATATTTCTTTCCACCAAGAATTGCATGAGATGGAGGACTAAAAAGGTCCACATGAAGGAGCTCCAAGATCTTTGTTGACTTGATGCGGTTCTTTGGCTTGTGGGGAGCATCATGCATCTTTCCTAGAACACAAGCCCTGCAAACACGATCTTTGGCAAAGGAAACATTTTCTTTTAGTCCAACATTATGGCCCTCATTGTGGAGACTTTGCAAAGTTCTCATATTGACGTGGGCTAGTCGGCGATGCCATAACTAACCCACATTGGCCTTTCTGAATAAGCACATCACACTTGTAGTGGTTTTCCTTGAAAAGTCCACCACATACAAGTCATGTTCGACGTACCCAGCAAAAGTGACCTTGAGAGACTTGCTCCACATGAGGACGACAATATCATTGTCAGCAAAGACGACAAAGCCCATCTTTCCAAGAGCACGGACTAAAAGTAAATTGTATCCAAGGGTCTCAACAAGCATGACGTTCACGAGTGTAATATCGTGAGCAACCACTACCTTGCCAAAACCCATTACCTTAGACTTTGACTTGTCGGCATATGTCACAGATATTTGATCATCATTTGGCCTTAAATCCTCGACAATAGACGGGCTTCCGGTCATATGACTAGTGCAACCACTATCAAGCACCCTCTTTGACCCTCCGGAAGCATATGTCTCTATTCCTCTTTCCATAAGGCAAGTGACGTTCTTGTTGGGAGTATTCTCATTTGGAGAATCGAAGAGTGAGAATGCCGGGGTAGAAGTAGTGGCTAGAGCAGCCACACCCCTTGATGTTTCTTCTTCCTCATCTTCTTCATCTTCATTGTCGGAGGAGTATTCTTTATGAGTGACCAATACAATTTCCCCCGACGTCTTATTGATGGGATTCTTCTTGATGAAGGGTTTCTTGTAAGGAGCTTTGGAAGTTTTCTTCAACACAAGCTTACCCCCATGATCTTCTCTCTTATCATAGGGGCAACCTGCCACAAAGTGATAGAGGTCACCACAATTGAAGCAAGTTCTCAATTTAGTGACATTTTCTCTTCTCCCATTTGGGTTGCTTTTTCGTTGCATTTCCATCTTGGCCTTGGCAGGATTCTTCCAAAAGTTCTTTGCATAGAAGGACATATATTGACTATGAACAATCTTGACATCATCGGGGTGATCCATGGAGAGGCCTTCATCACTATCATCTTCATCCCTATGTTCCACAAATTTGTCCTTCAATGCAAGGTTGACAACATTGCTCATACCAAGGGCTCGAGCACGAGCATATTTGGCATTCTTGGCGGCAACCTTGAAAGAGGCCATCTCTTGCATAACTTCATTGGAGGTCATGAGGTGGTAGTTGTGTCTTCCTTGTAGGCTCTTCAAGTCGGTGGGCTCAAAAGGCATGAGTGCACTCACATATTTCCTTTTGATCCAAGCATCATCCACATGTGAAGCACCCACATTTCTAAACACGGTGGCGGTGGTCTTGAGCCTACGGTACATATCTTCATGGTCTTCACCTTACTTCATGTAGAAGCCTTCATCTTCATTGCTTAGTGCATCATATCGGTTCCTCCTCATACTCTCGTTCCCAACAAACAACACTGTGAGAGCATCCCAAGCTTCCTTGGCGGTACTGAGGTGCTCAATGTGTGGGTAGTCCTTTGTACCTGATACACCCAATTTGCATCACCATTCTATATCATAATTTTACCTCCATTCATTGATATTTCTCTTATTATGAGGTATTACTTATGGATTTTCATCTTTTTTGCATGTTGGATGATTCCTGGAGGATGGACTGTCGGAGTCTGTATTCTGATGGAAAAGACGGCGTTTCGGTGCAATTTCACGAAGATCAGAAAAATAACAGAAAAATATGGAAACATACTATTTTACCAGGAGACGAAGGAATCCAGAAGGAGGAGCGAAGGGGGGCCATAGGGGCCCCACCCCCTAGGTGTGGGCCCACCTGACCCCGCACCTAGGGTGGGTTTAGCCCACCTATTCGGCCTCCGACTCTGCGCCTTCGCCTATATCTTCCCTATGGAACCCTAACACCAGGGGAGCAACCACAGATAGACTTCCGCCGCCTCTGGGAGGCGGAAAACACCGAGAGAGAAAGATCTCTCCGGTAGACAGATTTCTGCCGGGGGAATTCCTTCCCGGAGAGGGGAGACCGTCGCTATCAACACCGTCATCAAGCTAGGCTTCATCGGGATCATCATCATCATACACACCATCATCTCCACCAGCACCATCACCACCACTCTGTCCCGTTGTAACAATTGTGTTGGATATTGCTTTAGTTATTGGGGGAAACTTTCCCGGTATTAATTACTATTGTAGTTGATGCTCGTGAGTGGAACCATTGGATTATTGTTTATATTCAGATTGTTATCCATTATCATATCATCTTTGATTTTGATCCATATGATGTCTTGTGAGTAGTCCTTTTAGTTCTTGAGGACATGGGAGAAGTCATGTTGTTAGTAGTGAATCTGTGATGAGTTATTATTCAATGGTTTAGTATTTAAGTTGTGGTGCTATTCTTCTAGTGGTGTCATGTGAACGTTGACTACATGACACTTCACCATTTATGGGCCTAGGGGGATGCATTGTGTATTTGGCTACTAATTGTGGGGCTGCCGGAGTGATAGAAACCTGAACCCCCTTTAGGACACCTTTGCACAAGGGAGCGTAGGATCTCAGAGTTTAAGGCTGTGGTTAGATTTATATCTTAATTACTTTCCTATAGTTACGGATGTTTGTAGGGGGTTTAATCACAAGTATGTATTAGTCCTAGGAAGGGCAGTATGTTAGAACAGGTTCACCCACACAACACTTACAAACACCAGAGAAGAGTACTCAGTTATTTGAAGCGAAAGCACTTGACAGAATCCCCATGTGTCCTCGAGAACGTTTGGTCCTTATAAGTATTTCCACCGGCTTGTCCTTTGCTAAGAAAGGATTGGACCACTTGCTCCGTTTGTTCGTTACTTTTGTTACTTGCTCTTTGTTTTGTTGCCTTGTCAGAAAACCACTAAAAATCCGTTTGCTAAGTATTCACAGGGATTTCCTGCTCCATACCGCTGTTCAGCACCTTCTGCTCCTCGTTGGGATCGACGCTCCTATTTATCAAAACTACGATACACCCCCTATACTTTTGGGTCATCAGTACCCAAACCTTGTTGAATCATGTGCAAGGCGGTGACATTGAGTTGACTATTGACAAGTTCTCTTCTTGTCAAGTTGTCAAGATCCCCAATATAGAGTCCTTGTTCAATGATGTTCCATAGTTCAATGCAAGAGCTACGCACATGAGTTTTCATTAGAGATTGCCATGGAGCAAAAGTAGTAGATGCTTCAAGCTTAGGTGGGTCACCTCTATTGTTTATATGAGGGTGAGGAATTGGGGGGGGGGGGGGGTCGGGAGAGTACCATGAATCACGGTGCTCACCCTTCCCACCATCATTTTGTGTGGAGGAATTAATGTTGTCTTCTTTACCCCCCGCTGCCATACCCTCGGGTGATACCGGAGCATTATCCTTAGGTACTACAGATGGAGGATCCTCTTGAGGAGAAGGGGATGATGAGCCATCTTTATCTTTAACAAGTTGCTCAAGTAACTTGTGCAATTGTTTGATCTCGTCGCCCAAGGTGGAGCTCAATCTTGTTTCCAAGTTATTAAGATCATCCATGGTCACCGAGTGGATAGACTCACCATCACCTTCCCCTACTTTGCTACCCATATACTCTTAGGTGGTAAAGCCCGAATAAAGAGCCGAGGCTCTGATACCAATTGAAAGGATCGTATGGGCACCTAGGGGAGGGTGAATAGGTGCTACTTCAAATTTTCTTCTTTTTCAATTTAGGGTTTAACAAGAAAGGTAAATCCTCTAGATTATGCAACTAAGGTGAATTTACCTATATGTCAAGTAAGCAACAACTAGCACACCACTAAGCAAGAACAAGTAAGTAAAGTGCGTTAAAGGATAGAAGTAACCAAAGTGGTGAACGCGGAGACATAAGGATTTGTTTCTGGTAGTTCCTTCCTTTTGAGGGGAAGTACGTCTACGTTTGGAGAGGGGGTGGTTTCAAACCACCAACGCCACGAGAGGCCTCCCTTGTTCTCCGATGAACCTCTCCCCAAAGGGTTTGATTCACCTTCCACTATATCGGCAACCTTCGAGGTGGAAGCCGGCACCTTTACAACGAGTTTGGGGTATACATCCACAACCTAATTGGAGGCTCCCAAATGCAAGCAAGCTGTCAAATAATCAAAGACAAGTTTGTAAGAACCAAATTAAAGCTAGGGTTTCCAAAGAAACACTAGAGCAAGGGGCCCTCAAGTGAATGAGGGGGAAATGAAGATCTCTCTTGGTGAAGTTGTAGATCAAGGCCTCCTCCTTCGATTGTCCAAAGATCAACGGCTTTGGATGGATGAATGAAGAGATCTTGTGGATTTGGTGGCTCAAAATATGCTGCTGTTCTTGAACTGGACGAGCAGGTTCCAAGGTAACAGAAGGGGTCCTTTCATAGGGCCCCAGAATTTAGAGCCGTTGGAGCCACTTAAGCCGGACAGTCCGTCCAGACCGGACATTCCGCAGCACACCAGCCGGACACTCCAGCTTAGCCAAGTTTCCGACTAGAATCCGGCCAGTGTCCGATTCGCTATACTGGTTGTCCACAGCTGGGGAGAAATCCTCGCGAAGACGCACGGCCGGACATTCCGGTGGTTTGCAGGCGGAATTTCCGGATGGGCCGGACAGTCCGGCGTACGCCAGCCGGACAGTCCGGCCAGATGCAGTCTTTTCTCCCTTTTTATTCCTGTCAAGTCATCTCACCATATGTATATATACTGGCCACAGTAAATCTGATATCTCCTGAAACATCTAGCAAAGCATTAAACTAATCCAAGTGTTATCAACAAACATCAAAATAATGTGAAAGGCATAAAATGCCCTTTCAGGGGAGATGATTGTGGAATGGTATAATTATGCGATTGCATCGTTAGTCTCTAGTAAAGAATATATTCACAACCCTGTAAATGCATGTGATTTCGGTTTTGTTGTGCATACTTGGAGAGGCCAAAAAATCATGGCATCAAGGAATATATAAATAAATGTTGAAATATATTTTCGCAAAATATTAGTCTAAGTAGAGGCATGGTAGGCTACAGCTTGGATCACATATATTTTCTAAAATAATTCTACACTGGTAAGGGAAACTTCGACTGTGAGTATTTCCTTTTGTTTCTATTTGTTGCTTTGTTTCCAATATGAATAACCCACTTGGTTTTCTGTTTGGGAAAACTACTACCACTGAAAGGGTAGTAGATAAACTACCACCTGTTGAGATAGATCCTTTTAAGTTACCTGCGAGCATTATTAATCGTGTCATGGATAATTATTATTTTGGGGATGGAACTGTCCATCCTGGTGATCACTTGCTTCATATCCATGAATTATGCGGGTTGTTGAAGTGTGCAGGTATCACAACTGAACAGGTGAAGAAGAAGTTACTCTCCATATCCTTGAAAGGGAGAGCCGAGGCATGGTATAAGCTGCTAAAGAAAGGACAATCCATGGAATGGGAAGAGATGGCATCTCTCTTTTACTCTAAATTTTATCCTCCCAGTGAAATCCAAAAGGATACAAGTCTTATATATAATTTTTGGCGTCTTGATGGAGAGAGTACAACTCAAGCTTGGGGGAGGCTGAAGTTATTAATGCTTAAATGTCCTATTCATGAACTCCCTAACAATATTATTCTCAATAACTTTTATGCTAGGCTTTCTCTTTAGGATAAAGGTTTATTAGATGCTTCGTGCGCTGGATCATTCACAAGTATGAATGAAGAAGCTAAATGGGATCTTTTAGACCATATTCAAGATAATACCGAGGCTTGGGAGAATGACAAAGGAAGAAAGTCAGGTATAAACTATGATTATGAGTGCATTAAATCTTTTATGGGTACTGATAACTTCCGTGATATTCGCAATAAGTTTGGTCTTGATTCCCAAAGTATTGCCAGCTATTTTAAGGCCTTTGCCTCTTACATAAAAATTCCCAAGAAGAAGTGGAATAAGTAACATGCTCCTTATAAATATGTTGTTAATCATGCTCCAGTTAGAAGTACTCAAATTTGCACTACTAATCATATTGTGCCTGAACCCCATATTGAGAAAATGCCTTTCCCAGCTAAGGTAAAGGAATATTCTATGATTATTAATGCAAATAACAAAGGTACAATAAAAACTATGGAGCCTGGTAAGCAATGGGATGTTGAATTTGTGGTAGCTATTGTGGAAGACACTGTCACTAGAAATATAGAGGATGAGCACATCGTCTTTTGTGAAGACGCTTCTAATATTATTTCTCATCCTAGTAAGGCTAAAAAAACTAGTGTTCATGTGCTTTATGTTAAAATTGGTGATCATTGCTACTATGGTTTATGTGATATTGGTGCTAGTTCTAGTGCTATTCCTTATGAGATTTACAGGGAATTATGCATGATATTGGTCCTTGTGAGCTTGAGGATATTGATGTGGTTATTCACCTTGATAATAAGGAAACCATTTGCCCCATTGGCATCGTAAGAGATGTGGAGGTTCTCTATGGTAAGATTAAGTATCCTGCTGATTTTCTAGTGCTTAATTCAGCAGCTAGCCAAACTTGTCCTATCATTTTTGGTAGACCTTTCTTGAATACTTGTGGAGCTATTATTTATTGTAAGAAGGAAAAAGTTTTAACTAAGTTTGATGGAGATTCTTATGAGTTTAACTTTTCCAAATTTGCTAAAGCTCCTTGTGAAAATAGCTTGCCTAATATAGATTTCAGGATGGAACAACTTGCTCCTATTGATCCAGTCTATGA
Source organism: Avena sativa (assembly GCA_916181665.1). Taxonomy (NCBI): domain Eukaryota; kingdom Viridiplantae; phylum Streptophyta; class Magnoliopsida; order Poales; family Poaceae; genus Avena; species Avena sativa. The sequence continues at coordinate 310,578,533 of OV702279.1, read as the reverse complement.
CCTTGGACCTCTTTTTGATGACTATAAGTATGCTTATTCTGATAATAAAGTTGTTTCCAGTGATAGCTATATTGTCAACTTTATCCAAAGTGTCACTGAAAGTTATTATGAGAGAGGGGAACATGGTTTTATACATCTCAATGATGTTAAGTTTCCCCGTTTTATTTTGAAAGCTTTGAAGTTGCATCTGTTTTGTCTTCCTATGCTTGTGGCTTTTTGTTTCAACAATTCATTTTCTCATGATACCCCCATGCATAGGAAGTGGGTTAGACTCAAGTGTGTTGGCTATTTGCTTCTTGATGCTCTTTTTCACTCCAGATATATATATCCTATGTGAGCATCTTTGAAAGTTTCAAGCCTAACTTAAAGGCATTAAAGAAAAGTACTTGTTGGGAGATAACCCAAGAGTTTTGTCGAGTCTTGGAAGTTACTACCTCGGTAATAACCGCTCCTTATCCTTTTTGTTTTGGTTTTTGTGTCAAGTTCAACTACTTTTGTGAAGTAAAGGAGTTGTGAAAAGCGGCTGTCCTGGGACAAATTTTTGTGCTGCGTTGTAAAAATTCGTGAGGAAGCTCAGTACTTCGGATTGAGCTGAATTTTTCTGAACTTGTTCTCCAGGTTGTTAATCAACTTTCATCAGTTCTGCACTTTTTGATTTGAGCAACAGAAGGTCTTCGGAAAAATCAATTTTTACCTGCTGGTCTATTTTGACAGATTTCTCCATCATTTGCATTTGCCTCTTACAGAAGCTTTTGTTTTGATGGGTTTTCAGTTGAAGTGTGCACCAAAGGTTTATTGTTTTTGCTTACACTAATGTTGTCATTGATTTTGTGCAAAGGTTTTGTATGAAGGAAATTCTCAGGAGAAAGAGGAAAGGATCTGCAGAGTTCGTCTTTGAATAGGTAAAAGTGGTGAAAACAGAAGGTTCGTGAAACCCCAATATTTTTTATATTTTTGATGTTTTTAATACGTAAGGGAAGTTATGAGACGAAACTGAAGAGGAAACGGAGCCCAGGGTGGACAAACCTTCCCCAGGCGCGGGCCCAGCTTGGTCGCGCCTGGAGGGGGTTTGCCACCCTCGAACTCCGTCTCCGCTTTGTTTTCGTGTCAAAACCTTCCTTATGCATTGAAACTTCGTAATATATAAACCCCCGGATTCCCCGAGGGTCTTGCATCGTGTTCTCGTCGTGCTTTCATTTTCGATCTGTTTCTGTCAGGAAAATTCTCAGATTTGGAGCCTCAATGTCTTCCTCTGGATCACCCACGGAGGATTCCTCTGAGGATGTCCCCAACCCGTACATGTATGAGTTGAGAATTCACCCCAAAGAGTTGATCCTCAAAGAGGGGAAGGTATAGATGAAAGAAGTTCAAGTCCCTACGTGAGAAGGCAACCTGGAAGACAGGATGGAAGCATTGGAACAAGAAGTTTTCAGGTACAAGAAGATGGCAGAACAAGAAGTGGATGTTATTCACAAGATAAGTTCAGAACTCATCACCAAGCATGAGGGATAAGTTGATGAGCTCTGATAAGAGATCTTCTCACTCCATCAAACCACCAATCAATTGCAAGCAAAACTCTATGACATACAAAATCAAAACTGTGAGTATGAAGCTAGATTTGATCGCATTAGCTCTGCTGCTAGTTTCAGGATTGCAGAAAAAAAGACATCCTTTTTCGATGGGGAACCATTGCCTTGGAAGTTTGACGATGACAAGAGACCACCACCACCAAAGAAGTAATTCGTCATCAGGTTTGGCATCCCCTTGGCTTGTTCCAAGCTTGGGGGAGTGTCGCGGTATCACCACCATTATCTTTCATATTTTACCTTTTTAGTGGATTCATATCTGTGGTAGAGAGGTTATCTTATAGTTTGGTTTGCATGTGGAAGTATCTCTCTTTTAGTTTTTTATCTACGTATCCCTTGGTGTAAGTGCCTTTATTGGAATATTAATGAGAAGTCTCATCTTTACTTTTTGCACTTCTTATTTTTAGTTTGCAATCTATATTATATGATGGATCTTGTTGTTCAGTATTGGCACCACTTTGGGATCATCAAGTGGATCTAAATTGGTTTTGGCAAACCGAGTTCTGGTCAGTGGCATTAGTTTGAAAGAAAAGAAAGAAAGAAAAAGCTTACAGGTATTTCGTATCATTTGTTTTCTTTCTTGTAGGCTCATAAGCTTAGTTTTCTTTATTTAAGATTCTTTTGCGTCTTCAAGGAAGATTGCATGTTTGGCTTTATTACTTGTATGTTTACTTGTTTCTTTCAACTCTCTTGCTTTCTACCCAGCCTTGCTAGCCAAAAACCTGTTTTGAGAAGGCATACTTCTCATGTTTCCAAAACCCTTTGAACCAAAAACTTTTGCCACTTGTGTCCACCATATCTACCTAATAGCTATTGCTATTCCTAGCAAATTCTCAAGTTTCATCTACCTTTCGAATTAAAAAGTATTTTGTTATGTGAAAACTAGTTAGTAAAGCTCTCATGAACTTGATGGCACACTTATTTACTTGCCCCTAATAAACTTGAACCATTGTGGACATCGAAGTTGTATATGCTTGCATCTATACGTTGGGATTAACAGAACCATGCTGTCATAGGGAACGTTTTCAACATTGCACTTGTACCTTGTCGTACATAGTTGATATCTTGTTCTTTTGTCTATGGATGTCAATGGTGTGAAATAAAGAGGGGACTTGTAAGTCCATGGAGTTTGTATTCTGTGTTAGTGAAACGCCTGGGTCGCTAGCCTAAGCCATGCTTAATCATGGTGGAAACTTGCAGCATCACCATAGTGAGTCATCTGTGAAGCATCCTCAATAAAAATCTATATGCATAGTAAATAAAAAGATCGCTGAGATGCTTATTGTCTGCTTGCCTTGTCATTTTGGTTATGGGAAAGCTCCTATACCATGTGCAAGGGGTACCCCGTTGGCGGTTCTCAATGATATGCAAATACTTACAATGACAAGAACTTACCTGGACCCAAAGTTGAGTATGCATGATGAGTGGCCCTCATATTTCAAGGGACATGAGATTGCAAACTTATATTTCGTCAAGCATATACTCCATCTTTGTTCACTTTAACTTTAATCATCTAAATATGCTTATGATAGGGGCAATGAGGGCTCAAAGCTAGTAAGTACCATAATCTTTTGAAAGCTCTTTATGACTTGTAATCCCTGCTACCCTCTATAAAGGGACCTTTCTCCAGTTACCAGTTGAGTCAGTCAACCCACTTCCTCTCTATCTCCAGCAAGCTTTTGAGTTGTTGTGTTTCAAGCATTCATATGGTGATTTATTCAATCATGTTCTTTATCTTCCTTGTTTGCACAAAACTCTTATCTATTGAGTATTACTTTAAAAGCCTTCACTTGTGAAAAACCTTTTTGAGCAAAGAGTGCTCCTGTTTTGAAACTTCTAGAAAAAGCCTTTGTGAAACTGTTTATCAGGTGTTCTTTGACCAAGAACAAGTTTGCCAATTCCAATTATGATTTATCTTTATGTATCTCCATTGTGACTGCCGTACTTGGTTGCAAGCTAATTTATATAATGGTGAGTTGCTTTCTTCTATGAGTTGTGCAAATGTAAGTGTGATGCTTCTTGTTCGTATTCTTTTTATCGACACTTCACTCCATAAACCTGTGGACATGTTTACTAAGCTCAGTATTCGCTTGGGGACAAGCGAAGTCTAAGCTTGGGGGAGTTGATACTCCCAATTTGCATCACCATTCTATATCATAATTTACCTCCATCATTGATATTTGTCTTATTATCAGGTATTACTTATGGATTTTCATCTGTTTATGCATGTTGGATGATTCGTGGAGGATGGACTGCCGGAGTCTGGATTCTGATGGAAAAGACAGTGTTTCGGTGCAATTTTGCGAAGATCAAAAAAATACCAGAAAAATATGGAAACATATTATTTTACTAGAAGACGAAGGAAGCCAGAAGGAGGAGCGAAGGGGGCCACAGGGGGCCCACCCCCTAGGCGCGGGCCCACCTGACCCCGTGCCTAGGGTGGGTTTGGCCCACCTGTTCGGCCTTTGACTCTGCCCCTTCACCTATATCTTCCCTATGGAACCCTAACACCAGGGGGCGACCACAGATAGACTTCCGCCGCCTCTGGGAGGCGGAAAACACCGAGAGAGAAAGATCTCTCCGGTAGACAGATTTCTACCGAGGGAATTCCTTCCCGGAGAGGGGAGACCATCGCTATCAACACCGTCATCAAGCTAGGCTTCATCGGGATCATCATCATCATCCACACCATCATCTCCACCAGCACCATCACCACCACTCTGTCCCGTTGTAACAATTGTGTTGGATATTGCTTTAGTTATTGGGGGAAACTTTCCCGGTATTAATTACTATTGTAGTTGATGCTCGTGAGTGGAACCATTGGATTATTGTTTATATTCAGATTGTTATCCATTATCATATCATCTTTGATTTTGATCCATATGATGTCTTGTGAGTAGTCCTTTTAGTTCTTGAGGACATGGGAGAAGTCATGTTGTTAGTAGTGAATCTGTGATGAGTTATTATTCAATGGTTTAGTATTTAAGTTGTGGTGCTATTCTTCTAGTGGTGTCATGTGAACGTTGACTACATGACACTTCACCATTTATGGGCCTAGGGGGATGCATTGTGTATTTGGCTACTAATTGTGGGGCTGCCGGAGTGATAGAAACCTGAACCCCCTTTAGGACACCTTTGCACAAGGGAGCGTAGGATCTCAGAGTTTAAGGCTGTGGTTAGATTTATATCTTAATTACTTTCCTATAGTTACGGATGTTTGTAGGGGGTTTAATCACAAGTATGTATTAGTCCTAGGAAGGGCAGTATGTTAGAACAGGTTCACCCACACAACACTTACAAACACCAGAGAAGAGTACTCAGTTATTTGAAGCGAAAGCACTTGACAGAATCCCCATGTGTCCTCGAGAACGTTTGGTCCTTATAAGTATTTCCACCGGCTTGTCCTTTGCTAAGAAAGGATTGGACCACTTGCTCCGTTTGTTCGTTACTTTTGTTACTTGCTCTTTGTTTTGTTGCCTTGTCAGAAAACCACTAAAAATCCGTTTGCTAAGTATTCACAGGGATTTCCTGCTCCATACCGCTGTTCAGCACCTTCTGCTCCTCGTTGGGATCGACGCTCCTATTTATCAAAACTACGATACACCCCCTATACTTTTGGGTCATCAGTACCCAAACCTTGTTGAATCATGTGCAAGGCGGTGACATTGAGTTGACTATTGACAAGTTCTCTTCTTGTCAAGTTGTCAAGATCCCCAATATAGAGTCCTTGTTCAATGATGTTCCATAGTTCAATGCAAGAGCTACGCACATGAGTTTTCATTAGAGATTGCCATGGAGCAAAAGTAGTAGATGCTTCAAGCTTAGGTGGGTCACCTCTATTGTTTATATGAGGGTGAGGAATTGGGGGGGGGGGGTCGGGAGAGTACCATGAATCACGGTGCTCACCCTTCCCACCATCATTTTGTGTGGAGGAATTAATGTTGTCTTCTTTACCCCCCGCTGCCATACCCTCGGGTGATACCGGAGCATTATCCTTAGGTACTACAGATGGAGGATCCTCTTGAGGAGAAGGGGATGATGAGCCATCTTTATATTTAACAAGTTGCTCAAGTAACTTGTGCAATTGTTTGATCTCGTCGCCCAAGGTGGAGCTCAATCTTGTTTCCAAGTTATTAAGATCATCCATGGTCACCGAGTGGATAGACTCACCATCACCTTCCCCTACTTTGCTACCCATATACTCTTAGGTGGTAAAGCCCTAATAAAGAGCCGAGGCTCTGATACCAATTGAAAGGATCGTATGGGCACCTAGGGGAGGGTGAATAGGTGCTACTTCAAATTTTCTTCTTTTTCAATTTAGGGTTTAACAAGAAAGGTAAATCCTCTAGATTATGCAACTAAGGTGAATTTACCTATATGTCAAGTAAGCAACAACTAGCACACCACTAAGCAAGAACAAGTAAGTAAAGTGCGTTAAAGGATAGAAGTAACCAAAGTGGTGAACGCGGAGACACAAGGATTTGTTTCTGGTAGTTCCTTCCTTTTGAGGGGAAGTACGTCTACGTTTGGAGAGGGGGTGGTTTCAAACCACCAACGCCACGAGAGGCCTCCCTTGTTCTCCGATGAACCTCTCCCCAAAGGGTTTGATTCACCTTCCACTATATCGGCAACCTTCGAGGTGGAAGCCGGCACCTTTACAACGAGTTTGGGGCATACATCCACAACCTAATTGGAGGCTCCCAAATGCAAGCAAGCTGTCAAACAATCAAAGACAAGTTTGTAAGAACCAAATTAAAGCTAGGGTTTCCAAAGAAACACTAGAGCAAGGGGCCCTCAAGTGAATGAGGGGGAAATGAAGATCTCTCTTGGTGAAGTTGTAGATCAAGGCCTCCTCCTTCGATTCTCCAAAGATCAACGGCTTTGGATGGATGAATGAAGAGATCTTGTGGATTTGGTGGCTCAAAATATGCTGCTGTTCTTGAACTGGACGAGCAGGTTCCAAGGTAACAGAAGGGGTCCTTTTATAGGGCCCCGGAATTTAGAGCCGTTGGAGCCACTTAAGCCGGACAGTCCGTCCAGACCGGACATTCCGCAGCACACCAGCCGGACACTCCAGCTTAGCCAAGTTTCCGACTAGAATCCGGCCAGTGTCCGATTCGCTATACTGGTTGTCCACAGCTGGGGAGAAATCCTCGCGAAGACGCACGGCCGGACATTCCGGTGGTTTGCAGGCGGAATTTCCGGATGGGCCGGACAGTCCGGCGTACGCCAGCCGGACAGTCCGGCCAGATGCAGTCTTTTCTCCCTTTTTATTCCTGTCAAGTCATCTCACCATATGTATATATACTGGCCACAGTAAATCTAATATCTCCTGAAACATCTAGCAAAGCATTAAACTAATCCAAGTGTTATCAACAAACATCAAAATAATGTGAAAGGCATAAAATGCCCTTTCAGGGGAGATGATTGTGGAATGGTATAATTATGTGATTGCGTCGTTAGTCTCTAGTAAAGAATATATTCACAACCCTGTAAATGCATGTGATTTCGGTTTTGTTGTGCATACTTGGAGAGGCCAAAAAATCATGGCATCAAGGGATATATAAATAAATGTTGAAATATATTTTCGCAAAATATTAGTCTAAGTAGAGGCATGGTAGGCTACAGCTTGGATCACATATATTTTCTAAAATAATTCTACACTATTATGGCTCAAAAGTAATATAGAAACACAAAAAATCTTGAATCAGGGCCCCTACATCATGGGGGATATGGGCCCTGGGCAAGCGCCCCTCTGCACACATCAAAATGTTTTTTGTGATCAAATTATTTTCCTTTGGCTTGTCAACATAAAAACAAATAATTTTAAATCATTTAAGTTATACTCTATGCTGATCTCTACTCATAAAATACAATTTAATGAGGATATGCTTTATACATATGATTGGTAACTGATGAGCGTCAACAGACGCTGGCATACATGTAGTCTGTAGTACACATGTAATTTCAATTTGTATCAGCACACTTCCCTAGCCAGTAGTTCATAACAATTTCATAATTTCTATGTCAAGAAACTACAGGAATAGCTGTTTGTTGGACCTTGGATCAGGTTATTTAGTTAAATGTCTCTGTGCAGATTAACGAAGGAGATGGTGCTTTCTATGGCCCAAAAATCGATATTGGTGTGTTTGATGCCCTCAAAAGGAAACATCAGTGTGCGACAAATCAGGTTCTCTAGTTCTTATCCTCTCTTTTAAAAAAAAAAATATGTTGGCATCAAGTCTAGAGAATATTTTTATTTTCTAACATTTGATTTCTGTTGCAGCTGGACTTTCAGCTGCCTGAACGCTTCAAGCTTACTTACTCTTCAGAGGAGGAAGGGAAGCTTGAGAGGCCTGTGATGATACATAGGGCAATCCTAGGAAGTTTTGAGAGGATGTTCGCTATTCTTTTGGAGCACTACAATGGTAAATGGCCGTTATGGCTGAGCCCTCGTCAAGCCATTGTTTGCCCTGTATCGTCCAAATCACTAGAATATGCAAAACAGGTAATGTGTTCAGGTTGAAATTACTTTGTAGTTCTTCTCCGGTGACACTGTTTTAAATGTTGTACTAGTGACTATTTTCCATCCGGTCTCTGCAACAGTTTGAAAGTCTCTTCTCAGTGCTAATCGATCTGCCAGTGTTTCTTTTTCTGTTGAGTTAAATAACAACCCAATTCCGATTCTCGGGTTCATGCTAAGATACATAAAGCTGGTTTCGACATTGAAATTGACATAGATGGTGGAAAAAATAGTAAAATGGTAATTCTTTCTTGCCTTTTGGCACAGCTTCTTTCTTAGTATTTTGTATTTATCATTTATTTCAGCTATACGAGTGGCCAAAAGGACGTCTCGGCTATATGTGGACATTGATTTCGTTGTTGGGTCACAATTCACAAAAAGGACCGCCCAATCTCTTTTGGGCAAAACATAATAATCTGTGGATTCATTATGGCTGGTTTTATTTGCAGGTGTTTGATGCTCAAAAAGCCCAGTTCAACTATATTCTCACCGTAGGCGAAAAAGAGGCAAAATCTGAAACGGTTCGACTTCTTCACACCCACTGTTTCTAGATAAAAGCATTATGGCCTTGCAAGAAGGGTGTTTACGGATTAAACTAGCTTGCATGCGACCTTTTTTTTTAAATAACATAATAGTCAGGATAGTACAGACGGTTCCTTATAGTATGATTATATGAGATTTAATCATTTAATAATGTGGACATACTCCCTCCGTCCTAGTTTTTCTATCAGCTTCAGAAAATGCAACATATATAGGAGTAGTACACTTAGAAGTGCAACAAGCCATATAAATTTAGCCTTGTTGTTATGATGAATTTCTGAATTATGTGCATGGCTCATGCTACTGCAGGTCAGCGTCAGGTTAAGACTTAAGAGGCAGTGTTTTCTGAGACAAGTGTGTAATGCGGTTGTGCCGGTGTCAGCCAAGCAGCTGAGCTGCAGTGTTAGATTCGTTTGCTCAGCGAGACGATCAGGAGCCTAACCATGCTAACTTTGTTTATTATTTTCGGGGAGATATCCAGCCATGCGTACAGGATGATTTCCATGTTTTTTTAATATATAGATATAGATTTCGAAGTTTTTTTTTGAATGGCGATTTCGAAGTTTTTTTTTTGGATGGTGATTTCGAAGTTAACATGGGACGTGCTTTGCTGGGCGAGATATCCAGCCATACGCGTACCAGGGGGTTTTCATTTGGAATCACCGAGCCCGCACCAGCAGAGGCGACACATATCCTTGCTGGAAGAGGATCCCCTGACGTTCAAGCGGGTCACGGTGATTCGCGCTTTTCAGATCGACGGGTTGCCGCTGCTGCTCTCTTCCAGAGACGAACCGCCCCTTCCCAGGTCTGTTGCGCCCGCCCCTCCCTGTCTAAGCGCACACAACTTGTTCGACGCAATGTCGCAGCTAGAACGTGCTGCTAACCCTGATCAATTACTCCATGTCGGCAATGTCTATTCCCTTCTTCGCATTTTTTTTCCTTTCTGGAGATACATCCCTGTCTTGACTTTCTTACTCCTTCAGACACGTCGAGCCAAGCTCAGACGGGTCCACGCCGGCCATGCCTCTCACCGGAAACCTTGCGATGGGATCCGCCCTGGTTGCGCTCGGCGTCACGCTCCTCGCCGGCTTCCTCTACGCCGCCGTCCTGTCCAAGGCGCTTCCGCTTTCCGACAACTGGTTCCTGCTTGCCGTTCGAAACGACAGGTTTGCGTTCCGAAGATCTCTCGCCTCACCTGGAGCATCTGTTTTTGAGGTCAGCGCGCTTAATTTGGTCCGCCTAAACTGATGTTTGATTTCCAGGTATTACTGCTTGCTCGTACCCCTGACGGTCCCGGTGATAATCGTGGCCGTGTATCTGCACTGGATGAGCATGAAGATGTTCAAGCACGCGTGAGGGCTGATCGAGCAGCTGCATGTCATCCTAGACACCAGGAGCTCACGACTTTGAAGGGTTGCAATATTTGTTTTGTAAAGACAGTACACGCTTTGTTTTTCCTTTCTAGGGTGAAACTACGCTAGGTCTTATTATAACTGAGGTATAAAGGAGTGCTACCGCCATTTGACAATGCCAATCGTATTTGGCAATGCCAAAATTTGCCAACCAATTGCTTTGCTCATGAACTGACCTCCATCCGGTCCCAAGTGATCATCGGGCAAAGGGTTTTCCATGGCCAAAAGTTGACATTGGCAAGTGGGACTCAAAACCAAGCAGGATCCATGCACCATCCCATTATCGATTTAGTTTGGAGGTTACCTTGTTCGTCTTAAGCAGGCTTGTTTTGAGTAAACAGTCGATTTTTAGGACTCTCAGTTATGATATTATCAAAGAGATGCGATATCAAAGTCTAGACAAATATGATTTGTTTTCCTTTTTTTCTTCATCGTTTCTTAAACTTTTTGTTCTTTTACATGGTGTATTGTTCAAGAAGTATGATAATATTAAAGCTGAGAAAATTCTGACCAATAGTTGACTAAGAGCATCTCTAGCAGCCGCCGCGCGATAAATTGGCACTGTAAAATCGCGATGGCGGACGCCGATGACAGCTCCATCGGAAGCGTATTTTACCGCGCGCGTGTAGTGGCCGAAACAAGAGCCTCCACCAGGTGCTGACAAATTCTGATCAAAGTCTAGACAAATATGATTTGTTTTCCTTTTTTCTTCATTGTTTTTTTACTTTTTCTTGGTGTATTGTTCAAGAAGTATGATAAGCTGAGAAAATTCTGACCAATAGTTGACTAAGAAAAATAGTGAATTCTAGTTTTATCCCATGTTTGTGATTTTGTCACATTAGTTACTCAATTTTATTTTTTGTGCCACCTTCTACCCTGTATTTTTGAATGTGAGTCGATGTTTAACCCTTATGACCACTTTCGCCATATTTCTTAGAGTTCAAGCCCACCGAGCATGCTACTTGAAGACACATTCATGAAGTATGTATTCTTCACAAAATCATCTGAACCACTAAGCGATACCAATACCTCCTAGAGCATGCATTCAATCAGCGGCAGGGTTACAATTACAGAGAGGACCCTAAGGAAATAAGAAAATACAACCTGTTCCAACACTTTTACACGAAGCACCCCACAAAAAGATAGGAAAACGCAATCGAGTCCACACTCGTTGCCTAGCTCAACACCGATCGGAGAAGACCTCCATCCGTGGCCACCCATGCCTCCACCGAGGACTAGGCCACTTGGGGAAGCAGCGGCGAACGATGCCGCGACGAGGTCAGAGTTGATCCTCCACCTAAGGAGGAAGAAAGGGATCGAGCCGCCTCCAGGCTCGAGCGCAATAGGGCCACTCCTGTGACCAAGGATAGTAATGGAGAAACTCCATCGCCGCTTGGGTACTACTGCCCAGGTCGCATGCTCCGCCAGCCCAGAATGCCGTCTCCCATGCCCAGCATCCACAACATCAAACCCCTCAACTCCCTCACCACCAAGGCCGGCCAAGAGGAGGGATAAAGATGCAGAACCACCGAGCAGAGGACGGTGGCGCTTATTCCAACAAGGGATCGCCTGAAGGCACCCCCTAGTAGCCACCGTCCAGAGCCTTATCGATGTGCCGGAATAGAGGCCCTCTTCTGGCTCAACCACACATCAGCGCCCCCTCTGCACTTCTTCTCCCTATCGCCACCATGGCCGGCCGAGAGAAGAAGGCACAACAAGATACTGTCAAGCTTCATGCACTAGCCAACGCAACCAGAAGTCCGAACTAATGGAAATGGCTAGTGCAATCCACTTATACACTTCAACACCCCCTCTCACGTGTGACGGAGAGAAGTCAGCACGTGCAACCGGAAGAGAGCGACGGCGCACGAAACTCACGTATGACTCAAGAGGCCTATATGTGGACATAGAGGGGTCAACATCATTTTTAGGATAAATTGCGAAAGCCAGGACTCGAACTCGAGACCTTAGGCTCTGATACCATGTCAAGCTTCATTCACTAGCCAACGCAACCAGAAGTCCGAACTGATGGAAAGGGCTAGTGCAATCCACTTATACACTTCAACACCCCCTCTCACGTGTGACGGAGAGAAGTCGACACGTGCAACCGGAAGAGAGCGACGGCGCGCGAAACGCAACCAGAAGTCCGAACTGATGGAAAGGGCTAGTGCAATCCACTTATACACTTCAACACCCCCTCTCACGTGTGACGGAGAGAAGTCGGCACGTGCAACCGGAAGAGAGCGACGGCGCGCGAAACTCACGTATGACTCAAGAGGCCTATACGTGGACATAGAGGGGTCTACAACAATTTTAGGATAAATTGCGAAAGCTAGGACTCGAACTCGAGACCTTAGGCTCTGATACCATGTCAAGCTTCATGCACTAGCCAACGCAACCAGAAGTCCGAACTAATGGAAATGGCTAGTGCAATCCACTTATACACTTCAATAGATACAACTCAATAGAAGGTGCTAGGGAACCACGACTTTATGAGAGACGGTGGTGGTCTTCGCCCTTGTCTTCAACTTTGTCCACTGGAACAGAGGAAAAGGGAGAAGGAACCCTAGGAGGCTCTAGATCTTGCCGTTGAGAACTGATGCCGCACCGCAAACTACGGGCAAGGATCCCAACTCCGACAACACACCAAGAGACCTACACCTACTATGTACAAGGCGAGGCACTCCATCCCCCCTCCCCAAGCGGTAGCACCGCCAGGGAGGAGAAGAGGGGGGCCTCGGAGGAAGGGAACAACTCTCAAACCAGAGGAGGAGGAGGAGAAGACAGGGGGAGAGAGGAACACCTGAAAGTGCACTTCTTCAGTCGATGCCTCAAAACATAGAGTAGGAGATGCCTCGAACCAAGAACAAAAGCAGGCTTTGCAACGACCGATGCCCGGTCTAAATAGGGACATAGATGCAGCTAGAGCTTAGCGGGGAGAGGGGAGGGGTAGGATTTAGTGAGTTAGATGATTTGTGAAGAAAACAGAAAAATAAAATTGGCATCCACGTTGGTTGATGATTTAGCGTCAGCATCGACTAGACAATGGGTGATTGGGGCGTTGAGGTTGTCAAATTGAAGGAAAATGGTTAAATGGGGTTAAATATTGACACATGGTCAAAAATAAGGGGTAGAATGTGGCAGGGAAAATTAAATGGGGTAACTAATATCACAAAATCACAAATACTAGAGGGTAAAAAGTAAAATTCACTATAACAAAAAAATGGCTAGTTTCCCATTTCTAGACATAAGATGCAAAACCTGCCAATATTTCAAGGAAATAGCATGATAATCTCGTACTTAATGGATTTAGAATATGTGTAGATGATAACTCTGAGATGAAAAAGTTACAAAATATATCCCATCTGTGATTCATTCTGACGATTCTTAAATTGGATATAAGATTTAAAGGTTGACACACTTTGGATATCCAAAACATCAGAATTTTTGTTGGCCTAAACTATTTTTGATTACCACATTAGTTATTTCATAAAGACAAGTTGTTGGTAAACTACCAATTTTATCTCTAAATTATAATTCGGTATATCTTGCACCCCAATTCTTGGATCCAAACAAATTTTGTGCATTGCCTCAATCAAAGCGATACGACCGGCTACTAGTTAGTTTCATGCATGTGACAACTTAATAGTAAAAACAAAATCATTGACGGTAAATAGACGACACTTATTATGGATCGAAGGAGTATTTTTCTAAAACAAACACATGTTTGTTAAAACACTGGAATTTGGAAAACAAGACAAAAAAAGTAAAAGTAAAAAAAACTAGACATTTTTCATGAATGTTTATAAAGTTATAACGAGTTTCTATGTTGAATTCCCCACTTTATTATTTTACCTTTGTAACATATCAATTTTGTAGAATTCTACATTTTAAGTACTCCCTTCATGCCAAAAAGGATGTCGCAGTGTATAGATACGATAAATTTTTGACATCCTTTTTAAGACTGAGGAAGTAACTTTTTAAGTTTCATTTTTTCAAATTATAGGATTCTTATTCAATTATTTCATACTTTCTTTGAAAAATATTTTATAATATTTGTTATTTTCTAAACTCTCTAATCACTTCAATTTATATGATGGCTTGACTGCCATGTTTGCTCTCCCACTTTGCCGGTCATATATATCGCTTCAAATAAGGTGAAATGGCATATGTTTTGGTTAACAAGGGTTAATCCTAAGATGTTTATTGTTGGATAACTGTTGGAGATGTCTACTGATACCTGCTGGGTCTTCTTTATGTTCTATGTGGCCCATTTGGCCTAATCTAGTATCTATCCTATATAAGGTGCTTCTTTCTTGTTCTCTGTGACCTAATCCCGGAACGGAGTTCCTTCCAACCACCAGAGAAGATAAGTTAGTTAGGGCATCAACACCGGGCCAACGCATCCCGTCCGAGCATGTCCGAACTTGTCCGCACGGACGCGCGGGACATGCGCGGCGCCCCAGCAACCCGACTCATCCGGACAAACGCGTTCGTCTCGACCCATCCATGCACCTAATTTGGTCCTCGGTCGCGTCGGCCCAGACAACGTGCTTGTCCAAGCGTGTCCTCCCTTTATCTTTGGTGGTCCCTCCCGACCATAACCACACCACTTCTCCCTCCAAAAAATCTCTCCCAAATTTCCACTGGCGGGAGCGGGAGGGAAGGCGATGGATCCCGCCGAGATGGAGCGCAGGGAGGAGAAGGAGCGCCACCTAGAACATGGTCGATGCCAACGAGCTGGCAGTGAGTGCCGCTAGGTGCGCCATCAACATGATCAAGCAGGAGGCGATGACCGCCGCTTTTGGCGGCGTGGTCTCTCTTCCCGGCCTAGTCACGGCCGACAAGTCCTCTACCAGCTCCGTCACTTCCACGCCTATCGGCCGGCCACCAGCTCAGCCCAGGACGACAGAGCCACACACGCAATCGCTTGGAGGCCACCAGCTGTCCTGGTTCAACCATCCTCGCACGGTGTCGTCGGAGGCGGGAGAGCCCGCCATCGACATGAACCGCACTCCATCCAACACGGACGCAACCCCGAAGGCATCGACGAAGCGGCGGTCCATCTCTATCGCGAACATGCCAACGCCAATCAACCTGTTCGGCGAAATACGAGCCGAGCCGCCAGAAGCAGACGACATGGTATGATTACCACATTTCTTTGCCATTGCCAGTGCACTGCTCCCGCCGCTTATGATGGCCAATTGGGGTGTAGGATTTCATGGGAAACGACGGCGAGAACGTAATGCATGACATGATCAACGACGGTGGCCACGGCTATGCCGACAACGGCGAGGTCGAGACGGAGACGCAGCAAGAGACCCAGCAAGATGCATGCAATATTGCGGACGAGGTATTGTTTGAGAACGATGGCACTTCCATGGGCGAGGGCGTCATGACCATGTCGTTGTCCGCTTCACTTGCGGCCTGAATTGTCGATGGCAAGAAGGTGAGCCAATGAACCCGGGGCTACACCCCTGCCAAGGACAAGCTCCTATGCAAGGCATGGATGGAGATCTTACAAGATCCACTATGCGGCGCCGAGCAAAAGGGCTTTGCCTATTAGAATAAGGTGGACAAGTTCTTCCATGAGCATAGGAAATTTGGAAAGGATGCCTTTTTTAGCAATTTAAACGATATCTCCCTCTCCAAGAGTTGGGGCACCATCCATACCGAGTGTAGCAAGTTCAAAAGATCCTACGAGATGGTGACGAAAAGGAAAATAAGTGGCATATAGCCGGTTGACATGGTAAAACCTCTTCCTCTCTTTGTCGATGTCTTGCATTTGTGTTAAGCCATTGTTGGCATCCATGTGTGTAGGTCATGAAAGCAATGGAGCACTTCAAGACGGTGAACGATAACAAGGCCTTTTCGTTGGGCCATTATTGGACGTTGCTCAAGGACACCAAAAAATGAGAGACTAGCTATGCCCTTTGGAGAGAAATGAACAACAAGAAGAGAGGCAAGGCCAGTGCTTCGACGGGCGGTGTCTTCGACCTAGACGCCGACAATGACGAAGGCTTCGCTACCTCTTCAAGCGACGGGACTACCGGCCGTGCCCGTCGCCCTGGTGGTCACAAGGCCACGAAGGCCGACCTCGCCCGCCAGGCTGGTTCCTTAGCGTTCCAGGAGACCTTGAAGAAGATCCTGGAGAAGAAGTAAGAGGACATCGCCGAGAGGGAGGAGAGGCATCGCAAAGAGAAAGAGGTTGCCGCCAAGACCTTTGTCGAGCTGCAGACGAGGTCCATCGAGGTGGAGGAGGCCAACGCCAACGCCAGGCTAATGAAGATCGAGGCCAAGGAAAACTCGACGGAGCCCGAAGCCAACGCCAAGGAGGCCGAGACCAGGTCTAGGGTGCTAGAGGCCGAAGCGAATGCCAAGGAGTCTGAAGCCAAGGCCAAGGAGTCCGAAGCCAAGATCATGGCCGAGGAGAACGCCGTCATGCTCATCGACCTGGATAGTATCGCCGACCTCGATCGCAGGGCTTGGGTTGCGAAGAGGCATCATGCCATCAGGACTCTTGATGCCTGAAGGGCAATGGCGACGGTGGATGCAACTTTTTGGGCAGGAAAGCTACCATTTTAGTAACATTTTGTGTATGAAAATTCCCCCTTCGTAAATTTTAGAACCAGTGGCCACTTGTTGACGATGCCCAAAGGGTGATGGCGCGCGTCTGCTTATTTGTCGTTAATCTGTGTGTCTTTGGCCAACGATGGCACCATTTTCAAATGATTTGCATTCCTTGTCCAGCGATGGCATCAACGCCCGTCTGCGCAGACAATGGGTCGCGCCGCTGGGCACGACTGGTCGGACAGGCTGGACCGCTTCCATATTAACCGCGACCCGGTCCAAACGGACAAAAACGAACCATTTAATGCGATCAGATGGGTCGGCCCGGTAAAAATACCCTTAGGTTAGGCCCTCTACCATGTCCTCATTTATTGATGGTGTTCATGGACCATCTAAAACCATGCAAGAATTCCAATCCAAACAAGAAATTACAGAAATCGTTTCATTTCGAATACACCGATGCTTCTTTTTTTCCCCTGAGGAAGCAATTTCCTAAAAAACTTGAGATTTAACCACGGACATTTAAAAGTATTTTTCTCCAAAAACATTTAGAGCAAGGACAATAGTAGAGCCAACTACTGGCTATAAGCCATGTTCATGTCATCAAGAGTCAATCTAATGTTGAATTTTTTTAAATAATACATTTTTTTATTCAATTTCACAAATAATACACGAAATCCAAAAATTGCAAATCTCGGACCGTCGTCCGTTGAAAAGACGAAAGGGTGGTTCGTCCGTTCAAAAGACGAAGGTACGTGTGAATGAACATGTCCCAGTTACCATGTTCGTTGTATTATTTATGAAATTAAATAAAAAATGTATTATTTAAAAAAAAAGTCAATCTAATAGCCAACATGTATAATAGATGGACATAAAAATATACTAATTTATTAGTGTATGTCACACTTTACACTCTCACATAGTGCCTAGAAGCACGTGCTGCAGCTGGCTCTTAACTAAGAGCACACTCCTCTTCTCTCATCCAACTAAGCACAAATATATAGTTTAAGTTTTATAACGTGCTGACCGGACCTTATTGTATTTATTAATGAAAAATACCGGACTTCTAAAACACGTCCTGGGTCCTGGCCGCTGCGTGGCATGTACGCGGGCTGGGACTTCGAGAACGCTTTGGCGCCAACCTCGCCGTTCCGCGACGGCACGCCGCGTCGACTCTGGCGAGGCGGCAGTAGCTACCTGGCGGCCTCACCCACCGTTCGTGCTGGCGGACGCCGTGTCGTCGCAGAAACAATAGTCCTGGTCGCGACGTTGCGCAGGTCAGAAATATCTCCGGCGCAGGTCAGAGCTCAAAGAGGCGCCAGGTGCTCCATGCTGCCTGGCCTTGGGGCCCTTGTAGAGTACTACGGGAGACACCTGGCTATGGGCGAGCCGGTTGGCGAGTAGAATAAGAAACCAGAGGGTACAACGAATTTATTCCTTCGGAGTTCGGAGGACAACCATTGCATACACGCACACGTCTGGTCCAGCCACATATTTTTTTTTTGATGAAAAGGGATCACTTCCTCAGCCCATTTTTCATTAAAAACGAGACCACCTGAGTTCAGAATTAACAGGAAATACAACTCCACACAGCGAAACTAGGAGACCGACAAAAACTAAAACTAAAGCGGACTAAGTTCACAGTTCTTAGAGCAAAACGCCACAAGCCTAATGCAAAAGTGCAAAGGACAACAACCCAGCAAGCCACCACACGGTAGGAACACTGAAGACTACAGATCACCCAAAGATCACATGCACTGAATCATCATCTTCAAGGTGTGTCTTCAGGTGCTCCACCGTCGCTCTCCCAGCGTGAGTCGAGGCAGCACTGTCTTTCCAGGTGGAAGTCCACCCGAAGCCAGGGCATTTCAACTCGCCAGGAGCCTCAGGGGCGTTTTTAGGTTGTTGACCATCTTGTCCATGAACATCTCCAAAGCCCCCTCCAGCTCTTTGAATGGAACTTTCCAGTTCCGAAGGTACAGCAGGACGGGGCGCCAAATCTGTTTCATATTTATCCAAGAGCAAGCATTAAAAACTAAATTATTTCTATTGTTCCAGATACTCCAAAGAATAGCCGAAGACACAACATTGAAATGCAAATGTCTTTTAGTAGCAATCCATTTGGAAGCAACTGAAAAGAAGTTATCTACTTTAATCCCAAAAACTTCAAAAACATCATCCCAGAGAAGTTTAGAGACAATGCAATCAAAGAAAAGGTGGTTCACAACTCAAACTCAGAGCATAGATTGCACTCAAGGGGTTTAGGAATCCCCCTGGCCCTAAGGTTATCTCTAGTCATGATTTTATTCTGTGAAAGAAGCTACAGGAAAATTTGAATCCTGGGGGGAACTTTTAAAGACCAAATTGCAGGCAAGAAAACAGGAGTAACCCCTCTAAAGTTAATCACAGCATACATGGATTTAGAAGAGTATACTCCGGAGGTTTCATATTGCCAAACAGGTTGGTCGTCTGAATCCAACAAAACGATAGAATCAACAATACTTCTAAGTTCTAGCCATTGGACCATCATGTGATCAGAAAAGGTCCTTCTAAAGTCACATCTAAGCTAAACCCCATTCCATAAATCAGCAATGGTTTTTGTTTGTTGATTTGAGATAACATAGAGGTCCCAGAATTGAGTAGCTAGTGGAGAATTACCAAACCAGATATCCTTCCAGAATCTAACCTGCCTACTATTACCCACTTGCCACCTATATCCTAAAGCCACAGCCCTAGATACCCACATCACCCCTTTTCAGAAGGTAGAGCGATGAACATCCCTACAACACAGGATGTTTGGAGATCCAGTATGCCAGCCACATATTTTCTTCGGTACGATCCTTGTACAGTAGTGCCCGCTACCACGCATCGGCGTGCGTAGAATTTGAGCCGTGTCAGTCATCTTTTCTGCGGCATGTGCGTCATACGCGAGCAATTTTTACAGCAGTCCCAAAGTGAAATATTCGAACCCATGTGTTTGTATGGACAATACTCCCTCTGCCAAAATATGTTGCATAATATAACTTTTTAGTCAAAATCAAACTTTGTAGAGTTCAACCATTTATTAAGAGAGAAATATTAATCCTCACAGTATCTAATGCATACAACATGAAAGTATATTTCATCGTGGTCCTTATAATATAAGCTATATATTTTGATATTTTTTATATATAATTGATCAAACTTTAATTTTGATTAAAAATTATAGGCAACATAAATTGGGACGGAAGAAGTAGTATGGGAGTTCGGAGTTTGCATCTGTGTGCGTTTATTCTCCATTTCGACATTTCTTTCTTCCGAACAAACATCGATGGCGACGGACGTCCGTCCGCTGGCGCGCCTGCAACCGCAACGCGTGGCGGCAGAGAGCGCTGCGCTTTCTCGAGAGTTCGCAACCATCTCGACCACCTGCCCCTCTCCCGTCTGTCTAAAAGCGCAGGCCAACACCGAGGTGCAGTGCAGTGCAGTGCAGTGCCGGGCGCATCACCACACCAGAGCACCAAAGAGAAGTACGACACTGCGTCCTTCTCGACTTCCACGCGAGCCCGGCGTCATCCGCGCCGCCGGGCACGCACAGCCCGATCCAAGTGCTGCTCCACCGCCGCTCAACGCCGACCCAGGTGCGTTCTCCACCTGTGTGTTTCCCCACTCTCCTAGCAGTTTCTTTCTGCAACGTGGGTTGATCTGGTTGGTCATGTTCCTTTACTTTGGCCTGGCTTACATAAAAACTTATGTTAGATTTTTGGTGATCCTATCAGTGGCATCGTGTTAGATCTGCTTAATTTGCCTGACGGGTCCGGAAGCTAGCTCGTCCTTCCTCTTCAGTTGATCGTCTGACGATTTTGGTTGGTTCCATGCTAGCTTCAGTACTTGTTCTTGTGAGCATGGATGCTTTACATGTGTGTGCTGTAACAACAGAAAAGGATTATTACTAGTTAATAAACGAAAAGGAAAAATAAAGCCTTGTCTGAAATCCCTTGATCTGTCAGCACATAGTAATACACCGGATCTATGAAACCTGAATATTTTCGTCTCTGTGCACACCTGGGGAGATAGATCTGTCCATGTTATCTGGTTTCTAGTTTGCACAAGTTATCTGTTTTATTCCCCTCTTTTGGAGGAATGTAAAATAGCTTGCGCAAGGTTATGCTAGCTGCAATTCTGTACCGTTAAAAGCTCCTTCAGATTAATTAAATTTTAAATCCGTGTCACATACATATTGTTATGGACTAATTTGCAACCTCAACCAAAATCGTGCAGGTGAAGGCTGACCTGCAAAAAACACCAGTCAAGATGGTGGAGGGGTACGAGACCGACAAGAACATCGAGGTATGGAAGGTCAAGAAGCTGATCAAGGCGCTGGACGCCGCGAGGGGCAATGGCACCAGCATGATCTCCCTCATCATGCCGCCGCGCGACCAGGTCTCCCGCGTCTCCAAGATGCTGGGGGACGAGTACGGGACCGCCTCCAACATCAAGAGCAGGGTCAACCGCCAGTCCGTGCTGGCCGCCATAACCTCCGCCCAGCAGAGGCTAAAGCTCTACAACCGGGTCCCACCCAACGGGCTGGTGCTCTACACCGGCACCGTCGTCACCGACGACGGCAAGGAGAAGAAGGTCACCTTCGACTTCGAGCCCTTCAGGCCGATCAACGCCTCGCTCTACCTCTGCGACAACAAGTTCCACACCGAGGCGCTGAATGAGCTCTTGGCGTCTGACGACAAGTTCGGCTTCATAATCATGGATGGGAACGGGACGCTCTATGGCACGCTGAGTGGCAACAGTAGGGAGGTCGTTTACAAGTTCAGTGTCGATCTCCCTAAGAAGCACGGGCGGGGAGGGCAGTCTGCGCTCCGCTTCGCCCGCCTGCGCATGGAGAAGAGGCACAACTACCTGCGCAAAGCGGCTGAGCTCGCCACGCAGTTCTTCATCAACCCTGCCACCAACCAGCCGAACGTTGTTGGGCTCATCCTGGCTGGTTCCGCTGATTTCAAGACTGAGCTGGGCAAGTCTGAGATGTTTGATCAGCGCCTGCAGGGCAAGATCATCAAGTCGGTGGATGTGTCGTATGGAGGGGAGAGCGGCTTTAACCAGGCCATCGAGATGTCTGTCGAGGTCCTGTCTGAGGTCAAGTTTGTTCAAGAGAAGAAGCTCCTTGGGAAGTACTTCGAGGAGATCAGCCAAGACACGGGGAAGTATGTCCTCGGTGTGCAAGACACCATGTCAGCCCTCGAGATGGGCGCTGTCGACACGCTGATCGTGTGGGAGAACCTCGATGTCAGGCGGTACGAGCTGAAGAATTCTGCCACGGGAGAGACCGTGATCAAGCACCTTAACAGCGACCAGGAGGCAGACCAGGGCAACTTCATAGACGAGGCGTCATCTGGTGAACTGGATGTTGTCGACAGGATGCTGCTGCTGGAATGGTTTGCTGAAAATTACCAGCAGTACGGTTGCAAGCTGGAGTTCGTCACCAACAGGTCGCAGGAAGGATCGCAGTTCTGCAGGGGCTTTGGCGGGATCGGTGGGATCCTCCGGTACCCGGCGGACATCGCCGCCTATGACGACGACGACAACATGCTGGATGACGACGTCTATGAAGACTTCGAATAGCAATCAAATGATGCCCAACTGAATACGGTCCGGGAGGAGCCTGTGCTGGCCTGGACCGCCCGCCGGGACGAGAGACTGACAAATCCAAATGATCGGTGCAAGGAGAAGGTGTGTGCCTGAAACTGGGTATGCCATGGTGGCATGGTTGGTTCATATTTCTGTTTCTGCTTCTTGATATCGGATTCTTTCTTCTGTTCTGTTTGGCTGATGATCTTAATGACAACCATGTTCTTTTAGCAGGGGGTGGGGAGAAGAGGACCTAGGCAATTGAAGCAATCCGGACCTTGTGCAAGGCATGATGATGTCGTTGATGCTTTGCAGGTGAAGGTCTCTTCCTCTGTTATCCAGTCCTGGAACTTGGTGATGCTATCATGCTAGTAAGCAGCCATGGCTGCTCTCCCATGCTGCACCAGGGAATAATTATTACAGCTGTATCCTTCTTATTACAGCATTTAGCAACATTTCCGTGCCAGCGTACGCTGAGTCGTTATATGGGTGGGTTTGATGCTACTGCTGCAGCTGCTGTGTCTGAGCTGCTTTCTAAAATAAAGATAGTGAGTGTGCTACGTTTGAGCTATTTGTATGGTTTTGATCTATGTGATAAGAGAACTTGAAATTACATGGTTATGTTCGTCTCGGTGCTGACTGCGCGTGCGCTGTTCTCCCTAATCACTACGGAAACGTTCCCTAGATATCATAAAACAAATTTGATTTTTTTTCAGCGATACAGAGGAGATATTTTGTACCGGTAATCAGGGAGAAAATATAAGGAAAAAAGTCGAGAAAAATAAAATGGACGGGTAGGCCATCTACAGTGATTTCCCTAAGGTGGACATGGTAAGAAGCCTTAAAATTCTTTAAAGAAGGTAGTAATAATATCATAGGAAAGGTGTAATTATTTTCATAGAAGAAGAGCCAAGCGGTTGATACAACTGTCTTTTGGCTTACAGCCTAATTCATGGAGTTAGCAGCCATTGCTACTACAACTGTAACGACAAATGACTATTCTTGTCCGACCTCTATTATCCAGGAATGGGGCATCACGATTCACGACCCATGTCGGACACTGCCATGACTCCAGGGCAGGTCAGGGTGGACGTACCCTCCATCCATGTACCAAGAACGAGTCGGGCAGTAGGACCCTGCAAACCTCTACTGCCCCTGAAAACCTCGGTCGTCCGGGAAGCGCTGGTGCCGGCGTACACTGCCCCCTGAAGGCCTACACCCCTAGCAGCAGCAGCAGCCAACACCATAGCAAACGCGCCACCACAAAGCCTCACCAGTGAGACCCTGAAGGCCGATTACTCCAGCTCCTCCGCTCCGGGGACTAAAAGGGAAACCCTGGCAAAGCCTCAAGGAGGAACGACGCCATGGCGCTACCGCCGCCTGGCCCTGCGAACAAGACCTAGGAAGAAAAAATTAAGAGTGGTACTCTTTTGGAAGAAGGAAAATCATGACCCCCAATGCTATTATTGTCAAAGTTCATCAATCCTATTACATGAATGGCATATGGCATATGCTATCAACAAGGAAGGGGGAAACCACACCGACTCCTAGAATAACATTTACTACCACGTGTACATCATATTTGCCATTTTAAACAATTAGGATTAGCCAAGAATAACATTTACTACCACGGAAAAAAGAGTGAAAGCTAGATTTTCTAGGCAAGACTTAAAGGAGTTCTTGCATGGTCCTAACATAAGAAAAGGTATCAGAAAGTAGTTCGACATAACGGAAACAAAATAAGGTCTTCAATTGTCATGATGCATATTGTATATGAGGCTGGTTACAGACCTGTAGAAGATGGGCACATGCCATTCACGATAAACTGAAGCCTTGCATTACTTCTTCCTCTTACTGGTCTTCCCCTGGTTAGCCTGATTACGCTGGCTGGAGGAGGGCGCGTATGCAACCTGCGGCATCTCTTCCTGACGAACCATTTCTTCATCAGGCATGGTGGCTGGCTCATTTCTTATAACTCCACGATGGCTAGAACCGCCAATGCTCACCCCGCCGGGCATAGCGGTGCTCCTTGATTGCTGAACCAATGGCACCACATCATCGGCAGTGTTACGAGACACAAGCCTCGCTGCCACCCCCCGGAGTCTCTGCGTGGTTTTCTGCTAGGCATACACAAAAGTTTAGTCCAATTATCATACTTGGAACAGTAAATTCAAAAAAATACTTGGAACAGGGAAATATGTGTTTTGGATGAAAATAGCATCAACTTATTAAGTGTGCCTAAATAAGTTAATACTACCACCCTACACATACATACATAGCAAGATGTCAGGATCATATAAATAAGTTCTTCACAAACACAAATTTTAGAACGGCAGGAGGAAATAGGACAATTCCCAGATTACCTCAATGAATGCCCTAAATGTGTCCTCTGCATCCGGAGCCCCTCTAGCTGTACGAAGCACGACCCCAGCCTCGTTAATAGTTAGCATCAACTCCATAGCCTGAACAGGTACACACTCTTAGGAATAGCTCAAGACCAGAAGGTACATATAATATGTTGTCAATATTTACCACTCGATCTGCTATTGGTGCATGCTCTATCCGGAAGTCCACTCGAATCTCGTTGTCAAATTCGTTATCCTTATCTACGCTTTGCTTGCCCAAGATGTCATCGTGTGTACAAGCCATCTTCAGATGCATGCGAGTAGCACCATGTAGCCATTCAAGATAATCTCTAAACCTCTTGTCCTTGTGGAGGTGAGGTTCAGAGGTATCAACGGCTGCATTCCATTCATCAATATACTTTTTGTGATGTTTCGACCAATCCATTATTGTTTTGTTCTTCTTCCTATCTAACCTGACAAGGGCACATAATGTCAGTCAAACAATCATTCCATAATAATAAGTAACAGGGAATATAGAAGTACAATAATGTTTACCTGTGCAATTCTACCTCAGTACTGAAAGGCTGAGGTGGCAATGGTTGCAATAATCCAAATTGTCGCATCACTCGATGCGGTAAATGATATTCCACCGCATAAAAGCAAATCAGTGGGCAGATAGCCTTCCAACGTAGATCATCTCGCATACAAATGTGATTCAACTCCAAGTTGTTTACCTCATCACGCGTGTATGGCGACCACCGAACCTATATGAATAGAAGGATACTCATTTATTGCTTCAATATGGCAAAATGATCACAATATCATAAGTGGAGAAAAGAAACTAGGACACTAGGGATGAATAAATTTAGAAAGGTTTATCGCTATAATAGTTACCATTGATGGTTGCAAGAGATCCATCTCATGGGTGTAGTGTTCGTAAAGTATTTCAGATTTTCCATTCTTTTCTGAGACCCGCTCCCATAGATGAGCGACGGTGGGCCGACGATCCTCCTCTTCAAATACCCAAGGATTACGGGCACTACTAGGCCTCCCAACAGGCAGCCGCTCCCACATCCACACTTGTACAAGCAAGACACACCCTCCTAGGTTGGAACCAGGATTTATCCGCCTACAAGCCTCACAAAGCTGTCGATACAAGAAAGCCAAGGCCGCAGATCCCCAGCTGTACTGCCCTGCCTGATCCCAATCCTCGAAGAGAGGAAGCCACATCCAGGAGGCATTGTCCCCCGTACCGTCTGGGAATAGCGTGGAACCAAGGACATACAAGACGTACGCCCTTGCTGCACGCTCCACTGTGAGATCGTCTGGCCTGCTGCAGGGGGCTCCCCAAAATGATGTCGCAGCCACACAAAGGACACACCATTTGTCTTCCCACCATCTGGGAGTGCACCAAGGTACTCCTCGACCCTCTCCCGCCATCCTGCAGATTCGACATTTCCAGTGACAGGATGTCCAACAATCGGCAGACCAAGGATCATGGCAACATCCTGAAGAGTGATAGTCATCTCTCCGCATGGCAAGTGAAACGAGTGTGTCTCGGGTCTCCATCGGTCGATCAGTGCGGTGAGAGCAGGGGCATTGAAGGTAGGGACCCCCCGCCTAACCATAGTGATGAAAG
Source organism: Avena sativa (assembly GCA_916181665.1). Lineage (NCBI taxonomy): Eukaryota > Viridiplantae > Streptophyta > Magnoliopsida > Poales > Poaceae > Avena > Avena sativa. The sequence goes on along the minus strand of OV702279.1, from coordinate 310,552,299 downwards.
GTAAAAGGCCTGCCCTCCGAAAGTATTGTGTATACCGCTCATCATACTTCATGTCTGGGTGAGCAGCGCTGTGACACCTAACCCGAAGAGGAAAAAGCTTCTGCAAAATTACAAAGTAGAAAAAATTAGTTCAAAACACAAAAAGTATGAATGACAAAGAATGGGACAAGCAGTAATAGGATATAAATAAATACCTCCCGGTCGGACAAACGGCGGCCACGATGTTCGGCCTCATAAAAGTCTTCGAGAAGTTCATACTCCTGCAGCATCCTGCATAATGAAAAGGATGATCTACATAAGTTTTCTATGGAAACTATTGGTGTGACATTAGAAAAGAATTGATACGGGCTTCCCATGTTAGGATTACATCTACTCAATCAAGTTTCATATCACAGTTTTAATACAGTTTCTGACAATGGAGACTTATGAAATGTACAATTCTGCTTCTGTGATCAATATGCTCAAAGTACAGAAGTACCATGGGATGTTTTTTTGTTTGTTCGACCACAGATCAGTACTAGGAGGAATATATGAAGAAATAGACAATTTGGCTTTGTGAACATTAGCCAGTAATAACTCAAAATTTAGGATAAATATGCATGCTAAATATCTTTAGGATAAAATGGAAGCATTTTCTGAAGCGCTAGGAAGCTTTTTATCCACGCTGATTGGACTGATTGGTATGGTCCAAATGCCAGAAACGTTACTGAATGGGGACTGATGCAAGCACCTAGTGCCCAATTATGATAGTCAGTGAAATTCCAAGTGTTATGAATATACATGCTGAAAAAAGTAAGGGCATCTCCACTCGGCTACCCAGGACGCCGATCCGGATGCCGAAATTTCGTCCGGACGTCGAAAATCGGCCCAGTCGCGTATCCAGGGACCTGTTTTTGGCCGGATTTGGACCAACTTTCGTCCGGACTACCCAGGCCGAACCCATGTTCCCGGGTACACCCTGGGAACGCCGGACACAGCGAATTGGTCGAGTGGACCAGCTTGTCAGCGACAGAAGCCGAGTCGTCATCATCCTTCCCGCTGTTTTTCTTTTCCCGTCCTCGCCTCTACACCCCTCCCGCCCTCGCCGCCGAACTCGGCCTATAAAAGGCGTACATCTCGCCGCCTCCATTCACAGTCTCTCACACCACTCTCAACTCCGGCGAACTCCACCTCCTCAACTCCGTCGGAAAGCCATGGCCGAGAGATTTTCCGGCCGACGCACGATGCAGCTGTGGGAAGCCCGGCTGCTCCACGAGGTGGGCTATACGGCGCTGCCGGACAGTCGTCTCCGCTTCGAATGGCAACTCAGCGCCGGTGGGATCCCTATTCCGCCAGTGCCGGCCCACGAGGACCTCGCCGGAGAGATTTATCGCCGCCATGCAAGACCCGGATCTCGCCGAGGATCCTATCAACCTGGTCTTTTGGAGGCAGTTCTTCGTCGACAGGCGCCTCGAGGAACTCGCCCGACACGACGGACCGCCGGGTTCGCCGCCGCCGCCGCCGCGTCACAACATGACTTTCCACCGCCGCTGGTGGAGCGTTCCAGGGTGAACTCTCGCCGGCGTCATGGAGCACATCCAGGCCGGCAACCACCTCCGCCTCGGCCTGTAGATGCGGCGTCCGGCGTCGACCATGGCGCCGGCGGCCTTTTCCTAGTTTATTAAATTCGATGTAATATGTGCGTCCTTGTCCTAGTTAATGAAATCCGCCTATATTCGCCCATATTACGCCGAGTTTAACTGAATTTCGCCGAACCTAAGAACTCGGCCTGGATACGCAGTGGAAAACTGAACGTACTTAGACCGAAATTAAGTTTCGTCTGGTCAAAAAAGGTCGGTTCGCCCAACGAGTGGAGATGCTCTAAGTCACCAGGTACATTAACTATGCATAGCCATACACTTGGCAATTTCTCGCACAAAATTTGCACATACAGGCTGAACAATTCACTGGGAAATGCTGTCACTAACGAGTTTGTCAATGTTCGATTATTGACGCTAAAACTAACAGCGAAGCGAAATTTGGAGTGGTTGGGGTGAGGAAATAAGCAATACCTCACCGATAGGATCCCCCACTCCCTCAGCGTCCTCCGGAGCCCGGCGCACCCTAAGCTTGGCGCCGAGATTCTCCACGGTTCTCCATAGCACTCCAATGGCAGCAGCCACAACCCGCACGCTCTCCTCTGCCTGCCCGGAAAAGCAGCTCCCACTGCCTCCGCCTGATCAGGGACCCAATCGCTACCGCACCCACCAAGAGAGAGTACCGCCCGACGAACAGCCTCCCGCTCGCTACCGTGGAAAATGGCTTGACAGGAGCGTCCGGCGCAAACCACCGAGCAGATGGCGTGGGGGCGCGAGGAGGAGCAGCTCCGAGAGGAACGTGTCGAGGGGGGCGCCGGCGGAAGAGGAAGAACGAAGGGCGGCGGCGGTACGGGTACGGTATGGCGCCGAGTGGGCTTGGCACGGGTCGAGGCCTGGCGCCAACTTGCAGCCTGTCTACATACCGGGCTGGCGTAAACTGATAAGCCAAGGGCAGGCTCCGGCGCCAACCCTTATGTTCTGTGCCCCTAAAAAAAAGAGTTAAATCCATCGGACATAATTGAACTTGACAGCCGAAATCAATACGGTCACTGTACTCAGAGAATACAGTTCTACGGTCACTAAATACTCGTCGCAGTGTCACGCGAGGTCACTGGGCCATGTCTAGAGCTATATGTGCCGACGTGTCCATCCGCGGGACCCACTGTCAGTGTCATACAGCCTCCACAGCGTGCATTAATTGCAGGAAACCCCCTTCCCCCGACCTTCTCGATATCTTTGCCCAGGAGATCCCCTGCCTTTATTTGGGGCAGCCGATTTCTCCGAGGAGGAAGGCTGGGAGAGGGAACGTCGCCACTCCACTGCTTCTAGACCGCCACGCCGGCGGTCTTCATCGGCAGACAGGGTGGAGAGGGTGTGACGCGGTGGAGCTCGTGGAGGGGGAAGGTGTTGGTCGACCTCGTCGACTCCATGGATTATCCTCGACGGCGCCTGGACGGCGCACCCGCTCCTGTCTATGGTAAGCCCCCAACCTCCACTCATTCGCCTGCAATGGAAGGATTTCCTTTAGATTTAGGGTTTTTTGTTGAAGATGCCGAGGTTCTGGATAAAAGAAAGAAGGATGCCGAGGTTCTGGACGGCGTACGTTTTTTAGCAGGGGATGTGAGTGTGCTTTTGGGTGGGGTTTGTGGTAGGGTTTTATGAAAAGAAGGGTTTTTATAAACTAAAATTTGTTCGTTCATGTTAAATGTTTGGTTTACTGAAGTGCATTTGGTCCTTAAAATCTCTGAACTTTACTGTTGGGAGTTGGTGCTTAAATCTCTGAACTGTACTGTTGGGAATTGGTGATTTGGTTGTATAAATGAAAGTGTTAATGCAATAAAAATGTAGTCCTTTTTTGTTGGAAGTGGTATTGTACTGATGACTGTTACTCCTACTGATTATTTGGCAGGGGAACGTAGTTCATTTTTCAGTTTGGAAATCAACCACGGGTTTTTTTTTGTGGGCAGTGGTAACAACAGGTCTTATGTTGATGGGCATGTTATATGGTATGATGAAGTAGATTCTCTCACTTGGTCTCCACTGATGCTTGAGAGGATAGTGGAAGAAATTGGATATGAAATGGCTGGAAGAATGAAGATATTTTACTGTATACCCATCCTTACTATGCAGAACAATGGTTTGAGGGAAATAAGGTCTAATCATGACACTCGATTCATGGTCACTTTTGTTGACATAGGTCATCATTGTTTCAGTTTGTATTTGGACCATGATCAAAGCTTTCTATTCAAGAATTGGGATGATGTAGTCCAGTATCCTGTTACTTCTTTGCCCACAGTCATAAGCCCTTCCAAGCCAAGTAGCAGCACAGTTCCTTTGAGCCAAGATGATGATTCAGTTCATGTTCAACTTGATGATCCAGTTCCAATCCAAGTTATATCTCCTAATGTGGAAGTTGATGAGCCAGTGCCAATTCAAGTTATATCTCCTAATGTGCAAGTTGATGATCCAGTGGATGTTGAGATTGACATGCATGTTGATGATCCAGTGGCAGTTGGCATAAGGAGGCATAGCAAAAGGAAGAGAAGCAGTAGCAATGCAGATTTCATTCCAGAACTAGAAGAAGAAGATGGTGATGCATTGTCTGAAACTGATGGATCAGATTCAGAGTTTGATTGTGTGGATTCAGGTAATGATGTAAGTGATGGAGATGATGACCTCTATGCAGATAATGTTGATGAGGATAGTGATGACACTGATAGTGACAAAAGGAAAAGAAAGAGAGCATCTGTAAAAGGGAAAACCAAGTGTGAAATCAAAGAGGAGGAATCAGAGGATGAGGACCTTTGGGGACCTGAGTCTGATGATGAAACAGTTAAATGCAAATTCAAGAATTTCAGAGAGGATGATCTGCATGATCCAAAGTTTTCAATTGGCCAAGTTTTTTGTAATGTGGACTTACTAAGGAGAGCTATCAGATCATACAGTTGCAAACATAGAAAGCCCATCAAACTCCCAATAAATGACAAGAAGAGGGTGAGGGCAGTGTGTCTAAAGGACTGCAGTTGGTATCTTTGGGCATCTTCTGACTCTAGAACAGAAGCATTCCAGATCAAGAGGTACACAGCTGAGCATACTTGTGCTGGAAAGTGGAATATTTCTGCTTTCACAGCTAAGTTCATTGCTGATAAGTACCTAGAGACCTTCAGAGCTGATCAAGGCATGAATATAAGAAATTTTTCAAGGGTTGTTCAGAAGGGGTGGAACATGACACCATCTAAGAGCAAATTACAGAGGGCTAGAAGGATTGCCATGAATGTGATTTATGGAGATGAGGAACAACAATACAAAATGCTTTGGGATTATGCAAATGAGATAAGGAGGAGCAATCCAGGGAGTTCTTTCTATCTTTCACTAGATGATGGTGGTAGATTCAAGCAATGTTACATGTCACTTGAAGCATGCAAAAGGGGATTTCTACAAGGTTGCAGGCCAGTAATTTTCATTGATGGATGCCACATAAAGACCAGGTACAGAGGCCAGTTGTTGTGTGCTGTTGGGATGGACCCCAATGACTGCATCTTCCCTATTGCCATGGCTGCAGTAGAAGTGGAAGACACGGCAGCTTGGACATGGTTTCTTGAGACATTGAAGAATGACTTAGGAATAGTCAACACCACACCTTGGACAATTATGTCAGATAAGCAGAAGGTAATAATCACTGAATATGCCATTCATTTCCTATGCTTTTCTTCACTAGATGTTTTGAGAACATAGTGGTTTATATGCAATTTCACTGGATGTTTTGCAGGGATTAATCAATGTTGTAAGAGTGGTTTTCTCTGACTCAGAACATAGGTTCTGTGTCAGGCATATGTGGCAAAATTTTCAACAACTCTTCAAGGGAGATGTGTTGAAAAACCAGTTATGGACAATAGCAAGGAGCAATACTGTCACTCTCTTTGAGAAGCACATGGATCAGATGAAAGTAATTAACTCAGATGCACATGCCTGGCTAGATAACTTGGATCCTAAAACATGGGTTAGAGCATTTCAAAGTGACTTGCCCAAATGTGATATCTTACTTAACAACAACTGTGAGGTCTTCAACAAGTTACATTCCTCTAACTGTATGGTATCATCTAGCACATTTGCCATATAGGAGTAACTTGATTTATATGTTTTCAGATACATACTAGAAGCTAGAGAACTCCCTGTGCTTTCTATGTTGGAAACAATCAAGGCTCAAATAATGACTAGGCATTACACAAAGAACAAAGATAGAAGTAGTTGGACTGGTCCTATTTGCCCAAAGATAAGGAAGAAACTTGACAAGCACATTGAGCTTTCAAGAAATGTGTTTGCAGATGGAGCAGGAGATGGGCTATTCCAAGTGGGTGAACTAGTTTCCTCCCAACCAGTGGATTATGTAGTTGATCTCAAGCATAAAACATGTAGTTGCATGAGGTGGCAGAAAACAGGAATCCCCTGTCCTCATGTAATAGCATGCTTAAGGAATGATGGCATAGATCCTGTTACACTAGTTGATAAATGTTATTCAGTTGAGATGCATGATAAGGCCTATGGAAATATAGTATACCCATGCAGAGACAAGACAGAATGGGAAAGAATGAATGGACCTGTTGTACTAGCTCCTCTGTTCAAAAAACATGTTGGGAGGCCCACTAAAAGTAGAAGAAAAGCACCACATGAGGTAGATGCAAGAGGAGGAGGCAAGAAAATGACAAGGCATGGAGTTATCATGCATTGCTCCTACTGTGGTCTACCAGATCATAACAAATCTGGATGCAAGTGGTTGAAATCAGGACTACCACCACCAAATGCACAAGATCTTAATGTGCCTCCACCTCAGACTGAACCAACTGTGACACAGGTCAGTTACATGCATCCTTATTTGTACATTCATCCTTGTATTAGTTGAATTGCTCCTATCTGTTTTACATGCAGTTTCCTTATCTTTACATGCATCCTTGTATTTTGTAGGAACAAAACCCAGTTCTTAACAATCCTAATGCTCAAAACCCAATTGCAGAAGATCTTCTTGTTGACACCTTGATCCATGAGGTAAATAAAGAGTATTTGGTCATATTTCACTTAGTTCAAGATTTTTTTGTCATATTTCAATTTCTCATGGAATTGTGCTTGTACAGAAGCTTGTACAGAGGCAGTTAGATACAAGACCAATTCCTGATTCAACATTCATCACAGATGCACAAAGCCAACTGTCCCAGACATCTGCTACTGAAGCTAGTTCTACCACTCTCAGGCAGGGTGAATTGGCTCAAAAGTTGCTACAGATGCAACAAGAAAAGAACAGAGCAAATGATGAAAGAAAGCTTGCTATAGCTGAAGCAAAATATCAGGCAGAAATGAAAAAAGCAGAAGAGAAAGCTAGGAAGAAACTGGAGCAGGAGAAGATAAAAGCTCAACATGCAGAGGCCAAAGCAATGGAGGATGCAGAGAAAAAGGAGAAGAGGAGGCAGGAAGCTGAGTTGAAGAAGAAGGCTAGAGTAGAGACCAAGAGAATAATATCAGAAGTAAGAAAAGAAGTAGCTCAGAAGAAGAAGCAAGATAATGCACAGAAAAAAGCAGAAGAGAGGAAGATTGCAGTTGATAAAAGAGAAGCAGCGAGGAAAGCAAAGAGAGTTGCTGAAATTGCATCACACAAAGCTCAGATGGATGCTCACAAAGCTGATATGGAAGCTCACAGAGCTCAAATGGCTTCATTGCCTACAAAGAAGAAAGCCAACATGTTTGATGAGTTGAGGTGTCCTAGGAAATCTATGTAATAATTTAGGCAGATCTGTGAAACTGCTATGTTGCCCTTTTGGTGTGTTGAGCCCTTTTGGTTGCTCAGATCTTCTGTAATTTATGTCTTTTAAACTTCTAGCAAACTTGAGCCCTTTTGGTGTGTTGGATTAACTGCTATGTTGCCAGGTTATCATGTGCCATTGAAATGGCAACCACTTATCATCTCTGAGTATTATATATATATATGTGTTGTGGAAAATGGCAGCAATCTTAGTCTGTTGGAGCTACTGCTGTTTATTTAGATGAAATATGTAGTTACATGCCATCTTGGTTACATGCCATCTGTGCATGTGTTCTCTAGCCATTTATGTGTTACATGAATTCTGTGTACTTTCATCAACAAACAATCAAACAGACAATCAAACAGCTTCATTAGATTCCACATTGCTTCAAAAGACAAGAGTACATCCCACATTGGTTAACAACAGCCCAGATTACAAGCAACTACATTTCACTTCAGTTCACTACAACACTTAACAGATACAGAAGCATCAACACTACATTGTGCTACAACAACAGCTCATTTCTTCAGAGTAATGACAACCATCATTGCAAAGATCACAAACAGCATGGCCACCACAATCTTTAGCAGAACCAGAACCTCCTTCAGTTCTTCTATCATCATGTTCTGTTTGAGCTCCTGTCCTGGCACATTGTTCAAGTTCTGCTCCTCCTTCCTAAGCTGGAGCTCTTCCCTTCTGTCCTCAGCCCAACCCAGGGCATCCATAGCAGCATCTCCACGCAGGTAGTTGTGCTCGAGCAAGTATCCAATATACTCAAGCTCCCAGTTCCAGAAATTGCAACCGAACTGCCAAATCAGAAACCAAATTACAATATGTACTCCAGAAATTGAAACAGAACTGCCAAAACTATAAAGAAAGGAACTTACACCATGGCGCATGCACTTGTAGTAAACCCAGCCAGGGTGCTCTGGCGTCCCTGAGCGACACTGCTTCACCACCCTCCCGCAATCTGGGCACGGGATCAGGGGAAATGGAGGGGCTGCACGGCGGAGCGCACATCGGCTGGAGCTTGCGCTAGACATGGCGGGGCTACTACGGGACTGCGACGGCGGCCGGAGAACTCCGGTGGCTAAGGTGCGGCGGCGCCGCCAATTTAGGGTTCGTCGAACGGTGCGGCTGAGATAGAGAGGACGCGAGCTGGTCCGGTCGAACCGTGAGGGGATATTGATTCCACCACGCTTTTGCAAATAGCCCCCTACCTATTATCCGTGTCGCATACCTAACCGTTCAATGAACTGACAGTGGGTCCCGCGGATGGACACGTCGGCACATACAGCTCTAGACATGGCCCAGTGACCTCGCGTGACACTGCGACGAGTATTTAGTGACCGTAGAACTGTATTCTCTGAGTACAGTGACCGTATTGATTTCGGCTGTCAAGTTCGATGATGTCCGATGGATTTAACTCTAAAAAAAACTAGGCTCTGCGCCGAACAAATTTACTTATCTCTATTAAACTGACTTGGATTTGTCTAGATTCATACGTATCTATACACAAATATGTCTAGATACATACGAATCTAAACAAATCCAAGTCACTTATTTCTAGACTAAGGAAGTATATAAAAAGTCTAAAGGTGGTTTTCGTCCTCACAAGTTTTCATCCATGGTCCGTCGTCCATTGCTAGGTAGGGTGTCAGGTGGGATCCCATCTAAATCCCACTTTTAGTTTATTTGTCAAATTCTAGTGTACTAGATTTTAGAAAATGAAATAGAAGTGAAATTTAGGCGGGATCCTGACACCCTATTGCTAGGTACGTTCGTATCCTGATCGGATACGTCACCACGCGAGGAGATCGAAACAGCACGAGACACCACTCCTTCCTCCTAGCCATATAGGGTCCAGTTCGTGTCACCCACCGTCGTTCTCCTCTCGTGGAAATCCCGCGAGCCCTCGATCTCCCGCGAGCGGCAATGCCTCGTGCTTCGTGCCCTCCTGCCTCTGGATTATCCGCCGTTGCCGTCAGCTCGTCACCGTACCGACCTGCTGCCGTCAATTAAAGCCGCCGCAAGATCCTGCCATCGATGCCGCCAGCTCCTCCTGCCCTATCTGCTCCGCCTCTCTGCGATGACCAGGAAGATGTCGCCTCGAGCACCTGGTTTTTGCCGCCACCATCTCTACCCAAAGCCACTCCTGCCCCGACCTGCTCGACCGCTCAGCCCCTATGCGGCCACCATCTCGGTGCAGATCCCCTCCTGCCTGCCCCAACCTGCTCTGCATCTCTGCGACGACCGAGACAACCTGACCCCGCAGCTCCGGCCGCCGCGAGCATCCGCTATTTGGCCAGTGCAGCTCTGCACCTAACGCCCTCTTACTGCATCGGTGAAGAGTTGTTGCTCTGTCCATTCTTTTTCTCTAGCTTGTCTCTGTGCGAGCGTCGTATATATACTCCCTTCGACCCATATTAATTGACTCACATTTGTCTAAATTTGGATAAATCTAGACACTATTTAGTATATAGGTTTATCTAAATTTTGACAAATTCAAGTCAATTAATATGGGCCGGAGGGAGTACAACCGTTGTTCCTCGATTGTAGCTTTGGGCAAGTATACGGTGTAATCCTTAGGTGACTAGTTTACTTACTGTAATATCTTCTGTTATAATTATGGTTACCTGTTAAATTGTAGATAGATTAAATTAATTAAAATCAGTTTCATATTATTCCATTGATACTCAGTTAAAGATCTGCAATAGCTATAGCTACAGCCTCCAGGGTAGTGATCGTTTCAGTCCAAGTGCTCGAGGAGTGTGCTCCTTATGTTTGCTAATGGTCTAATTGAACCTGACTGACTTATGAACCAAAACAACACAGAATAGTGGTAGTTCATTGTTTGCACGAGAAAACACTATATGGTTACAGCTGACGAGGTTCAATCTTGTTAATATCCATTGTTATGGACTTGGGTTTTGGAGAAGATGGGGATGCTGGAGATCGCAGAACGGTTAGCAAACAAGCAACACGGAGACACGAAGTTTACCCAGGTTCAGCCCTCCGGAGGGAAAACGCTACTCCTGCTTGTCTGCTCTTGATTACGGCGAAACCGAAAATTACATGGGTACGCAGATGTAATATGGCGTGAGGTGCGTATGAGGTGAGTTGAGTCGTCCTTCTCGCCGTGTCCTCCTAGCCTTTATATAGATAGGCAGGTCTCGGGCATCAGGTCGAGTCGGTTATAGATTAGGGCTTTGCCCTTTTGAAATTCTATCTACTATAGTCTTGTTCTCCAAGGATCCGAAGGCGTCACGAGCTTGGGCCACCCGAAAGTCTCCGTGGGCCGCGTATGTCTTCGTGGGCCTTCCTTGGGCTAGACCAGGTATACTAATGTCATGTATCCGTAGGGTATAACCATGTCAGTATCCCCCGAGTGTTCAGTCAAATCATAGATTCGGCCGAGGACTCTTCAATCTTTCGAGTGTAGTTGGTCCTGTTCATAAGAGAAAATAATTTAGTTCGTAGGGATTGTTGATTCGTGTGCCTGACTCTCCTGACGGATCAGTGTTAGTTAACTGTCATAGGACAAAACAACACGATCTTCTTCAAACTCGAGTCCCCAGACTCGAATCTGGAACGAATGCTGGCGCAATTCGACTCATGCCGCTGAGGTCTTACAGGAGTCGAATCCCAGTAGTTTTCGAGTGACGTACCCAACGCGTCCATCAGGATTTTTCATCGAGTCTGTTGACACGGTATTTTACTGGCAGAGCGCAGTCAGGTGTGTTACCAGGCCATTATATGATATCTGTAGGTCTTATCTTTGTGCCGTAGACACAGCATCCGAAATGTTATTACCGCAGAGGTGTTTCGGGTGGCCAAGGAGAATGTTTTTCACTTAGCGTTTGTTTGGACAAAGTTGCCAGAAAAAGTTTGTATTTTGATCCAAAGGATCTCAGTCGAAAAATTCATAGGGTGTGCGACCAGCGCTCCCTATGGGAGTAGCCCCCGAGTGTCTATTCGAGTCGTAGACTCGAGCAGAGACTTTAGTTCAATTGTTTTAATTTCGGTCCGAAGGACACAATTTTTTCGGATGCTTAATCAATCCTCCCTATGGGAGTAGCCCCCGAGTCCTTAGTGGAGTCGTAGACTCGACGTGGGACTTGAAGATAGTTTAGAGGTGCAGTACCTTAATCATGTCTCAGGTGCGCGGCCAGCGCTCCTGATAGGAGTAGCCACCGAGTAGTTGCTCGAATCATAGATTTGAGTAAGTACTTGATTCAACAGCCGAAGATTTTCAACTATTGCTAGGTTGGTCTTGATGACGCCTGTGCTGACGATCAGTGATCTCAACCGTCTGCGGCGCCAGAGATGACGTGACACGACGAGCGTGGGTCCCACTTTCTGACTTGGAGTTGACTAGTCATGCGCGGCATGGCGAAAATTATGGCGTCTCCTTATTTTTCGTGCGTAGTGGACGGCGTGCTGGCGATGATTCGTTTTTGTGTTGACACGTGTACGATTGGATCTGTCCTGAGCGCTAGGGCTTCTGGATGAACGGTTCCTGTTCGTCGTCTTCGTCCTTATAATTGTGGGGAAAACAGTGATTTTGTTTTCACCCCTTGCCATTTGCTTTCACCATTGCTTCCATTTTCGCGAGCACTGCCCCTCTTTTGCGCACTGGACGTTCTTCGATCTTTTCCCTCTTTATTTCTTCACGCGCATCGCCATCGTCGACGCCCCGCAATGGGCAAATCGAAGAAGACCTCCGCTGGAGCGGGTTCGAGCGCCGCCGCCGATGGCAAGAAGGTTGCCGGTGCCACGCGCATCACGGACATCAACTGGAGGCGCACGGAGGCGCGCGAAGCTGACCTGCGCAAACTGCGCGATGCGGGGTTGATCCTGCAGGACAAGGAGGCCGTGAAGCTTCCAGGCGATAAGGTAATCCCCCGTCCACCCGTAGGGTTTCGGGTGATGTTTGTTGCTTTTCTTCTTCGCGGCCTTTCGCTCCATGTCCACGATTTTCTTTGTGAACTTCTTTTCTTCTACGGAATCCAACTTCATCATCTTTCTCCCAATTCTCTCCTCCACATCTCTTGTTTTATCACTGTTTGCGAGTGCTGGCTCGGTATCGAGCCGCACTTTGGAATCTTTCGGAAGCTCTATTCCGTAAAGAGGCAGTCCGGCACCGATGGAGTCTATCCGCTCGGCGGCTGCGTCATTTCCTTTCGATCTTCTGTTCTTTTCTTTTCCTTTTCTATTACCGAGTCCGTCCAATACTAGCGGAAGAAGTGGTTTTATATCCGTGACTCCACAGTGGACGGGAAAGATTTTGGCCTCGCTCCCTTCGACTCCTCCTAGGAAATCGTTCCAAAGAGGTCCTAGAAGAACCACGTCCTGGAGGGCGAGGTAGCGGAGGTGGAGGAGCTCTACCGTCGGGTGGAGGCGCTCCAGATGGTTGCTAAGAAAGACGTCAATGGTGTGGATATCATCCGCACCTTCCTCAAACGTCGGGTGCAGCCGCTCCAAGTGAGGGCGCATCTGATGTTTCTTTACACTGGCCGCAACGACCCGACGAGAGTTTTGGCTGAGGAGTTGTCCAGGGGCGACCTTGATAGAGTTCTTCGACCGCTAGTGAAGTTCAAGGTCGAGGAGGACCTCCCGAAGAAGTCCTTGATCGCCCCCTTCAGTGCTTCGAATCCAATTCCTCAGGTGTAGAATTGTGTCATGCGCGTTGCGCCTTTTTATTTTCAAATGTTGTAATATTGTTGCTAATCACGACTGTTGTATTTGTGTGCAGGAGTTGAAGGTAGCTGGCATGAAGCCTTCGCTGCCTGAGAATTTTCCGGTTGCGCCGGACAACGAGGTTGTGGACTTTGAGTCCGAGCTTCCGTCGGCGCAATCTCCAACTCAGGAAGTCCCCAAGCCGAGCGAGGGGTAGACCCGAAAGCGCTCCTGGAGTGATTCTTCAGATGTGTCGATGTCGCCTACTCCCCGGGGCCCTTCCTTCCTGGAGCGGCATGGTGAGGATGAAGGTGCCTCCTCTGCACCTTTCCCTTCTATGCCACTTCGGGCGATGGTGCCGCAGCCGCCAGCCAAGAAGAAGAAGAAGAAGAAGAAGAAGAAGAAGAAGAAGAAGGAGAAGGCAGCATCGGTCTTCAACTTGTCAGACATTGACTCATAAGTAATTTCGGCTGCGCTTTGTTCTGTAATTTGCGTGTGCAATGTTGCTGTGTGTCTTGATCAATATTTTCCTTGCAGCCACTCCTCGGAGGGTTCTCTTAGTGAGGGCGCTCAGGAGGCCGTAGGGAAGTCGAAGCTGACGGCCCCTTCCTCTCAGGCGGTGGCCAACTCTGGGGATGATGCGCCGAACCCCTCTCTACGGGAGGCTCAAGTAGTCGTTACTCAAAAGACCGCACGTGGAACCTCGGAGTCTCCGTCTGAGCATGTAAGTTTTGTGTTCCTTTGTCTTGTAGGGGGGAGCCCCCGAGCCCTTTCTTCGGATGACCTGCTGGTCGAGTTGTGCTCTTGTGGGGTGTAGCCCCCAAGCCCTTTCTGATGTGTGCTTGTGTTTTGTTTTCGCATACCTTCGTGCGTGGCGTGAATCTCCTTGTTTAGCAGCATTTGGCGTTGGAGGCCAACATGCAGCAGATGCAAGGTACACAGTTTGATCATCTTTTTGTTGTTCGGTTGTTCGTTTCATCTTTGCTTCTGTTGATATTCTTTGTTCTCGATGTTTGCAGATGAGAATAATGCAGCTCTCCGTCGGCTGGACGCTCTTAATAAGAGCCTTGGTCGGGCGGAGAAGAAAGCTGCAGATGCTGCTGAGGTGAAAGAGCGCCTGGAGAAGGAGGTGGCTGACGCTGCCGAAGCTCAGGAGCGCCTGCGGAGGGAGTCTGCGGATCGCGAGAAGCAGCTTGCTGCTGCGGCTGCTGCTCGCGAGAAGGAGATGGCCAACAGGCTGATGGTTGCGGCCAAGGCTTTCTCTGGTGAGTTTCTTTCACTTGATTTGATCTTGTTCGACTGCTCCTTATTGGGTTCTTATTCGGGTATTCTTGTTTTTTCTTTGTTTGTCTCAGATGCTACAGGCATCGCGTTTGATCGCGGTGTGATGGATCATGGAAATGCTCTGGATGATGCCACCGCAGCGGTGTCGAAGACCGCTGCGGTACTGCTGCTGGCTCCTTGGCGAAGGCCAAGGAAGTTCTTCGACGCTTCTACAAGGAGGTCTTCCCCAAGGGCGCTGCTCTTGAGGATCTCGACGTTCTGGCGGATGCTCTATCGGAGGACGCTCCTGTGGCCTACAAGCGCAAGCAGAAGGGCATCGGCGCCTCCATGGGGTTGGCCATGGCCATGGCATCCGGAGCGGAGCTGGACCTGCCGCACATCACCTCCCAGATGCCAACGGCTCCAGATGGCTCAGAGGTAGCCTTGCCTATCTTCGCTTCCTGCTGTAAGCGTTATGGGCCGAAGCTCATTGACCTGTTGGCGGAGTATGCGGCGAAGCAGCAGGAGGATACCAAGATCAGGCAGTCTGGCTCTGAGGCCACTCCGGATGCTAGTGCCTAGGCTCTGATGTTGTAGTTCAGGATAGTTTATCCTCTATCTTTTGTAATGTACGCTTTTGTTGGTGAACAATCTTTCCTTGTGCCATGCGGTGGCATTTAATGTATATAAATTATATTTCGAGCTATCGTCGGAGATGTATGTGATGTTCATCTTCCTTACTTGTTTGTCTTTAGGGTCCTTCGGGTGGGGCAACCGTTGGTACTTTGACTGCTCCAGACCCGCGATCATCGTTGGACGATGCGTCGCAGCTTGCGTTCCTTCGCGACCGTGTCCGCGGCCTGGAGAAGGATGTCCTTAGCATTCGTGGCCATGCGGACGTATGGAAGTCAAAGGCGGAGCGGGCTACTGCCAGGGAGGAGTTTTTAATGGGGAAGCAGTGACAGATGAGCGAGCAACTGCAATGTAAGTTTTTTCGAACTGCTATTCTTTTCGGATGCGCATTGTTTGCATGTCATCTTATTCTATACTTGGTTTAGGCGTCAATATCGTTCCGAGGGAACAGAAGGAGCATGTCGCAGTTCGGATGAATTGTCTAACCCAGCAGGACCTGGAGGCTAGTGGCTTCTTCTGGATGGATCGTGATCGAGCTATTATCCTTACGACGATGCAAGATCGCGCGCATCAGGTTTCTCGGGTGCTGAGGCAGGCGAGGATTTCCCTGGCGTCCATTTGGGCCGTTATGTTTCCCCTGGATGAGGCACCTTATAATCTTTGGGGTCTTCTAGCAAAATTTAGAGATGTGGGCCATGTCAAGGAATTGGTGCGGTGTCAGTTAGTCGCTGGGGTGAAGGCCGCTCTTTCTCTTGTTCGGCTGCATCGCCGTGATGTTGATCTCACAGCGGTGGCAACTGGGCCACCCCTTCGACCTGATGGTAGTCTCTGGGATATGCGCCCGCATTATGCGGCTGTTAGACAGTATTCCGAAGAGATCGTCGATCTTTTTGAGCAACGGGCGAGTGTGATTCTTAAAAATAGGCGTACCCTGTAAAGAAATAGACTTATGTAAAACTTGTATGTATTCGAGTGGGCTTATTTGTGCCGTGTGTAAAGTTTAGTTGTGTTTGTACGGCTTGACTTGTTATATGCATGCCCTTTTTGTTAGCCTGACGTGGTCAGCTACTCAGGTTGTATTCTTTGTTCTTAGTCGACGGAGTCGTGAGGTGAGGCGTAGCCCCCGGGCGTGTTATAGCAAAAAGTAATGCAAGATAAAAGAAATTTTTGGACGGGTAACTTAGCTTTTATTCATATCGTAACGAGGAGATACATTATTCGGCTGAGTAGCCTTATTGAAAGTAAAGAGGTAGTTGAAGGGAATATGCCCTGAGAGGCAATAATAAAGTGTTTATTATGTGTATTCCAAGTATATGATAGATGTTTATTTTGCATGCTATAATTGTATTAATACGGAAACGTTAATACATGTGTGTTTAATAAACAAACAGAAAGTTCCTAGTTATGCCTCTCTCATAAACTAGCACGTTGATTAACAAGATGATCAAGGTTTCCTCATCATGGACATTGGATGTTGTTAATAACGGGATCACAACATTAGTGTAATGGTGTGATGAACATTCATCTGAAGTATAGCATTATGATCAAAGTCATTGAGTTTATATTGCTATAACAACTTACGAAGTGATCCTAATCCTTAGACCATGAGATCATGTCAATCACTAACACCGGAAGAGTTTCTTGATAACATCAAACGTCACACCGTAACAGGGTGATTATAAAGATGGATTCAGAACTAATAAAGTGTTATGTTGAGGCTCATGGATCGAGAGTGGAATTTGTTCATCCCGATGACGGATAGATATACTCTGGGCCCTCTCGGTGATATCACATTGATTAGCTTGCAAGCAAGTGATTTGATCACTAGAATGTTATATCACAGGAACGAGAAAAGAGTGCATGTCGGTAACGAGATCAAACTAGGTATGGAGATACCGATGATCGAATCTCGGACATGTAATATATCGTGAAACAAAGGGATTAAGATACTAGCGTAAAAGGTTCCGACGATCACAAGAAAGTCATCGTTGAATGTGTGGGAGTCAGTATGGGTCTCCAGATCCCGCTTCTGATTATTGATCCGAGAGGGGTCTCGATCATGTCCGCATTATTCACGAACCGTAGGGTGACACACTTAAGAGATACCGACATCCAATTGGAGCAAATGTTTCATGCCGAAAGAATGAACAAGCGCATGAATTTATTTCACTAGATACCGAAACAGGTTTTCGAGTGAAATTGCATAAAGTGGTTATGCATGTGAAATAGAATTCTAGCAAGGGGTTATTTGTGAATGTTTGTCATTAAAGTAATTGACAAAATTCTGAATAAAATAAAAGAGTTTTATTTAATGAGAGTTTGCATTAAATTTGGTGGAAATTTAATGGGAATTTGAGTGGACTTTTGAGTGGAGGGATTTTAAAGGGCATTTTGTGAGTGGAGTGTCCACCCACATGAATGAAGGAGGGGAGGGGGCAGCCCCCATGGCCGGCGGCCACCCCCTTGGGTGCCCCCCTCCTCCTATAAAAGGAGCCCCCCTCCTCACTTGTCTCTGACACCTCCTCGTGAAGGATCTCTCTCCCCCTCTAGAATTTATCCCCCATGGTCTCGGACTAGCGAGATACATGTTCCCGGTGGCTATTCGGCAAGAAAGAGTTGTGCTTCCGCTGCATCGCTGGAGCGAGGAGGCGGAGGTTGCTCGGTGCCTCGAACGTGTGTGCGAGCACGGATGCGCTGCTGATTTGCGGCGCTAGGACTTCCTCTCGATCTTGAGATCGGCAAGAGATCGTCTACATCAACCACGAGTTGAACTCGTTAAGCTTTGTCGGTCTTCAAGGGTATGTTCTCTACGGATATACATCCGCCCGTTGTTTGTATCTAGTAGATAGATCTTGGTATATAGTTCACATCGTAGGAAAATTTTTGTTTTCTATGCTGCGAGCCCTACAGTGGTATCAGAGCCGGATCTATCCGTAGATACTTTACACGGGTAGTACACATATGAGTATGTGGGCGATGATGATCATGTTGTTGCTCCTTTGTTGTAATTTTGGATATTGGTGGCATAGTGGGATGAAGCGGCCCGGACAAACTTTACATGTCGTCGCACATGAGACCTGTTCCACGCTTGACATGCAACTAGTTTGCATAAGTGGCTAGCGGGTGTCTGTCTCTCCTACTATAGTCAATATCTATTTTGCAAGCGAGTTGTCAACAATTTGATTATCCTCGTTGTGGTTCATGTTCGTAGGTAAGAACGGTTCTATCTCGAAAGCCCTAAGCCACGTAAAACTTGCAATGGATAAATTAGAGGCGTCTAGTTTAGATTGTTGCTAGGCTAGTGTTATGATATGGTAGTGTTGTAAGTAGAAGTATGAGATGATACTCTTACAACACACATAGCGTGTAAAATCCATAGACCTTGGATTTACACATATAGGTATGATAGTGATCATACCACGATGCACATGATAGAGCTCATCTGCGGGAACCATATAATTTCACTAATAAACATATGATGTTTGATAGCATCTTATATTTCTTGTTTAGCGCTTTGTTAGCATAATAAGATGATCCCTCATTTAAATATCAAGATAAGAATGTGTTCTTCCTTTAGTATGCACCGATTATGTTTTCGTCGCTCCAAGACATCACGTGATGATCGGGTGTTCTTGGATCCACGACCATATTTCGGGTGTAAAACAGTTACACACGCGAATACTAAGGTTCTAACTTGGCGAGCCTAGCATGTACAGACATGGCCTCGGAACACGGACCGAAAGGTTAAGCATGAGTCATATAGTTGATATGATGCCCATTTGATGCTCGCCTTTGAAGCTATACCGACTCACGTGATGATCAGACTTGGTGTAGTGGATTTGGTTCATGTAATCACCAAAAAGGCACGAGGGATGTCGTTTTTGAGTGGGAGTTCATTCGTAATATAGATTAGTTGAACTCAATCTATCATACACTTAGTCTAAACTTTACAAATTCTGTTGTAGATGGCACCACCTGCTTTTAATTTCAATGTGTTCATGGAGAAAGAGAAACTAGCAACGAACGGTAGCAACTTTACCGAATGGGCCATGAATTTGAGGATTCTCCTCTCTGCTGCACAAAAGCAATATGTGCTAGAAGCGCCGTTAGGCCCCCCACCTTTAGATGATGCCCCTGACGAGGAGAAGAATGTCTATCAGACTCGTCAGGAGGACCACAACTTAGTTCATTGCGGCATATTGTATGGGCTAGAGCCGGAACTTCGAAAGAGTTTCGAAAACGACAATGCATTTGATACAATTGGTGAGTTGAAAATGATTTTCGACACACATGCTGCTGTAGAGAGCTACAACGCTTCAGAAAAGTTCTTTAGCTGCATGATGGAAGAGCACAGCTCCGTTAGTGAGCATGTACTCAAGATGTCGGGTTACGCCGATAAGCTTATGTCCTTGGGAATATCGATTCCCATTGACTTAGGCATCCATCGTGTTCTGCAGTCTCTGCCACCTAGCTATAAGAGCTTCGTGATGAACTATAATATGCAAGGCATGAAGAAGTCTCTCCCCGAGCTTCTGTCAATGCTTAAAACTGCACAAGTGGAGATCAAAAAGGAACATCAAGTGTTGATGATCAATAGGAACACTGGTTTCAAGAAAGACAAGAAGGGAAAACGGAAGGGAAGTAAGGGCGGCAAGCCTGTTGCCGCGCCTGAAAAGAAACCCCGAGTTGGACCTAAGTCTTATTCCGAGTGCTACTATTGTAAGGGGACTGGCTACTGGAAGCGCAACTGCCCCAAGTATCTGGCAGACAAGAAGGCCGGCAAGGCAAACAAAGGTATATATGATATACATGTTATTGATGTGTACTTGACTAGTGCTCGTAGTAACACCTGGGTATTTGATACCGGTTCAGTTGCTAATATTTGTAACTCGAATCAGGGGCTGCGGAACAAGCGACCGCTAGCAAGGGGTGAGGTCAAGATGCGTGTCGGCAATGGATCAAGCGTTGATGTGATCGCCGTCGGAACGCTGCCTCTCCACTTACCGTCGGGATTAGTTATAAACTTGAATAAATGTTATCTGGTGCCTGCACTGAGCATGAACATTGTATCTGGATCGTGTTTGATGCGAAGTGGTTATTCATTTAAATCCGAGAACAATGGTTGTTCCATTTATATGAATGAAATCTTTTATGGTCATGCACCGATGATGAATGGTTTATTTCTATTAGATCTCGATGATAATGTTACACATATTCATAATGTTGATGCTAAAAGGATTAAACTTAATGATGATATATCCGCATATATGTGGCACTGCCGTCTAGGTCATATTGGTGTTAAACGCATGAAGAAGCTCCATTCGGATGGACTTTTGGAATCACTTGATTATGAATCATTTGATACATGTGAGCCATGCCTTATGGGCAAGATGACTAGAACGCCGTTTTCCGGTTCAATGGAACGGGCGACAGATTTATTGGAAATCATACATTCTGATGTATGTGGTCCAATGAGTGTGTCGGCGCGAGGTGGATATCGTTATTTTGTTACTTTCACGGATGATTTGAGTAGATACGGTTATATCTACTTGATGAAACACAAGTCTGAAACCTTTGAAAAGTTCAAGGAATTTCAGAATGAAGTGGAAAATCATCGTAATAGAAAGATCAAATTTCTACGGTCCGACCGTGGAGGTGAGTATCTAAGTTACGAGTTTAGCACTCACATGAAATAGTGTGGAATTGTTTCACAACTCACACCTGCCGGAACACCACAGCGAAATGGTGTGTCGGAACGTCGTAATCGTACTTTATTAGATATGGTTCGATCTATGATGTCTCTGACGGACTTGCCGTTGTCATTTTGGGGTTATGCACTAGAAACTGCTGCATTCACTTTAAATCGGGCACCATCTAAATCCGTTGAAAAGACACCATATGAATTGTGGTTTGGAAACAAACCTAAGCTGTCATTTCTTAAAGTTTGGGGATGCGATGTTTATGTGAAGAAACTTCAACCGGATAAACTCGAACCCAAAGCGGAAAAATGCGTCTTCATAGGATACCCTAAAGAAACTATTGGGTATTCCTTCTATCACAGATCCGAGGGCAAGGTTTTTGTTGCCAAGAATGGATCCTTTCTAGAGAAAGAGTTTCTCGCGAAAGGTGTGAGTAGTCGGAAGGTAGAACTCGAAGAGGTTGTGGAACCTTCTCTTCAAAGTATGGCGAGTAGCGCAGCGCCGGAAGTTGTTCCGGAGTTGGCTCCACCTGTTGAAGAGGGAACTAATGATAATGATCATGAAACTCCAAAAGAGAGTACTACCGAACCTCGCAGGTCAAACAGGATGCGTGCAACTCCCGAGCTGTACGGAAATCCTGTCATGAATTTCATGGTTGATGAAAATGATGACCCTGCGACGTATGAAGAAGCGATGATGAGCCCGGATTCCAACAAATGGTTAGAAGCCATGAAATCCGAGATGGAATCCATGTATGAAAATCAAGTTTGGAACTTGGTGGAAATACCTCACGACCGAAAGGCCGTGGAGAACAAATGGATTTTCAAAAGGAAAACTGATGCTGATGGTAATGTGACCGTCTATAAAGCTCGACTTGTCGCAAAGGGGTTTCGACAAATTCAAGGAGTTGACTACGATGAGACTTTCTCTCCCGTAGCGATGCTAAAGTCAGTTAGGATTATGTTAGCAATTGCTGCATATTTCGATTATGAGATATGGCAGATGGATGTCAAAACCGCGTTTCTCAATGGTAATATTGAAGAAGAGTTGTATATGATACAACCAAAGGGTTTTGTCGATCCTAAGGATGCTAACAAGGTGTGCAAGCTTCAGCGATCCATCTATGGATTGAAGCAAGCATCACGAAGTTGGAATCTCCGCTTTGATGAGGTGATCAAAGAGTTTGGATTTGTCCAAACTTATGGAGAAGCTTGTATTTACAAGAAAGTGAGTGGGAGCAATGTGGCATTTCTGATATTATATGTGGATGACATATTATTGATCGGAAATGATATAGATCTTTTAAACAGTGTTAAAAGTTATCTAAACAGCAAATTTTCAATGAAGGACCTAGGTGAAGCGTCATACATATTAGGCATAAAGATCTATAGAGATAGATCTAGGCGCCTAATAGGGCTATCACAAAGTACATACCTCGATAAGATTTTAAATAAGTTTAAAATGGACGGAAGTAAGAAGGGGTTCTTACCTATGTTGCAAGGCAAGACATTGATTAAGACTCAAAGTCCGGCTTCGGCGGAAGAAAGAGAGATAATGGACAAAGTCCCCTATGCTTCAGCCATAGGCTCTATAATGTACGCCATGCTATGTACAAGACCGGATGTGGCACATGCTATTAGTTTGACTAGTAGGTACCAATCGGATCCAGGTTCGGAACACTGGATAGCGGTCAAGAATATCCTTAAGTACTTACGAAGAACTAAGGATATGTTTCTCGTATACGGAGGTGAAGAAGAGCTCGTCGCTAAGTGTTATGTCGACGCTAGCTTTGACACCGATCCGGATGACTCTAAGTCTCAATCCGGATACGTATTTCTCATGAATGGCGGAGCGGTTAGTTGGAGGAGCTCCAAACAACCTATGGTAGCGGGATCAACAACGGAGGCCGAATATGTTGCTGCTTCGGAAGCGGCTCAGGAAACAGTTTGGATGAAGGAGTTCATATCCGAACTAGGAGTGGTGGCAAACGCGTTGGACCCAATGGTGATCTATTGTGACAACAATGGTGCCATTGCCAATGCCAAAGAGCCAAGGTCTCACAAGCATTCCAAGCATATTAAGCGCCGGTTTCACTCCATCCGCGAGCATGTCAAGGATGGAGATATAAAGATTTGTAAAGTACATACGGATTTCAATGTAGCAGATCCGTTGACTAAAACTCTCCCTAGAGCAAAACATGATCAACACCAGAACTCAATGGGTGTTAGATTTATCACTATGTAACTAGATTATTGTCTCTAGTGCAAGTGGGAGACTGAAGGGAATATGCCCTGAGAGGCAATAATAAAGTGTTTATTATGTGTATTCCAAGTATATGATAGATGTTTATTTTGCATGCTATAATTGTATTAATACGGAAACGTTAATACATGTGTGTTTAATAAACAAACAGAAAGTTCCTAGTTATGCCTCTCTCATAAACTAGCTCGTTGATTAACAAGATGATCAAGGTTTCCTGATCATGGACATTGGATGTTGTTAATAACGGGATCACAACATTAGTGTAATGGTGTGATGAACATTCATCCGAAGTATAGCATTACGATCAAAGTCATTGAGTTTATATTGCTATAACAACTTACGAAGTGATCCTAATCCTTAGACCATGAGATCATGTCAATCACTAACACCGGAAGAGTTTCTTGATAACATCAAACATCACACCGTAACAGGGTGATTATAAAGATGGATTCAGAACTAATAAAGTGTTATGTTGAGGCTCATGGATCGAGAGTGGAATTTGTTCATCCCGATGACGGATAGATATACTCTGGGCCCTCTCGGTGATATCACATTGATTAGCTTGCAAGCAAGTGATTTGATCACTAGAATGTTATATCACAGGAACGAGAAAAGAGTGCATGTCGGTAACGAGATCAAACTAGGTATGGAGATACCTATGATCTAATCTCGGACATGTAATATATCGTGAAACAAAGGGATTAAGATACTAGCGTAAAAGGTTCTGACGATCACAAGAAAGTCATCGTTGAATGTGTGGGAGTCAGTATGGGTCTCCAGATCCCGCTTATGATTATTGATCCGAGAGGGGTCTCGATCATGTCCGCATTATTCACGAACCGTAGGGTGACACACTTAAGAGACACCGACATCCAATTGGAGCAAATGTTTCATGCCGAAAGAATGAACAAGCGCAGGAATTTATTTCACTAGATACCGAAACAGGTTTTCGGGTGAAATTGCATAAAGTGGTTATGCATGTGAAATAGAATTCTAGCAAGGGGTTATTTGTGAATGTTTGTCATTAAAGTAATTGACAAAATTCTGAATAAAATAAAAGAGTTTTATTTAATGAGAGTTTGCATTAAATTTGGTGGAAATTTAATGGGAATTTGAGTGGACTTTTGAGTGGAGGGATTTTAAAGGGCATTTTGTGAGTGGAGTGTCCACCCACATGAATGAAGGAGGGGAGGGGGCAGCCCCCATGGCCGGCGGCCACCCCCTTGGGATTCCCCCCTCCTCCTATAAAAGGAGCCCCCTCCTCACTTGTCTCTCACACCTCCTCGTGAAGGATCTCTCTCCCCCTCTAGAATTTATTCCCCATGGTCTCGGACTAGCGAGATACATGTTCCCGGTGGCTATTCGGCAAGAAAGAGTTGTGCTTCCGCTGCATCGCTGGAGCGAGGAGGCGGAGGTTGCTCGGTGCCTCGAACGTGTGTGCGAGCACGGATGCGCTGCTGATTTGCGGCGCTAGGACTTCCTCTCGATCTTGAGATCGGCAAGAGATCATCTACATCAACCACGAGTTGAACTCGTTAAGCTTTGTCGGTCTTCAAGGGTATGTTCTCTACGGATATACATCCGCCCGTTGTTTGTATCTAGTAGATAGATCTTGGTATATAGTTCACATCGTAGGAAAATTTTTGTTTTCTATGCTGCGAACCCTACAGTAGTTAGGGGTAGAAGCGTCACAGTTGTGTGACGTTCCATGGGTTGGAGTATTCGACTCCTGACTTGACGTCCAGGAGGCGGTAGGCGCCACCTGGGATGACTTCGGTGACGATGTAGGGTCCCTCCCAGGGTGACTCGAGCTTCTTCGGCCGCTCTTGCTTGAGTCGTAGGACGACGTCTCCTTCGACGAAGGACCTTGGGCGCAGCCGACGGCTCTGGTAGTTGCGAAGGCTCTGCTGGTAGACCGCTGAGCGAGCCACGACGATGTCGCGTGCTTCGTCGAGTGTGTCGACGGCGTCTTCGAGTGCGGCCGATGATTCGACTTCTCTATAGGCAATGACCCACAGGGCCTTGTGGCGTACTTCTGCAGGTAGCACGGCTTTAGCTCCGTGCACCATAAAAAATGGCGTGTAGCCAGTTGAACTGTTTGGTGTTGTACGCAGGCTCCAAAGAACGGATGGTATCTCTTCCACCCAAGCTCCCGCGAGCCTTTCGAGTGGGGATAACAGGAATTTCTTGATGCCGCTGCCTATGAGGCCGTTGGCCTTTTCGACCTGTCCATTGGTCTGCGGGTGCGCCACTGAGGCGTACGATATGTTGATGCCAAGGCCTTCGTAGAAGTCCTGGAATTCCTTCGAGATGAAGTTCGAGCCATTGTCCGTAATGATGTTGTGAGGCACGCCGAACCTATACACTATGGATTCGAAGAACTTGATGGCAGTTTTGCCGCTTTGGTTGGTGACAGGCATGGCCTCGATCCACTTGGTGAACTTGTCGACTACGACCAGGAGGTAGACGTGGCTTCCTTTCGATGATTTTGGCAGTTTGTTGATCATGTCGAGGCCCCATTGGGCAAAGGGCTGGGCCAATGGTATGGGCCTTAGCTCGGATCCTAGTGCGTGTGGCTTGTACGCGTACCTCTGGCAGACGTTTCACCTTTGGACGAGGTCCTTGGTGTTGTTCATGGCTGTTGGCCAATAAAATCCAGCTCGCAGAGCTTTGGCGACTAGGGCGTGGCTGCCTACATGATGGCCGCAGATGCCTTCGTGGATGTCTTGAAGGATGGTTTTGCTGTCACCGATGGTGACGCATCGTTGGATTACACCCGAAAATGTTGCGCTTGTATAGCTCGCCATTGATGATGGTGAAGGCCTTGGACCGGCGAGATATGCGTCGGGCATCTGTCGGGACATCGGGTAGCTCTCTGTTTATCAGGTACCGAAGGTATGGCTGTGCCCATCTTTCTTTGATTGCCATGACCTGTACCAGGCTGACCAGCTCGGCCTCGGTGTCGAGCCTTTTGGGTCCTTCATGTCCTTCGGGTGGCGTAGCCCCCGAGTGCTCCGCTTCTTCGGGTGATCCCTTTGGGAATTTTCTTTTGATAGAGGGTACACAGATTTGTTCGAGGAACACACCTGGTGGCACCCGTGTGCAGGTGGATCCAATGTTGGCGAGTCTATCGGCTTCCTCGTTCCTTTCCCTTCCAACATGCCAAAGCTCGCAGCCGTCAAAGTCTCCTTCGAGTGAGTTGTATAGAGCGCGGTACGCGATCATGTTGGCGCTTTGAGCGTCGCACTCGTTCATCGTCTGTTGGACGACAAGGTTCAACTCATCATAGATGACTAGGTGAGTTGCACCGCAGATCTAGGCCATCCTCATGCCGTGGATGAGGGCCTCGTATTCGGCCTTGTTATTGGAGGCGCGAAATTTCATTCGAAGGACGTATTTCATCTTATCGCCTTGCGGGGACGTCAGTATGATACCAGTTCCTGCTAAGGCCTCGCGCTTGGAGCCGTCGAAGTGCATTGTCCATGACTGCATCATGTACGGAGTGTCTGGAAGTTGGAGCTCCATTCAGTGAACGAGGAAGTCAGGGAGGACCTAAGATTTGATGGCCTTGTGCCGCTCGTAGACTATGTCTAGAGGGGATAGCTCGATGCCCCCAAGGCTACGCGTCCCATGGCTTCGGGGTTGTTCAGGATGTTGGACAATGGCGCCTTGTTAACAACCATTATCTGGTGCTCCTGGAAGCAGTGGCTCAGCCAACGAGCCGTCATGAATACGTCGTAGGCGAGCTTCTTTTAGTGGGGGTACCTCTGTTTTGTTGGTGTTAGGACCTCGCTGAGGTAGTAGATTGGGTGTTGTATCCCGTGGGTCTTGCCATCTTCGGGTCGTTCGACCACGAGCACAGTGCTGACCACTTGGTGCGTGGCTGCAATGTATAGAAGCAGAGGCTCGTGCTCCTTTGGCGTGACCAGGACAGGCGAGGTGGAGAGCAGCCGCTTGAGGTCTTCGAATGCGTCGTCTGCTTCGGATGTCCACTCGAACTTGTCAGCTTTGCGCAGCAGCTGGTAGAAAGGCAGGGCCTTCTCACCCATGCGACTGATGAACCTGCTCAGCGCCACGATGCGCCCAACGAGTTGTTGGACACCCTTAAGGTTCTTCGGCTTCTCCATGGTCAGTATGGCCCGGATTTTCTTCGGATTCGCCTCGATCCCTCGCTGGGAGATGAAGTAGCCAAGTAATTTGCCAGATGGGACGCTGAAGGCGCACTTTTCTTGGTTCAACTTGATCTTATAGCGATCAAGGTTATCAAATGTCTCGCGGAGATCGTCAATTAGTGTCTTGGCTTCCCTGATCTTGATGACTATGTCGTCGACATAGAGTTGGATGTTGCGACCGATCTGGTTTTTCAGGCACGCCTGCATGGACCTCTGGTACGTGGCGCCTGCGTTCTTCATCCTGAAGGGCATGGTGTTGTAGTAGAACACTCCAAACGGTGTGATAAACACCATTTTCTCCCGATCTTTGACCTTTAGCCAAATCTGGTTGTAGCCTGAGTAGGCGTTGAGGAAGGAGAGCTTCTCGCATCCTACAGTCGAATCGATGATCTGATCGATCCGCGGTAGCGAGAAGTGGTCCTTGGGACAGTATTTGTTGAGCAATGTAAAGTCTACGCACATCCGCAGGATATCCGTGTCCTTCTTGGGGACCAGCACAGTATTGCCTAGCCACTCACCCTCCTTGATTTCTCGGATGAAGTTGGCATCGAGCAGTTTGTTGACTTTGATTCCAACGGCTTCAGCTCTTGGTTCAGACAGTCGTCGAATCGACTGCTTGACAAGTTTTGTGTCGAGGAACACATTGAGTGCGTGCTCAGCGAATTCCTGGGAACTCCTGGCATGTCCGCAGGACACCAGGAGAAGATTTCCCAACGCTCACGGAGGAATTCGAAGAGTGCGCTTTCCTATGCGGGCCTGAGGTCGTTAGCGATCAGCACCGTCTTGGAGGCATCCGTTGGGTGGACCTGCACCTTTTTCATGTTGACTGTGGAGTCGAACGACATGTCAGATGCGTTTTGCCTGGAGACTGGGGGTGCCCCATTGTCTGTCACCTCTCGGAGCCTCCTGAGCAACTCCTGCATACCGAACGACTAGGAGATTCTGTTGAAGTATCTGTTGTAGTGGTCGGATCGGGTGAAGCTGCCTTGGACGGTAATGACGCCCCTGGGTCCTGGCATCTTGAGTAGCAGGTACGCGTAGTGCGGTACTGCCAGGAATCTTGCGAATGCCACGCGTCCGAGGATGGCGTGGTACTGGGATGGCCAGGCTACCACCTCGAACTCTAGTCGCTCGCGCGTGAAGTTTTCGGGTTGGCCGAAGATGGCGTCAAGCCATATCTTTCCCAGGGGTATATGCCCTTCCCTGGGACTATGCCATGGAACGTTGTGTCGGATTGTTCCAGGCTGCACAGCGGGATCCGCATTGCTGCTAGGGTGCTGGCGAACATCAAGTTGATGCCGCTGCCACCGTCCATGAAGACGCAGCTCATCTCAAACCCTCCGATCTGCGCCTCGAGCACCAGGGCAGCATGACCTAGGCGAGGGATCTGGCGGGGGTGATCCGAACGATCGAACGTGATGCAAGACTCCGAGCCACTGAGGTACTCAGGGATGGCGGGCGGAGTAGTCACGGCCAGGCTAACTTGGAGGGTGATCTTCTTTTGCACCCTATTTGTTGGGCGCCCCTTCTGGATCATCAGGGACCCCTTTGGCACTAGATATCCTCCCATGCCGTTTTGGCGCGGGTGCGATTGCTGGATTCGAAGGTCCAACGGGTGGTAGTGGAGGAGCTCCTTGGGCGATATCACCTGGTGCAGGTGCGGCCCAAACCCAGGGTTCACGATCTGGCGTCGCATTTGGGTGAGGCCTTCGCTGAGTTTCTGGAACTCGCGGCACTCATTTAGCATGTGGCTGGCTTTCTTTTTGCCATCCTGCTTGTCGATGTAGAAGTGGATGGTGCAGGGGCCAGACAACTTATCGTATGCCGAGGGCTCGTCATCGCGGTTGCGATGTTGCCACGTCTGTGTGGGTCGTCCTCCATCGCCGAAGTTGCCTCCGCGGTATCCACTGTTGCGGTTATTGTCGTTGCGGCGGTCGGCGTAGCCAGCCGCAACCATGTCGACTCTGTCGCGATCATCGTAGACACGCGATCTTCGTTTGCTACGGCGTTCGCGCCTACGGTTGTAGTCGTCCTCGTCATCCGAATGCATTCGATGGATGGAATCCTCGCCATCTGCCTACCTGTTGGCGATGTCCATGAGGTGGTCGAGTGTCTTGGGTTTGATGCGCCCAAGTTCTTCCTTTAAGTTCGGGCGCTTGACACCGTCCTTGAAGGCGTCGATCGTCCTCTCCTCGGACATGTGGGTGGCGGAGTTCTTGATGTTAGACCAGCGTAGTATGTACGAGCGAATGGATTCGCCTGTTCGTTGGGTGCAGGCCCGCAGTTCCTCGATCGAGGCTGGCCTCTTGCTGGTGCCCTTGAAGTTTCGGATGAAGCTATATGCCAGCTCTTCCCAGTTTCGGATGGAACCTAAGGAGAGGCTGCTGAGCCAGATCTGAGCTATGCCTGTGAGATGCAGCTGAAGGCATTGTAGAGCGGTGTCCATGTTGCCACCGTCTAGCTTGACGGATGGGAGGTGGTCGCTGAGCCAGGCCTTCGGGTCATACGTCCCGTCGAACTTCAGAGTCTCCGAAGGGAGCTGGAAACTTTTTGGCATCCGCATTCGCCGAACGGATCTACTAAAGCATATGGCTCCACATAGTTCGCCGTCGTCTTCTTCCTCAGATTTGGTTGAACACACGCCCTTGGCGCGTGCCTTGTCGATCTTGCATTGGGTGAGGTCGTTTCGAGCGTCGTAGTCGCTGCTGCGATGCCTTAGGCTCTTGCGACATCGGGGCAGGTCGTGCTCGTCCTCGTCGGATGAGAGTGTGGGGCTGCGGTTGAATCTGACCGCAGCTTTATTTTTCGGCTCCGCAGGAGCTTCATCGTGGAGCGCAACTCCAACGAGTCCAAGCCCGGCTAGTGCGGACTTGTGCATGGACATCTTCAGGTCGTCCGCCGGAGGCGGATGGGACGCGAGATAGGTGGTGGCTGCCATGATCGCAGCCTGTGGAGTTTTCGGTGCAACGGTGTCGTTGGCGTCCATCGCCATGAAGGACGTGTTGAGGGTTCTGGTGACCTCGTGACGTGCGGCGGGGTCCATGTGCTCTATGCGAGAGCGATGCTTGTTGGCATGATTGCCGTGCGACACCAACGGCGGAGAGCGCAGCTCGCCGCGTGCTAGACTCTGGAGCTGCCTGCTTGCATTTGTCGAGGTCCTCCTGTAGTTTTACCTATCGGTTATGCTCACCGATGAGGAGCAGGTGGTATGCCATCAACGGATCCCGTGAAGCATTCACAGGTAGGATCCTATTGCCCGCCATGGCTTCGCGTGACTGGCTCCATCCGTCCTCGTTGAGATTGATCTTCAGGTAGGCGTTAGCATCGCCTTTGTTGGGCTGGAGGTGTAACATCCCAGGTAGCACCTAGAATTATAGAGGACACAGGTGTGTGCATTGCATTCATGCATCAGAAAATCCGGGGAATTTTCGCGCAAAACGAAAGAAGCTATAGAGGGATCGAGATCTCTCTTGTTCTGATGGAAACACCATGACAAGTGCGATGGAATTTGACATGAACTCTATTGTACTTTTGTATTTTAGGGGAAGATAATTCAAATCTGAATATTTACTTGATAGATTTGAATATTAAAAGAATTTGAAATAGAATAAGAATTGGAAATTAAATTATAATAAAAGATAAGAGGTGAATTCTTATTTATGAATAAGATTAAATATTCAAAATTATTAGAATTAAAATTTAAAACACAAAGAGATAAGTGTTTATCTTGCCATTAGAGAAATGGGGTTTAGTTCATCTTAGATGGGGGTTAGGAATTTGGACATGACCTTTGTTGAATTTATAATTTTGTGGAAAAGAATTTGCATTCAAGACTTCAAATATGAGATCATCCAATTCAAATATAACTTGAATTGAAGTGATTACAAAAAAAAATGATATAAAAAGAATTCTTTATTATAAGAAATACAATAAATATTACATCAATCTTTTACAATAAATAAACAAAATATCTCTATATTACAACAAAATAAATATGACATTGTCTTTACAAAAGAATTGTAAAATAAAAAGGAAATAAGTAAACTTTAATAAATAAGATACAAAACCTTACAAGTTTCAAGTAACAAAGAGAAAAAATGAACTTTATTACACTAGTAAAAGAATACAATATTATTTACAACATTTAAGAAGCAAATAAAGTTGTAAAAGAATAAAAAAAGAAAACCTAAACTATTTTCCTAATTAGTCCTATGTTTTCTGTGAAGGGAATATGCCCTGAGAGGCAATAATAAAGTGTTTATTATGTGTATTCCAAGTATATGATAGATGTTTATTTTGCATGCTATAATTGTATTAATACGGAAACGTTAATACATGTGTGTTTAATAAACAAAGAGAAAGTTCCTAGTTATGCCTCTCTCATAAACTAGCTCGTTGATTAACAAGATGATCAAGGTTTCCTGATCATGGACATTGCATGTTGTTAATAACGGGATCACAACATTAGTGTAATGGTGTGATGAACATTCATCCGAAGTATAGCA
Organism: Avena sativa; assembly: GCA_916181665.1. Classification (NCBI taxonomy): domain Eukaryota; kingdom Viridiplantae; phylum Streptophyta; class Magnoliopsida; order Poales; family Poaceae; genus Avena; species Avena sativa. The sequence continues at coordinate 310,520,717 of OV702279.1, read as the reverse complement.
TTACGATCAAAGTCATTGAGTTTATATTGCTATAACAACTTACGAAGTGATCCTAATCCTTAGACCATGAGATCATGTCAATCACTAACACCGGAAGAGTTTCTTGATAACATCAAACGTCACACCTTAACAGGGTGATTATAAAGATGGATTCAGAACTAATAAAGTGTTATGTTGAGGCTCATGGATCGAGAGTGGAATTTGTTCATCCCGATGACGGATAGATATACTCTGGGCCCTCTCGGTGATATCACATTGATTAGCTTGCAAGCAAGTGATTTGATAACTACAATGTTATATCACAGGAACGAGAAAAGAGTGCATGTCGGTAACGAGATCAAACTAGGTATGGAGATACCGATGATCGAATCTCGGACATGTAATATATCGTGAAACAAAGGGATTAAGATACTAGCGTAAAAGGTTCCGACGATCACAAGAAAGTCATCGTTGAATGTGTGGGAGTCAGTATGGGTCTCTAGATCCCGCTTCTGATTATTGATCCGAGAGGGGTCTCGATCATGTCCGCATTATTCACGAACCGTAGGGTGACACACTTAAGAGACACCGACATCCAATTGGAGCAAATGTTTCATGCCGAAAGAATGAACAAGCGCAGGAATTTATTTCACTAGATACCGAAACAGGTTTTCGGGTGAAATTGCATAAAGTGGTTATGCATGTGAAATAGAATTCTAGCAAGGGGTTATTTGTGAATGTTTGTCATTAAAGTAATTGACAAAATTCTGAATAAAATAAAAGAGTTTTATTTAATGAGAGTTTGCATTAAATTTGGTGGAAATTTAATGGGAATTTGAGTGGACTTTTGAGTGGAGGGATTTTAAAGGGCATTTTGTGAGTGGAGTGTCCACCCACATGAATGAAGGAGGGGAGGGGGCAGCCCCCATGGCCGGCGGCCACCCCCTTGGGTGCCCCCCTCCTCCTATAAAAGGATCCCCCCTCCTCACTTGTCTCTGACACCTCCTCGTGAAGGATCTCTCTCCCCCTCTAGAATTTATCTCCCATGGTCTCGGACTAGCGAGATACATGTTCCCGGTGGCTATTCGGCAAGAAAGAGTTGTGCTTCCGCTGCATCGCTGGAGCGAGGAGGCGGAGGTTGCTCGGTGCCTCGAACGTGTGTGCGAGCACGGATGCGCTGCTGATTTGCGGCGCTAGGACTTCCTCTCGATCTTGAGATCGGCAAGAGATCGTCTACATCAACCACGAGTTGAACTCGTTAAGCTTTGTCGGTCTTCAAGGGTATGTTCTCTACGGATATACATCCGCCCGTTGTTTGTATCTAGTAGATAGATCTTGGTATATAGTTCACATCATAGGAAATTTTTTGTTTTCTATGCTGCAAACCCTACAGTGGTATGAGAGCCGGATCTATGGGTAGATACTTTACACGGGTAGTACACATATGAGTATGTGGGCGATGATGATCATGTTGTTGCTCCTTTGTTGTAATTTTGGATATTGGTGGCATAGTGGGATGAAGCGGCCCGGACAAACTTTACATGTCCTCGCACATGAGACCTGTTCCACGCTTGACATGCAACTAGTTTGCATAAGTGGCTAGCGGGTGTCTGTCTCTCCTACTATAGTCAATATCTATTTTGCAAGCGAGTTGTAAACAATTTGATTATCCTCGTTGTGGTTCATGTTCGTAGGTAAGAACGGTTCTATCTCGAAAGCCCTAAGCCACGTAAAACTTGCAATGGATAAATTAGAGGCGTCTAGTTTAGATTGTTGCTGGGCTAGTGTTATGATATGGTAGTGTTGTAAGTAGAAGTATGAGATGATACTCTTACAACACACATAGCGTGTAAAATCGATAGACCTTGGATTTACACATATAGGTATGATAGTGATCATACCACGATGCACATGATAGAGATCATCTGCGGGAACCATATAATTTCACTAATAAACATATGATGTTTGATAGCATCTTATATTGCTTGTTTAGCGCTTTGTTAGCATAATAAGATGATTCCTCATTTAAATATCAAGATAAGAATGTGTTCTTCCTTTAGTATGCACCGATTATGTTTTCGTCGCTCCAAGACATCACGTGATGATCGGGTGTTCTTGGATCCACGACCATATTTCGGGTGTAAAACAGTTACACACGCGAATACTAAGGTTCTAACTTGGCGAGCCTAGCATGTACAGACATGGCCTCGGAACATTGACCGAAAGGTTAAGCATGAGTCATATAGTTGATATGATGCCCATTTGATGCTCGCCTTTGAAGCTATACCGACTCACGTGATGATCGGACTTGGTGTAGTGGATTTGGTTCATGTAATCACCAAAAAGGCACGAGGGATGTCGTTTTTGAGTGGGAGTTCATTCGTAATATAGATTAGTTGAACTCAATCTATCATACACTTAGTCTAAACTTTACAAATTCTGTTGTAGATGGCACCACCTGCTTTTAATTTCAATGTGTTCATGGAGAAAGAGAAACTAGCAATGAACGGTAGCAACTTTACCGAATGGGCCATGAATTTGAGGATTCTCCTCTCTGCTGCACAAAAGCAATATGTGCTAGAAGCGCCGTTAGGCCCCCCACCTTTAGATGATGCCCCTGACGAGGAGAAGAATGTCTATCAGACTCGTCAGGAGGACCACAACTTAGTTCATTGCGGCATATTGTATGGGCTAGAGCCGGAACTTCGAAAGAGTTTCGAAAACGGCAATGCATTTGATACAATGGGTGAGTTGAAAATGATTTTCGACACACATGCTGCTGTAGAGAGCTACAACGCTTCAGAAAAGTTCTTTAGCTGCATGATGGAAGAGCACAGCTCCGTTAGTGAGCATGTACTCAAGATGTCGGGTTACGCCGATAAGCTTATGTCCTTGGGAATATAGATTCCCATTGACTTAGGCATCCATCGTGTTCTGCAGTCTCTGCCACCTAGCTATAAGAGCTTCGTGATGAACTATAATATGCAAGGCATGAAGAAGTCTCTCCCCGAGCTTCTGTCAATGCTTAAAACTGCAGAAGTGGAGATCAAAAAGGAACATCAAGTGTTGATGATCAATAGGAACACTGGTTTCAAGAAAGACAAGAAGGGAAAACGGAAGGGAAGTAAGGGCGGCAAGCCTGTTGCCGCGCCTGAAAAGAAACCCCGAGTTGGACCTAAGTCTGATTCCGAGTGCTACTATTGTAAGGGGATTGGCCACTGGAAGCGCAACTGCCCCAAGTATCTGGCAGACAAGAAGGCCGGCAAGGCAAACAAAGGTATATATGATATACATGTTATTGATGTGTACTTGACTAGTGCTCGCAGTAGCACCTGGGCATTTGATACCAGTTCAGTTGCTAATATTTGTAACGCGAATCAGGGGCTGCGGAACAAGCGACCGCTAGCAAGGGGTGAGGTCAAGATGCGTGTCGGCAATGGATCAAGCGTTGATGTGATCGCCGTCGGAATGCTGCCTCTCCACTTACCATCGGGATTAGTTATAAACTTGAATAAATGTTATCTGGTGCCTGCACTGAGCATGAACATTGTATCTGGATCGTGTTTGATGCGAAGTGGTTATTCATTTAAATCCGAGAACAATGGTTGTTCCATTTATATGAATGAAATCTTTTATGGTCATGCACCGATGATGAATGGTTTATTTCTATTAGATCTCGATTATAATGTTACACATATTCATAATGTTGATGCTAAAAGGATTAAACTTAATGATGATATATCCGCATATATGTGGCACTGCCGTCTAGGTCATATTGGCGTTAAACGCATGAAGAAGCTCCATTCGGATGGACTTTTGGAATCACTTGATTATGAATCATTTGATACATGTGAGCCATGCCTTATGGGCAAGATGACTAGAACGCCGTTTTCCGGTTCAATGGAACGGGCGACAGATTTATTGGAAATCATACATTCTGATGTATGTGGTCCAATGAGTGTGTCGGCGCGAGGTGGATATCGTTATTTTGTTACTTTCACGGATGATTTGAGTAGATACGGTTATATCTACTTGATGAAACACAAGTCTGAAACCTTTGAAAAGTTCAAGGAATTTCAGAATGAAGTGGAAAATCATCGTAATAGAGAGATCAAATTTCTACGGTCCGACCGTGGAGGTGATTATCTAAGTTACGAGTTTAGCACTCACATGAAAGAGTGTGGAATTGTTTCACAACTCACACCTGCCGGAACACCACAGCGAAATGGTGTGTCGGAACGTCGTAATCGTACTTTATTAGATATGGTTCGATCTATGATGTCTCTGACGGACTTGCCGTTGTCATTTTGGGGTTATGCACTAGAAACTGTTGCATTCACTTTAAATCGGGCACCATCTAAATCCGTTGAAAAGACACCGTATGAATTGTGGTTTGGAAACAAACCTAAGCTGTCATTTCTTAAAGTTTGGGGATGCGATGTTTATGTGAAGAAACTTCAACTGGATAAACTCGAACCCAAAGCGGAAAATGCGTCTTCATAGGATACCCTAAGGAAACTATTGGGTATTCCTTCTATCACAGATCCGAGGGCAAGGTTTTTGTTGCCAAGAATGGATCCTTTCTAGAGAAAGAGTTTCTCGCGAAAGGTGTGAGTAGTCGGAAGGTAGAACTCGAAGAGGTTGTGGAACCTTCTCTTCAAAGTATGGCGAGTAGCGCAGCGCCGGAAGTTGTTCCGGAGTTGGCTCCACCTGTTGAAGAGGGAACTAATGATAATGATCATGAAACTCCGAAAGAGAGTACTACCGAACCTCGCAGGTCAAACAGGACGCGTGCAGCTCCCGAGCTGTACGGAAATCCTGTCATGAATTTCATGGTTGATGAAAATGATGACCCTGCGACGTATGAAGAAGCGATGATGAGCCCGGATTCCAACAAATGGTTAGAAGCCATGAAATCCGAGATGGAATCCATGTATGAAAATCAAGTTTGGAACTTGGTGGAATTACCTCACGACCGAAAGGCCGTGGAGAACAAATGGATTTTCAAAAGGAAAACTGATGCTGATGGTAATGTGACCGTCTATAAAGCTCGACTTGTCGCAAAGGGGTTTCGACAAATTCAAGGAGTTGACTACTATGAGACTTTCTCTCCCGTAGCGATGCTAAAGTCAGTTAGGATTATGTTAGCAATTGCTGCATATTTCGATTATGAGATATGGCAGATGGATGTCAAAACCGCGTTTCTCAATGGTAATATTGAAGAAGAGTTGTATATGATACAACCAAAGGGTTTTGTCGATCCTAAGGATGCTAACAAGGTGTGCAAGCTTCAGCGATCCATCTATGGATTGAAGCAAGCATCACGAAGTTGGAATCTCTGCTTTGATGAGGTGATCAAAGAGTTTGGATTTGTCCAAACTTATGGAGAAGCTTGTATTTACAAGAAAGTGAGTGGGAGCAATGTGGCATTTCTGATATTATATGTGGATGACATATTATTGATTGGAAATGATATAGATCTTTTAAACAGTGTTAAAAGTTATCTAAACAGCAAATTTTCAATGAAGGACCTAGGTGAAGCGTCATACATATTAGGCATAAATATCTATAGAGATAGATCTAGGCGCCTAATAGGGCTATCGCAAAGTACATACCTTGATAAGATTTTAAAGAAGTTTAAAATGGACGGAAGTAAGAAGGGGTTCTTACCTATGTTGCAAGGCAAGACATTGAGTAAGACTCAAAGTCCGGCTTCGGCAGAAGAAAGAGAGATAATGGACAAAGTCCCCTATGCTTCAGCCATAGGCTCTATAATGTACGCCATGCTATGTACAAGACCGGATGTGGCACATGCTATTAGTTTGACTAGTAGGTACCAATCGGATCCAGGTTCGGAACACTGGATAGCGGTCAAGAATATCCTTAAGTACTTACGAAGAACTAAGGATATGTTTCTTGTATACGGAGGTGAAGAAGAGCTCGTCGCTAAGTGTTATGTCGACGCTAGCTTTGACACCGATCCGGATGACTCTAAGTCTCAATCCGGATACGTATTTCTCATGAATGGCGGAGCGGTTAGTTGGAGGAGCTCCAAACAACCTGTGGTAGCGGGATCAACAACGGAGGCCGAATATGTTGCTGCTTCAGAAGCGGCTCAGGAAGCAGTTTGGATGAAGGAGTTCATATCCGAACTAGGAGTGGTGGCAAACGCGTTGGACCCAATGGTGATCTATTGTGACAACAATGGTGCCATTGCCAATGCCAAAGAGCCAAGGTCTCACAAGCATTCCAAGCATATTAAGCGCCAGTTTCACTCCATCCGCGAGCATGTCAAGGATGGAGATATAAAGATTTGTAAAGTACATACGGATTTCAATGTAGCAGATCCGTTGACTAAAACTCTCCCTAGAGCAAAACATGATCAACACCAGAACTCAATGGGTGTTAGATTTATCACTATGTAACTAGATTATTGTCTCTAGTGCAAGTGGGAGACTGAAGGGAATATGCCCTGAGAGGCAATAATAAAGTGTTTATTATGTGTATTCCAAGTATATGATAGATGTTTATTTTGCATGCTATAATTGTATTAATACGGAAACGTTAATACATGTGTGTTTAATAAACAAACAGAAAGTTCCTAGTTATGCCTCTCTCATAAACTAGCTCGTTGATTAACAAGATGATCAAGGTTTCCTGATCATGGACATTGGATGTTGTTAATAACGGGATCACAACATTAGTGTAATGGTGTGATGAACATTCATCCGAAGTATAGCATTACGATCAAAGTCATTGAGTTTATATTGCTATAACAACTTACGAAGTGATCCTAATCCTTAGACCATGAGATCATGTCAATCACTAACACCGGAAGAGTTTCTTGATAACATCAAACGTCACACCGTAACAGGGTGATTATAAAGATGGATTCAGAAATAATAAAGTGTTATGTTGAGGCTCATGGATCGAGAGTGGAATTTGTTCATCCCGATGACGGATAGATATACTCTGGGCCCTCTCGGTGATATCACATTGATTAGCTTGCAAGCAAGTGATCTGATCACTAGAATGTTATATCACAGGAACGAGAAAAGAGTGCATGTCGGTAACGAGATCAAACTAGGTATGGAGATACCGATGATCGAATCTCGGACATGTAATATATCGTGAAACAAAGGGATTAAGATACTAGCGTAAAAGGTTCCGACGATCACAAGAAAGTCATCGTTGAATGTGTGGGAGTCAGTATGGGTCTCCAGATCCCGCTTATGATTATTGATCCGAGAGGGGTCTCGATCATGTCCGCATTATTCACGAACCGTAGGGTGACACACTTAAGAGACACCGACATCCAATTGGAGCAAATGTTTCATGCCGAAAGAATGAACAAGCGCAGGAATTTATTTCACTAGATACCGAAACAGGTTTTCGGGTGAAATTGCATAAAGTGGTTATGCATGTGAAATAGAATTCTAGCAAGGGGTTATTTGTGAATGTTTGTCATTAAAGTAATTGACAAAATTCTGAATAAAATAAAAGAGTTTTATTTAATGAGAGTTTGCATTAAATTTGGTGGAAATTTAATGGGAATTTGAGTGGACTTTTGAGTGGAGGGATTTTAAAGGGCATTTTGTGAGTGGAGTGTCCACCCACATGAATGAAGGAGGGGAGGGGGCAGCCCCCATGGCCGGCGGCCACCCCCTTGGGTGCCCCCCTCCTCCTATAAAAGGAGCCCCCCTCCCCACTTGTCTCTGACACCTCCTCGTGAAGGATCTCTCTCCCCCTCTAGAATTTATCCCCCATGGTCTCGGACTAGCGAGATACATGTTCCCGGTGGCTATTCGGCAAGAAAGAGTTGTGCTTCCGCTGCATCGCTGGAGCGAGGAGGCGGAGGTTGCTCGGTGCCTCGAACGTGTGTGCGAGCACGGATGCGCTGCTGATTTGCGGCGCTAGGACTTCCTCTCGATCTTGAGATCGGCAAGAGATCGTCTACATCAACCACGAGTTGAACTCGTTAAGCTTTGTCGGTCTTCAAGGGTATGTTCTCTACGGATATACATCCGCCTGTTGTTTGTATCTAGTAGATAGATCTTGGTATATAGTTCACATCGTAGGAAAATTTTTGTTTTCTATGCTGCGAACCCTACATTCTGTTCTTCAACTCTCCTTATTCTTCACCCTGCAAAACAAAACAAAACAAAACAAAAAGATAAGGAAGAAACAGAATGGGGACTTGGTTAAAGTAGTGCTCTCAGTTTGACAGTGTAATGCACTGTTTAGCACATCACTGAGCTAATCTTATAAAAAAGGGGCAAGTTTCACCAAATGAGTAGTATCTGTTCTTATCTAGTCATGGCCTCAGTCTATGCATCACAGGAATGGGGCAAGTTTCACCAAACCAGTAACAGGTAAAAGGAAAGGCAGTAATTCCAGCAAAAGATTTGGTGTACTTGATCTGATCCTCAACTCACAACAGTCAAGTAGACATCTTACTCAACAGCAGCTTAGTCATTGCATGTTTGTGTGCTGTCAACACAAGACAGCCACAAGGGGAGATAAGAAGAGGGCAGCACAGCCGCAGCAGCTGCAGCTAACAAAACTGAGGTTTCCATCCTCATTTCCACACCCCAACTCTGGTTGCTCCCTAAAGCCATCCAAGATCTAGAACAAGAGGAAAATCAAGGTCAGGCAGCAGCTTCAGTAAAAGAAGGAGCAGGCCAACAAGGAGGAGAAGTAATTAGGAAGGAGAAAGCTAGCTGTAGCAGATCAAGAAGCTCAAGTTTCAGTGAAGCAAGATACACAAGAGCAGCAGGTAGAGATCCAGTAGGAGCATACCTCAGCTCATGCATCAAATAATTCTGTTGTTTGCACCAATAGAATGAAGGGGAATAAGGGGTGCTACAAATCAATCTCTATTCAACCACCCTACAACTAGAGTTTGTCTAGGAGGATTAGGAGAATAGTTTTTCCTCTCAGAGCTGCACAATTTTTTTATGCAGGTTCATCCTGGAGGTTTTCCTTACCACATCATAATATATGTTCTTGTCAAGGCAAAGCCTTAGACTCTTGCATCATAGGCCAGGCCTTGAGATCAAGCACAAAATCTGTTCTTATTAAAAAGAAAGTCTCAGACTATGCATCATAGACCAAGCTGGTGTTTTCTAGTTTAAAACTAGATAAAAGCAGATCTACTGATGAGCTACTACATGGCACATTCCAAATCATGGTAGCACCTCTATAGCAGTTCTAGCCTTTATCAGCTTACAAACACAATAAAACAACTATCAATAATCATTTTCCTAGACACCTTTGGTTAGGAATCATTCTAAGAGAATATGTACAATAAGGGACCAAGATCTTTACTGACCATAGGTTCAGTTCATCATATAAGCAAAAGTTCCACACCTAGAGACAAACATCTGGTTATTCAAACAATAAACAAGCACACTTTACATTTGACAACACAATATGTCTAAGATATTGAAAGCATATGATGAGATAGTCAATGATCATCCAAACCAAGTAGCATAGATGCTAAGCAAATTACCTGAAGCATTATATCATTCAGTTATAACAAATAGGAGCATCTACCTCCATCAGCACAACAATTAGAGACTAACTAGAACCTGTACATTACTATCAGATGTTTACAACTAATATAGGACATATTCAGAAAAGAAACACAATCTGAGTCATTGAAGGAAGAGTTCAGTTAAGCATGTATGTACACAAAAGTGTAGTAGTACAAGGTGTTCAGGATCCTAACACTGAATTCCATAAGTCTAGAAGTGAACCAATGGTTCAGATAGGAACTTTGTTTAAATTAAATTCAAGTAAACACCTGTAAACTCAACACAGGCCATGGAAAATACAAACTTAAGCATATCACATCACATATCAGTAGATCATCAAACATTTTCAACAAGAATGTGCTTGGGATAAACCTAGCTCTATACTTAGCACTAGAGTTCATTTATAAGGAACTAGGCCACGGTTTTAGTTCCTAGACTAGTTAAATTATAATGGCTAAATCATACAACATCACGAATAGACTAACCAGAATAAACTGCAGTAAGTACACCTTTCCAAAATGATCTATTGCAAATTATTGATGCATAGCATCCATACCAAAACACCTATCAACCACTTAATCAAATCTAGGTCTAACTAAAATCTCAATAACCTGCAATGCATCAGCTACAGGACCAATAGGACTAACTAAATCAATTAATTGAGGTGTATCCATAAACATGAGCTCAAACTAAAGGGGAAATTGGATACTTACCTCACTGTAGTCGATGGAGGAGGAGGAAGTTGCAGCCGACCTCCCCACCAAGGTGAGGGAGGCTATGGTCAGCCATAGCAACAGTAGCAGATGGTGGTCGGGGTCATGGCGTTGTGGTGGGGGGGGGGAAACCTTGGAGGATTGTCCAGTGGGACAGCGCCGGCCGACGGCAAAGCTGAGAGCCGCCGCCAATGGTCGGAAAGGTCTACCAGGCGGCGAGCTAGGGTTTCTCCCTGGGTGAGCGTGCGAGGGTGCTAGGCACCACATCGGAGGAGAATTGAGGGAGGAGAGATAGAGAGGCATGGCGTCACCGAGGGACGCCGATGATGGTCAGTGCGGCAGGCGGCGGCGCTAGCGGCGGCAGCGGCAACGCCAGCGACCTGGGGGCGATGCGTGCGTGCGGGGGTTGCGTATGAGTGTGGTTGACGCGTGGGGGGAGGGTGGGGCCGAGGTAGGGTTGCCTTGGGCCAGATCGGACTGGGCCGGCCCGGCCCAATTCCAACACCCAAGTGACCCTAAATTTTTAAATAAATAAATAAGGAAATTACTAAATGAATCCTAAATATAATTTATACCCTAGAAAAATATAGAAATATCCCAAAAATACATATGATATATCAAAATGACCACAAAAATAATATCTACCTAATAAAAATATAATTTTAATTTTTAAAAAATAAATATAAATTAAAATAATTATTAACACCATTGAATCTTAAATGAAATGTTATAAAATAAAACAAAAATCCTAAAAATAAATAAAAATCATTTTTTTGTATCAAAATAACTCTACTATTTCATAAAAATACTAATTTAGAGTTTTACAAATAAAACATAAAGCAAATATTTAAAGACACTTAATTCTTTGATGAATTTAATATAAATATAGATAATACTTAAAAATAAATAAAATTCATTTTTATGGTCTTGAATAAATATATTACACTAGAAAAATATTAAATATATTATTAGAAAAGTCTTTAATATTTTAAATAATAAATCCTTACCTAATACCTATTTTGTGAATTCTTTAAAAACAATTCTTAAGTAAGAAATAATCACAATTCTTATAAACCTTGAGGAATTAGTGTCTTAGTACTAATTCCAAACCTATAATTTGAATTCATAATCAAACTTAAGTATAACTTTTAACTTTAAAATATTCTTTTAAAAATCTTATTACGAATCCTTTTAAATAAACATTGGGTATCACCCATTTATATAATATGATGAACAATCATTATATCTTAACCATTATTAACATAACTTTAAATTCTAACAAATTACTAAGATTATCTAATTATGCTCCCATTAAATAAATACAAATTATTTTCTTAATAAGCAAAACAAATTTAATCTAAATCATTCACTTGAAATATAAAGTGAATAATTCCACACCTTAGTGATACCTATCATAAATCTAAAACTTGGGAATAATTAAAATATACTACACCTTAAGTTTACTTAACCTTTTAAAGTTAACTTTAGTCTCAAAACTTATAAACATCAGGTCTAATAAATCACTTATGTTTTTATAGTTAACTTTGGTCTATTTAACGTAATACATAAATCATCTCAAGTCCAAACTAATAAATCAAACACCAAAAGACATTGATCATGTTCTATTAACAATGATGGTTGTTTAAACCTTAGAAAGGAAATCTTTTCTTCAAATGTTATTCTTTTTGCCACTTCAAGCAACAACTCTAGGATAGTTCTTTCAAACCTTAATAATCCAATACATAGACTTCCATCCTAATCACCAAATAGCAACTAATCTAAATCTTAAATTACTATTGCACTCTACTTTTATATCTTGTATATCAAAACTTAAAATCCCTATAGATGCACTTCATGTGAAGTAAAAACTTGAAGTTAAACCAACTGTTAAAGGAATCACCTAAGTTCACTTCACTTACAGTATTGGGGATTCACTTTGGGGATTTTACAAAATGCATAGCATTACTTATGCATAACAGCATATTGCTTCTTTAAACATTAGTCCTTACCGGACCAATGATGCAGATTTCAAATATTGGATCTTATGTCGTCTCGAAGACCGTGAGTGCATAATCTTGCAATCACAAAAGGCAAGTTCACACTTGCTCATGTACTTTTGATTATTTTCTGTAAAGTATTTTGCAAATCAAATGTTGACATCACCTGCATTTGAAAAAGGTCAGAAAACACTATTTTGATAATAAAGTGAACTATTGGTTACTGATCTAGGGTGATCAACTAATCTATTAAATCTGGCAGTTGGAATATCACTGTTCAGGACTATATCACCTAGGATTTAATAACCAATGTCGCCAGTGATTCTTGCGCCGTATATTACGCGTTGACCATGAGATTTGGAATGGGACGGAGAAGTCAGCTATATCTTTTCCCTCTCGCATGGAGCCGGAAGTGCGGGTCATGGCTGTTATCACTCGTAGCGTGCATATTAATTGGTAATTCGTAGAGGATATGCATCATATGGGTGGGATCCCTCAACGTTCCACGATAGTTACGGCATCTGAACGGTCTGTATTGCCTATTGCCGTAATTCAATAGGTGGGAATGGCATACACCAAGGAGACATGCGGGGTCGCGGAGAAGGCAGTGATTGGCTTGGATCTTAGGTTGGGCCTCAAACCAAGGAAGTTTGAATGGGAACATAATCCCGGCCATGCAACAAAGCCTAAGGTCTCTCATGGGTAAAGTGACGCACGTCTGCAGAGTGTAAGAACTGTAACTTGTTACTCCCTGTTCCGGGAAGGAGCTGCGAACGCGGCGGGAAAGGAACTCCATGAAAGTTCTGGTAAACCCGTGAATGCTGACGGACATAGCTTTTCAGAATAAAAGCAACCTTTGGAGAAATGTTTACGAAAACTTGCATTGCCTATGACCTATGGTCTATGGCTGTAGATATAGTGCATCAAATACTCCTTTTCTAGTGGACTTGCTGAGTACGCTCGTACTCAAAGTATCTTCTTAACCCTTGCTAGGTTCTAAAGCTAGTACAAACGATGACTACATCAAGCCATGCTCCAGGAATCATCATCAAAAGCTAAAGCTCTTCAATGAAGTCAAGAAAGTCAACATATACATCAGCTTAAGTGAATACGAAGTTGCTGATGAGATAAGAATAGAATCTTTAGCCATAGCACCTATTTCTGTAGTATGTTGCAATAGCAGCAATACCAGACCATTAGTTAAGATATTAGTCTTGATAATATTATAATTTTGGAGTTGTTTAGTTCTGATTCTTCTTTGTAAGAAGATTATTTCTCTCTCTTTAACCTAGAGTGTTCTCTGGATCTTGTGTAAAGAGTTGTGTTGTAACCTATAGTCATGTCTTGGATGATGGGGGAATACCAATTGGGGTATACTCACGAAGCGGATTCGCCAGCTGGATCGAGCCGACTGGAACCTAGCCCTGAGCGGGTCGACTCGCCCAATACGACGACTGGCGCATGTTGCACCCAGGCGACTGGCGCCGACTGGAGGCCCAAGATGGCGACTCGTATACAAAGCCCACCAACACACTTGTAAACCCTAACTGGCTACATATATAAAGCCACCAGGGGCACTCCCATGGGGCATCTTCTCCCATATTAGATTAGATCTAGTCTCTCCCTCCGCCTACGACGACTCCCATGTAAACCAATCTATGTTCATATACTGGATTGATAGCAGGACGTAGCAATCCTCCACCGAGGGGACGTGAACCTGGGTACATCGTATGCCAATCTCGCTCCCGGATTCCCCTACGTCGCCTTGCTCCCTCTACGCAAGCTACCCCCAGTAGCATCTGCCGTACAATACCACGACAGTTGGCGCCCACCGTGGGCAAGCGACGCTTGGAGATGATAATCTGGGCGAGATCCCTCACTATCAACGCTGGTCGGATCGCATCGAGCCGGTTCCTTCCGATCACCGCCAGAACAAAGGACGCGCAGACGCACGATCGCTTCTATACAACGGCTGAGTTTTTCAATCTCTAACTTTCTTAATTGTTGCTCTGCCATATGGTTATTTTATCTAGATCTAATATGTGCAGCCGCCGCGGCCTTTTAAGGTTTCCTCCAATCCTGATCGACGCGACACATTTGTTTGTCAATAAGGCAGCAATCAGAGCATGCTCCCAAATGACACGCAGCTCCCACGATGTCACGCGGAAAGCCCTCAAGCGCATCGGATTTGACTTCTAAAAGCCCCGCGTGTGCATGCAAGGGACTTGTCTCTGATGCATGCGATGGTCCAACGCACAAAGGACAAACATGGTGGCCGGTCCATGTGGCTCCTACTAATTTCTCTTAGGTATTGCTGATTATGATTCAATCAATTTCTTTATTTAGATCTAATTCCTCACATGTCATGTTTTCTATGCATACACCACTTTGATTGAGTCACGACCTCACATAGACGAAAGCAAATGCTTCGTTCGTGGCCAGTGTATCAGCGACAAGTTGCTTTCATCCGCATCAATCGTCCACATCCCAAAATGGGTATAGTTCAGTCTGAATCTTCAAAACGATTGAACTAAGAACGATCAGAAGGCCACATAATATATTTATCAGGTGCTATTTTCCTAGTTATTTATCTTGTTCTGCAAATCACAATCTATAAATATATTTTTCTCACGTGTACTATTTTTTCCGGTTTTCGACATCGCGAATCTGCCATCGCGTACTCTCCATGGTTGGGGATTCGGCATCGCGGACTCGCCCAGCACGGACTCGCTAGGCTCGAGGACTCAGCCTGCGCGGACTCGCCATGCTAACAGCTAAGTTTTTTTACACTCGTACATGCTATGATACCAAAACATATATACATATTCATTTATTCTCCAAAGCCGACCATGCAGTCGCATATAATCCTTTTTAGGGACCAAAATCATACTTGGGATCAGTTTCAGTTTTGTCTGCTGCTTATTCGCGTCCGTCGAAGTAGTCAGGCTGGGTACCAAAATGCCGACCTTGTCTCCGGGTTCAACAGTCTGGCATCGTGTCCCTGTTACTTGGCAAGCGTTTGATGCTGGAGGTCTACCTACTCATGAAAAGACACGCAAAAACATTACATACTGCCCATCGATCCATATAGCAAAAGTGCATTTTCTTCAACATCTACAATCTGCATGTTTTACGAATGTTCAATATATTTCATAATACACCTTATTGCAGTCGTACTTTTTCCTCCTTCTCAGCAAAACAGTGTCTTTCTCGCTACTCACCGCGCTCGGAGGATCGGCGCTCGCCGGTAGCTCGACCTGGCCACTCTCCGTGCTCGGGGACTCGGCGCTCGCCGGTCGCTCGACCTCGCTGCTTGGGGACTCGGCGCTCGACGGTCGCTCGACCTCGCTGCTCGCCGTGCTCGGGGACTCGGCGCTCGCCGGTCGCTCGACCTCGCCGCTCACCGCGCTCGGGGCTCGGCGCTCGCCGGTCGCTCAACCTTGCTGCTCGCCGTGCTCGGGGCTCGACGCTCGCTGGTCGCTCGACCTCGCTGCTCGCCGCGCTTGGGGGCTCGGCGCTCGCTGATCGCTCGATCTCGCCGCTCACCGCGTTCGGGGACTCGGCGCTTGCCGGTCGCTCGACCTCGCCACTCGCCGCGCTCGGGGGCTCGGCGATCGCCGGTCGCTTGACCTCGCCACTCGCCGCGTCGGGAACTCGGCGCGCTACAGACAGCGACGCTCGCTGGTCGCTCGACCTCACCACTCGCCACGCTCGGGGCTCAGCGCTCGCCGGTCGCTCGACCTCGCCACTCGCCGCGCTCGGCAGCAACCACTAATATTTTCAGAATATGCATCTCTAAAGATCCTCAAGTCGCCTCTACAAGCCAACTCGACCCTTGGGGACTACTCCTAGGCATGATGCGTGTACGTGTGGTTCCACGACCGCGGCTCGCCCTCGTCGACTCGCCACCGCGGACTCGCCCTCGCGTACTCAACACGCTCAGGGACTCGCCACCGCGGCTCGCCCTCGCGTACTCATGCTCGGGGACTCCCCGCCGCGGACTCGCCCTCGCGTACTCAACACGCTCGGAGACTCGCCACCGTGGACTCGCCCTCGTGTACTCAACACGCTCGGGAACTCGCCACCGCGGACTTGCCCCCGCGTACTCAACACGCTCGAGGACTCGGCGCGCTACAGACAGCGCCACTCGCTGGTCGCTCAACCTCGCCACTCGGCGCGCTCGGGGAATCGGCACTCGCCGGTCGCTCGACCTCGCCACTCGCCACGCTCGGGGACTCGGCACGCTCCATGTTCGGGGACTCGCCGCAACTGGCGGCTTCACCGACACCCTGCATCTTTCGCCAACTGGCCATCACCGACTGGCTCACGCTGACCGCCTCACGCTTCACGGTTCTTTTCTCTGTTCAAGAGCTCATCGCCGATTCGCCACGACCCATCGTCAAGACTCTCCGCGCCCTGCCTTAAGCCCGCGTCGAATCGACAACGCGCTCGGGGACTATTGATGGGGGAATACCAATCGGGGTATACCCACGAAGCGGATTCGCCAGCTGGATCGAGCCGACTGGAACCTAGCCCTGAGCGGGTCGACTAGCCCAATACGATGACTGGCGCATGCTGCACCCAGGCGAATGGCGCCGACTGGAGGCCCAAGACGGCGACTCGTATACAAAGCCCACCAACACACTTGTAAAAACTAACTGGATGCATATATAAATCCACCAGGGGCACCCCCCACGGGGCATCTTCTCCCATATTAGATTAGATCTAGTCTCTCCCTCCGCCTATGGCGACTCCCATGTAAACCAATCTATGTTCATATACTGGATTGATAGCAGGACGTAGCGATCCTCCACCGAGGGGATGTGAACCTGGGTACATCGTGTGCCAATCTCGCTCCCGGATTCTCCTACATCGCCTTGCTCCCTCTACGTAAGCTACCCCTAGTAGCATCTGCCATGCAATACCACAACATTGGACCTGTTGTGTTTCTGTTGTACTACTCTGAGAGATGTAATACTAGTGAACGGTGTTTCATTGGTGTTATGTTAGCGACTATAGTGTACTACATCATGCAGTGATATGCTGGGTCACCGCAGTTGGTATCAGAGCATATGCTTTGACTTTAGGATTAAAACCCTTTTAGGAAGATCTGTAGGTTGGATAGTGACTATCGGAGCCATCTTATCTAAACCAAACATTCATTTGACTTGTGATGAGTATCCACTTGAGGATAACCTCGTTACACCTAAGTCAGATGCTTAAGTCATTCTTTCTTAGGAGTAATTATTTTATCTTTTCTCAGTATAGTGCTATTTAGTGTCTTCTGAGGGAGACATAAACCACCAAGATATTACAGGAAAGTGTAAGACATCAATTGAAATAGTCTTAATGGTGTAGCGTAACTCTAAAATTCAAGTAGCTAGTGGAGTTTTGTGGTTAGTTGATAAGCAAAGACAATATGATGAATATCATTAGGATAAATGTTGATGTAATAAGTAGTAATCATGTGGGATTCACTTGAGAATTCTACGTGATGAAGTAAAATTATGATAAGACTTAATGATAGTGTAATGAGAAACAAAGTCATCATGGTTAGATCAACCCCTAAATCATGATGTATAGGTAAAACATAATAAGATCATGGTGAGATTAGCTCCGAAACCATGAGGTAGGTAAAAAAATTGACAAGTAAATTAATAAACTATCTTGAGGTAGAAGTAAGAAGATAGCATGGTAGAACTATGATAGAAGTCATAGGTGCCATAATTCAGGATAAAATTTAGTTTTAGGTGTTCAATAGAAACTAATTAGTCATTTGAGTGATCATGTGAGGTTAGTTTACTAATAAGGAAAGGTTGGTTATAGTTAATCTTTCTAAAAATGAGACCAAAGGTTAGTCGAAACCAAATTGAGACCACTTTGCTTAAGATTATCCTATTTGCAACTGAGCAATTTGGGTAAATGTTGAGACAAAATATAGTTTGACCCTAAATGCTAAGTATCACAATATAAACTTATATGAGGAGGTGTCATATACTACACAACTAAGCCTGAATTCTAGAGATATTATACTCAAATACTATATTTCGGGCTTATAATATTGTGTGTTATATGTACCACATTTGGATTTATTTGTTTTTCTTGAATCTTCTTGATTGACTAGATCTGTGCATGAAGTTTGACTTGGTGTGCAAATGCATGTTGCAACATCCAGTCACTACTTGATGTTATAGACCTAGATAGAGTAAGGGAATTCATGTAAGGGAGTGACGAATTTCAAAGACCAAAATGAAGACTTACATGAAGAATGAAGCCAAGTGTAAGGATTATCAACTCAATTTGGAGGATGGATCAAGCTTAGATCATTATTAGTCAGCAACAAGAAGTAATGAACTTAAAGTTCAAACAAAATAAGTAATGTTGCTAAGAAGTTAATAAAATAATTATACCAAGTTCATGGAGGCATCATGAATAAGTGCAAAGCAGATTTGAAACCAAAATGGTATTCAAGCTCTAACAATTCAGTGAGAATGCCAGAGGTATATTGGAAACCATAGGGTAATACATACACCTAGGATGGTTCGCAGCTGGTAAATATCCGCAGCTGGTACTTGATCCATAGTCGGTATTCTGATCCACAGTTGATAATTGTCCGCAACTGGTATTTGGTTAACTTAGTTAACCAGATCTTCTTGGAAGTTGCATAAAGAGCATAAAATTTGGCCTAAGTTAAGAAATACATGAAGGAGTATAAACATTAAAGCAACCGTCTTTCGAGACTCTTCGCGAAGTCAGACCCATCAAAGCGAAAATGTCCAAATAGTAAGTAAGACAATTAATACTGAAAGATTAACTTCGGAGATCCACAATTGTGTGGATACAATTTACAATCTTTCATAAGAGCTAATTAGGTAAAGTATAATCTGAACAAAGACCAACATTCTAATTACAAAGCCAATGGTTACTTTATAAGAGGTTTAAAGACCATTAGTAAACCCTAAGGGGGAGAGTAAACCTTAGAAATGAAGGTATTATTATCTAACTTTCCGAATAAAGGATGGAGAAGGAATAACTTACAACAACAAGCCTTATTTTCATAAGGTTAAAAGGAAGTCATTCTTATAAAAGTACTGAAGATAATAACAAAAGATTGTCTAAAAGCCTAAAAGGGTAAAATCTCGAAGTAATAAAATAGAATAATCCTAACAAACTAATTCTAAAAGAAACAATTCTTAAGTGATTCTGAAGAGGTAATATAGCACATCCAATTGGACATGTGTAGAGGAACACGGAAATTCCAATGGGTATGGACGAAATGTGTTCAAATCCAATTTTCAGAACGACTACCAGTATAAACCAATACCATCACAAATCAAAAGTTAGTATTTTGACTATAGTTATGGTTTAATGGAGTTAAAATCCTATTTTAGTGAGGCTTCCTAAACCTTATATAGTACATTTAGGAAGTTTGATAATCAAGTAAAGGAGTTGTATTAGGATACCTAATCAGGGTAATGAGCTAAAGAAGAGACCCCAATTTAAGGATTTTATAATGACTTATCCCTAAGGGATAATAGTGAAAGGAACATTGGAGTATTGGAGACAACAAGTTGGAGAATGTCAAATATGATGAGAATTTAAGGAAAAGATCTGGATATGGAATATTACCATTACTTCCATCTGAGGTTACTATGAAGTGGAGCAATGCAGTACCCAATATAAGTAAATTCCTTACTTCGAAACGTGAGAGTTTACGAACTTCAAGGACAAAGTTTATTTTAAGGGGGAGAGTCTGTAACATCCCAGGATTAGCACCTAGAATTATAGAGGACATAGGTGTGTGCATTGCATTCATGCATCAGAAAATCCAGGGAATTTTTGCGCAAAACGAAAGAAGCTATAGAGGGATCGGGGTCTCTCTTGTTCTGATGGAAACACCAGGACAGGTGCGATGGAATTCTACATGAACTCTATTGTACTTTTGTATTTTAGGGGAAGATAATTCAAATCTGAATATTTACTTGATAGATTTGAATATTAAAAGAATTTGAAATAGAATAAGAATTGGAAATTAAATTATAATAAAAGATAAGAGGTGAATTCTTATTTATGAATAAGATTAAATATTCACAATTATTAGAATTAAAATTTAAAACACAAAGAGATAAGTGTTTCTCTTGCCATTAGAGAAATGGGGTTTAGTTCATCTTAGATGGGGGTTAGGAATTTGGACATGACCTTTGTTGAATTTATAATTTTGTGGAAAAGAATTTGCATTCAAGACTTCAAATATGAGATCATCAAATCCAAATACAACTTGGATTGAAGTGATTACAAAAGAAAATGATATAAAAAGAATTCTTTATTATAAGAAATACAATAAATATTACATCGATCTTTTACAATAAATAAATAAAAGAGCTCTTTATTACAACAAAATAAATATGCCATTGTCTTTACAAAAGAATTGTAAAAGAAAAAGGAAATAAGTAAAATTTAATAAATAAGATACAAAACCTTACAAGTTTCAACTAACAAAGAGAAAAATGAACTTTATTACACTAGTAAAAGAATACAATATTATTTACAATATTTAAGAATCAAATAAAGTTGTAAAAGAATAAAAAAAAGAAAACCTAAACTATTTTCCTAATTAGTCCTATGTCTTCTGTTCTTCAACTCTCCTTATTCTTCACCCTGCAAAACAAAACAAAACAAAACAAAACAAAAAGACAAGGAAGAAACAGAATGGGGACTTGGTTAAAGTAGTGCTCTCAGTTTGACAGTGTAATGCACTGTTCAGCACATCACTGAGCTAATCTTATAAAAAAGGGGCAAGTTTCACCAAATGAGTAGTATCTGTTCTTATCTAGTCATGGCCTCAGTCTATGCATCACAGGCATGGGGCAAGTTTCACCAAACCAGTAACAGGTAAAAGGAAAGGCAGTAATTCCAGCAAAAGATCTAGTGTACTTGATATGATCCTCAACTCACAACAGTCAAGCAGACATCTTACTCAACAGCAGCTTAGTCATTGCATGTTTGTGTGCTGTCAACACAAGACATCCACAAGGGGAGATAATAAGAGGACAACATAGCCACAGCAGCTGCAGCTAACAAAACTGAGGTTTCCATCCTCATTTCCACTCCCCAACTCTGGTTGCTCCCTAAAGCCATCCAAGAGCTAGAACAATAGGAAAATCAAGGTCAGGCAGCAGCTTTAGTAAAATAAGGAGCATGCCAACAAGGAGGAGAAGTAATTAGGAAGGAGAAAGCTAGCTGTAGCAGATCAAGAAGCTCAAGTTTCAGTGAAGCAAGATACACAAGAGCAGCAGGTAGAGATCCAGTAGGAGCATACCTTAACTCATGCATCATTTAATTCTGTTGTTTGCACCAATATAATTAAGGGGAATAAGGGGTGCTACAAATCAATCTCTATTCAACCACCCTACAACTAGAGTTTGTCTAGGAGGATTAGGAGAATAGTTTTTTCTCTCAGAGCTGCACAATTTTTTTATGCAGGTTCATCCTAGAGGTTTTCCTTACCACATCATAATATATGTTCTTGTCAAGGCAAAGCCTCAGACTCTTGCATCATAGGCCAGGCCTTGAGATCAAGGACAAAATATGTTCTTATTAAAAATAAAGTCTCAGACTATGCATCATAGACCAAGATGGTGTTTTCTAGTTTAAAACTAGATAAAAGCAGATCTACTGATGAGCTACTACATGGCACATTCCAAATCATGGTAGCACCTCTATAGCAGTTCTAGCCTTTATCAGCTTACAAACACAATAAAACAACTATCAATAATCATTTAAATCATTTTCCTAGCCACCTTTGGTTAGGAATCATTCTATGAGAATATGTACAATAAGGGACCAAGATCATTAGTGAACCATAGGTTCAGTTCATCATATAAACAAAAGTTCCACACCTAGAGACAAACATCTGGTTATTCAAACAATAAACAAGCACACTTTACATTTGACAACACAATCTGTCTAAGATATTGAAAGCATATGATGAGATAGTCAATGATCATCCAAACCAAGTAGAATAGATGCTAAACAAATTACCTGAAGCATTATATCATTCAGTTATAACAAATAGGAGCATCTACCTCCATCAGCACAACAATTAGAGACTAACTAGAACCTCTACATTAGTATCAGATGTTTACAACTAATATATGACATATTCAGAAAATAAACACAATCTGAGTCATTGAAGGAAGAGTTCAGTCAAGCATGTATGTACACAAAAGTGTAGTAGTACAAGGTGTTCAGGATCCTAACACTGAATTCCGTAAGTCTAGAAGTGAACCAATGGTTCAGAGAGGAACTTTGTTTAAATTAAATTCAAGTAAACACCTGTAAACTCATCACAGTCCATGGAAAATACAAACTTAAGCATATCACATCACATATCAGTAGATCATCAAACATTTTCAACAAGAATGTGCTTGGGATAAACCTAGCTCTATACTTCGCACTAGAGTTCATTTATAAGGAACTAGGCCACGGTTTTAGTTCCTAGACTAGTTAAATTATAATGGCTAAATCAAACAACATCACGAATAGACTAACCAGAATAAACTGCAGTAAGTACACCATTCCAAAATGATCTATTGCAAATTATTGATGCATAGCATCCATACCAAAACACCTATCAACCACTTAATCAAATCTAGGTCTAACTAAAATCTCAATAACCAACAATGCATCAGCTATAGGACCAATAGGACTAACTAAATCAATTAATTGAGGTGTATCCATGAACATGAGCTCAAACTAAAGGGGAAATTGGAGACTTACCTCACTGTAGTCGATGGAGGAGGAGGAAGTTGCAGCCGACCTCCCCACCAAGGTGAGGGAGGCTATGGTCAGCCATAGAAGCAGTAGCAGATGGTGGTCGGGGTCATGGCGTCGTGGTGGGGGGGACCTTGGAGGATTGTCCAGTGGGACAGCGCCGGCCAGCGGCAAACTGAGAGCCACCGGCAATGGTCGAAAAGGTCTACCAGGCGGCGAGCGTGGGTTTCTCCCGGGGTGAGCGAGCGAGGGTGCTTGGCACCACAGCGGAGGAGAATCGAGGGAGGAGAGATAGAGAGGCATGACGTCACCGGGGGACGCCGGCGATGGTCAGTGAGGCAGGCGGCGGAAAAATAAATAAATAAATAAGGAAATTACTAAATGAATCCTGAATATAATTTATACCCTAGAAAAATAAAAAAAATATCCCAAAAATACATATGATATATCATAATGACCACAAAAATAATATCTACCTAATAAAAATATAATTTTAATTTTTTAAAAATAAATATAAAGTAAAATAATTATTAACACCATTGAATATTAAATGAAATGTTATAAAATAAAACAAAAACCCTAAAAATAAATAAAAATCATTTTTTTGTATCAAAATAACTCTACTATTTCATAAAAATACTAATTTAGAGTTTTACAAATAAAACATTAAGCAAATATTTAAAGGCACTTAATTCTTTGATGAATTTTATATAAATATAGATAATACTTAGAAATAAATAAAATTCATTTTTAAGGTCTTGAATAAATATATTACACTATAAAAATATTAAATATATTATTAGAAAAGTCTTTAATATTTTAAATAATAAATCCTTACCTAATACCTATTTTGTGAATTCTTTCAAAACAATTCTTAAGTAAGAAATAATCACAATTCTTATAAAACCTTGAGCAATTAGTGTCTTAGTAATAATTCCAAACCTATAACTTGAATTCAT
Source organism: Avena sativa (assembly GCA_916181665.1). Classification (NCBI taxonomy): domain Eukaryota; kingdom Viridiplantae; phylum Streptophyta; class Magnoliopsida; order Poales; family Poaceae; genus Avena; species Avena sativa. The sequence goes on along the minus strand of OV702279.1, from coordinate 310,496,760 downwards.
AATCAAACTTAAGTATAACTTTTAACTTTAAAATATTCTTTTAAAAATCTTATTAAGAATCCTTTTAAATAAACATTGGGTATCACCCATTTATATAATATGATGAACAATCATTATATCTTAACCATTATTAACATAACTTTAAATTCTAACAAATTACTAAGATCATCTAATTATGCTCCCATTAAATAAATGCAAATTGTTTTCTTAATAAGCAAAACAAATTTAATCTAAATCATTCAATTGAAATATAAAGTGAATAATTCCACACCTTAGTGATACCTATCATAAATCTAAAACTTGGGAATAATTAAAATATACTACACCTTAAGTTTACTTAACCTTTTAAAGTTAACTTTAGTCTCAAAACTTATAAACATCAGGTCTAATAAATCACTTATGTTTTTATAGTTAACTTTGGTCTATTTAACTTAAGACATAAATCATCTCAAGTCCAAACTAATAAATCAAACACCAAAATACATTAATCATGTTCTATTAACAATGATGGTTGTTTAAACCTTAGAAAGGAAATCTTTTCTTCAAATGTTATTCTTTTTGCCACTTCAAGCAACAACTCTAGGATAGTTCTTTCAAACCTTAATAATCCAATACATAGACTTCCATCCTAATCACCAAATAGCAACTAATCTAAATCTTAAATTACTATTGCACTCTACTTTTATATCTTGTATATCAAAGCTTAAAATCACTATAGATGCGCTTCATGTGAAGTAAAAACTTGAAGATAAACCAACTGTTAAAGGAATCACCTAAGTTCACTTCACTTACAGTATTGGGGATTCACTTTGGGGGTTTTACAAAATGCATAGCATTACTTATGCACAACAGCATACTGCTTCTTTAAACATTAGTCCTTACCGTACCAATGATGCAGATTTCAAATATTGGATCTTATGTCGTCTCGAAGACCGTGAGTGCATAATCTTGCAATCACAAAAGGCAAGTTCACACTTGCTCATGTCCTTTTGATTATTTTCTGTAAAGTATGTTGCAAATCAAATGTTGACATCACCTGCATTTGAAAAAGGTCAGAAAACACTATTTTGATAATAAAGTGAACTATTGGTTACTGATCCAGGGTGATCAGCTAATCTATTATATCTGGCAGTTGGAATACCACTGTTCAGGACTATATCACCTAGGATTTAATAACCAATGCCGTCAGTGATTCTTGCGCCGTATATTACGCGTTGACCATGAGTTTTGGAATGGGACGGAGAAGTCAGCTCTATCTTTTCCCTCTCGCATGGAGCCATATGTGCGGGTCGTGGCTGTTATCACTCGTAGCGTGCATATTAATTGGTAATTCGTAGAGGATATGCAACAAATGGGTGGGAGCCCTCAACATCCCACGATAGTTCCGGCATCTGAACGGTCTGTATTGCCTATTGCCGTAATTCAATAGGTGGGCATGGCATACACCAAGGAAACATGCGGGGTCGCGGAGAAGGCAGTGATTGGCTTGGATCTTAGGTTGGGCCTCAAACCAAGGAAGTTTGAACGGGAACATAATCCCGACCGAGCAACAAAGCCTAAGGTCTCTCATGGGTAAAGTGACACACCTCTGCAGAGTGTAAGAACTATAACTTATTACTCCCTGTTCTAGGAAGGAGCTGCGAACGCGGTGGAAAAGGAACTCCATGAAAGTTCAGGTAAACCCGTGAAGGCTAACGGACATTGTAGGGTTTCGTAGCATGGAAAACAAAAATTTCTACCGCATACAAACAAACAAGCCAAGATCTATCTACTAGATTGTAGCAACGAGTCGATAGAATAACTCACCCTCGAAGATTCCAAAGTGTTTAACGAGAGCGGATTCTCGTGGGTGATGTAGTCGTACTCTTCTCGATCTCAAGATCGTGTAGACGATCCTTCCGGCGCTGCATTCCGGCAGCGCTCCCGCAGTCGGTCACATGTTCGGTACTCGACGAAGACCTTCCTCTCCCTTGTTCCAGCAGGCAGCGGAGGTTGTAGCACTCTCCTCGCGATTCCGGCAGCACAACGGCGTGGTACCGGAAGTAGAGGGGAGATCTCGCAGGGCTTCGCCTTAAGCCGGAGAGAGTATGGTGGAGTATGAGAGAGTCCCTCGACGATCTAGGGTTTAGACACGCCGAGGAGGGGGCTAGACCGGCCAAGGGGAGGGAGAGGAGTCCCTCCCCAACTCGGCTTGGGTGGTGCGCCGATGGTGGGGAGGAGGGACTCCTCCCCAACTCGGTTTCCTCCTCCTTTTCCACTTCCCAAAAATACCGTTTGACTTTCAAACTAGCCGTTTGACTTTTCAAACTAGGATTTGATTTAATCCTCTATTTTGTTCAGCGATGACACTTAGTACATGATGCAATCATACCAACTTGATATAACACATTCATGTACCCTTCCCCTCCGGAGTGTCGGACATTCCGGAACCTTCTAGAACATTCCCGATGAAAACACCGGAACCATTCTCCAACTCCGAAACGGGACTTTCCTTATATGAATTTTATTCTCCGGATCTCCTCGTGATATCCCGAATCCCATTAGAGACTCCGAATAACATTCAGACTTTTTCTCATCATTCCATAACTACTCAAACAACGTCGAATCCTTAAGTGTGTTTCCCTACGGTTCGTGAATTATGCGGACATGATCGAGACACTTCTCCGATCAATAACCAATAGAGGAATCTGGAAATTCATATGGCTCCCACATATTTCTACGATTACTTTGCGATCGAATGAACCACTTACATACGATATCAATTTCCCTTTGTCTCACGATAGTTTTACTTATCCGAGGTTATGATCGTCGGTATCTCTGCATACCTAGTTCAACCTCGTTACCGATAAGTACTCTTTTCTCGTTCCCGTGATATGTGATCCCTTGTGAGCCAGTCACATGCTTGCAAGCTAATTGTATGACATTTCACCAAGAGGGCCCAGAGTATATCTATCCGTCATATGGATGGACAAATCCCACTCTTGATCCATGTGTTTCAACCAATACTTTCCGAACACTCAATGCCACCTTTATAGCCACCCAGTTACGGTGTGGTGTTAGATGTCATCAAAGCATCCCTCCGGTAAAGGTGATATGCATGATCTCATGGTCGAAGGAATTAGATTACTATGTATCAGAAAGCATATAGGAATTGAACTATTAAAATGACTTGATCTTTATGCTATGCTTATCTATAGGAGTATGTCCACCATATCATTCTCCTAACGATATGATCTTGTTGTTAACATCTCAATGTTCATGATAGGGAAACCACAATCATCTATTAACCAACAAGCTAGTATTATATAGAGGCTTTACTAGGGACTTCAAATTAAGTTTACAAATCACACAAGTATTAATGTTTCCTTGTTAATACTATTATAGCATGAATGTAAACATTTATCATAAACACAAAGATATAATAATAACTACATTTATTATTGCCTCTAGGGCATATCTCCAACAGTCTCCCACTTGCACTAGAGTCATCTAATCTAGATTACATGGTAATATACCGAACACCCATGGCAGTTTGGTGCTGGTCATGTTTTGCCCTCGGGAGAGGTTTAGTCAACGGATCCGCCACATTCAGATCTGTGTGTACTTTGCAAATCTTTATATCCCCATCTTGGATATGTTCTCGAATAGCGTGAAAACGTAGCTTGATGTGCTTCAGCTTCTTGTGTGACCTTGGTTCTTGCGTATTGGCTATGGCGCCCATGTTATCACAGTAGATAGACATTGGGTCCAGCGCACTAGGAACCACACCCAGCTCTGTAATGAACTCTTTCATCCATATCGCTTCTTGTGAAGCCTCCGAAGCAGCCATGTATTCCGATTCAGTTGAAGATCTCGCCACAACACTTTGCTTTGCACTCCTCTAGCTAACTGCTGCACCATTCAAAATAAATACGTATCCAGATTGTGACTTAGAATCATCCGAATCGGTGTTCCAACTAGCATCGGTGTAACCATTAACAACGAGCTGTTCATCACCTCCATAAGAAAGAACCATATCCTTAGTTCTTCTCAAGTACTTAAGGATGTTTTTGACCGCTGTCCAATGATCCACTCCTGGATCACTTTGATATCTGCTAGTTAAACTAACAGCATATGCAATGTCGGGTCTAGTACATAGCATGGCATACATTAGAGATCCTATGGCTGAGGCATAGGGAGTCTTACTCATCCTTTCTCTATCTTCTGCCGATGTCGGACTTTGAGTTTTACTCAAGGTCATATTGGGAAACATGGGCAAGAACCCTTTCTTGCTATCTTCCATTCCAAACCTCTTTAGAACTTTGTCCAAATATGTACTTTGTGACAATGATATTTGGCGTTTCGATCTATCTCTATAAATCTTTATGCCTAATATGTAAGCTGCTTCGCCAAGATCCTTCATTGAAAAACTATTATTCAAATATTCCTTGACACTATTAAGAAGGTCTACATCATTCCCAATCAACAATATGTCATCTACATATAGTATTAAGAATGCTACAGAGCTCCCACTCACTTTCTTGTAAATACAAGCTTCTCCATAAGTTTGTATAAAACCAAAACTTTTGATTACCTTATCAAAACGTTGATTCCAACTTCGGGATTCTTGCTTCAATCCATAGATGGACCGTTGAAGTTTGCATACCTTGTTAGCATCTTTAGGATCGACAAAACCTTTGGGTTGCATCATATACAACTCTTCATCAATGTCTCCATTGAGGAATGCTGTTTTGACATCCATCTGCCATATCTCATAATCATAATATGCAGCGATTGCTAACATAATCCTCACAGAATTTAGCTTCGCTACTGGTGAGAAAGTCTCATCGTAGTCAACTCCTTGAATTTGTCGAAATCCTTTTGCGACAAGTCGAGCTTTATAGACAGTAACATTACCATCAGCATCTGTTTTCTTCTTGAAAATCCATTTGTTCTCGACAGCCTTCCGGCCATCCGGTAAGTCCACCAAAGTCCATACTTGGTTTTCGTACATGGATCGAATCTCGGATTTCATGGCTTCTTGCCATTTATTGGAATCTGGGCTCATCATCGCTTCCTCATATGTCTCAGGGTCATCGGTGTTGTCCACCAACATGACATTCATAACGGGATCATACCAATCTGGAGTGGTACGAGTTCTCGTTGACCTGCGAGGCTCTATAGCAACTTCAACCGAAGTTTCATGATCATCATCATTAGCTTCCTCTCTAATTGGTGCAGGCACCACAGGAACTTCTTCCGGTGCTGCGCTACTCGCAATTTCGAGAGAAGGTTCTACAACCTCGTCGAGTTCTACTTTCCTTCCAGTCACTTCTTTCGAGAGAAATTCCTTCTCTAGAAAGGATCCATTCTTGGCAACGAAGATTTTGCCTTCGGATCTATGATAGAAGGTATACCCAATAGTTTCCTTCGGGTATCCTATGAAGACACATTTTTCCGCTTTGGGTTCAAGCTTGTCCGGCTGTAACTTCTTTACATAGGCTTCGCATCCCCAAACTTTAAGGAACGACAATCTAGGTTTCTTCCCAAACCATAATTCATACGGTGTCGTTTCAACGGATTTAGACGGTGCCCTATTTAAAGTGAATGCGGCTGTTTCTAATGCATAACCCCAAAATGATAGCGGTAAATCTGTAAGTGACATCATAGAACGAACCATATCTAAGAGAGTTCGATTACGATGTTCGGACACACCATTACGCTGTGGTGTTCCCGGCGGTGTCAATTGTGAAAGTATTCCGCATTTCTTCAAATGCTCGCCAAACTCGTAACTTAGATATTCACCTCCACGATCAGAACGTAGAAATTTAATCTTCTTGTTACGTTGATTCTCTACCTCACTTTGAAATTCCTTAAACTTCTCGAAAGTTTCGGACTTATGTTTCATAAAATAGATATACCCATATCTACTCAAGTCATCCGTGAAGGTAAGAACATAACGATAACCACCGCGCGATGCTACACTCATTGGACCACACACATCGGTATGTATGATTTCCAACAAGTCCGTAGCTCGCTCCATCATACCAGAAAATGGAGTCTTAGTCATTTTACCCATCAGACATGCTTCACATCTTTCAAGTGATTCGAAATCAAGTGATTCAAGAAGTCCATCGGAATGGAGTTTCTTCATACGCTTCACTCCAATGTGACCAAGACGACAGTGCCACATATAGGTCGAGTTATCGCTCGATTTCAAACGTTTAGCCTCAATGTTATTAATATGTGTATTTCCACTATCGAGATTCAACAAGAATAGACCATCTATCAAAGGTGCATGTGCATAAAACATATTACTCATATAAATCGAACAACCATTATTCTCGGACTTAAACAAGTAACCGTCTCGCAATAAACAAGATCCCGATATAATGTTCATGCTTAACGCAGGCACCAAATAACAATTATTTAAGTATAAAACTAATCCCGATGGTAGATGAAGGGGTAGCGTGCCGACCGCGATCACATCAACCTTTGATCCGTTTCCCACGCGCATCGTCACATCGTTCTTCGCTAGCTTCCATTTATTCTACAGCACCTGTTTCGAGTTACAAATATGAGCAACCGAACCAGTATCAAATACCCAGGCACTACTACGAGTACTAGTGAGATACACATCAATAACATGTATATCAGATATACCTTTCTTCTTGATGTTGCCGTTCTTCAAATCCGCCAAGTACTTTGGGAAATTCCGCTTCCAGTGACCTTCTCCCTTGCAGTAAAAGCACTCAGTATCAGGCTTAGGTCCAGCCTTGGTCTTCTTCGTCGGCGTGGTAACTTTCTTACCACCCTTCTTGAAGTGTCCCTTCTGCTTAGACTTGCCTTTCTTGAATTTGGTGGTCTTATTGACCAACAACACTTGGTGCTCTTTCTTGATCTCCACTTCTGTAGACTTCAACATGGCAAAGAGTTCTGGCAACGTCTTGTTCATGTTCTGCATGTTGTAGTTCATCACAAAGTTCTTGTAACTTGGTGGTAGTGATTGGAGGACACGGTAAATCCCCAAAGCATTAGGAATCACTATACCCAAGCTTTGAAGTTTGTTTGCGTGCCCAGACATCTTAAGCACATGCTCACTGACGGAGCTGCCCTCTTCCATCTTGGAGTTAAAGAACTTTTCAGAAGCCTCATAGCTTTCAATTGTCGCATGAGTCTCAAAGATCAATTTGAGATCCTTGACAATATCATATGGGTCTGAATTCTCAAACCTTTTCTGAAGCTCCGATTCTAAACCATACAATATAGCACACTGAACTGTGGAGTACTGAGTCTTCCGAGTGAGGTAAACGTTCTTTACTTCATCGGCAGCATCAGCTGCAGGTGGGTCACCCAGCGGTGCATCCAACACATAGGTCAAATTACCAGCCGTGAGGACAATCCTCAAATTGCGGAACCAATCCGCGAAGTTGCTTCCATTGTTTTTCAACTTTTCTTTCTCTAGGAACGCATTAAAATTGATGGTAGGGGCTGCCATTGATCTACAACATATTTGCAATAGTTTAGACTAAGTTTATGACAAATTGAGTTCAAATTAATAATAAAATTAATCTAGGTGAACTCCCACTCAAAACAATATCCCTCACTTTGTTTTAGTGATCACACGAACCAAATCCACCACATCAACACCGATCATCACGAGAGTTGATATAGTTTCAATGGCGAACAATCGACATGTTCATCATATCTTCTATATGATTCATGCTTTACCTTTCGGTGATCCGTGTTCCGAGACCATGTCTGTACATGCTAGGCTCGTCAAGATCAAACCTTAGTTTCCGCATGAGCAAATCTGGCTTGCTCACGTTGTATACACTTGCGGAATCTAACACACCCGATCATCACGTGGTGCTTCGAAACAACAAGCTTTAGCAACGGTGCTAACTAAGGGTGAACACTTTATGACTTGAAATTCATGTGCATGAGGGATCATCTTATAATGCTACCGTCGTCTACTAAGCAATACAAGATGCATAAAGGATTAACATCACATGCAATTCATAATATGTGATATGATATGGCCTTTCTTCTTTGTGCTTCCGATCTCCATCTTCTAGCACGAACATGATCTCCATCATCACCGGCATTGCATCAAGGTCAATGACGCTTCTCCATGGTTGTCGTCCACCGGCTTCAACTATTACAACTACTTTGAATAGACACGCGGGTCGTAACAGAAATTAAAGACAACCATATGGCTCCTGCCGGTTGCCAACTTACAATAAGGAACATTGCATACATCAAATATAATCACAATCATGGCCATATCACATCACATCACACCTCTGCAAAACAAAGTTAGACGCCTCTACTTTCTTTGCATATTTTACGTGGTTTGGGGCTTTCAATAAGTGTCGCTCTAACTTACGAACATGAACCACAACATTGATACTAGTATTGTTAATCACCCGTTGTAAATTGGATCTTAACTATGCTAGGAGAAACAGGCACCCGCAAAGCCACTTATGCAATACAAGTTGCATGTCAAGCGTGGAGCAAGTCTCATGAACGATGTCATGTAAGGTTAGCCCGGTCCGCTTCATCCCAACATACCGCAAGATGCAAAGTACACAAGAAGCAATCGACAATAAAAGCATCAACGCCCACAATGACCATTGTGTTCTACTCGTGCAACAGATCTACATATAGACACGGCTCAGATACCACTGTAGGGTTTCGTAGCATGGAAAACAAATTTTTCTATCGCATACAAACAAACAAGCCAAGATCTATCTAATAGATTGTAGCAACGAGTCGATAGAATAACTCACCCTCGAAGATTCCAAAGTGTTTAACGAGAGCGGATTCTCGTGGGTGATGTAGTCGTACTCTTCCCGATCTCAAGATCGCGTAGACGATCCTTCCGGCGCTGCCTTCCGGCAGCGCTCCCGCAGTCGGTCACACGTTCGGTACTCGACGAAGACCTTCCTCTCCCTTGTTCCAGCAGGCAGCGGAGGTTGTAGCACTCTCCTCGCGATTCCGGCAGCACAACAGCGTGGTACCGGAAGTAGAGGGGAGATCTCGCAGGGCTTCGCCTTAAGCCGGAGCGAGTATGGTGGAGTATGAGAGAGTCCCTCGACGATCTAGGGTTTAGACACGCCGAGGAGGGGGCTAGGCCGGCGGCTAGGGTTGCTAGGCGGCGGTTTGCCCTAGGGCGGCGGCGGCAGCAGGTGGCGGCGCCGGCGGCTTAGGGTTTGGAGGAGAGGATCTTGTGTGTCTCTAGGAGGGAGCCCTGCCCCTCCTTATATAGGTGGAGGGGCCGGCCGACCAAGGGGAGGGAGAGGTGTCCCTCCCCAACTCGGCTTGGGTGGTGCGTCGGCGGTGGGGAGGAGGGACTCCTCCCCAACTCGGTTTCCTCCTCTTTTTCCACTTCCCAAAAATAGCCGTTTGACTTTCAAACTAGCCGTTTGACTTTTCAAACTAGGATTTGATTTAATCCTCTATTTTGTTCAGCGATGACACTTAGTACATGATGCAATCATACCAACTTGATATAACACATTCATGTACCCTTCCCCTCCGGAGTGTCGGACATTCCGGAACCTTCTAGAACATTCCCGATGAAAACACCGGAACCATTCTCCAACTCCGAAACGGGACTTTCCTTATATGAATTTTATTCTCCGGACCATTCCGGATCTCCTCGTGATATCCCGAATCCCATTCGAGACTCCGAACAACATTCGGACTTTTTCTCATCATTCCATAACTACTCAAACAACGTCGAATCCTTAAGTGTGTCTCCCTACGGTTCGTGAATTATGCGGACATGATCGAGACACTTCTCCGATCAATAACCAATAGAGGAATCTGGAAATTCATATGGCTCCCACATATTTTTACGATTACTTTGCGATCGAATGAACCACTTACATACGATATCAATTTCCCTTTGTCTCACGATAGTTTTACTTATCCGAGGTTATGATCGTCGGTATCTCTGCATACCTAGTTCAACCTCATTACCGATAAGTACTCTTTTCTCGTTCCCGTGATATGTGATCCCTTGTGAGCCAGTCACATGCTTGCAAGCTAATTGGATGACATTTCACCGAGAGGGCCCAGAGTATATCTATCCGTCATATGGATGGACAAATCCCACTCTTGATCCATGTGTTTCAACCAATACTTTCCGAACACTCAATGCCACCTTTATAGCCACCCAGTTACGGTGTGGTGTTAGATGTCATCAAAGCATCCATCCGGTAAAGGTGATATGCATGATCTCATGGTCGAAGGAATTAGATTACTATGCATCAGAAAGCATATAGCAATTGAACTATTAAAATGACTTGATCTTTATGCTACGCTTATCTATAGGAGTATGTCCACCATATCATTCTCCTAACGATATGATCTTGTTGTTAATAACATCTCAATGTTCATGATAGGGAAACCACAATCATCTATTAACCAACAAGCTAGTATTATATAGAGGCTTTACTAGGGACTTCAAATTAAGTTTACAAATCACACAAGTATTAATGTTTCCTTGTTAATATTATTATAGCATGAATGTAAACATTTATCATAAACACAAAGATATAATAATAACTACATTTATTATTGCCTCTAGGTCTTGGGCATCAGGTCGAGTCGGTTACAGATTAGGGTTTTGCCCTTTTGAAATTCTTTCTACTCTAGTCTTATTCTCCAAGGATCCGAAGGCGTCATGGGCTTGGGCCACCCGAAAGTATCCACAGGCCGCGTATGTCTTTGTGGGCCTTCCTTGGGCTAGACCAGTTATACTAATGTCGTGTATCCGTAGGGTATAACCATGTCAATAGCAGGGCAAGTAAAATCACATGGAAACCCAGTAAGCAGACATGACGAGTATAAATAAGAACACTTTTGACATATACAACTATGGGAAGAAGACTCTAGAGAAATAAAAAAAGGACGACTCAAGGGAAAACTGCTAAGAAAAAAAAGTGTTGTCTTGTTTTTGTTCAAATTCACTCCAATCCATTACAATGTTACAAAGAGATTCACAACTGTCAAAATGGAACAGATGCATTTAAAGGTGATGCTCATTTTGTGATTCCAGAGAATATTTCCACTCAAGTTACTCGCTTGAAGCTATGGACTTGCACGTTATAGGTTGCTTGTCCGTTTGAGTTTATTGTTCTACCTTGATTTGTAAAATGCATATAATAATAGTCCACAGTAGATCTAACAATAGCACTGCACTGCACTCTATCTCGCAACTTGCACATCTTCTGAATATATGAACTTACACAAGCTACTCTTTCATATTACCCGTAGAAATGGATTAGAAAGACCAAGCGTCTTCTGCCTGTGGCATGGAGTGGAACGGAGATGCAAGTAGAAATAGCTAAATAGTCATATTATAGACCTAATAGTGCACATTACTATGAGTGGCAACAAAGATACTCATAGTACAGACATAATAGTGCACCTTTGTTGAGAGAGATGCTGGAACAGGTACATACTTATACTTCAGACATACAATACATGTTTTTTGCAAGAGAGACTTATGTTTGTCGCGATGTTAGAGAAAATTGCACACCTTATGTTAGATTTGTGAGAATTAAATTCACCGTTCGGTCGAATCATCTATTTTATGTGGTGTTCATGGCAACAGACGTACATTCAACTAGTGTTCTGTAATTTTATCCTAAGTCATCTAAGTTTGACCGGATTTTAAAAAACATATATCTGCAACGCTGAAATCTATATAGTATATGAAAATATATTGTATGGAAAATCTAATAAATCTAGTTTATCTTAGAACATAACTAGAACTTCAACTAATTTAGAACAAATGGAGTAGAATTTATAACTTCTTTAAGAGAGAACGGTAGGCCATTTCTCTATTACAGTTAAATAAGGCAATTTACCTCCCACAAAAAAATGGGCCGATGTACTCCCTCCGTCCCAAATTACTCTGCGTTTTAGGTTTGGTCAAAGTCAAACATATTAAAACTTGACTAAACATCTTTGACAGAATAATAATATTTATAATATCAATTGTATACAATATAAAAGTATGTTTTATAACGAGTCTAACTATATTTATTACATATTTTAGGTATTAATATTTTTTTATATATTTGTAGTCAAAGTTTATAAAGTTTGACTTTGACTAAACCTAAAATACCATGTAATTTGGGACAAATGGAGTATTGACCTTAGTAAATGATATATATGTCCTCCAATCTGTCGGTCTATATTTCTATCTGGCACGCAGGCGCGCACACACACCCTCCTAGCCACAAATCCTTTCCGTTGTTGTGCTCTCCCGGCAAAAGAAAAACGTTAGGAATAATTGCGTCGGGAATTTTTTTAGGCGGCATTATTTTTGGCTTGGCATGTCGTCATCCACCGAGGGGCTAGCGCGTCCGCAGCGTCAATAACATAAGAGCAAAATTTTAGTGTCATGTAATGATGCATTAATTGCCATGTTACACCTACCAGCGTCATAGAAAATTAATTATATTAACAATAATCAAATTATAATTATCAATTTTGGTTGTTGATTATATTCAAATCTAAAATTCATGTTTATGTTGAGATAAAGAAAATTGATTAGACATATTACACTGCAACAACTTCTTCAAAGGGTCTAATCCTTGTGCTCAATTTCTCTTCTAAAAGGAGAAATCTTAAAAAGAAGGTTGAAAGAGTAATCTGGAAAAAAAGGACTAATTTTCAAAAATCCCTTCCTAGAAAATTGTGAAAATAAAAAAAATCCTATGAACATATCTACCTAGCCTAATCTTTAGTGTCTCTCTATTCTGCTCGCAGGTTACTGTGAAGGCTGCGTCCGATGCGCCATCCTTTGAGCATGCTATCATGGCGGCGGCACGCCCGCCATCCTTCGAGCACAGTGCTTTTATGGCGGCGGCGACACACCCGCCATCCTCCAGAGCACACCTTACGTTGATGTAGTCGTCGTGGATCTGAAATATGTTAGAAATAATGGGGCTAATCCATTTAGGCCCATGAGTATTTCAGATTTTCCCTAAATCTCAAAGCCCAAATTTGTGGCAGCCCATATGTGTTTGGGCCCATGTTTGTGGCAGCTCACATGGGAGTGGATTGGGAGCTAAAGTTTAGTCCCACATGGAAAGTTGGAGGAGAGTTGCACCACCTTATAAGGTGGAGTGTTGCACCACTTTGTAAGTAAGTGGGAATAAGAGAGATACACACGTGCGCTCCTCCTCCGACGCCGCCGCTCGCACGCTCGCTCGCCTCGCCTCGCCTACGGATTTCACTATTGCCAAAGGTTCTAAGTGCCATAGTTGTGTGCAATCAAAGCAACCTCGAAAGCCTCACAAGGCTGCCGAGGAGAGAAACTTGGCACCTCTAGAACTCATACATTCTGATCTATGTGAGATGAATGGTGTGTTGACAAAAGGTGAAAAGAGATATTTCATGACGTTGATAGATGATGCTACTAAATTCTGCTATGTTTACTTGTTGCAAACTAAAGATGAGGCTTTAGACTACTTTAAAATCTATAAGGCCGAGGTTGAAAATCAACTAGAGAGAAATATCAAGCGTCTTAGGTCGGATCGTGGTGGTGAGTATTTTCCCAAAATATTTGATGAATTCTGTCAGGAACACGGAATTATTCATGAGAGGACGCCTCCCTACTCGCCCCAATCAAACGGGGTTGCCGAGAGGAAAAACCGCACGCTGACTGACTTGGTGAATTCCATGTTAGCCACTGCTGGTTTATCAAAGGCATGGTGGGGGGAGGCTTTATTGACTTCATGTCATGTCCTGAATAGAGTTCCTAACAAGAATAAAGAAAAGACCCCTTATGAGGAGTGGGTTGGGAGAAAACCATCACTTTCGTATCTGCGTACTTGGGGGTGTTTGGCGAAGGTCAACATACCGATTCCCAAGAAACGCAAGCTCGGACCCAAGACAGTGGATTGTATCTTTCTAGGATATGCTCCACAGAGTGTAGGCTATAGATTTCTAGTGGTTAAATCTGAGGTACCTGATATGCATGTTGATACTATAATGGAATCTCGTGATGCAACATTCTTTGAGAATATTTTTCCTATGAAAGATATGCATAGCATTGGTAGGATTTCTTCTGAAATACTTCCTGAATCTAGTGCATCTATTGATAATTCTGAACAACCACATGAGGAATTTCTTGAGAAGGATGACGATGAACCTCTCACGAGGAGTAAGAGACAGAGGGTTGCAAAATCCTTTGGCAATGATTTCATCGTGTACCTTGTGGATGATACTCCCAGATCCATTACTGAGGCATATGCATCTCCTGATGCAGATGATTGGAAAGAAGCTGTCCAAAATGAGATGGACTCGATTCTTTCTAATGGAACTTGGGAATTATCAGAACGACCCTATGGTTGTAAACCTGTGGGATGTAAGTGGGTGTTCAAGAAGAAGCTAAGGCCTGATGGTACTATTGAGAAGTACAAGGCACGGCTTGTAGCTAAGGGCTACACACAGAAAGAAGGCGAAGATTACTTTGACACCTATTCACCTGTCGCTAGACTGACCACCATTCGAGTACTACTGTCCCTGGCTGCCTCTTATGGTCTTCTCGTTCATCAAATGGACGTGAAGACAGCTTTCCTTAATGGAGAGTTGGAAGAGGAGATCTATATGGATCAGCCGGATGGGTTTGTGGTAAAAGGTGAAGAGACAAAGGTGTGTAAGTTATTGAAATCTTTATATGGCCTGAAACAAGCACCTAAGCAATGGCATGAGAAGTTTGACAGAACTCTACTTTCTGCTGGCTTTGTCATTAACGAGGCTGATAGGTGTGTTTACTATCGCCATGGTGGGGGCGATAGTGTTATATTATGTTTGTACGTGGATGATATTCTGATCTTTGGTACAAACATGAAAGTGATAAATGAAGTCAAGGCTTTCTTGTCAAAGAGTTTTGATATGAAAGATCTGGGAGAGGCTGATGTGATTCTGAACATCAAGCTTATTAAGAACGAGAATGGGATTACTTTAACGCAATCTCATTATGTTGAGAAGGTCTTGAGCCGATTTGGCTTTAATGATGGCAAGACTTCTCCAACACCTTATGATCCCAGTTTGACATTACGAAAGAATAAGAAGGAACCAACAGATCAGCTGAAATATTCACAAGTTGTTGGTTCTCTCATGTACTTAGCAAGCGCTACAAGACCCGATATCTCTTTTGCTGTGAGCAAGTTGAGTAGGTTCATGTCTAACCCGGGTATTGATCATTGGCATGCACTTGAAAGGGTCATGCGCTATCTATGTGGTACAATGAGCTATGGGATTCACTATTCAGGGAATCCTGCTGTGCTTGAAGGATATAGTGATTCAAATTGGATCTCTGACGTTGATGAACTCTACGCCACGAGCGGGTATGTGTATACCCTTGGAGGTGGCGCAGTGTCATGGAGGTCTCGTAGACAAACCATATTGACGAGGTCAACTATGGAAGCAGAACTTACTGCTTTAGACACAGCCACTGTTGAGTCAGAATGGCTGCGTGAGCTCTTGATGGACTTGCCTGTGGTTGAGAAACCTGTGCCGGCAATCCTTCTGAATTGTGACAACCAAACTGTTATTGTCAAAGTGAACAATTCTAAGGATAATGCGAAGTCATCAAGACACGTGAAGAGACGTTTGAAATCTGTCAGGAAATTGAGAAACTCCGGAGTAATAACTGTTACGTATATTCAAACAGACAAAAACCTGGCAGATCCATTTACAAAGGGACTATCACGAAATGTGATAGAAAGTGCATCGAGGGAGATGGGGTTGAGACCCATGGATGTCACACCTTAGTGGTAACCCAACCTATGTGATCGGAGATCCCGTGAATTAGGACCTGGGAAGAACAAGCTAGTGGTTTGACTGAGGAGAGTATTTTGTAACCCTCTCTATGTGAAGATGCATGACTCTCATAATCTGTAAGGCAGGTTGGCAACATGCCTTAATGTGTTTCTGTTGGCTTTAAGTAGCAAAGATGCCGTCCTACAGGGCATTCTTGAAAGAACACACCTATATGAGCTCGACTGTAAACGTCGCGGTCTATGAGATCTGAGTGATCTCTAGTAAACTCATGAAGAGACCAGGGAGTATGACGCATATGCTCCAACCCGCGGGGTAGGATACTGACAGCCAAGTACTAGTTATGATTTTGAGCGAAATCTATTGGCACCAAACTTGCAATTCAAGGTTCGTCCATTGTTCAAGTTGTTGATAGACGTAGTTCAAGATTCTAGGCGGAAGTTCAACTTAACAGTCTCTGCTGAAACACTGGTATATAAACAAGTAGCAAGGATTGGCAAATCTTCAAATGGGCATTTGAGATCTGGTGGGGGATTGTTAGAAATAATGGGGCTAATCCATTTAGGCCCATGAGTATTTCAGATTTTCCCTAAATCTCAAAGCCCAAATTTGTGGCAGCCCATATGTGTTTGGGCCCATGTTTGTGGCAGCTCACATGGGAGTGGATTGGGAGCTAAAGTTTAGTCCCACATGGAAAATTGGAGGAGAGTTGCACCACCTTATAAGGTGGAGTGTTGCACCACTTTGTAAGTAAGTGGGAATAAGAGAGATACACACGCGCGCTCCTCCTCCGACGCCGCCGCTCGCACGCTCGCTCGCCTCGTATCGTCACGACGCGCGCCGCGGGTTGCGGGAATCTCGCCGAGCCGAGCTTTATTTTGCTGCTCAGGAAAATTGACAGACGTGTCAAACGGTTAGCTTATTCGGGTCGCTCCCGGATCGTGGGCTACTGTAACCGACCCGAACGTGCGTAACGTGGACTCGGCCCACGTTCGCCTCCGTTAGGGTTTCCTGAGCCGCTCTATATAAAGTCCTGCGCGACTACCGCCACAACCCCACGGAAAACCAATCTAGGGTTTTGCCATCCTCTCTACTTGCGTCGTCCCCGTAGTCTACTCCATCCCGCTTGCCGGCGTGCACCGGCGGACGGGAGAGCAGGTCTCCGGAACCACTCGCCCTTGTGATCCTGTACGGGAGAGGGCGAATAAGGTTTTTGGGAAGCGCTCTGCGCGACTGCTCGAGTTCTCCATCACGGGTCGTCTTTCATCCAAGTCAGGCGGTGCTGCCTACCGCCGTCTTCGTCGCCATCTGCTGCGATCACTCTTCCCCAAAGTTTCTACTACGACAACCGAACGGTACGTGCTACGTGATCCTGTTTGGTTATTCATCATGTTATGCGAGTATATGTTAGGCTGCTGTTTGTTTCCGATCATCCTGTTGTTTAGTATATCTAGTATGTTCGAGTTACATGAGCTAGTAGCTGGTTTTATCATGATTTATATTCTGGAATTAATCGTGGAAATTATGCCTAATAATCCAACAATCCAAAAACCTTATTGTAGGCAATTTCCTGAATTAACAATGGCTGGTTTTACCGATGCACTGAGGCCGGATAAGTTTACCGGTGTGCACTTTAAGAGGTGGCAGTACAAGGCTGAGCTTTGGCTGACCACGATGAAAGTGTTCCACATAAGTAAAGGCAAACCTGGGGGAACTATATCTGACGAGGATCAGAAGAAGTTCGAGGATGCTAATACTGTCTTTGTGGGATGTATTCTGAGCATTCTTGCTGACCGTCTGTGTGATGTGTTTATGCACATAAAAGACGGAAAGGAGCTCTGGGATGCACTGGATGCCAAGTTTGGTGCTGCAGAAGCTGGCAGTGAACTATATATCATGGAGAGCTTTCATGATTTTAAGATGACTAAGGACCTTCCTGTGGTTCAACAAGCTCATGAGATACAGTGCATTGCCAAGGAGCTCGAACTCCTTAAGTGTACCTTACCCGACAAGTTTGTGGCGGGATGCATTATTGCTAAGTTACCTCCTTCATGGAGGAACTTTGCCACAACTCTCAAACACAAGAGACAGGAGATATCAGTTGAAAATCTGATAGCGTCCCTTGATATTGAGGAGAAGGCTCGGGCTAAGGACACTACTGAGAAAGGAGAGGGTCTTGCTACTGCTAACTTTGTGCAGAAAGGCAAATCCGTAGGCAAGAACAAAGGGAACTTCAAACCCTCCTTTAACAAGCCTGTAAAGACTACAACCTTCAAGAAGAAGAAGACGAACAGGGACAAGAGTGAACTGTCTTGTTACACTTGTGGAGAGCCCGGCCATTTTTCCAAGGACTGTCCAGAACGCGCAGACCGCAGAGGGAAAAAGGCCAAGACTGTCAACGTCATGACCGCTAGCAATACTGATGGGTATGGTAATTTATTTACTGTTCTTTTAGTATTTCAATCACCGTGTTGGTGGCTTGATACGGGTGCTAATGTTCATGTGTGTGCTGACATCTCTATGTTCACTTCTTATCAGGTCGCTCGGGATTCATCCGTCCTAATGGGGAATGGATCACATGCTTCTGTTCGTGGTGTTGGCACGGTGGATCTGAAGTTTACTTCCGGAAAGATCGTGCAGCTGAGGAACGTGCAGCATGTCCCTACTATAAACAAGAATCTCGTTAGTGGCTCCCTTCTTTGCAGAGATGGGTTTAAGGTTGTCTTAGAGTCTAATAAAGTCGTTGTTTCGAAACATGGACAATTTATTGGTAAAGGTTATGAGTTCGGAGGCTTGTTCCGGTTTTCACTTTCAGAGTTTTGTAATAAATCCGTGAATCATATTTGTGGTGGTGTTAATGATGATACCAGTGTTTGGCATTCTCGTTTATGTCACATTAATTTTGGTTTGATGTCTCGGATGTCCAGCATGAGTTTAATTCCGAATTTCACTATTGCCAAAGGTTCTAAGTGCCATAGTTGTGTGCAATCAAAGCAACCTCGAAAGCCTCACAAGGCTGCCGAGGAGAGAAACTTGGCACCTCTAGAACTCATACATTCTGATCTATGTGAGATGAATGGTGTGTTGACAAAAGGTGAAAAGAGATATTTCATGACGTTGATAGATGATGCTACTAAATTCTGCTATGTTTACTTGTTGCAAACTAAAGATGAGGCTTTAGACTACTTTAAAATCTATAAGGCCGAGGTTGAAAATCAACTAGAGAGAAATATCAAGCGTCTTAGGTCGGATCGTGGTGGTGAGTATTTTCCCAAAATATTTGATGAATTCTGTCAGGAACACGGAATTATTCATGAGAGGACGCCTCCCTACTCGCCCCAATCAAACGGGGTTGCCGAGAGGAAAAACCGCACGCTGACTGACTTGGTGAATTCCATGTTAGCCACTGCTGGTTTATCAAAGGCATGGTGGGGGGAGGCTTTGTTGACTTCATGTCATGTCCTGAATAGAGTTCCTAACAAGAATAAAGAAAAGACCCCTTATGAGGAGTGGGTTGGGAGAAAACCATCACTTTCGTATCTGCGTACTTGGGGGTGTTTGGCGAAGGTCAACATACCGATTCCCAAGAAACGCAAGCTCGAACCCAAGACAGTGGATTGTATCTTTCTAGGATATGCTCCACGGAGTGTAGGCTATAGATTTCTAGTGGTTAAATCTGAGGTACCTGATATGCATGTTGATACTATAATGGAATCTCGTGATGCAACATTCTTTGAGAATATTTTTCCTATGAAAGATATGCATAGCATTGGTAGGATTTCTTCTGAAATACTTCCTGAATCTAGTGCATCTATTGATAATTCTGAACAACCACATGAGGAATTTCTTGAGAAGGATGACGATGAACCTCTCACGAGGAGTAAGAGACAGAGGGTTGCAAAATCCTTTGGCAATGATTTCATCGTGTACCTTGTGGATGATACTCCCAGATCCATTACTGAGGCATATGCATCTCCTGATGCAGATGATTGGAAAGAAGCTGTCCAAAATGAGATGGACTCGATTCTTTCTAATGGAACTTGGGAATTATCAGAACGACCCTATGGTTGTAAACCTGTGGGATGTAAGTGGGTGTTCAAGAAGAAGCTAAGGCCTGATGGTACTATTGAGAAGTACAAGGCACGGCTTGTAGCTAAGGGCTACACACAGAAAGAAGGCGAAGATTACTTTGACACCTATTCACCTGTCGCTAGACTGACCACCATTCGAGTACTACTGTCCCTGGCTGCCTCTTATGGACTTCTCGTTCATCAAATGGACGTGAAGACAGCTTTCCTTAATGGAGAGTTGGAAGAGGAGATCTATATGGATCAGCCGGATGGGTTTGTGGTAAAAGGTGAAGAGACAAAGGTGTGTAAGTTATTGAAATCTTTATATGGCCTGAAACAAGCACCTAAGCAATGGCATGAGAAGTTTGACAGAACTCTACTTTCTGCTGGCTTTGTCATTAACGAGGCTGATAGGTGTGTTTACTATCGCCATGGTGGGGGCGATAGTGTTATATTATGTTTGTACGTGGATGATATTCTGATCTTTGGTACAAACATGAAAGTGATAAATGAAGTCAAGGCTTTCTTGTCAAAGAGTTTTGATATGAAAGATCTGGGAGAGGCTGATGTGATTCTGAACATCAAGCTTATTAAGAACGAGAATGGGATTACTTTAACGCAATCTCATTATGTTGAGAAGGTCTTGAGCCGATTTGGCTTTAATGATGGCAAGACTTCTCCAACACCTTATGATCCCAGTTTGACATTACGAAAGAATAAGAAGGAACCAACAGATCAGCTGAAATATTCACAAGTTGTTGGTTCTCTCATGTACTTAGCAAGCGCTACAAGACCCGATATCTCTTTTGCTGTGAGCAAGTTGAGTAGGTTCATGTCTAACCCGGGTATTGATCATTGGCATGCACTTGAAAGGGTCATGCGCTATCTATGTGGTACAATGAGCTATGGGATTCACTATTCAGGGAATCCTGCTGTGCTTGAAGGATATAGTGATTCAAATTGGATCTCTGACGTTGATGAACTCTACGCCACGAGCGGGTATGTGTATACCCTTGGAGGTGGCGCAGTGTCATGGAGGTCTCGTAGACAAACCATATTGACGAGGTCAACTATGGAAGCAGAACTTACTGCTTTAGACACAGCCACTGTTGAGTCAGAATGGCTGCGTGAGCTCTTGATGGACTTGCCTGTGGTTGAGAAACCTGTGCCGGCAATCCTTCTGAATTGTGACAACCAAACTGTTATTGTCAAAGTGAACAATTCTAAGGATAATGCGAAGTCATCAAGACACGTGAAGAGACGTTTGAAATCTGTCAGGAAATTGAGAAACTCCGGAGTAATAACTGTTACGTATATTCAAACAGACAAAAACCTGGCAGATCCATTTACAAAGGGACTATCACGAAATGTGATAGAAAGTGCATCGAGGGAGATGGGGTTGAGACCCATGGATGTCACACCTTAGTGGTAACCCAACCTATGTGATCGGAGATCCCGTGAATTAGGACCTGGGAAGAACAAGCTAGTGGTTTGACTGAGGAGAGTATTTTGTAACCCTCTCTATGTGAAGATGCATGACTCTCATAATCTGTAAGGCAGGTTGGCAACATGCCTTAATGTGTTTCTGTTGGCTTTAAGTAGCAAAGATGCCGTCCTACAGGGCATTCTTGAAAGAACACACCTATATGAGCTCGACTGTAAACGTCGCGGTCTATGAGATCTGGGTGATCTCTAGTAAACTCATGAAGAGACCAGGGAGTATGACGCATATGCTCCAACCCGCGGGGTAGGATACTGACAGCCAAGTACTAGTTATGATTTTGAGCGAAATCTATTGGCACCAAACTTGCAATTCAAGGTTCGTCCATTGTTCAAGTTGTTGATAGACGTAGTTCAAGATTCTAGGCGGAAGTTCAACTTAACAGTCTCTGCTGAAACACTGGTATATAAACAAGTAGCAAGGATTGGCAAATCTTCAAATGGGCATTTGAGATCTGGTGGGGGATTGTTAGAAATAATGGGGCTAATCCATTTAGGCCCATGAGTATTTCAGATTTTCCCTAAATCTCAAAGCCCAAATTTGTGGCAGCCCATATGTGTTTGGGCCCATGTTTGTGGCAGCTCACATGGGAGTGGATTGGGAGCTAAAGTTTAGTCCCACATGGAAAATTGGAGGAGAGTTGCACCACCTTATAAGGTGGAGTGTTGCACCACTTTGTAAGTAAGTGGGAATAAGAGAGATACACACGCGCGCTCCTCCTCCGACGCCGCCGCTCGCACGCTCGCTCGCCTCGTCTCGTCTCGTCTCGTCACGACGCGCGCCGCGGGTTGCGGGAATCTCGCCGAGCCGAGCTTTATTTTGCTGCTCAGGAAAATTGACAGACGTGTCAAACGGTTAGCTTATTCGGGTCGCTCCCGGATCGTGGGCTACTGTAACCGACCCGAACGTGCGTAACGTGGACTCGGCCCACGTTCGCCTCCGTTAGGGTTTCCTGAGCCGCTCTATATAAAGTCCTGCGCGGCTACCGCCACAAC
The DNA here is from genome assembly GCA_916181665.1 of Avena sativa. NCBI lineage: Eukaryota > Viridiplantae > Streptophyta > Magnoliopsida > Poales > Poaceae > Avena > Avena sativa. The sequence continues at coordinate 310,474,405 of OV702279.1, read as the reverse complement.
CCCACGGAAAACCAATCTAGGGTTTTGCCATCCTCTCTACTTGCGCCGTCCCCGTAGTCTACTCCATCCCGCTTGCCGGCGTGCACCGGCGGACGGGAGAGCAGGTCTCCGGAACCACTCGCCCTTGTGATCCTGTACGGGAGAGGGCGAATAAGGTTTTTGGGAAGCGCTCTGCGCGACTGTTCGAGTTCTCCATCACGGGTCGTCTTCCATCCAAGTCAGGCGGTGCTGCCTACCGCCGTCTTCGTCGCCATCTGCTGCGATCACTCTTCCCCAAAGTTTCTACTACGACAACCGAACGGTACGTGCTACGTGATCCTGTTTGGTTATTCATCATGTTATGCGAGTATATGTTAGGCTGCTGTTTGTTTCCGATCATCCTGTTGTTTAGTACATCTAGTATGTTCGAGTTACATGAGCTAGTAGCTGGTTTTATCATGATTTATATTCTGGAATTAATCGTGGAAATTATGCCTAATAATCCAACAAAATAGACAACCGATCAATTAGAGAAGAACAAGATACAACAACATATCGATTAGATAGAGAACAAGATACAATGGCAGATCGATTAGAGAAAGAACAAACTGCAACAGTAGATCGATTAGAGAAAGAACAAGATGCAACAACAGATCCATTAGAGAAAGAACAAGATGGAACAGTAGATCCATTAGAGAAAGAACAAGATGCAACACATTATTCGATCTGTAAATGAGATGAAGATGATGAATATACCTTGGGCTCGGAGGACTCCGACGTGGAGGCTGTGCTAGATTAGTAGAAAGTGCAGAGACAAGAATTAGTGAGAACTTGGAATATTTTTGGAAATAACTATGTTTAGATCTAGGGATTGTCCTTGCTGAGTGAAAGAGCGGCACCCATACAGAGAGAGGAGTGGTGGAGTGGATATTAAGTGTTCCATGTATGCTATAGAGATTGGCCATGTCGAGTGGTAACTCGGGATTGTCCTATATATGAGTTGTAGAACAATGTGAGGCTAATCACATGGGCCACATTTGCGAGACGGGTCCATAAGTTGGCCTCTAGCAACCACAGTGGGCCGTGGTGGGACACAACTATCAGCTAGATATTAACAGTGCATAAAATAGACGGCGCAACATGAAATTGCCCATTGGTCAAGAACGGCATATAAAACAGCCGCGCTTGCGAACCACCGGTATCGAGTGTGCCATGGCGTATACTTGGCCGCCGTGATAAAATGGTAGCTCATCTATCGGCTAACCAACTTTTTAAGGTACTTTTTACTTGTGCCGCTCCAAAAAAAAGTGTTGCGAACGACGGGTATTTTTGTAGTGGAATGGGTCTATGGTCATCCAGTATGGCATCCGAAAGCTCTAGTAAGCTGGCTCCGGGGGCCTCCCAAGATTATTAGTAGGAGATTAATGAGGTCGATGGTTTTTTACATTGTGTGTGTTGTTTAGACGTACTACAATGTCTCCATTGATTGTTGTGTACATAGGAATGTTTGTTGAACAATGCTAGGTGTGTTGTAAGAGGTTGTTTTGTCTTGCCGCAAATGTGCTTTTGCATTGTTGACGTATACTTCCTCTGTCCCAGCGAATACGGCGTAAAAAAAATTGCCGTTTTTCCTCAGCGCTTAAGGCGCACGTAGTTACTCCCTCTTGGCCCACGCTAAGTTCCCGAAAGTGCCCCCGCCTCGATAGCGCTATCGCCTTCCTTCTCCGGATTTTCCTCAGAGCTAGTACCGAGGAGTCCGGGATTTTTTTGAGAGGCAATTAAGGAAGGGATTCCGTTGCATGCAGGGGCAGGAAAGGAAACGTCCAGATATTTTCTCTCCTGCCTAGCGATACATCAAGTCTCCTTAATAAGCGTGCAATTTTTTATGCGTCGTATTCCCTGGGACGGAGGGAGTATCTTTTTTTAGAATGTTATTTTGTTGCGTACATTTTGACCCATTTTGAAACTTTTTAACGGATTGCCGCAACCGACTAGGGACTTGTTGCATATGTTGATCTTGTTGTTGCATAAGCATAAAATGTTGGAATTTTTTAGATGTTCGCCTACGGACCGCGGAAAAATGATATTACAATGACATTGCAAGGGTACACAGATAATTTATTTTGAATGCAGGGGTTCGATGTTGCAATGGTCCAGACTATCAAGAGGTCGCACTTTACTATGGCTGGACAACCAGGGATGTGGCTGATTGGCACCACGCTCTTCCGGTTGACGACTGATTGTTCTTTTCTAGATGCCTAGTCGTTCTTTCCTAGATTCGAGGGCCAATTGGCTGAATATGGATCCCAATAACCATTAGTCGACACGTTATAATCAAGCATGATAATTGAAGTTTTGAAAGATGGTGAAATAGGCTATGACACCTGTGTTGAGAATAGCATATCTAGCGGAAAGCATTACAAGATATGCCATAATCTTTGATCCCTGTGACTTACAACAAGGACAAAATAATCTGTTGAAAATTTCCATGTTTGCTCCTTTAGACCAAAGCCTCAAAATCTGCCACTTGTTCACCAGATACTTTCTCCGTACGGGTTTATTAGCCTAACACGTAGTCCAAAAATATGTTTGACTACAAATTTGATCAACGAAATAAAAATCATATGTCACAAAAATTATATCATTAGATTGATATTTAAAAGCTCTTTCTAATGATATAATTTTTGTGATATATAATTCATATTTCGTTAGTCAAATTTATAGTTAAACATATTTTTTAGACTGCGTGTTAGTCCAATAAACTCGGATGGAAGAAGTAGTAGAGTTAGCGTGTCCTAGCCTGGTTCCTTGGTAAGGGAAAAGCTGTCTGCCTAACCCATTTCAAGCATGGTTCGATTGGTGTCCCTCCCAATTACCACCGACAAGTCATCACGAATTGGTTTGGGACGGCCACCTAGATGCCCACTGCCATCCTCAGACCTGTTTAACACTATATAAGAGTGCTACTCTCTCTGTTTTAAAATATAAGATGTTTTAGCTTTATAAAATTAATGTATCTAAACTTCTTTTAATATGTAGGTTTGAAGAAGTTCGGAGTGAACCTACATACTAAAAAGGGTCTAAATTCATTAGCTCCATAAAGTTAAAACATTTTATATTTTAAAACAGAGGGAGTAAATCCGAGACCACACAATAATCAATTAGAATCAAGCTGAAACTAGGTAAACAAATTCAAAAAAGGTTAAAAATGATGAAATGAAAGAGAACTTTCTTAATGGGCACCGCTGGAGCGGTCATGACCTAAGGATGGCCTCTTCTACTCCCTCCGTTTTGAAATATAAGACGTTTTAGGTTTGTGAAAGAGATGTATCTAGACATCTTTTAGTGTATAGGTTCAAATGAATCTAGACACTAAAAGGTGTCTAGATACATCTCATTCACAAATCTAAAACATCTTATATTTCTAAATAGAGGGAGTACTTCTTTATAGTGTTTTGTTTATCACTTTCTCTTTCTTGAGTTACTTCGGTCTCGTTTAAAAAAAATATAGTCAAATAATCTAGGACGGAGGGAATGTACACGTCTGGCGTGCACACCTAGTGTCTAACGAAGACACTGAAGACACACATCATTACATATAGGCATAGTCAAACCGGATTATCAAAAGACACGTCCGGTAAGACATACAGGACCAAAAAGGGTCAATTAGTTTCATCAGTAAACAAGCATAGAAGGGTGTCTTTAGCAAGCATGCACGAATCTACAGAAATACAAAATAGATAACTAATTAAAAGACAATATTAAAATGGCATTACTTGTTAAATCCCACATGAACACATTGCCAAAAGAGGTGTTTGGGTGTGGTAGAGGAATATACAACAAAAAGGGTATTTTAGGTGTACCTTTTTAGAGAGAGAACAATTAAATCTATCTCCATCCTTTGCACTGTATATGTTACTCGCTTCGAGTCTCCATCTCAAAATATCTATTGACTAAAGGGTGCTAAGAACATAGTTAATACTCCCTCCATCTACTAATGTAAGACCTTCTACATATAACAAAGTAGACTAAATTCATACTAAAAATGGATGAATCTAAATAAGAAATGCATCTAGATATTTCCAAGAAAGGCTAATAGGTCTTACATTAATGGACAAGGGAGTACATGTTTCCTTCTCAACCCTTAGGCATTGGGCATTTATCACTATTTCTCACTTACACTTAGTACATGGTGAAACAGTGAGAACACTAAATGTTAGTGCGTGGAGACTCTCAATCACAAAAGATTTGTATGAGGCTGGAACTCATGTTCGGAGCTTCTTTGATTCAAATCATTTTAAACGAATTTTGGAGGATTGTAATCAATACAAATTATTTCTATATTCGTTGTTTGGTTTGTGGGACATGTAAATCCTTCAAAGTTTTTCAAGGATTTTCTTGCAATATATTTCACGGGAAAATTCCATCTGTTCACACTTCTCAAAAACATTTACATTTTTCCTATTTTTTATTAATAATGCTACAAAATCATAGGGCTCGTTTCTGTAAAAGTATCCATAAAATGACCTCATAAAGTTATGGGTTATGCCTCTGTTACCAGGAGTCGACACGCCAGCACCAACCTTACCAAAGTCAGAAATTTTTCAAACGCTCCACGTGAAGTGTGGGCCATTAGAATCCACTTACCAGCAATTCTAAGGCCGGGCCAGGCGACAATTGCTCTCTGGCCTCCTTCCGCTTAACCCTTTTGCCCTCTCTCGCTTTCTATAGGCCCCACGTTTTGTTTTTTGAGATCCTATAGGCCTCATGTTGAGATCAGATTGTCCCTGGCGCCAAAGGATCCTACGGCTATACAATTATACATAATTTGAATTGGAAAAAAACAATACAGTACTACTCCCTCCATTTTAAAATATAAGATGTTTTAGCTTTATGTGTTTTAGCTTTGTAAAGCAAATGTATCTAGACTATTTTTAGTACTCCTCCGACCCATATTAGTTGACTTGGATTTGTCAAAATTTGGATGAACGTATATAATAGTGTCTAGATTCACCCAAAATCTAAACAAATTTGAGTCAACTAATATGGGTCGGAGGGAGTATATAGGATCACTCATGTTTGGAGTGAATCTACACACTAAAACAAGTCTAGATACATTCTCTTCATAAACCTAAAACATCTTATATTTTAAAATGGAGAGAGTAGCATTTTACTATAATTTGACTCGAATGAGTTCTAGCTCCAGCTTTAAATTGTAGAACACGCTCTGCCGAGTTTTGAAGTCAGAACTGGAGACACTGGATTGTAGTATCTGTATTATCTTTCCTTAGTTTCATCGAGTAGAAATATTGAGCCAAGCTGAACTGAACATGGGTGTCAAGAGGCTAGTTCACTAGGTTTGGCCTAAAGTGTTTTTCAGCAGGATCGAGGGCTCTGAGACCAAACACAGCTAAACACAACTTCTAGAGCTGACAGGAGTTGACTGCATTTTTCCAAATTTTTCTTAGGACATATAACCTGCTCAATTCATTCTTAATTGGTTCAATTTGCATAAATTTTGGATTTACAAAACCTTTTCCGAAACTAAAATTATGATCATACGAAATATCACATTCACCTATTTTCACAAAACTCTAAAAGGAAATAGGAAATGATTCATACTAGGTATTGGCCAATCTTACTAGTATATACAAACAACACAGCGTAAAAACCACATTACAAGAAACTGCACACTCTCCTGGAATTGAACTAGCTAGTGAAGCAAGGCTGCACATTGCCAAGTTTGAGTCCTCACCCACTTTCAGGGAAAAGCTGGGTGTTGTGTCCCCTATTCAGTCTCGCTCCTTTTCTTATGTCAAAGAACTTACCTTTTTCGTAGCAAACAGTTAACTAAAAACACATTCAGGTAAAACTATTTAACAGAAGTCGTGATTCAAATGAGCACTAAGAGTTCAAAACAATACAACAATTCTAGTTTCTGGCTCTTGCTTCTACCAGAGCTCTGGAGCCGGTCGGTAGAAGTCGAAGCAAGAGCCATGTTGCTTGCTCCATGAGAATTAGGGCTCCTGAAACTATCAGTGAGCTCTTGGAGCCATAGGTGTTTGGCCAGTTCGCACTATCGCCATTCACCATCCTAGCTTACACACTATTCCATATTAAAAATGAGTTTAGGCAAAAGAAAGCAGTGTAGATATCTCTGGTGATGGCAGCATGAACGGCCGACAGCGAATTGGGCCTGGCACGTCCAAGATTGCACTGCATGCCAAAAGTGGCTATAGCTGCCAGAGGCAAAGTATAGCCAACAACCTGCCCGATTACCATCCACCGATTTTGGAAGTGGGTGGTCCCATCCACTGACCTGGCGATGTGTGGGGGACTCCTGCTGTGATCAGGCAGTAAGCCTACTGCTAATCGACAGCGTGGGCAGAAACAGCAAAGGAACAACTGAAAGCACGCAGATGCAGATCAATGTCACCTTTGAGAATTGTGCGTCAAGGATTAGGGAATCTAATCCTCATTCTGGACTCAATCTATGTGGGGGTAGTGGCAGACTCCTTTATGAAGATGGGCACGTTTCTATTTACCATATATATATATATACTTGATTGAAAAAATGCCAAGACTGATTGCCTTGTGTTATGTCTCTAAGAGGCTAAGCGGCTGTGAGGTGCTTCTTAGGTTAGCATACAAATTGACCTGCAATCCCTACACACATAGAGTTGACACCTCAAAACCCCATATATCGGACAACTCTAGAACTTCTTTTCAGATGAAAAGAGGAGCTCGGGTGTTGCCATATTTATAGAAAAATTATTTATAGATATTTTTTGATCCTTTCGCTTTCTTGGAAAAGATGTATACTCCCTGGACGGGACAGATCAATACGTGTGCTCTCAAGACAGAATAGAGAAAGGAAGCCAGATACATGAAGTCATTCTTGGATAGTGATATTAGGTATTGTCAATGGTGGTAGCAGCCACATCCCTGCATACAAAGATAAGATTAGGACGCCACTTTTGCAAGCTGTGTAGAGTGTAAATTCAGAAAAGATAGCATTGCACCTAATACCTACTATGTGACAATTGACCATTTTTTCTTTTAATTGTTGCAAGACTTCACATTATAATACCATATGATCCCCAAAATCTCAAGTGGAAAGAAATATTTCACATTCCAAAATTTTAAAAACATGCAAGCCAATAAGTGACAATTTAGACAGTGGAATCTTGTTGGCTGAAGAGGTCCAGTATATAATCGGTACACAGGTGTCAGAATTCAGCATCTTATAGTATACTAGATATACCCTTCAAAATGTATTGATTTACCAATATATATGTTGAAGCCTTGATGGTATCACGTCAAAAACATATACGTGGATTGCAATACATATACAAAACAATTTACTGCTTCTGGTATTCGAGGATGCCTTACTGGATCCCTTTTTTCTTAAAGAGACTTTGTTTGTTGACTACCTTTTCTCTATATTGAACAACCAGATCTACCTAGTTTGGTTAGGTATGTTCAGCATGAGTGATATATTTATGGTTGATTCTATTTGAAATTCCTAACCATTTTTTATGTCTTAGAGAACATATGATCAATGAGACATGAGTCAAATCATCAAGCAAACACCATGTAGACACAAAAACAATCAGGCATACTCTTATGTCTAGTAAAAGTAAATGCTCATTTGCCCGGTCCCCTCATCTACACTTTTATTTATACGGTGTATTCAGTCTTAGGTTCATCTGTTTCATGGAGTTCCTAGTTATCTACAGAACCGATACGTACAATACAAAAGATGTTTTCTAGTCGACATACATGTAAAAACAGAGAAAAGGCAGAACATTCCATTTGTTTCATACATTATTTCACGTTTCCTTCAGGACAGATATGATCAGATACGAGAAATAACAAAGGCCTGAGAAGTTATAAAAAATAAAATAAAAAAGTACCCTAGGAATACAGATTTTATTCTGAGATACCTTCAGATAATTGGATGGGAAACATGCAAGAATAATTGGATAACTAGCTCGGGTGGCGAGCAAAAAGATTCTACAATATCAAGTGAAAGCTCCTGGTCACTACAATATCAAGTGAAAGATCCTTGTCCATACGATTCAGCTAACCACAAATAATCAAATTCCAGAACTCAAAATATTGAAAAGGATATTCCTATCAGCGATGTATCAACATGTCTAGAAATGGCCAGACAACAGGATTCTTACCGATATATATGTTCTGAGAAAATAGATGTGCATGTAGACAGAAAACAGCCCCCCAGCATCTGAACAAACATCTGGGAATAATCTTTATCATATATGCTCACCAGGATGCTTGACACTCACAAATCGGATAGCCCGGAGATAACACCTTGGCTTGTCCTGCTGAACATCAACTGAATTTGAGGGATCAAGTGGGCCTGCTTGATAGCAATCAGGTTTGCCACTTAAATCAATTTTTTACTACCATCTGGCTTGCTCAGAAGTTCAAACCTGCAGACATTCACATCAGGTACACAAGATTAACATTTGTGTCTGTTAACTGCAATATTTGATCTTTGCCATGTCACTGTTCTCCTGGCAAGGTGTAATGGGTGATATATACAGTGATAGACAGAGCGTACTGGGTGAATCTTTTTGCCCTTCCTCCATACGCTTACTGACAGATGTCATAAGATGCTTAAAACAGAAGCCAGGAACAATGAATATCAGACTCTAGATGGAACCGTTCCACCACTGCAACATATCTTGATCCAAATTTTCCAAGCAGCCTGTCCTCACACGGTCACATGGGTCCTGGTCTACTAAACAGTGTCCTAGACTGGTTTGACCACACCACTTCCTGCATCAGTCCACATACATACCCTTCAAGTTCTCCTTTAAATCTCATGCTCTCCCTCCCTCTTCACTCTCATCCTTATGCTCTTGCAGTACACCTTTCATCTTTCTCCTCAAAACATCAACACCAAAGCTTGTTTGCTCTGCAAAACCCACAGAAGAGCCATGAAGCAACCAGTCCTGCAGTACCTGAAGCTGTTCCTGTTGCTAGGCCTTGGTGGAGTCACAACCATGCATGTGCCTAAACAAGATGTGTCTGCATCTCTCGGAGCACTCTCCCTTGACGGCCACTTCAGCTTCCACGACTTGTCTGCCGCTGCACAGGACTTCGGCAACCTTTCTAGCTTCCCGCCAGTCGCTGTGCTACACCCAGGCTCAGTATCTGACATTGCCACAACCGTGAGGCATGTGTTCTTGATGGGTGAGCACTCCACACTCACAGTAGCAGCTCGTGGGCATGGGCACTCTTTATATGGGCAGTCACAGGCTGCTGGAGGGATTGTCATCAGAATGGAATCTCTCCAGAGTGATAGAATGAAGGTGCACCCTGGTGCATCACCCTATGTGGATGTCTCAGGAGGAGAACTCTGGATAAATGTCTTGAACGAGACATTGAAGTATGGTTTGGCGCCGAAGTCATGGACAGATTACCTCCACCTTACAGTTGGGGGCACACTGTCGAATGCGGGCGTCAGCGGGCAGACATTCCGGCATGGCCCACAAATCAGCAATGTGAAAGAACTGGAGATTGTGACTGGTATTGGCAGATCCATATATTCTGGTGATTTAAACAACTAAGAGAGTAAATAGTGTAGCTAACTTTGTATCATGGCTGTCAAATGCAGGAAGAGGTGACGTTGTCACTTGCTCACCTCAACAGAACTCTGATCTCTTCCATGCTGCTCTTGGTGGTCTAGGTCAATTTGGCATCATCACTCGGGCCAGGATCGCTCTTGAGCCTGCTCCACGGATGGTAAGTCAAAACAACTCATTTGTGACAACTCCATGCTAGTGACATTTTAATAAGCACACGCTCATGGGTCGATTGGATCTACAACAGGTTAGGTGGATAAGAGTTCTCTACTTAGATTTCGCAAGCTTCACCGAGGACCAAGAGATGCTTATTTCTGCACAAAAGACCTTCGACTACATTGAGGGTTTTGTTATCATAAACAAAACAGGCATACTTAACAACTGGAGGTCATCCTTCAATCCACATGACCCAGTGCGAGCTAGCCAGTTCAAAACAGATAAGAAGGTGCTCTTTTGCCTCGAGATGACAAAGAACTTCAACCCTGAAGCAGCTGACATTATGGAACAGGTGAGACAACGATTTATCCTTGTGTAATGTGTTTAAATGCTATCATATTATCTGAGTGGTTGAATTCCATATTTTTATATGTTTACAGGAGGTCAATGCACTACTATCTCAACTTAGATACACACCTGCCTCCTTATTCCACACAGATGTCACTTACATGGAGTTCTTGGATAGGGTGCACTCATCTGAGTTGAAACTGAGAGCTAAGGGCTTGTGGGAAGTCCCACACCCATGGCTTAATCTCATCATCCCCAGAAGCACGATCCATAAATTCGCGACAGAGGTCTTCGAAAAAATCCTCAAAGATAATAACAATGGTCCCATATTGCTCTACCCAGTGAACAAGTTCAGGTAAGCTGCTTAATGTCTAAGATCACAAACCCCACTGAGAAACTCTGATACATGATGTTGTAGTTTTGCCTAGTGAATGACTCATCTCGTTTCATGCAGATGGGACAACAGAACTTCAGTGGTCATACCAGATGAGGAAGTTTTCTACCTTGTGGGATTCCTATCCTCGGCACTAGGCCCCTACAGCATCGAACATACATTGAACCTGAACAGCCAGATAATAGAGTTCTGCAACGAAGCAAGTATCGGGGTGAAGCAATATCTGCCAAACTACAGCACAGAACCCGAGTGGAAGGCCCACTATGGGGCAAGGTGGGACACATTTCAACAGAGGAAAAACACCTATGACCCCCTGGCGATCCTAGCTCCAGGACAGAGGATATTTCAGAAGGCATCAGCATCTCTACCCTTGTCCTCGTGAAATAATCTACTGTGAAAATGTTTATGTGGATCATATGTCTGTGTTAGTACAGAATTGTAGTTACTTTGCAAAAGGAAACGGTCTATAGCATGAAGGACATAGTGTACTAATTAGTGACTAGTAATCATGATGTGACCATAATACTTTTATCAACGAGATCAAAGGAGTACATTACCTTAACTTTGAGTTGTGCCTGATGCTCTTTTGAAGCAATCATTTGAGGACTATATCCGCCCAGGAAACATGAGAGCTCCAGTTGTTATTACTGCACAAGGACAAAGCCACGCAATCATGAATTGAACCACTAACTAGTGGAACTCATGCTGCTGAGTGCTGAGTACTGTGTCAACTGATGACGGTATAAAAAGGGCTTCCCAGATAGACTGATGATTAACAAACACAGGTGTCTGAAATACGAAAACCCCTGTATATATGCAACAAATGAATTAAATTTCATGAAGGAAAAAATACCAAATATTCGTGCAAGAAGCAATAAATTTATTTAAGAAATAATATGCTCATATAATCTGAATCTTATAAAAAAAATTCTCAAAACCACAAATTGAGTAATCAGGTTCAGAAAGTGAATGACAGAAGATGTATACTTGCGTGAGCAAACCACTACCAAACTTGTAAGATTCATATAAAATGAATGGGATGCTGAAGTTGCACCTGCTGAATGCAGACGAAAGAAGCTAATGCAAACCCAAAATTGATGTATTTCTGGTTGAGGTATGACTTGCCTGTTGCCTCTAACTAAAGGATAGAGGAATTACAAATCATTTTCATTGAAGTTCAGTTTCCATTATGAACATGATGCTAGTATTTGCTTACTGGTAGTCTATAAAAAGCTTGAGGGGTATCAGTTAGTGTAAGAGTTCACTTGGCACCAATTTCTTTTTTGAGACGATGCAAAAAGCTCTGTGCGCAATGATAGAAGAGAAGTTGTCTACAAGCTTTAACCCAAATAATTATGTCAAGTTATACTACATCAAGCTTACCAAGGGCTTGGAGTTAATAATTCTAAGAACCCAAGTGCAAAGAGGATGGGAAAATTAAGGAAAACATAAAGCATATACATTGCATAGGCGCCAAAAAAAAAAGGTATATCAGTGTATGCATATTCAGACTTTAATGGAAACAGGGAGCGGTCCGTGATTTAGATCATGAGGACAAAAAACAACAGAAGATAGTAAGAATTTACATCAGTACAGTACCAGGTTGATCAAGAAAATTCAAGTGCTAAGCATATTTTGAATGTTTAGAGGCTAAACTAGGCTAAAGTAGAAAGCATACTATTACTGCTGGTTAGTGGATGTTACTGCATGAAAAATGTGGTACATCAAGTGTTCAAGATAAAAATGTAGCCCGAAAAGGAATTAGAGTTGATACCGAATATTAGAATCGGAAGAGTCTTCACTGGTCTTATCAGATTTGGTAGCAATCTCGTTTTTGTATGCTACTTGTCTGGATTAATTACAAACATTAGTTTAACCCCTTTTTTGATTTTTTTCATCCCTGATTGACAGACATAATGTAAATAAATAGAATCGCTTAATAATCATCCATATCATCCAAATAGTAAATATTCCACCATAAAAGACATTGCTAAATGCATTAGCACATCGCACTTCCCATCTGTAGCACTCAGCTATGGAACTTAGCAAGATCAACGGGGAAAATAGCATGCCAGATCATCTTAACATAAAATTTCATGTTTGCTTACACTATGAACAGTATCGAAGCACAACCTGGTATGTATTTCAGCACCCATTGCAGAAACAACTTATGCTATATTGCGACTAGCCAGAATCACATAACCTGTATTAAATCTCAACTGAGTGGTAAGTTCAGAAAGATTCTGACACCTTGCAGACAAAATCAGGAAGTAACATGTCATATAACTTTTTATATGCACGAAATATATCATTAGGAAATCGTGGTAATCTCAGAACATCACATCAGTTGGACAAAAACTATTGTACATAAGAAACCAAAAGTTGATAGAACACCAATAAAGTGGCCCGGGGCCAGAACTACTATTGATGTTGTTCTAACTAGTCAATGGAATGTCTAATCCATCCTGTCCATGCTAGTAGCAGCTAAGACATGACATCCAGCATAAGAAATAGTACTATCATCAAGCATGCCAATGAGAGACATCATGAGAAGTTTTGAAATGTGCTTGACTTTGGGTTATCTACAGATGCAGCGACAGAAAAGTAGTTTGTCATGTCAGTGCTTCGGATTATGTGGTCTCAGAACACCAGACTACTGATAATTGTATCCACTAAGGATACTGACATATCAACTTGAAACCCTGTACCAGCATTACTCAATCCTTGTGGAACAATGGTTGTGACTGCCAGTTTTGGTAATAGTTGCCTAAAGAAGAACATGGCAAACTACAGAATTTTCTGCTGAGTACTGATGTTCAGGACCTAAGTTATAGTAGTCAAGTAAGATCAAGTTAGGTAAACGTCGCCACTTGGAAATCACGGGAAAACACCAGCTGAAGCTACAGGAAACTTCGTTCTAGAAGGATGACAGCTATGGTAAGAAATGTAATCTGTGGCATATAATAATTGTTGAACTCTTGCTCAGACACAAAAACAAAAACAGACTATAAATAACAGTAGAGTACCCTTGAGGTAAAAATGACATGAGTTCTGATTAATTAATTGATAACTGCATGAAATCCCAGTCATACTTGAATTTTGTGCAATTAAATAGCTTGATAGTACTACATGCTGAGTCGATAATGGTTGATTACTACAAAGATTGCTTAGACTGGAACATTCTCATATACAAAAGTAGATAAAAATATATATGAAATCTATCAAAGTAGATTATCCATCACTAAGTAGTTAGGACAAGTAATAAAAAATAAAAGACTCGGGTGGAATATCAGTATATTATCTCTCAAGTTTGTAGTATTAGGGTATCTCCAATTTCCCAAGTTAGCATGTGCTCACAGATAGTTTCCTTCCCTTTGAGAGATGATTTAGCTACCTTAAGAAGAAGTGCTTGACGGGTGCTTCTGAGTTTTCTTGCTGCATAGTTTGAGTTTTGGTTTGCTTTTCTTCTTTTTTAGGTTTTGCTGTTGTATAGGTTTGTAAATACCTCTTACGTCCGGAAATAAGTGACTCTGATTTGCCTAGATTCGCATGTATCTACAAAATAAAATACGTCTAGATACATACGAATCTAGACAAATCTGAGTCCCTTATTTCCGGACCGAGGGAGTATGAATGTTGTGATGTTAACATTCAGTGTCGTCACTAATACCCCTGCGTTTTGATTACAAAGGAAAACATATCATGCAGCTCCATATCGAGACAAGAAATATTACCATGGGGCATCAAAAAGCAACTAGCTTAAAAGTCTAAAGTAAAATTGGACCAAATCAGACTATGGAAAGTAGGAAACATTGCATGACTGAACAAACAAACACATGTACTCACCTAAAACTGGTAGCGTCCAACTGCACGCCTCTGATCATAACAAGAAAAAACGAAGATAAATGCACTATGCTTCAGCGAAATTTGTTTGAGTTGCAATTTGGCAAACAGTTGAGCAACAGAACATCGCCATAGCCATTACAAATTTATGAAACCAACTGGAGATAGGCTCTTCGTAGTCAATAGTAAAGTAAGCTCTTGTGCTTGTAGTGCCCAACCTATGTTTGTACAAATACCAAGGAACTGTATGTGCACAGGTTGGTAAAGTAATAAACTGCACTACATGGTTAATAAAAAAACACTGCAGTACATCAGGCTTTTCCTCATGGCATCAAGCTATAAGGAGTTGGAATAACAATAAGTGAGCTAGTTCTGGTATGACATATGGATGTGACAGCACTTTCCTCCTGCTATAAAATTACAGTATACTGAAGCACAACAAAATGACAGCATTTTCTTCTTGAAAGGTCGTTAGCTACAAGCATGGAATAAGGCACTAAAGTAAAAATGAGATGTTCTTACATGCTATTCGAAACAACACTTTTCACGAAACGTAGAACCAACCAAAACATACAGCTGCTAATATTAGTAACCATCAACTGAAAAAAGATATGTATACATTCCACAAAAGGGATTTTCTCCTATACTCCCTAGAAGAAAACTGCCCTGGTTCGGAAGCACCCAAAGGGTTCCAATAATAGAGTTGCATCAGGCCAATATTCACCATAAGTACTTCAGGAAATCTGCGGCAGCATTGAGCAACCGTGTTGTCACTTGTCACGCCTTCAGTTAAGGCTTCTCACGGCAGCTATAAAGGGTGGGGTTCAACACCTTTGATGGTAATTCTATTGCAGGTAAATGGACAAGAACTCCCTTATTTTAGCGACAAGCCTCAGTGGGTAGCAAGAATAAATTGGTTAAACTGAATGAACCCATGTATTAACTCATGAATAATTCCTTGACCAAATCAACTAGCACTGGACGTAACCTTAGCCGTTAGCCGAGAATTTTCTGACCATGCAGGAATTAGTTGGCCATAATTCAAATCTGCACCGGGATAAATTCGTAGGTTTTGTACTCCAGTTTAGCACATGGCTTGCATACCTATCTAAGCAATCGACATCTCCGCAGCCCGTGACTGTGAGAAAGCACCTGGGACGACTCATGTCAGGCCACCACGGCGATTAAACTTAAGAAATTAATACGGAGAGGAATTCAGTCAGGAGGGGAGGGGAGCTCACAGATTATTCGACGAAATGCTGCTCCGAGGGCGGAAGGAGAGGAGGCGACGGGATGGCCTGGAGCAGATGAAGACTCGGGGCAGGCGCCGAGGCGCGGCGCAGTTTGGCCAGAAAGGCGGCGGGAGCTTGCGCAGTTTCAAATCGCGAGACAACACGCACGGAGACGAAGATACGTTGGCGAGGCGAGGCGAGAATCCTTCTCGGACACGATCCCGTGTGGGGCTCTGACGCTGTGGATTTCTGGGATACGGATGACGGGATGAGCACGGTGGGCCATCTTTTTTCTATTATTAGTAAAATGTCCGTGAGTTGTTACGGATTTTTAATTTGTTTGGACAAAATTATATAGTTCACATAATTCAGTTTCTCAGAAGAAAGGGTCATCACTGTAGTCATTTGAACTGCCTTAAAGTGCAATTTGGCAAATAAGCTAATCCTTTAATTTTTTTTCTAAATCCTACATAGGAATGACTCAATACGGATTATGCAGCCTTGCCTCCTGTAAACATACAAGAATTGTAGCAAGCATGCCCGACACACAATACACCATCACCGTTGTATGTGAACTCATGTCGTGTCGGTAACCTCCATGCTTTGGAGGACAAGCGGTGGCGACATGGCTGCCACAGGTAAAAATAGCAACGATTTTGCGGAGAAGTGAAGGACTTTATTTTTTACTATATAACCTTTAACCGTAGGACAAATGCAAAACTAAGAGTTGTTTTTGTCCCAAATTAGATGATTCAAGTTATATATCGGTAAATACTAAACATTAGTCTTCAAAATCCAGAACAAAAAATGATTGCATGAACCTCCTGACATACCAAATACAATAAGAATAATAGTGAGTGAATAGTAAAGCTTTGAGAAATTATAAACTATTTGAGCTCATACTACTGCACTCCTAGTCGCGAAGGCTTGACTGAAAGTTAATAGCTCACATCATAACAATGCAGTAACACCAACTTGCGCTAGTATTCACTGCTCCCCTCTCCTCTTTCTTCAACAATTTCAGAGGTGACAAGTTTTCCTCTCTCTGCCGCCAGATCGATGGTTCCCCCTCTCTCTCTGTCGGCCGCTTCGTCAGTGGGAGAGCAGGATAACCTAGGCTTTGTGGGTCCGGTGTGTAGATAGTAGGATTAGGTTTTGGTTTGGCGGTGCTATGGTGGCGGAGATGCCACTGGGGAGAATAAGTGTGCCTCAGCTTGTTCGCATGGAAATGGTGCTCTTGGTGCTGACATCGGTAAGTTGGTGGCGTCAGGGGTTCCTATCTATGGTTACCGAGGCGGCGATAATGATCACATCATGGGATTGTCCCCTGCGTTGACCCCGCTTCGACGACGTTCACTCCGGCGTCCCCGTGAGGTTAGTGTGAAGTTGTACAGGAGTTGGTGGAGGATGGGTGGTCTGCAGCTTGGAGACTGGTAAGCGATAGGCGGTTCCTGTCGCCTTCCTCGACGGTGTCAAGCGGAGGCTTCGGATCTAGGATTCGTGGAGCTCGGGGTTGGTCCTAGCTAATGCTCCACAACTGCCATAGTTTCGCCGTGGGATGGACCTCTACTTCGGCTCACAAAGCCTCGGCATGTTAGAGCTTCCTCGGATCTTTGGGCGGTTGATAGCACCGAGAGTCAACGCGGATGATGGTTACATATGCCTCCCGGTTTACTGTTATAGAATTTTTTCTTTTTGTGAGGTCCTTTCTGCAAAATTTAAATGTGTGTATTGTACATGTACTGTTATCGTTGTCTATGAACGTGCGCAGCTACTTTCTAAAAAACACCAACCTAGGTCAATAGAGTTTTGGTGCATGTGGGCACCAGTAATCTCGCTTAAAAAAAACTTATTTTCTAGTTCCAAAAGATTCTAAAAACAAATCAGGATGTAGCTACTGATGTATACAAAAAACGTGCAAAATCGCAATTCAAAATAATGTGTATTTTAAGTTACACAAAAAAGACAAAAATATACTAGCTCCGTTCAGAAATAACCGACTTAGGTTTGTCTAGATTCAAATGTACCTATACACTAAAATATTTCTAGATACATTTGAATCTACACAAATCCAAATCAGTTATTCCTGGACGGAGGAAGTAGATCTATAATATAGTGATTTCAAATCACAAAAAAATTACACTTTGTTATTTTTATGTAGCTTGAAATACAAAACATTTCGAATTGAGATTTTATATGATTATACATCATTATTAATCTTTAGGATTTTTTTCATTATTTCAAAACTTACAAGTATTGTTTTTAGTTTCTTTAATACGTAGGGCTTGGGAGCAAAAGGACTTTCCGAACCTGCTCCTCGTTTAGGGGTGTTTGTTTGGGTTTTTGGTGGCTTTCCACTAGAAAAAACCAAAAAAAAGGGGCAAACGGCACAACTGTGCGGTGGGCTTCGGCCGAAGTGGCTGTCAAAACAGGCAATCCCGGAAAGCACGTCCAGGGTGCTTCCCGTGGCTTCCCACGAGCAGCCTCCCGTTTTTTTGCTTTTGGACATATGCTTCATCGAAATTACAAGCCGAATGCCACCCTGCGCGTGCGACGAACCCAGCAAAATACGTTCGGTAGTTATTAAAAAAAACTTATCTCTCCCACCCGACCCGTCCGTCCTCAGCACCAGACCCGACCTCGAGACTCCTCCCCGCCGCCAACGCTTCCGCCGCCGCCTCCACTTTCTCCCTGCCGCAGCTGTACCCCTCGCCTGTCTAATGGGAGAAGTTCCACGCCAGGCTCCAGGCTAATGTCTGAGAAAGGGCTAGGCAAAAAAATTCCCGTGGTCAACCCGAAAGCTTATCTCTTTCTCAATCGTGCATCTCACTGCTTCTCTTCCTCACTCGTTCTCCAGGTCGACCCACCGTTGGTTACCCAGCAACCCGCAACAAGACGCCGGCCCCGACCAATCCCACCATGCTTCCCCTACGAACTCCTCACCTCCACGCTCTTCCCCACACCCATCCTCCTCCCTTCACTTACTTCACACGGCGGCACCTGAGCGGCGGGGAACAATGGTACTTCAGGTGGACACGGCGGGTGTGCTGAATCGATAGCTAGAGGTCACCTTCCTCGGTGTCATGATAGGGGTGTTGCCACCCCGGCCCTCCTGCACCGGCCTTAGCCTCCTAGAGCTCGTCAATATCTGGCACCACAACAGATACTATTCCTCAACCATTCGAATTTCCAATGAATTGAGATGATATGATAACGATGCGAGCATCTCAGTGGCTATTATTATTCAATTTTACACCTCTGTGATTTGAAATTGGCGTTTGGAGCAAAACACCTTAATTTTCGTTATGTCGTAGCGCATGTTCGTTTCAACAGGAGGCACTCCTCCATTTTTTAGGCCAACATTTCTTAACGAAGTCACCATTTTTTAGGCCAATGTTTATCAACAAAAAATATAAAAGTATGATTACTAAAGGTATAAGTGTCAGATATCTCATCTATGATGTAAGGATCTCTCCATAGACTCTTCATGTACGTGCCAACATGAAAATTGGAGGTCTTGTTTTTGCTGTAATTTGAACTCTTCTTTTTGCTAGCATATGAGTTATTTTTATTATTAGCAGCATCCGGGATGACAAGAATCTTGACCTTATTTCTGTTGAAAATATGAGAAATTTACCAAGTGATTTATGCGAAATAAATAGCAGGTAAAACATGACTAGAATAATCGAAAATAAACTAGCCAAGTAATCTCACAGAAAGTGTGCATAGAGTTGCAGATAGATCGAAATAATCTGAACAAGATGAAGAAAGAAAACATAGAGCAGTGTGCTGGAGTTGGAGTTGTCACCCATGTCGTCGAGGAAGAGGTTCTCGATGGCAGGGAAGAAGTCGTCGTTGGGGAAGATATTGTCGGTGTCGGTAAAGGAGTCCTTGATGAAGCCAGTAGTCGCGCCGATAGCGCTCCTCAAAAACCTTATCGCCCTTCTCCCGTACAGGACTCGAAGAGGCGGGGTTCCGGAGGCCTACTGTCCCGGCTCGCGGTGCACGCCGCAAGACATGATGAGGAAGAACTGGTGCAAACCTCCTTTAACTAGCAATGTGGGACTAAACATTTGTCCCACCTCTTGTCATGCATGAATGGGCCACATGGGCCTCTAGGATTTTCAGGAATTATTGGAATGTAAAATAGGCTGGGCTATTTGGGCCAAAATTCCAACAATCTCCCACTAGATCCCAGAGGCACATGTAATTTGTCTTTGGTTCCAAAAACACTGTTTATATATCGGTACTGCAGTGGAGACTGTTAAGTTGAACTTTTACCTAGATTTCTATGGTACACTAGGCTGCGACTTATACAGTGAACTATGCCTTGAACTGCAAGTTTGTTGCAACCTAGCTTCACATAAAGCCTTGACCGATATTGGGCTACCGTGGGACTTCTCCGCGGGTGGAGCTTATGCGTCATACTTCATGGCCTTTCATGAGTTTATTAGAGAGCACCCAACTCTCATGGATTGCGACGTTTAACAGTCAGACTCATATAGGTGTGTTCTTCAAAAGATGTTCTGCAGGACAACATCCCTGCTTAAGATTAAGCCATTTAGAACATATTAAGATAAAAAAATTAACCTGTCGTGCAGAATAGGAAAGTATTGCATCTGAGTGGTGTTCATTAAAGTAGGGATACTTTCCTCTCGGTCTACCAATAGCTTGTCTCCCAATTCTAATTCACGAGATCTCCGATCACATAGATTGGTTTGCCACTGTGGAAAACTCATAGTGTGGGTCTCATACCCATCTCCTTCGATGCATTTTCTATCACATTACGTGATAGTCCCTTTGTGAAGGGATCTGCCAGGTTCTTAGATGTTTGGATATAATCCAAAGCAATAACTCTGGAGTTTCTCATTTTCCTGTCAGATTTTAGTCTCCTCTTCACATGTCTTGAGGACTTCATATTATCCTTAGAACTGTTCACCTAATAATCACAGTTTGATTATCATAGTTCATTGGAATTGCGGGTATAGGTTTTTCAACCACAGATAAGTCCATCAAGAGTTCACGAAGGCACTCTACTTCAACAGTGGCCGTGTCTAGTGTTGTGAGTTCTGCTTCCATAGTTGACCTCGTTAAGATGGTTTGCTCACAAGACTTCCAAGAAACAGCGCCACCACCAAGTGTAAACACATATCCACTCGTGGCCTTTATCTCATCAGCATCAGAAATCCAATTTGAATCACTATAACCCTCCAGTACCCTCGGATACCCGGTATAGTGAATGTCATAGCTTGCAGTGCCTTTTAGATAGCGCATGACTCTTTCAAGAGCTTGCCAATGATCATCTCTAGGATTTGAAACAAATCGATTGAGTTTGCTAACAACAAACGCGATGTCAGCCCTTGTAGCGCTAGCCAAGTATATAAGCGAGCCAATTATTTGAGAGTATGTCAATTGATCTCTAACGGTGCCTTGATTCTTTTGAAGTAGCACACTAGGATCATATGGTGTTTGAGAAGACTTGCAGCTGCTATACCCAAAGCGACTCAAAATCTTGTCCACATAGTGAGATTAAGCAGTGCGATCCCACTATCATCATCTCTCAACAGTTTGATGTTCAAGATAACATTAGCTACTCCTATATCCTTCATCTCAAAAGACTGAGATAAGAAATCCTTGACCTCCTCAATTACAGTAAGGTTGGTCCCAAAGATCAGTATGTCATCAACATACAAACATAGAATAACTCCTTCGCCCCCACCATGGCGATAGTATACACACTTGTTAGCTTCGTTTACAACAAAGCCTGCAGCGGTTAAGGTTTTATCAAACTTTTCGTGCCATTGCTTAGGTGCTTGTTTAAGACCATATAAAGACTTCAGCAGATTGCACACTTTTCTTTCTTGACCATTTACTACAAAACCATCTGGTTGATACATATAAATTTCCTCATCCAACTCTCCATTTAGGAAAGCCGTCTTAACGTCCATTTGATGAACGAGAAGACCGTGTGAGGCATCTAGAGAAAGTAGTACTCGAATAGTGGTCAACCTTGCTACAGGTGAGTAAGTGTCAAAGAAGTCTTCACCTTCCTTTTGGGTATAACCCATGGCCACAAGCCTCGCCTTGTACTTTTCAATAGTACTATCATGCCTTAGTTTCTTCTTAAACACCCATTTAAATCCCACAGGTTTGCACCCATAAGGACGATCAGTGATCTCCCATGTTTCATTAGCTAAAATGGAGTCCATCTCACTACGGACGGCTTCCTTCCAGTAGTCAGCATCAGGAGATGCATAGGCTTCTGAAATAGAAGTGGGAGTATCATCCACGAGGTATACAACGAAATCATCATAAAAAGACTTTGCAGTCCTCTGTCTCTTGCTCCTTTTAGGAATTTCGTTATCCTCCTCCTCAGGATTTTCTAGGTGTTCGACTGGAATGATTGGTTTAGAAATTGTATCTAATTCCTGACTTGATGAGTTAGGCATATCCTTCATGGGAAAGATATCCTCAAAGAAAGGTGCATCATTTGACTCCATGATTTTACCAACATGCATGTTTGGTACTCCGGATTTTACTACCAAGAATCGATTGCCAATACTACGCAAAGCATATGCCAGAAATACACAGTCCACAGTTTTTGGTCCAAGCTTGCGCTTCTTGGGGACTGGCACATGAACTTTTGCCAAACAACCCCAAGTTCGTAGATAAGAGAGATTTAACCTTTTCTTCTCCCATTCTTCAAATGGAGTAATTTCTTTGTTCTTTGTGGAAACTCGGTTTAGGACATGACATGCGGTCAATAATGCCTCCCCCCAGCATTCCTCGGAGAGACCCGATGTATCTGACATGGCGTTAACCAAATCCGTTAGAGTGTGGTTCTTTCTTTCGGCTATCTCATTTGACTGGGGTGAGTAAGGAGGCGTCCTCTCATGGATTATACCATGTTCCGCACAAAAGGAGTCAAACTCGTTGGAAATATACTCTCCACCACAATCAGACCTAAGCCTCTTAATCTTTCGATCAAGTTGGCTTTCCGCTTTATAGACTTTGAAAAAACTCAAAGCCTCGTCTTTTGTTTCCAGAAGATACACATGACAGTATCTCGTAGAGTCATCGATCAACGTCATAAAATATTTCTTTCCACCTTTTGTCAACACACCATTCATTTCACAAAGATCAGAATGTATGACTACTAGTGGTGCCAAATTTCTCACCTCTACAGTCGTATGTGACTTGCGAGGTTGTTTTGCTTGCACATAGGCTAGGCACTTAGATCCTTTGACAGTAGTGAAATTTGGGATTAAATTCATTTTAGATAACCGCGTCATGCAACCAAAATTAACATGACAAAGACGTGAATGCCATACATTTGATATAAGATTAGATGAAATATGATTCACAACTTTATTACAAACATCTGATAAAGACAGGCGGAACAGACCTCCGCACTCATATCCTTTACCAATAAAAGTACCAAACTTAGATAGTACAAACTTATTGGACTCGAAAACAATCTTGTAGCCATCGCGACATAGAAGAGATCCGCTAACAAGATTTTTTTTATTGAGGGAACATGATGCATGTTCTTCAGGCGTACGGTCTTTCCTGAAGTGAACTTCAGATCGACCGTACCAACACCATGAACAGAAGCATGCGAGCCGTTCCCCATCAGTACGGACTGAGTCCCTCTGACCTGATATGAAGAAAACATGGAAATGTCAGAACAAACATGTACATTAGCGCCCGTGTCAATCCACCAATCAGGAGAATGACATAATGAAAGAACAATAGGTAATATACCATACCCAACATCCTTCATCTCAACATCGCCCATGACAATATTAGCGGTCTTACCGCTCTTCCCATGCTGGCGCCTGTCATAGCGGTTGGGGCAGCTAGGAGCCCAGTGATCAGGATCACCGCCCACATGATAGGAACCTTTCTTCTTATCAGTCTTCTTCTTGAAATTGGTAGACTGCGAGGGCTTGTTCTTCCCATCGAACTTGCCCTTTCCATCAAACTTGCTCTTGTTCTTAAACTTGTGGGATTGGAAGTTCTTTTTCTATACCAAGTTGGCACTTGAACCTCCCTCAACAACTCGAGCACGTGTGTCTTTTGCTCTCGCCTTCTCTTCCACATCAAGAGTTCTAATGAGATCCGATACGGAAAACTCCTGTCTCTTGTGCTTCAGAGAAGTAGCAAAGTTCCTCCATGAATGGGGAAGCTTGGCAATAATACCCCCGGCAACGAACTTGTCCGATAACACACAGGAGAAGTACTCAAGCTCCTTGGCCAGTGCCTGTATCTCATGAGCCTGCTCAACGATGGAGCGGTCATCAGACATCTTGAAGTCATAGAATTGCTCCATGATATACAGTTCACTACCAGCGTCCGAGATCCCAAACTTGGCCTCGAGAGCAGCCCACATGTCATTGCCATTATCAAATGACATATAGGGTTCAACAATGTTCTTCCCAAGCACGGACAACAGAGCAGCCCGGAACAGCTTGTCAGATTTCTGGAAAACTTGCTCCTGAGCAGGAGTAAGCTCTCCCTCGGGCTTGCCAAGAGTGGCGTCATAGCAGTTCATGTTCTCAAACGAGAGAACTGCTCTCACACGCCATCTCTTATAGTGCGTACCCTCAAAAACAGGTGGCTTCACAGATGCCACAAAACCACTTGGAGTAAATTGCCTATAATAAGATTTTTGGATTGTTGGAAATATGAGCAATTTACCAAGTGATTTATGCGAAATAAACAACAGGTAAAACATGACTAGAATAATTGAAAATAAACTAGCCAAGTAATCTGACATAAACTGTGCATAGAGCTGCAGATAGATCGAAATAATCTGAACAAGATGAAGAAAGAAAACATACATCAGTGTGCCGGAGTTGGAGTTGTCACCCATGTCGTCGAGGAAGAGGTTCTCGATGGCAGGGAAGAAGTCATCGTTGGGGAAGATGTCATCGGCGTCGGTGAAAGAGTTCGTGATGAAGCCAGTAGTTGCGCCGATAGCGCTCCCCAAAAACCTTATCGCCCTTCTCCCGTACAGGACTCAAAGAGGCGGGGTTCCGAAGGCCTACTGTCCCGGCTCGCGGTGCATGCCGCAAGACAGGATGAGAAAGAATTGGTGCTCCTTCAACTAGCAATGTGGGACTAAACATTTGTCCCACCTCTTGCCATGCATGAATGGGCCACATGGGCCTCTAGTCAGGAATTATTGGAATGGAAAATGGGCTGGACTATTTGGGCCAAAATTCCAACAATTTCTAGCGGTGGATCTACGGGTTATGGCTATAGAGGAGATATAGAAAAAATAAACAGGTGATAGATAGTTGGAGATGCATGCTTGAAGGGCCTGTATGTAGTTCGTGAGGTTGTTAGATGCTCCTATGTGCAATAAACGGCATATATCGTCCAGGTCTGCCATTATTTGACTTCAAGGTACATGGCATTTTATTTTGCTTGGTAGTATCATTTGTTTAACGATTTCATGAAGAAAAATCTAGTCGGTTACAAAGTGACATATTTGTTTAAACCACCGAAGCAAAAATAGGCCCAGTTCTTTTGGCGGCTTCTCCGAGAAGCCGCCCTACCCCCAGCTTCCTGGGGAAGCCGGTTCCAAAATTTTATGAGGCTTCCAAGTTAGTTTAGCCTTAACCACTTTGGAAGCCTTCTAATTTTTTTGAACCGGCTTCCCCAGGAAGCTGGGGGTAGGGCGGCTTCTCGGAGAAGCCGCCAAAAGAACTGGGCCATAGAGGCTTTACTTGGTTGACGAACATTTGCTTTTATTTCTTTCCTCGCATTTTTTATGGTGTGGTCGTGCAAGGGAGAATTAGACCATGAGTAGTATTTGCACACATATTCTCTATGTAATGTGATAAAAGAAAGCGTGTCATTTGAATTTTGCCCATATAAGGAAACAAAATATGAATGGCCCACATATATTTTTGTTGTAGAGAGAAAAAATTAAGATTAAATCCGAGGAGACATTTTGTGAGACCACCATAGAAAAATAGAGGATTTACATGGTTGACTGACATTTACTATGTTCCTTACTCTTTTCTCACATTTGCTACGGTAGTACCATGAGTAGTACTTCAACACATATTGTCCATCAAGATAACGTGATAAAAAAATCGTGTCATTCGAATTTTTCCTATTACATATGAGGAAACAAAGTCTGAGTGGACGGCATATATTTTATTGTGAGAGAAAAAAGTACGATTAAATCTAAGGGCACATTTGTAAGACCACCAGAGCAAAAGGAGAAGTTTTACAGCCTCCCGCGTCAGAGGTTAGCAGCCTCCCGAGGGTTGTCTTGGTCGTACAAGCGTTCTGACCCGGCTCAGTATCGATCCATGAGTTGTTCCAAGTGTTAGACGATAAGCTGGAAGTTTATAAGAACGACCTGACTCAAAGACAACATGGGTCTCGTGTGTTGATTTCGATGCCCCTACAACACATATACATATGGGAAAAAATGTAAGTGTTACAACATATATAGGTTAAAATGGTCTAGTACAGTCAATTTCACATGACAACACACCTTGTGTTGCGTCTTTCTCAAGGAGGATGGAAGATAAGGTCCACATTCCTTGTTCGGCAATTTGCCACTGTCATGTGACGAGCTACACGAGTTTGTCCCACATGTGCAGAACAACGAACTCCCCCCTTTTAAAGTATGACTCATTTAGCGGCCACACGATCAAAGGTAGCCAGAATGGTACTTAATGTTCACCAGTATGACATCTCGGCATCCTTTTAAAGTATGACTCATTTAGCGGCCACAAAATCAAAGGTAGCAAGAATGGTACTTAGTGTTCATCAGTATGACATATCGACATGGTGTCCTACGCTCAAATGACTTGTTAAATCTTACAGGGCTGACATGCAGCACAATACCAATGACATATATAAATGTACCAAAGTACGAATTAGTCCATAAAAATCATTTGCATGGTCTAAAACTGCACATGGTATGAGCATAGTTTTTATAAAAATTAGTACGCACCTGTGAGCATTCTAATCCTAAGTCTGGCCGTGTCAATAAAATCTCGGTCCGAGCATGCATGATGATGGGAACATTAGGCCCAGCAGGACGAATCTCGGTCGAAGCATGCATGATGATGTCATACTCGGTTGGTATGACCAATTCAAATGTTGGTGGTATATCACTCGGCTGGAACCCTACATATTTGAAGAAGTATACCTCCCCAACATGCAGCTCGTTATTGGATCGATTTGCTTGTTGTCCATATGCTATCGCGTCCATTTTGTCCCCCTGTTCAAACAGTCAAGTTTACTTTATAATAGAGACAAGCTATTGGTGTTATTAGTAAGTAGGTTTGAAAACGAAGAACGCCAATGTTGATATATTTAGAATGGGCACAGTAAATGGTCAAAAGATACCTTATCCCAAACGTCTACAACCTCTACGAATATATTGTTCAAACAGCCAAGTTTACTCTGATTGTTCTTAGAACTTCTAAATCTATCCCATATATATCGTTTGATATGGCATGCTACGAGTTTTTACATGGTTTTGTTACCTGTGTCATGTATAAGTTTATACCTGGTACATGCTTAGTATGCGAATTTTGTTCCTCACTTGTGTCATGTACAGGTTTGTACCTGGTATAGTCCCAGTATGTGAAAAAAGACTGAAGGTGAACTTGAGAACACAAACTGTCCAGGTATGTATACTATCTATCTACTCGATAACATTGTTTGTTTGGGATAGCAAGAAACATAGAAAATAAGAATGCATGTAACTTAGCAATCAGAGATTTTCTCACAGATTGGTTGGCGAGGATGGCGCGGTAGACCATATCTCCTCACCGAGTCTGATTGATTTGTCTAGAAACCCCATCGGAATCTAACATGCATGCTTTAAAAATACACGAATGAGTGAACTTGATTTGATATTGTGTTAATAAAAAATGATGCAGAAACCTAAGAATTTTCCTTCTGAGCAGATGCCAGATGAATGGAGCCGGTTTCGGTACCGCTTCCGGTCCTTGGTGCTTTCACCTCTTCCAGCCGGGGCGTCAGAGGCATGATATTAGTTTGAAGATGAGGTGTTCCAATGTGACAGGAATGGGATCTGGGTACAATTTATATGCCATGGGGCGTGCGGGACTAGAGCATCTTCACTTGTTGGGCGAATTCAGACCAAAATTCAGACCGTTTTTGCCGAACGGAACTTGATTTCGGCTTGGATACGCCAATTCCCACTCGCGTACCCAGGCTGAGTACCAGGCGAACAAAAAACGGCG
Organism: Avena sativa; assembly: GCA_916181665.1. Lineage (NCBI taxonomy): Eukaryota > Viridiplantae > Streptophyta > Magnoliopsida > Poales > Poaceae > Avena > Avena sativa. The sequence goes on along the minus strand of OV702279.1, from coordinate 310,446,594 downwards.
ACATATTTGAATCGTTATCGTTCCCGCTGGCGAGTGCTCGGCCACAAGGTGTTCAACAGAAACGTCCAGAAATTCGGCGACAGATTATTAATACATAACATGGAAAATGACTCTCGGTCGTCGACGGTGATGGGCTCCTGCGGCGTGGCCGACGCGGCGTGGTCGTCCGTCTCGCCGTCGGACGGCGAGGGGTTGGAGGAAGTGGAAGCAGAGCTCGGCGTGAGGGCGTTTGGCGCAGGGGCGGTTGGCACAGAGGAAGGGGACGGCGTGATCTCACCCTGGAGGATGGCCTGGCGTTGCGCCATATACCAGGCCTTGACCGGCGAGCTCATCTTCGACGTATCCTCGCCGCCCATCAGGAACTTGAGATCCGTGTCGCGTTTCTTGGCAGCGTAGTTGGCCTTCTTCTCGGCGAGGTTGGCCTTGATGAGGGCCACCTTTTCCCCTTGTGTATCCATCAGCTGCTTCCAGCGCTCGTCGGTCTTCTCGGCCCTCTTCTCGGCCTGTGTCCTCGTGTCGGCGATGCATTTCTCGATCGAAGCCTGGAGACGCTCGGCGGGAGGTCCGGCGGCTTTGAGCATCTTCGCCTTCTCCCGTCCCATCTCTGGTCTTCCTTCGCCGACAGCAGCGGGAGGGGCCTCCGGGTTGTGGACACCGTCCTTGGTCTTGGAGAGACTCAGGCGAGTGTCCTGCCACTTCTCGCAGTGCTCGATCTCCTCGAAGGCATGATGGAACTTGAACTCCATCTTCATGTCCTCTTTAAACAAAGCAAGTGCACGACGAAGCTGCAAAATAGAAGTGTGTCAAGTGTGTCCAAATGGAAGCGAGTGCATGACAAAGCTAGTGTTCGTGAGTACCTTGTTGTCTATGTTTTCCCCGCTGGCTTGTGTGCGTTTCACCTCTTCCACGCAGCTGTGTCACTTGTTGCACGCAGTCTGGATGATCGCCAATGGTTGGTAATAGCCTTATCCCCTCGCTCCATGTGAATTTTGCGATACTTTGGGTGGCAAAGGCTACGCTCGTCGAACGCTACCTTCACGCGCCGCCAATAGTTGTCTGAATTCTGGTTGGCACCGGTGATCGGATCCATGCTCACCGTTTTCCAAACTTCAGCGAGACAGGTGTCCTCAACCACGGTCCACTTGATCCGAGCTTCCACCGAAGTGCTCGGCTTCTTCTTCCCCTTCTTACCTTTCGTCAGCAGCAAGGCTTTACCCTCGGCGTCCTTTGTCTGCGTCGGCTCGGCCTGCGTCTCCTCGGCATCGATGTCGGCGAGATCCTAAGACTCGATGCCGTGCTCGGCGTTGGCCCGGGTCTGCTCTTCCGTGAAGAAGAAGGGGTGGTTGGAGGCCGAGCATGCTGCGATCATGTCCTCCATGTACGTCTCGGCCGACATGCCGGCCGGCAGAGTGATCGGCATTCCGCCGAAAATGTTGCGCACGTCGACCTCGCCGTATGTTCCTTGCGCCTAGCTTGCGCCAAAAGGCAGTGGTCTGCGGCGCAGAGCGGGGCCTGCGTACACTAGAGAGGTGGAGTAGGGGAGGTTGATGTCCACGTTGAAGGCCGAAGGAGGGCGCGATGCCAGGAAGGGGAAGACCATGTTGGGGTTGAAGCCGCCGTCGAACTCGAGGAACGAGGAGTACCTCTGCCGTGCAGCCGCCTGGCTCTCCTGGAAGCCGGCCAGAGAGATCAATGAGAATCCGGCGGGCGAGCCGACGCTTGCATGGCTTCCCCAGTTGGGTGGGTACGTCGCCGCCATCAACGCCGACCTTGTCGCCGCCGCCTGATTCGCCCTCGCGATCGCCTGCTCATCCGCCGTCGCTGCCTTCTCTTGGTCTTGCTAGAGCTTCGCCCTCTCCTTTCTGCCCTCCCGGTCTGCCGATGCCATCTTCCTGGCCGTCTTCTTGGACGCCCACGCGTCGTCGGACATGCCCTCCGGATTCTTCGGCGGCGCTCTCGGCTTCCTCGCCTTCTTCTCCGCCGTATCCTCGCCGAGGATCGATCTGGGTTGGACGAAGCTCTTGGGCGGCATGGTGGGCAGGAGCTTGGCGGAGTGGCAGGAGGGGAATGGGGAAGAAAGGTGGTAGGAGAGAAATAAAAAGGCGGGAGCTCGGCAAAGTGACGGGAGTTGAGTCTTCTCTCGCCGACAGAGCTGACCCACACCCGTTTTCGCTGCGTCCGGCGTTCCCAGGGCGTACCCAGGATCCTGGGTATGGCCTGGGAAGGCCGAACCAAAGTTTGCCCAAATCAAGACGAAAACAGGTTCCTAGATACGTGACTGGGCCGATTTTCGGCGTCCGGATCGGCGAGTGAAGATGCTCTTAATGAGACTGGTTATGACGTGAGATTAATTGTAGGGAGACTGAACACTAGGTTATAGGTGGAGTGATTGACTAAATTGTAATGCGCCGTAATTATTGGCGTGATTTATGCGTGTTGGTCATGGTGCGTGACTGGGACGTGATTGAAAAAAACCGAGCATTGTTGATTATCTTTGAGATTATTGGGCTTGACACATACTGGGCGAGCACACAGGTGAGGACGTAAGATATTGGGCTGTAAGATATTGGGCTTTGAGATGAATGACTTATCGTCGCATGCGGGGCGAGGTTGATCGACTACCAAGCCACGAAAGGAAACGACGTAGTGGTGGTCTTGCAGAAAACGGAACCACTATCTTCTTTTTAGATAGTAGACATAGAGAAGAGACGACACTTAACATCATTTTTTTTGGGCAGTGCTAGGCGTCCTCCGGGGAATAGAAACTTTTCATTCATGGGTTCCCAGCCATCCGATCTGTCCAGATCGTCGGATCTATTTCTGTCATTTCATCTTGTTTTTGCTACAAACGGTCCCGCTTTTGCTACATATAGTTCCCTTTTTGCTACATGTAGCAAAAAACGATTCGGTCCAGAAAATAGAAAAACAGACTGGACCTCGCCGGTGATTTCGCCGGAGACCTCGCCGGCAACCGCGTAGCAAAAAAGTTGTGCTAATGTAGCATATCCGGCCTCGCCGGAGAGTCGCTGGAGACTTTCGCCGGTAGACCTTGTCAGAGGATTTCGCCGGAGACCTCGCCGGAAATTATGTAGCAAAAAAGTTGTGCTAATATAGCAAAACCGGAGAACAACTGTAGCAAAAATTTTGTATTAGTGTAGATTTTTTTTATCGCCGGGATCTCGCCGAAATTCATAGGTGCATAAATAAGTGTAGCATTTGGAGAACATCAAAATAGCAAAATCAAAACGAATACATAGCAAAACATAAATGAGTATATAGCAAAACCAGCCCTGCTTCATCCAAGGTAGCAACATCATGCACTCATGGTAGCAACATCGTAGACCCAAGGTAGTAGAGTTGTCTGCCGTCGGTAGCAACGGTTTATACCCAGGATAGCAAAAGACACTCGCCATCGGTAGAAATGTCGCCGACCATGGGTAGCAACAGAGCCGACCGTCAGTAGCAAATCCATCATTCGTAGGTAGCATGCACGGGATGCGTCATCTCGAATCACCGGTCCCGCCAGATTGGGAGAGAGGGGAACGGATGGGGAAGTGTCTAGGCTATGGTGGCACGGTTGTGCGGTCGTGCTTGTCGGGTGGAGGTCGACGACAGCTTTCCGGCGAGCTTTAGATGAGGGCGGCAAGCTCCGGCAAGGAAAACGCGTGACCAGCTGCGGCGGCACGAGGCGACCTCCGGCGAGCTCCGGCGGTGCGCGCGTGCGAGCTCTAGCGGCGGAGGCGGGGGCGTGCAGGGAGCTTTGGCCTGCAGCACGTACCATTGTTCCTTCGGCAGCACCGCCATCTCCCTGCCGTAGGAAGGGCCATGGAGGCGTGCCACGCAATGGCAGCGGAGGTGCCAGCAGGACGTGCGGTGGCAGCGCGGCGTAGCGGCGATGGAGGCGGTGTGGCACATCTGTGACGGAGACGCCGCGACGCTCAAATCCTGGCGACAGGAATCGCGTTGAAAATTGGAGGATAAGGAACCGATGGTGCTGGAACAGATCGTGGGTGGGTCCACCCCAACGTGCGCGAGCGACGATTCAGAGGATGGCAACGTGCCATCCCCCGGGGAAAGGGTATCATTTCCCATTCTTTTTTCACATAACCACAACCTTATAGCACCTTTGCTTGTATCGTGGTATTGCCGACGAGTACGCCATGGAGGGGTCCTCGCAGTGCGTGTTTAGAGACGTGGGGGAAGGCGGACGGTTGACGTGTACGAGGTAACACAGCTTACCCAGGTTCAGATCCCACAATGGTGTCGGAATCCTACTCCTGCTATAAATCACTATAAGGGCAATACGCCGAGTTACAGGGATTGTTTTCCTGTGCGAGGTGACTAGAAAGTCTAAGTTATCGTGCCCTAAAGGCTCCCATAGGCCCGACTTATATAGTCGCCAGGTCCTAGGGTTACAAGAAAAAGTCCTAGCCGGACAGGTTACAGAGTCCTACACTGCTTACAACTAGTCTAGTGTGTCTTGCACTCCAAGGCTCCGGGTACGTCGGTGACTCCTCCGTAGCCTTCCTTTATCCGGCATGGGCCTCCCTTCTGGATCCATCTAACTGGGCCTCCCAGCAGGCCATGGGCCAGGCTACCAATTGTGGGTCACCCGGGTTATCCGGATAGAGGACCCATATAGCATGTCCCCAACAGTAGCCCCCGGAGAACTTTGAGATCTTGCTCCGTCTTGCCTCTTCACGTTAAATGCTCCGTCTAAATGGATGTCGGCAAATCGTCAAGCAATATCTTGTAGTCCTCCCAAATAACCCTGCAAGGTTTTATCCGTCTTCAACTTGTAAGTCGGAGAATTGCTGAATCTTCCATCGTATTATTCCGTAGCCGGACTGGATCCGTCCATGCCAGAATCTTCCGATGTGATGGTTCACCTGCCAATGACAGCTAGGGCAACGTAGACATAGGTCATCAACACCTCGTAACTTACACATGCAGAGAACGCAATCATGTCCGTTTTTCCCGCGCGAGCGATACGAACTATTGGCGGCGACGGTTGGCAACATGGCAAAATTTCCGCGCACGCTTCCGCACACGTCGTCCACGCGTCAACCATTCGATCGTTTCGCACGAATCTTGATGCCGGAGGTTATAAATTGTAACAACGATGGAAATTGTACTTTTCACCTCATTCTCCTCTGCATCGTCTTCTTCCTCCAGCGAGCGCCTCCTCGAGCTCTCCGTGCGCTCCACGGAAAAACCCTAGCTCCTCGACCTTTCCCAATCACCACCGTAACCTCCCAATGGCCAGAAACAGTTCCGCCCCTTCCATGGCGGCGTCAGGCGATGTCGCGACAAAGCCGGCGAGCACCATCATCGTGCCCCCAGAGGGCCTGGTGATCCCCAAATCCGCGGTGGTCGAAACCACCGGCGGTGACCATAACCCAGCGGTGCTGGAGCTGCTAGAGGAGGAATCGACTCCCACAAGGGCGACTGGAGCGGTTCGGATATCACGGACCACGATAGCAAGGAGCTAATCATCGAGGGCTACCTCCCGGCGACAGAGGGGCTCGCCTGGCGGGCGAGGTCACTCCTTCTCCCCAAGCCGGATAAAAGGTGTACCTTAAAGCCCAACTGGTACGTGGAGTCTCCCTGCCCATCTCCAATTTCTTCCTGGCTGTCCTCAACCATTACCGAGTACAGCCTCAGAACCTCTCCCCCAATAGCATCCTCGTGCTTTGTGAGGGTTACTTAGGGATTAGGCCTAGGCTAGATCTCTTTATCTACTTCTTCACCGTCAAGCGGGAAGCCGGAGCTGGTAAGGACGAGCTCAGGAACTGTGGCACTATTAGTTTTAAGATCCGGCCTGGCCGGCGGTTCCCTGACATTGTCGGCCATGAGTCCTGTAAGAACTGCCAGCGGACATACTTCTATGGCCCAGATATCCCTCTGGTTGGCCGAGAAGTGACGTACCCGGACTTTGTCGATGGAGCTGCCGCCGAAGCCTCGACATGGAGATCCCAGGCCTACCTTCCCTCCGACATTGTCGCTTCCCGCGCTATAAGGCGGATATAGTGGTTCGTAGAGACGGGTCTGACTGGGTTGGACTTGGCCATGTGCTGGTTCGTCAGTCAGATCCAGCCTCTGCAGCACCGCTCGAAGTTGATGCATGAGTATACCAAGGAGAGGAAGGATAGCCTCCGCATCTCCGAGGAAAACTTTTCCAGCGACTCCTTCAAGCTCCGCCTCAAGGACATCGTCAAGGTGAAGGATAGGAAGCGAGGCTTCACCATCACCTACGACATGTTCGAGGAGGGCAAGTGCCCAAAGGTACCTGTTTATTTTCCGTGTATACTCCAGTTCTTTCGTCTAGCCATTACCATCTCATCTAACACTGTGGGTTTTCACTTAGCAACTCAGCGATCTAGAGGAGGATAGCATGGCTGTCCAAATCTATGATCCAAGGATGAAGGAAGTCACCGTCGTGTCCGACGACGATGTCCCGTTGGCGCGAAAGCGGAAGAGCTCCAACTTTGACGCTGCCGACGGAGGCAAGAAGAAGACGGAGGGTGGAGCCTCCAAGAAGAGTACCGCCGCCCTGGAGGCGGAGAAAATAAAGATTACCGGGATCCCCTTTGCCAAAGCACCCCCTCTTGTGTAAGCTTCTTTCTCTCCGACATTGTCCATTGCTTGTCTTATTCCTGTACTTATACTTTTTGCACGTTTTAGGAAGAAGGCCACTACCAGTTTGAAGACCTCCAAAACTTTGGGGGCTTCTAGAAACATCAAGGATATGTTGCATCGTGACGCGTCTCCCCACGCATCTCCCGCCATCGCCCCAGTTACTCCCAGCGTCCAGCCTATGTCCGCTCCGACAAGCTCACAGGCTAAAGATGCATCTGGACCTTCCGCCATGGAAGTGGATTCAGGTGCCTCCATGGAGCTTGTCGTTGTCGGCGAACAGGCGACGCAAGAAATTGGCGCAACCCAAATGGCTGAAGCTCCGGCTAAGGATGCCATCGGTAGCGATAAGGCGGTGGTGGAGAGAGGTACGTCTGCTGAAGGCGACGCCTCCGCACCCAAGAAAGCCATAGAGTTACCGAAGATAGTCTACCCGGTACTTACGCCGGGTAGCTCCGTTGTGGTACCTGGTGTGACACCGACATATCCAACATGCGGTCTTGAGGAGCTTCTCCGACAAGCAGAAATCTTGTAAGGAAACAGTTTATCCTTCGGTAAATTGCTTGCTGAGAGTGCTACAAACCTCAAGATCATCGCACTTGTAAGTTTTATCTGCCTTTTGAATTTCATATGAGTATCCCACTGTAGCCCCCGAGGATTTAGACAGAAAACCATAGGTCTTTGCCTGAATGCTCTAAGAGTGACTAAGCTAGAAAACTTCTCACTGTAGCCCCCAAGCATATAGTTTGAATGAATTATTCCGACTAGATGCTTGCAGAGTAGCATACGCAATGTTTATAAATTTCAATACTGTAGCCCCCAAGCTTCTAGTTGTAATTGAATTAGTTACGACTAGATGCTTAAAGAAATATTAAGCATATGACTGAGTTTAAAAACTTTACACTATGGCCCCCAAGCTTCTAGTTGAAAACTGAATTAGTTCCGACTAGATGCTTAAAGAAAGACCAAGCATATTGCTAAGTTAAAAACTCTCACTGTAGCCCCCAAGCCTCTAGGTGGATGTTTATCTGGCTAGATGCTCCAAGTAGACTAAACAACGTTAAACTTTTCCTTTCCATAGAATGAGAATGCTCGGAGGGGCGTGTCCAACGAGAAGTACCAGAAGATGCGCGCGGACTTGGAAGCCGAAAAGGGTAAAACTGCCTTCTTGAAGGAACAAATCACCAAGAGAAAGCGTCCGTTTTTCCTTTATTTTGGTATTCCGACTTGGTCTTGTGCCAACATTCTTCGAGTACTCACTGTGCACTGTTCTTTCTCCGACTTGCAGAAGCCATTTCCAAGGCTAAGGATATTGTTGAGCAATCCAAGCATATTCAACAGCTGGATAGCGAAAACAAGATCCTTAAGCAGGAGAGGAAGGATATGTTGAAGATGCATGAGGACTCAATGAAAGTCCTACAGGACTCCGCCAACGAGGAGATGAACCGCTTGAAGAAGGAAATAGCGATCCTGGAAGATCAGAAGAAAGCTGCCGATGAGAAAAATCAGCGCCATCTAGACGCGTACAGGATCCTTCGACAAGAACGGGACTCCATGGCAGAAACTCTCCAGCAGGCTGAGATTAGCATCTTCAGTAAGTGATTCTCCGTCTTGTACTTCTGTAAGCTATTTACTCTGAACTTTTGTGTTATTGAACTCATGCGTTCCTTTGTTGGTAATTTGCATCTCCTATGGGGTTAACCCGGTCGCCTCCTCCGCCAAAGGAATGCATGGTCCTTGCCGGCAACTTTATCAACACCGCCATCAAGCAGACCAAGGAGATAGCCAAGCCCCTCCAGATTAACATCAAGGTGGTGGACTCTGTGGCGAAGTTCTTGGAGATCTTAAGCCGAGCCCCTGAGCGTATCTCAAGCTGGAAAGCTTCGTGTACACGGGCCAGCACAAGGATGGCACTGTCAATGGTCAAGGCACACTATGAAGATGCCGACATCGACACGGTGACCTCCAGTATCCCCGACGTAGACGACGAAGGCCAAAAGATAGATCACAAGGCTATCTTGGCGTCGCTCGCGGGTTTTGCCACCAGAGTCGCCGAGTTGGTCGACCCTAACGTCTTTGTGCCCATGAAAACCATTGACAGTGGCAACCGAAGCTCCTCCGAGTCCCTCAACACTGCCGACTTCGAGGAAGGTGACTCTCCTGCTACTGACGATGCTGCGTCCAAGTCGCCTGCGCCAGAGGAATGAAAAACAATTATGTAATATTTGTTTCCTCTGTAATGTGTATGCAGAAAAAACTACGTGTTAACTTAAGGCGGAAAACAATGGTTGTTATTTCCTGCTACTCAAGAACTGGTTCCATCATGTATATTTTTTTAAGCAAGTTTTGGCTTATCCATTACTCTGGTTTTTATGCTTAACTTTTCGTGAGTCGGAAGACTCATTGTCGGAACTATGCGCTCAGGCGATGATGCCTAATGACACCATCAAGAACCTAAGCACAAAATCGCCGACAATAAGTGCCAAAAGTCACTACTCTAGAATCCACATAAAACAACAAAGAACGTGTAGACCAGAAAACTTAAGCTAATGCCCGTAGGCGGAATTTTCACAAGTGCAATCGCAAAGCTTGTGCATAAAGGTTTTATACGATCCAAAAATGAACACTAAAGGAGGTAAAGGACTCAGAAATATGAGTGCACCAGAGAGCTTTATTTCATTGATCATATAAGAGGTACACAATAGATAAAAACTGCTAAGTGTAGAAAGGACGTAGCTGTGCTATGTTCCATGGCCGATCATGCTCCAGATAGTCATCATCCGGGTCACGTCGCTTATGCTTATGATCCTCGTTGGGTCTATCCTTCAGTTCACGATTGCCAACGAGGTAGTAAGACCCATTGAGCATCGCCTTGCTTATGATGAACGGTCCTTCCCATGGCGGGGTAATCTGTGTGACTTCTTCTGCTTAAGTCGGAGCACCATATCCCCCTCTTTAAACGAGCGATGTCGGAGGCAGCGACTATGGTAGCTGCGTAGCTTCTGCTGGTAGATGGCAGATCTTTGGCATGCCAAAACACGCTCCTCCTCGAGAAGGTCCACATCTAGGCGTCTGGATTCTCCAGCGTCATCTTCGTCGTAGGCGGCAACTCTTGGTAGCATATCCCCAACAGTAGCCCCGGAGAACTCCGAGATCTTGTGTCGTCTTTCCTCTTGAGGTTGAATTCTCCGTCTAGATGGATGTCGGCAAATCGTCAAGCAATATCTTGTAGTCCTCCCAAGAACCTTGCAATATTCTCCATCTTCAACTTGTAAGTCAGAGAAATTTTGAAACGTCCATCATACTCTTCCCGTAGCCGGACTGGATCCGTCCATGCCGGAATATTCTGATGTGATGGTTCACCTGCCTGTGTCAGCTAGAACGACGTAGACATAGGTCAGCGGCACCTCATAACTCACACATGCAGAGAACACAGTCATGTTCGTTTTTCCCGCGTGACGGCTGCGAACCGTTGGCGGTGGCGGTTGGGAACGTGGCGAAATTTCCGCGCACACGCCCGCACACGTCGTCCACGCGCCGACCATTCGATCACTTTGCACGAATCTTGACGCCAGAGGTTATAAATCACATCTGTGGTGGACTTTTACTTTTCACCTCATTCTCCTCCTGCGTCATCGTCTTCCTCCCGCGAGCATCTCCTCGAGCCCTCCTCGCGCATGCGAAAAACCCTAGTTTTCCAATCTCTCCAGCCCTCTCCTCTTCCATCCCAATGGCGAGCAGCGGCACTGACGCATCCATGGCGGCAGCGACCAACGCTGCGGCGAAGCCAGCGAGCGCCATCCACGTGCCCCCTGAGGGCCTTCTTCTGCCCAAGTCCGCGGTGGTGGAATCCACCGGTGGCGACCATAACCCAGCGGCGCTAGAGCTGCTGGAAGAAGAAAGCAATTCCCACAAGGGGGATTGGCGTGGCTCTAACATCACTAACAGTGATATCAGGGAGCTGCTCGTCGAAGGCTATCTCCCCATGACGGAGGGGCTTGTCTGGCGGGCGGTGCCAGCCGGCGAGGTCACCCCTTGTCCCCAAGCCAGAGAGAAGGTGTACCTCAAAGCTCAGTTCGTACGCAGTGTTTCTCTGCCCATCTCCAACTTCTTCCTTTCTGTCCTTAATCATTACCGGGTGCAACCTCAGAACCTCTCCCCCAATAGTATTCTCGCGCTTAGCAACTATGCATCACTTTGTGAGGGTTACCTAGGGATTAGGCCTAGGTTAGACTTGTTTATATACTTCTTTACCATCAAGAGGGAAGCCGGAGCGAGCAAGGACGAGCTCAGGAATTGTGGCACAATTAGTTTTAAGATCCGGCCTAGCCGGCGGTTCCCCGACATTGTCGGCTACGAGTCTTGCAAGAATTGGAAACAGACGTACTTCTACGGCCCAGATATCCCTCTGGCTGGACGAGAAGGAACGTATCCAGACTTCGTCGATGGAGCTGCCGCCGAAGCCCTGACATGGAGATCCCATGCCTCCCTTCCCTCCGACAACGATGCTTCCCGCGCCATAAGGCGGATAGAGTGGTTCGTAGAGACGAGTCTGACCGGATTGGACCTGGCCATGTGCTGGTTCGTTAGGTGGATCCAGCCTCTGCAGCACCGCTCGAAGCTGATGCATGAATACACCAAGGAGAGGAAGGATAGCCTCCGCATCTCCGAGGACAACTTCTCTAGCGACTTTGTCAAGCTCCGCCTCAAGGACATCGTCAAGGTGAAGGATAGGAAGCGTGGCTTCACCATCACCTACGACATGTTCGAGGAGGGCAAGTGCCTAGAGGTACCTGTTTATTTTCCGTGTATGACATATACTCTAGTTCTTCCGTCTAGCCCTTATCATCACATATAACACTTTGGGATTTCACTTAACAGCTTAAAAGTCTAGAGGATGACATGGCTGTCCAAATCTACGACCCAAAGATGAAGGAAGTCACCGTTGTGTCCGACGATGATGCCCCGTTGGTGCGTAAGCGAAAGAGCTCCAACTCTGACGCTGCCGACGGAGGCAAGAAGAAGACGGATGGTGGATCCTCGAAGAAAACTACCGCCGCCCTGGAGGCGGAGAAAAGAAAGATCACTAGGATCCCTTTTACCAAAGCTCCCACTGTTGTGTAAGTCTCTTTTCCTCCGACATTGTCCATTTCTCATATTATTCCTATACTTATACTTTTGCACGTTTTAGGAAAAAAGCCCGTTTAAGTTGGAAGAAGACCTCCAAAACATCGGGGGCTTCTAAAAACATTAACAAAATGTTGCATTGTTATGTGTCCCACCACGCATCTCCCGCCATCGCCCCTGTCACTCCCAGCGTCCAGCCTACACCTGCTCCAATAGGCTCTCCGGCTAAGGATGCAGCTGGCCCTTCCGCCATGGAAGTGGACTCAGCTGCCTCCGTGGATCTCGTTGTTGTCAGCGATCAGGCGACGCAAGAAAGCACCGTGACCAAAATAGCTGAAGCTCCGGCTAAGGATGCCATCGGTAGTGTTAGGGCGGTGGTGGTGGGTGGAACGTCTATCGAAGGCGGCGCCTCTGCACCTAGGATAGCCACAGAGCTCCCGAAGATAGTCTAACCGGCACTTACGCCGAGTAGCTCCACTCTGGCTCCTGGTGCAACATCGACATCTCCAACCTATGGTCTTGAGGAGCTTCTCCGACAAGCAGATATCTTGCAAGGAAACAACCTTTCCTTCAGCAAGTTGTTTGCTGAGAGCGCTACCAACCTGAAGATCATCGTTGTTTTAAGTTTTATTTGTCACTTGCATTTCATACGAGTATCCCACTATAACCCCCGAGGATTTATACGGAAAACCATAGGTATTTACATCTGAATGCTCTAAGAGTGACTAAGCTAGAAAACTTCTCACTGTAGCCCCCAAGTATTTAGTTTGAATGAATTATTCCGACTAGATACTTTTAGAGTAGCATATGTAGTGTTTGTAAACTTCAATACTGTAGCCCCCAAGCCTCTAGTTGTAACTGAATTAGTTCCGACTAGATGCTTAAAGAAAGATTAAGCATATTTGCTAAATTTAAAACTCGTACTGTAGCCCCCAAGCATCTAGTTGAAAACTGAATTAGTTTCGACTAGATGCTTAAAGAAAGAGTAAGCGTTTTTCCGAGTTAAAAACTCTTACTGTAGCCCCCAAGCCTCTAGGTGGATAGTTATCCGGCTAGATGCTCCAAGTAGACTAAGTGATTCTGATCTTCTTTCCATAGAATGAGAATGCTCAGAGAGGTGTCGCCAACGAGAAGTTCCACAAGATGCGCAGAGTTGGAAGCCGAAAAGGGTAAAACTGCCTTCTTGAAGGAACAAATCACCAATAGCAAGAGTCTATTTTTCCTTTCGTTTTTGCACTCCGACTTGGTATTGTGTCGTCACTCTCCGACTACTCATTGTGTACTGTTCTTTCTCTGACTTGCAGAAGCCATTGCCATGGCCAAGGACATTGTTGAGCAATCCAAGCACATTGAGTTGCTAGATAGCAAAAACAAGATCCTTAACAGGAGAGGACTGATACCTTGAAGATGCACGAGGAATCCATGGCGGCCCTGCAGGAGTCTGCCAACATGGAGATGAACCGCTTGAAGGAGGAGATTGCGATGCTAAAAGAGCAGAAGAAAGCTGCCGATGAGCAAAATCATCGCAACCTTGAAGCATACAAGATCCTCCGACAAGAATGGGACTCCATGGAGGAGACGCTCCAGCAAGCCGAGGCGAGCATCTTTTGTAAGTGATTCCCCACCTTGTACTTCTGTAAGTTAGGTACTTCGAACTTTTGTGTTATTGAACTCATGTGCTCCCTTGTCGGAATTGCAGCTCCTATTGGTTTAACCCAGTCGCCTCCTCCGCCCAAGGAATGCATGGTCCTCGCCGGCAACTTTATCAGCACCTCCATCAGGCAGGCCAAGGATATAGCCAAGCCCCTCCAGATCAATATCAAAGCGGTGGACTCCGTGATGAAGTTCTCGGAGATCTTGCGCCAAGCCCCCGAGCGTATCGTAAGCTGGAAAGCTTCATGTACACGGGCTGGCACAAGGATGTTGCTGGCGATGGTCAAGGTGCACTATGAAGATGCCAACATCAACGTGGTAACCTCAGGTCTTCCCGACGTAGACGATGACAGCCAGAAGATTGACCATAAGGCTATCTGGGCATCTCTCGCGGGCTATGATACAAGGGTTGCCGAGTTGGTCGACCACAATGTCTTCGTGCCGCTCGATATTATTGATGGCGACCATCAGAGCTCCTCCGAGTCCCTCAAGACCACCGACTTCGAAGAGGATGGTTCTCCTGCCGCCGATGATGTTGCTTCCAAGTCTCCTGCACCAGAGGAATGAAAAAAACACAATGTAATATTTGTTTCTTCTGGAAGTTGTGTATGTGGAAAAACTACTCTGTTAACTTAAGGCGGAAAAAACAATAGTTGTAATTTCCTGCTACTCAAGAACTGGTTCTAGCATGTAATTATTTTTTAAGCAAGTGTTGGCTTATCCATTACTCTGGTTTTTATGCTTGACTTTTCGTGAGTCGGAAGACTCGTAGTCAGAACCATGCGCTCAGGTGATGATGCCCAATGGCACCGTCAAAAACCTAGGCACAAAATCGCCGACAACAAGTGCCAAAAGTCACTACTCCAGAATCCACATAAAAACAACAAAGAACGTGTAGACCAGAAAACTTAAGCTAACGCCCGTAGGCGGAATTTTCACAAATGCAAATGCAAACTTGCGCATAAAGGTTTTATATGATCCAAAAATGAACACTAAAGGAGAGTAAAAGACTCAGAAATATGAGTGAACCAAAGAGCTTTATTTCATTGATCATATAAGAGGTACCCAATTAGATAAAAAATATGCTAAGTGTAAAAAGGACATAGCTATGCTATGTTCCATGGCCGGTCAAGCTCCGGGTAGTCATCATCCGGGTCACGTCTCTTATGCTTATGATCTTCGCTGGGTCTATCCTCAAGTTCACGATTGTCAACGAGGTAGTAAGACCCATTGAGCAGCTCCTTGCTTATGATGAACGGTCCTTCCCATGGCGGGGATAATTTGTGCGACTTCTTCTGCTTAAGTCGGAGCACCAGATCCCCCTCTTTAAATGAGTGATGCCGAACGCGACGACTATGGTAGATGCGTAGCTTCTGCTGGTAGATGGCGGATCTTTGGCATTGCCAAAACACGCTCTTCCTCGTGAAGGTCCACATCTAGGCATCTGGATTCTTCAGCGTCATCTTCGTCGTAGGCGGCAACTCTTGGTGAATCATGAAGGTTGTCGGAAGGCAGGATGGCTTCTGCTCCATATACCATGAAGTAAGGGGTGTAGCCGGTGGATCTGTTGGGAGTAGTTCGTTCGAGCTGCTCTATGTAGCGGTGCCTCTAGACGTGGCTTGATTCCTTGCAGAATTAATCCATTGGCTCGCTCAACTTGGTCGTTGGACTGTGGGTGTGCCACGGATGCTAGGTCAAGTCGGATGCCCTTGTCCCAACAATAAGCTTCCACTTCTCCGAGTGATAAGTTGCTGCCATTGTCGGTGATAATGCTATGTGGGAGACCAAATCTCACCACTAGATCCCAGACAAACCTAAGGGCAGTTGCCCCATCAAGCTTTCTAATGGGTTTAGCTTCTATCCATTTTGTGAATTTATCAACTGCTACTAGCAGATGCGTAAACCCACATGGTGTCGTATGTAATGGACCAACCATGTCTATCCCCTAGACTGCAAACATCCAAGTTATTCGTATTGATTGCAATTCTTCAGCTGGAACATGGGGTTGTCGGGCATAATACTGGAATTCCATGCATGTCTCAACCAGCTTGTCGGCGTCCGCCTTCACGGTCAGCCAGTAGAATCCTTGCCGGAAGGCTTTGGAGACCAATGATCGAGGAGCGACGTGATGACCGCAATCTCCGAGATGGATCTCACGTAGGATTTCAATACCTTCTTTCTAGGAAACACACTTAAGGTATACGCCAGTGGTGCTTCTTTTGTAGAGTTGTCCATTGATTATGGTATAGCCCTTTGCTCGACATACTATTTGTCGTCTTTCGACTTTGTTGTCGGGCAAAGTTCCGTGTACGAGATATTCAATGAACGGTCGTGTCCAAGACGGAGGGACCTTTGTCACTGTGTGAATGAAAGAGTCAACTCTATCCGGGTTGTTGATGTCTGCTCCCTTCACGGATGGTGTTCGTAGATGCTCCATGAAAACGCCAGGCGAAATTTGTTTGTGCCCTGATCCAAGCTTAGACAGTAGATCAGCCGCCTCGTTTTGCTCCCTAGGTACATACTTGACTTCGTAGCCCAAGAAGCTCTTGGCAATCTCGTCCACTTTGTCTCGATATGCCGCCATCATAGGGTTTTGCACGTTCCAGGTGCCAGCCACCTGCTGGGCAACCAAGTCGGAATCTCCATAGCAAACTATGCGCTTGATGCTGATACGTTGGAAACGTATCTATAATTTTTGATGCTCCATGCTTGTTTAGTATCTACTTTGCTTTGCTTTGTCTACACTTTGAGGTCCTTTTACATGTTTTCTGGTACTAACCTAGTAACAAGTTGCCATAGTTCCAGTTGCCTGTTTTCTGCTATTTTTGGTTCCGGAAAAGCTTGTAAGGAAATACTCTTGGAATTGGACGGACAAACGTCAAAGTCAATAACTTTCCATGGGGAACAAGAAGTACATAGGGGAGACGGAGAGGCGTGCCAGGAAGCCACACACCCCCTAGGCGCGGGTGGGCCCTGCCCCACGCCTAGGCAGGGTGTGGGGCCCCTGGCCACCACCTCGGCCTCCCCTTCGCCTATAAGAAGCCCCCGATGCAGAAACCCTAAGTACCCGATCAATATTCCATGAAACCTTCTGTAACCGCCACCACCGTCGTCCCTAGATCGAGGGATCTGAAGTTCTTCCCAGCACCCTGCCAGAGGGGAGATCATCCCGGAGGCCTTCTCTCCGGTATGATGCGTGAGTAGTTCCACCTTGCACTATGGGTCCATGTAGTAGCTATATGGTTGTATCTCCTCCTTGTGCTTTCATGTATAGATCTTGTGAGCTCCATTCATGATTAAGATCTAATCTATTTGTAATCATGCATGTTGTGTTTGCGGGGATCCGATGGATATTGAGATTATTATGTTGGTTTGATTAATGGTTTTGTCTTTATGATTCTATCATGTCTGTGTTGTTTGTGATCTTGCATGCTCTCCGTTGTTAGTAGCTATCTTGTCCAAGTAGTTGCTAGTGACTCCAAGAGGGGGTATTTATGCTCGATAGTGGGTTCATGCCTCTAGTTTCCAAGGGAAGTGACAGAAATCTCTTCGGCTGTAGATGTGATGTTGCTACTAGGGAGAAAACAACAGTCTCTTGTTCATGGAACATGTGGACTATTTACCTTACACACTTTGCTTAAAGCAGTTGTCTATTGCTTGCAACTTAATACTGGAGGGGGTTCGGATGATAACCTGAAGGTGGACTTCTAGTCATAGATGCAGTTGGATGGTGGTCTATGTATCTTGTTGTATTTCCCACTTGAATCTCATAGGATCTTTCTGACTAGTAATTGCATTGTTATGCCTTGCTCAGTTCCTGTCAATTGCCCCGCTGTAATTTGTTTACCCTTCATGCCATGTTGTTTATCTAAGGAGAGCACCTCTAGTGAACTATGGACCCTGGTCCAATATTTACCATTGATACATATTCCACTGTTACTTGTTTACTTGCTGCAAACCACCATTACTTTCCACACCATACGTTTAATCCTTTGTTACAGCAAACCGGTGAGCTTGACAACCTCACTGATTTATTGGGACAAAGTCTTGAGTTTGTGTTGTGCAGGTCTCCACATTGTTTGCAACACCTGCGTGACGTTTCCTTCCTCCTTCTGGTTCGATAACCTCGGTCTCAACTGAGGGAAAACTTGCCGTTGTGCTCTTCACACCCTGCGCTTGGGGTTACCAACAAAGTGCTATGTCGAGCACCGTCAAGTCTTTCTGGCGCCGTTGCCAGGGAGGCTAAGGACGTCTTCACTAGGGGAGTCCTCCACTTCCTTTCTCTTTACTTTGTTTTTAGTTTGCTTTGTTTCTTTTTCTTGGTTTTGTTTGCCTCTTTTAAAAAAAACCAAAAAAATTAGTCTAGATTGGTTTACTTGCTTTATTCAAAAACACAAAAAAAATAGTTCCTGCTATAGCTGCTGTTGTTTTTGGCTTGCCCACCTTTGCCAAAATGAAGTCTGCTGAGAACACCAAGTTGTGTGACTTCACTAGCACCAACAACAATGATTTCCTAAGAACTCATATTGCTCCACCTGCTCCTGATGCTACCTTTTATGAAATTAAGCCTGTTGTTGAATCTTGTGATGAGAGAGCAATTTTCTTGTGTTATTTCTGATGATCCTGCTGCCCATCTCAATAGCTTTGTTGAACTTTGTGAGATGCAAAAGTATAAGGATGTAGATGGAGATATTATTAAGCTCAAGCTTTTTCCTTTCTCCTTGAGAAGAAAAGCTAAAGACTGGTTGCTATCCTTGCCTAAAAATAGTATTGATTCTTGGGCTAAGTGTAAAGATGCTTTTATTGGAAAGTACTATCCTCCTGCTAAGATTATATCTATGAGAAGTGACATTATGAAATTTAAACAACTTGATAGCGAACATGTTGCTCCAGCTTGGGAAAGAATGAAATCTTTGGTTAAGAATTGCCCCACTCATGGACTCACTGCTTGGATGATTATCCAGACTTTTTATGCAGGTTTGAACTTCTCCTCAAGAAATCTGTTGGATTCAGCTGCTGGAGGTAACTTCATGGGCATCATTTGGGTGCTGCAACAAGGCTCCTTGATAATATGATTGGTAACTACTTTGAATGGCACGTTGAGAGAGCTCCACATGGTAAGAAGGTAAATTCTGTTAAGGAAACTTCCTTTTTGAGTGAAAAGATTGATATTATTATGGCTATGCTTGTTAATGGGAAATCTCCTTTAGATGCTAATAGTGTTCCCTTAGCCTCATTGGTTGCTCAAGAAGAGCAAGTTGATGTGAACTTCATTAGAAACAACATTTTTTGGAAACAATACTTATGGTAATTATAGGCCTTATCCTCCTAGTGGAAATGTTTATCATGGTAGATCTGGAATGCCTAGTGAAGAACGGATTCTAGAAGTAGAGAGATCCACTAAGAATTTTATGCAGATGCAATATGAGCAAAATAAGAATTTCACTAAAACTATATAGGAACAATCTATTATCTTGAAAAACATTAGCCATCAGCTTGAGAATCTGAATAAATAAATTCCTAGTTTACAGTCAAAAATTTTGAGTGCTGAGAAAAATATATCCTCTTTGTTTGAAGCTCAGTCCTCCTTGATTAATAAAATGGCTGCTAAACCTAAAACTATGGAAAGTACCTTTTCTGCCACTCATGCCATACAAGTTACTATTGATGAAAATGTTAGGTTGTTAGCTCAACTTCATGCTAGGTGGGAAAGGGAAGCTGAAATTGATAGAAACAATAGTTGTGCACCATCACCACTAAACCACAAGTAGTCCCTATTCCTCCTCCTACTATGGCTAAGCCTATTGAGCCTACTACTAGTGATGCTAAGTTTGACTTTGATATTGATGGTTGCAATATTTTTGAAGTGATTATGTTCCTACAAAAGCTTGCTAGAAGTCCTGATGCTAGTGATATGCATGTTGCTTTCACTAAACACATTACAGATGCTCTTGTTAAGATTAAGGAAGATAAGCTAAAACACAAAGCTTCTATTCCTAGGAAAGTATAAGATAGTTGGGAACCCATTATTAATATACATGTGAATGACTTTGATCTCAAAGCTTCATGCGATCTTGGTTCTAGTGTCTCTATTATGCCTAGGAAGATTTATAAAATGCTTGATTTGCCACCATTGGAAGATTGTTATTTAGATGTCTCACTCAATGATAATGCTAAGAAGAAACACATGGGGAGTATTAATGATTTTCTCTTTATGGTTAACAATGCTTATGTCCTTGTTGATTTCTATGGTTTGGATGTTGAATACAATGTTTCTTGTCCTATTACTTTGGGAAGGCCTTTTCTTAGAACAGTTGGTGCCATCATTGATATGAAAGAAGGCACCATTAAATATTATTTTCCATTCAAGAAAGGTATTGAACACTTCCCTATGAGGAGAGAGAAGTTGCCTTTTGCTCCTCCTTTGAAAGCAAGGTTTGATGTTAATGCTTCCTCATTTGAAAATACTTGATTCTTCTTGCTTCTTGTGCCTAACTTAAAGGCTTTAAAGAAAAGTACTTGTTGGGACATAACCCAAGAGTTTAATTGAGTCTTGGAACTTATTACTTCAGTAATGACCTCTCCTTATCCTTTTTGTTTGCTTTTTGTGCCAAGAATGACCTCTAATGAGAGGGAAGTAAGATTTGGGGAGTTGCTGTCCCGAAACAGTTTTTTGTCCTCCACCATAAAATTTCGTGAGGAGTATCTGTAACTCGGATTGAGCTCACAATTTACGAATAAATTCCCAAGTATGTTAGATAACTTTCGTTAGTTCAACAATTTTTGATTTGAGCAACAGAAGATTTTTGAAAAAATCGGTTCTACATGCTGGTCTGTTTTGACAGATTTCTGCCATTATTTGCATTTGCTTCTTATTGATTCCTTTTTGAGTTCTCTTTTGGGGAATTGAGCTTTTTGAAGGAGTTGCTACAGTACCTTGTCTTTTTGGTGAAAAGCCTTGCTATTCCAAAGCTTTGCGAGAGGTCTAATATCTTTTGAATAAACTAATGTTGCTAATGAAGATTGTGTGAAGTTTTGTATGAAGGAAAAAATTTCAGGTGTAGAGAGAGAATGATGCAATGAGATGACGAATGGACAAAAGCTCAAGCTTGGGGATGCCACCATGGTGTCACCCCAAGAAATATCCAAGAGGTACAAGCGTCAAAGCTTGGGGATGCCCAAGGCATCCCCTTCTTCATCAATAAAAAGCTCAGGTCTGTTTAGACACTTCGTTTTCATTGTTTCATGCACAGTTGTGTTGTTCTTAGAGCGTCTTAGTTTTCGTTTGATTTGCTTAGGTTGTTTAGTTTGCTTGAATAAAGTAGTTTGGACCCCCGTTCTCACTGTGTTGTTTTGCAAATAAGTTGCTTGGTGTTGGAAAGGAGTAGTAAGTTCTTGCTTGAAAGTGCAAGAGGAGCTTGCATTGACTGTGACTTAGACTTTAGCATGACATGCTAGGTGTTGTTTTGACCTTATGCTTAGTGATTATTGCTGTAGCATGTCTTGTTCCAATACTTAGTGTGCCTTGAAGAAATTATGCGTTCTTTTAGCATGCAAAAGCATAGTATTGTGGTATTCTCCTTTGATGCTTTGCTTGGGTTGACTTGGTGTCACATCCCAAAATTTTCCAACTTTTGAAATGTGAAAAATAAATAATTGTTGAAATTTAGGGTGAAATGAAACTTTTTATTTCTAAATGGAAACTTAAAAACCCATCTGGAACAAACTTTGAATAAAATTTGAATCCAACTAAATTCAAATCAAGTGGAATGCATTCTTCATAAATGCATCTTGAAATTTAAACATTTGGAAAAATAAACCAAAACCCAAAACCCTAATAGAATAAATCATTTGCAAAGATCTCTCTAATACTATGGATTTGATCCATACAAAAATTGTCAACAAACAATTATAAATGATCAAAAATGAGAAATATAAATATTATAAAACCATAGAAATTGATTCTATTCAATTTGGAACCATGGATAAAAACTTATGAATTTAATAAGTTGAAAGGAAATAATTTCCAAAGCTAATAAAGCTCCTAACTAAAATCCATACCAAATTGAGCAAATAATCCTAAAGAGATATAAAAGGATAAAAAATATTAAATAAGATTTTACAAATTGGAATCACCAAGTTTGGATCTTTAAATAAAAAGATATGGATTTTATAAGATAAAAAAAGAAATAAATAAGGAATATTTAAAAAGCCAAATTAAAACTTGGCATAATCCATAAGAAAATGGAATAAATATAATCCAAATCCAAATAAAATAAATGGATAAAGAATATCCAAATAAAATAATATGGCCTTAACCAAAATTCTATTCCATTTGAATGAAGACAAAATCCCTTAGATAAATGATTAATTAAATCATGAGGAAATAGTAAATTGAAATTTATCAAAGTGGATTAAAAATTTAAAAAATTAACTTAAAAATAATTATTTTAATAAAATATATATGGAATTAAAACAATATTTGAATTTATTGGAATAAAGACAATTGCCCAATTTAAATGATTAATAAATCATATTAAAATACTTTAAATAATTCAAAGTGAACACCCTATTGAATAAGTAAAACCTACTGAATAAGTTGGGTGAAAAGTTAGAATTCAAATAAAGGTTTGAAAATAAAGAAAATCTTATTTGAATAAAAGACAAGTGCCCATTTTGAATAAAATATAAACCATAAAAGAATTATTCTAAAATGGACTTAAAATAACTATTTAAAACAGTATAGAAATATACTGAACATTTGAAAAAGGTTTGAATAATAAATCTGGATTCAAATGATAGTTTGAATTCAAAACAGAAAAAGAAAAATGAAACAAAAAATGGAGAAGAAGCAGCCCAGCCCAACCAGCCCATCTGGCCCAGCAACGCAGCCCACTCCCTCTACCCCGAATCGTTTTCTGTCACTCACTAACGCACCCGCAAACCCACTGACCGCCGGACCCCACCCTTTCTCTCTCTCTAATGCTGACGAAGCGACCCCACGCTGACAGCCTTCGTCCTCACCCGTGCGAAGACCACGTCGGCTGTTTCTACCGATGATCAATCCCCGTCAATACATGTTAATGACGCCAGTAAATCCTTCCCCGACCACGCGTACTAAATCACCTGCCTCTCCTCTCCATTTCCCCTCTCTCTCTAGCACGCGATCGCCCACAGGCTGTTCCAATTCCTCTTAGCACCGCCACTGTCCTCGACGCATTTCGGCGACGATTCCGGCCACCACCACCAGCCCCACTGCCCCCAGAGCACACGAGCGTGATCCTCAGCCTCTTGCGCATCTCCCTGTGCCACCCGTTCAGCCGCGCGAACACCGTAACCTCGGCAATGACGACAAACGAACATTGTCGTCCACTGCCTCGACTCCGGCGAGTTTCCCCGGTGAGTTCTGATCGCCCCTCTCCCTCTCGTTGATGCTCGTACAACCACCATTCCCTTGCACGTCTAACGCCACCCGCGGCTTGCCTTCCCGTGCCTCATAGCTTCACCTTCGACGACGCCAAAGCGTGTCTGGCGCTAGGAGGATCTCCGACGAGCAATCAACATCGACTCTGTGCGCCCCTGTCCCCGCGACGACAAACTTGAGCTTCAGCACGACGAGGCGAACTTGGTGAGTTATTCCTCCCTCTCCCGTGCTTCCTGTATCGCCGGCACCGTCTTTGACTGACCGCACCGCCGCCAGCCACCGTCGTGCGCCACCCATCTTTGGCCACTAGGGTTTGCACCGTTAGATTTTGATCTAGCGGCGTAGATAGAATCATTTGGCGAAGCGTTATGGAAGCATATGCACCGTGCGATCTAGATGAGATCCTGTGGTCTGTGTTAGTCAATCCAACCGAAATGGTATCGCCCAATCATAATTAGATGTGTGGCACTGTTTTGTTTAAATAGACAGAAACATATCTATTAGATGTTTAAACTTGCAAAATTCAAAACTTTTGATCCATACGTCCAAATTTTGCAAATTTTATATCAATGGAATCAGAAAAACAAATACTTTCCAACCATGTACTTTGTTTAGTAATTTGCTTCTATAAACTTAGTTGTTTTTGCAGAAACTTGTGTAGGCATAATTTGAACATAAAAATTATTCTAGAAATATTTTTAAGGTAAAATCTTTGGTAAATGGTTTATTTTGAACCTACTGACCATAGAAACCAACTTATGGATTTAAAAGTGTATTTTGTGAAGCTAAAGAATAAATCTTTGAATAAAGTAATTTCTAGTTAAATAAAAATATTGTTTATGTTTTAAAAATGCTTTTTGAGTAAAACCTTTGGAAAATGATTTGATTTAAACTCTCTGACCCTAAACACCAAGTTTTGGGATTTAAAAATATATTTGGTGAACCCTATAAAATTATTACTTTGCTTAAAGGAATTTCCAACAAAATAAAATATTGCTTTGGTATAAAAATGGCTTATAAGTAAAAAACTTTTGCAAATGGCTTTAATATTAAACACTTGACCTTAAAACACTAACATGTTGTGTTTAAAAATATTTTACAAACACTGGAGATTATCACTTTGATTTAAATCATTTCTAGCAAAACAAAAATGACTTAAAGTGGCCATTTTCACTAACTTGACTTAAAATGGTTTTGCCACTTTTACCAATGACCAATAGATGTTTTAGAATGTTTATGGCCTAATAGAAACCACTTTTCCAAATAAAACAATCTTTGGCATGCTTGCATGCATTGCTTTGTTTTTATTATTCTATGTGATGAATTTCTTGAATGGTAGATTGAATTTGTGCCTTGATTGAATTGTAGTGAAAATTGAAGAGTGTGACTATTGCAAGATCAAGGAGTGAACCTATATTCTCTACCAATAAGGCAAGTGGTGCTTCATACTTTTGTCCCATTATTTTCACTATGCATTAATGATATTTCTAAGTAGGACTTGCATAGAATTTTCTAAGTGTTAACTATGCCATGGGAAATCCTAGTAGAAGAAACCTTAGTAGAATTTTCCCTAAGTTAAGATTCCTACTACTATCATGCTTATCCTAGCTAATAGAAAACAAGGGTGGAATTATATTCATGTTATGGAATATTTCTAAGTCAAGGACTTGTGTTTTGTTTAATAAAACAACTATGTGAATGAATCACCTGGGTGGATTGGTATTGCTTGGATGGATTTCTGTTGAGTGGTTACACAAGGCCAGGGGACTGGTGAACCTTGTGTATCTCACTTGTGGAATGCCACCCAGGAACAAAGAGATTTGAGATGTCAAATGTTGAGAAGCTTCAAGTGCAACCACTTGGCATTATGGGCTCTGCCTGGATCATATAGGTTGCAATAACTTAGCCAAATGGACAGTTGGTGGTAGGGGATGATAGGTATGGAGCGCGTCCATTTTGGTCTAAGGGAAGGCTTTTGAAAGATCTTGTCTCGATGCATGTCGAGTCTTGTGGGGAAAGTGCACCACCTCTCGAGAGAGTAAAATCTAAGTACTTAGTTGTGTCCCCGACAATGGACAATTTGAGCATCAAGACATGGAAGCTATCAAGAATCTCCTCATCCCAATTTCTAAGTTAAAAACTTGTGGTTGAACAAGGGTTAAAGGATCTTCAATGTTTGATTGGTAGATTCCTTGGGTGATTTTGACGAACAAAAACTTAGTGTTTTCAAATGATAAGGAAAATATATTTTGAGCAAAGCAAGCCTAAGCCCCACTTAGCCAAATGCATATAGATGCTAGATACCACTATATTACCATAGTATCACTTGCCAATACAATTCAAATGTATTGACCCTTGTGGCTGTAACTTATTATGTTACAGGTTTGTTTGATGTTAGTGAAGTGTGTTGATTAGGATTACAAGTCTACAACCAACATGATTGCCTATGGCACTTTGAAGATGAAGGACTCCATGCTATATAGTTATTTCTGCTGCATTGTAATGAGATAGCCAAATGAGCTATGTAAGATGTAATGAATTATTTTATTCCTGGTTATAAAGTTGTATTATGACCTTTGTTTCTTGATATTACATCTTAACTGTGGATGCTAGCTATTGATCCAGGGACTAGCATTGTAAACACAGGGATCTATACCTTATTAAAGGTTGGGACCTCTACACTTGGCACATGCTCACACCATGTTATGACTATGAACAAGTCACCATAGCCTCTATGATCATTTAGTCCTTGACTTGTAGTACCACTCTATGCTTTGATTAGTAATGCTTTGTTGCTCTGCATGATTTTATGGCCATTATTGCTCTCTTAGTTGGTTGCTCCCAGTCTTTTGCTAGCCTCCACTTGTATGAGTAAGCTCTACTCATGCTTCCAACTCCCAAAAAAACAAGTTATTCCAAAGTGTCCACTATAAACTCCTATGCATGGTGTGTTACACCATTCCAAGTATATTCTTGTTTTCGGCTATCTTCCAATTAAAAACTATTTTGTTATGTGAAAATTTAGTGATTAAAGCCCTCGCAAACTTGATGGCACACTTTATATTCTTTTCCCCTAATAAACTTGAACCATTGTGTCATCTATGTTGTATATGCTTGCACTTATACGTTGGAATTAGCAGAACTGTGCTGTCACGGGGAACGTTTCAACATTGCACTTGTACTCTATACTCAGTTGATATCATGATCTTTTGTCTATGGATGTCACCGGTGTGAAATAAAGAGGGAACTTGTAAGTCCATGGAGTTTGTATTCTGTGTTAGAGAAACGCCTGGGCTGCTAGCCTAAGCCATGCCTAATCATGGTGGAAACTTGCAGCATCACCATAGTGAGCTATCTGTGAAGCATCCTCAATAAAAAGCTATGCATATGGTAAATAAAAAGATTGTTGAGATGCTCATTGTCTGCTTGCCTTGTCATTTTGGTTATGGTAAAGCTCATGTACCATGTGCAAGGGGTACCCCGTTGGCGGTTCTCAATGATATGCAAATAATTACAATGATAAGAACTTATAGGTGACTAAAGTTGAGTAGCATGAGGTGTGGCCCTCGTATTCAAGGGACTTGAGATTGCCAACTTATACTTCGTCAGGCATATACTCCATAGTTTGTTCACTTTAACCTTAATCACTTAAAGATCCTTATGATAGGGGCAATGAGGGATGAAAGCTAACAAGTACCATAATTTTTGGAAGCACTTTTTGAAACTTGAAATCCCTGCTTCCTTTATAAAAGGCCTTTCTGCCACCATTATTTGAGTCCCCACATTCTACCTTTAGGCACCATTAAGAGAGCATAGTTGTCATTCTGTGTGCAGTGTTCCAAAGCTTATTGATTGATGCATATTGTGATATTACTTGTTCTTGTGCTATTTGTTTCTAGTCACCCTTGTGAACTTTGAAGGTGGCATATGCATCTATTTGCTACTCTATGAGGGACAAGATGGTTACCACTATGCTATGTTTTTTGTATGTTAAACAAACAAACATTTTTCAATGCATGTTATTCATGATCTTTGTTTGTAGCCTTTCATGTTGCATGCATAGTTACTATGTCCTATTGTTAGAACTCCATCTTTCATGCACATGTTTAGAGTTCTTTGATCCCAGCTTTTAATGCTTGCAAATTATTAGATCTTCATTGTGAGGGTGCATGTTACCTCAAAAGATATTCTTTTTATCACTTACCTACTCGAGGACGAGCAGGAGTTAAGCTTGGGGATGCTTGATACATCGGAAACGTATCTATAATTTTTGATGCTCCATGCTTGTTTAGTATCTACTTTGCTTTGTTTTGTCTACACTTTGAGGTGATTTTTACATGTTTTCTGGTACTAACCTATTAACAAGTTGCCACAGTGTCAGTTGCTTGTTTTCTGCTGTTTTTGGTTCGAGAAAAGATAGTAAGGAAATATTCTCGGAATTGGACGGGACAAACGTCAAAGTCAATAACTTTCCGTGGGGAACAAGAAGTCCAGAGTGGAGACGGAGAGGCGTGCCGGGGCAGCCACCCCCCTAGGCACGGGTGGGCCCTGCCCTGCGCCTAGGCAGGGTGTGGGGCCCCTGGCCACCGCCTCGGCCTCCCCCTTCGCCTATAAGAAGCCCCCGATGCAGAAACCCTAAGTACCCAATCAATATTCCACGAAACCTTCTGTAGCCGCCACCACCGTCGTCCCTAGATTGAGGGGGTCTGAAGTTCTTCCCGGCACCCTACCGGAGGGGAGATCATCCCGGAGGCCTTCTCTCCGGTATGATGCGTGAGTAGTTCCACCTTGGACTATGGGTCCATGTAGTAGCTAGATGGTTGTATCTCCTCCTTGTGCTTTCATGTATAGATCTTGTGAGCTCCGCTCATGATCAAGATCTAATCTATTTGTAATCATGCATGTTGTGTTTGCGGGGATTCGATGGATATTGAGATTATTATGTTGGTTTGATTAATGGTTTTGTCTTTATGATTCTATCATGTCCGTGTTGTTTGTGATCTTGCATGCTATCCGTTGTTAGTAGATATCTTGGCCAAGTAGTTGCTAGTGACTCCAAGAGGGGGTATTTATGCTCGATAGTGGGTTCATGCCTCTAGTTTCCAAGGGAAGTGACAGAAATCTCTTCGGTTGTAGATGTGTTGTTGCCACTAGGGAGAAAACAACGGTCTCTTGTTCATGGAACATGTGGACTGTTTACCTTACACACTTTGCTTAAAGCAGTTGTCTGTTGCTTGCAACTTAATACTGGAGGGGGTTCGAATGATAACCTGAAGGTGAACTTCTAGTCATAGATGCAGTTGGATGGCGGTCTATGTATCTTGTTGTATTGACCAATCGAATCTCATAGGATCTTTGTGACTAGTAATTGCATTATTATGCCTTGCTCAGTTCTTGTCAATTTCCCCATTGTAATTTGTTTACCCTTCATGCCATGTTGTTTATCTAAGGAGAGCACCTCTAGTGAATTATGGACCCCGGTCCAATCTTTACCATTGATACATCTTCTATTGTTACTTGTTTACTTGCTGCAAACCACCATTAATTTCCACACCATACGTTAATCCTTTTTTACAGCAAACTAGTGAGCTTGACAACCTCATTGATTCGTTGGGACAAAGTCTTGAGTTTGTGTTGTGCAGGTCTCCACGTTGTTTGCAACACCTGTGTGACATTTCCTTCCTCCTTCTAGTTCGATAACCTCGGTCTCAACTGAGGGAAAACTTGTTGTTGTGCTCTTCACACCCTGCGCTTGGGGTTACCAACAAAGTGCTACATCGAGCATCGTCAGATGCCAATATCCTTGGCTACGCATAGTTAGTGAATGAGTGCTTCATACTCTGCCATGTTATTCGTAGCCGCGAAGTGGATCTGCAGAACATAGTGTATCTTCTCCCCAGTTGGTGACTGTAGCAGTACACCAGCCCCCGAGCCATTGAGTAGCTTTGATCCGTCAAAGTGCATCACCCAGTATTCTGGCTTCGGCATAGGGGTAGCATCTGGCATCTCCGTCCAATCTGCGATAAAATCCGCCAAGGCTTGTGACTTGATAGCGTCGTGTCTCTTGTAGGTGATCTCGAAAGCGGCAAGTTCAATGCCCCACTTCGCGACCCTTCATGTAGTGTCGCTGTTGATGATGTCGGACAGTGGAGCCTTTCGCACAACTATGGTAGGGTGCTCCTAGAATTAGTGCCTTAGCTTCCGAGAAGCAAGGAACACTCAATAAGCTATCTTTTGGTAGTGCAGGTAACGCTGCTTGGACTCCATCAAGACCTCGCTTATGTAGTAAACTGGTCGTTGAACTCCGTACTCATGCCCTGGTTCTTTTCGCTCTACCACAACGACGATGCTGATTACCCGGTTGGTGGCCGCCATGTAGATTAACATAGGCTCCCCAGGCTCGGTTGCTGCAAGGATAGGTGCCAAGGATAATGTCTCCTTTAGTTGCTTCAGTGCTGCATCTTCCTCGTTCTTCCATGTAAATTTGTCCGCCTTCTTCAGCAACTTGTATAGCGGCAGAGCCTTCTCTCCAAGTCGGCTGACGAACCGACTAACTACTGCGACGCAACCTGTTAGCCGTTGTATGTCCTTTAGGCATGTCGGATGATTTATGCTTAGGATGGCCTTGAAATTCTCTGGGTTCACCTCGATTCCACGCTGGGAAACAATGAAGCCCAACAATTTGCCGGCTAGAACCCCGAAGATGCACTTCTTAGGGTTAAGCATCATGTTGTATTTCCGGAGATTATCAAAGGTTTCTTTTAAGTCAGAGATTAAGTTGTTTGACTTTTTAGACATCACCGCTATATCGTCCACATAGGCGTGAATGTTCCGACCAACTTGATCATGTAGGCAATGCTGCATTGTCCGCTGGTACGTAGCACCTGCGTTTTTCAGCCCAAAGGGCATCGTGACAAATCAAAACGTGTCGTAAGGTGTGGTGAACGAAGTGGCCAATTGGTCTGACTTCCTCATCTTAATTTGGTGGTATCCTGAGTATGCATCGAGAAAACACAAAATTTCCGAGCCATCCGTCGAGTCAATGACTTGGTCAATGCAAGGCAAAGCAAAAGGATCTTTGGGACACGCTTTGTTCAAGCCGGTGTAATCAACACACATTCTTAATTCTTTGGTTCCCTTTTTGGGGACAAGTACAGGATTGGCCACCCATCGAGTGTGAAGGACTTCTCGGATAAAACTATCTTTAAGTAACCTAGCTATCTTCTTGCCTATGGCGCGTCTCTTCTCGTCTCCGAAGCGTCGTAGAGGTTGTCTCACCGGTTTGCATTTTGGATCAATATTCAAGCTGTGCTCGGCAAGTTCCCTAGGTACACCTTTCATGTTGGCAGGTTGCCAGGCAAAGATGTCCCTATTCTCACGGAGGAACTTGATGAGCGCGCTTTCCTATTATGGATCCAGGTTTGTCCCAATGGCGGTGGTCTTGGAGGCATCGCCTACCACAAGTTCCACCGTCTTGGTTTCGATGGCGGCCTTGAAAGCTGGGGCGGAGTCAGAAATCTGCTTCTCGATGCCGGCATATCCGAGGCATCGACCTTGCTCTGGATCTCCTTGAATTCTTTGCTGTAGAGGACAGCTTCTGCAAAGGCTGCTTCTCCAATTTCGCAGTCCCTTGCCTTGGTAAAGCTTCCGGATACGGTGATGACACCGTTTGGTCCGGGTATCTTGAGCCTGTTGTAGACGAAGCATGGCTTGGCCATGAAGGCGTGGAAGATGTCGCGTCTGAATATGACGTGGTACACGCTCTTGAAGGGGACCACCTCAAAGGTCATGCGTTCTTGGCAGTAATTATTGACATCGCCAAAAGCAACCTGAAGTGTGATGCACCCAAGGGACCGAGCCTCACGACCAGGAACTACACCGTGGAAGATGGTGCTGGTCTGCCTTAGGTTAGCCTCCATCAAGTTTATCTTGTGAAGTGTATCCAAGTACATGATGTTGATGCTGCTTCCACTATCCACCATACATTTTGTGAACTTGTTGTCGTCAATCAAGGGGTTGATGACCATGGCATACTGGTTCTCCGTAGGGATGAGGTCTGGGTGATCCTTCCTGTCCCAAGTGATTGGAATCTCCGACCAGCGCAGGTACTGGGAAACTGGGGGAAGAGTGGCCATCAATATCCTCATAGAGGTCTTCTGTTACCGAACAGTGGGGGTTCCAAGGAAAGTGTGGAAAACGGCCGCCTTCTTCTCCAAGGGGTTCTTGCGCTTGCCATCGCTCTTGGCGGCATGCTTTGGGTCAACATACTCATCCATGTCACTTGAATCCTTGGACTCCTCTTCCTTCTTCTTCCCCTTGCCTTCTCGCGCGGTCTATTTTTCTTCCGACTTTGCTTGTAGCCGGACTCCGAGTCCTCCTTGAGGTCGTTGATGAACTTGCAATGGCGATTGGTGTGGGTGGTCTTGTCGTTGGCGTCGAGGTGTACAAGCAATGGCATATCACGGTACTCCTCATACGTTTGGGGAATACAGAGTGCTGCCGAGGTAGTTTCACTTCCTCGTTCCTGCCCACGACTAGCCCCCCATCCTAGGCCATGCTATCCGCCATCAGCTCGTCCTGCAAATGTCATGGTGACCATGTCGGAGGTTTGCTTTTCTTCTGGCGGGCTCTTCCGCTTGGTGTTGTTGTTCCTCCTAGCTTGGGTTGGAACGGCTGTTGCCGACAGGGAGCCGCGAGCATCGTCATCGGCAACTGCGAACTCACTAGCTAGGTGGATCATCTGGTTGAGATCTAGCCGGTGATTGTCCTGCAAGCGCTTCAAATTATGTCGGAGCAACGTATCTTTCTCCAATCCATCGATGAAGGTGGCCATGGCGGTCTGAGTGTGCACTCCTGCATAGGAATTCTTCATATCCAGCCAGTGATAGAGGTAGGCGTGAGATGACTCTTCTTTCTCCTGCACGCACCGTTGTAGATCGCCAACAGCACAGGGACGCTTATACGTACCCTCGAAGTTTTTGGTGAATGCTTCTTGCATGTCCAACCAGTTGCAGATGGATTTCTCTGGCAAGTCATCAATCCATTGCCAGGCCTTTCCCGCCAGCATCAGAGGGAGGTACTTGACGGCGATGTTGGGGTTACCCCCGGCGATCTCCACCGCGTTGGCATAATCCTGCAACCACGTAGCTGGTTTGGCAGTGCCGTCATAGGGCTTGATGGTCTTGTCAATCCGGAAACCCTTGGGGTAAGTTGCGGTCCGTATTACAGGTCCAAAGCAACATGGTATCGAGTATTGTCCTTCCCGGCCCTCGTGAATCTTGTCCAAGCGTGAACGCGCGTCGTATGGCTTCGGGCTTCTTTTCTTATTCTTGCCATCAGGGGATGGGCTGCGTGAATGACGCGGGCCTCCTCCGCCATGGTGGCTGCTAGGGGGCGATGGAGGCGGAGGTGGCGGTGGGTTAGATTTCTTGCTGTTTCCCTCCTACAACGCCTCACGCTTGTCGCGGTTGCTTGTCAGACATGGAGGGTCATGACGCGACCTGCTCTTGTGTCCTTGGCTGCGCTCTCCGTCATGACGGGTCTGCTCTGCAATGTCACAGATGACGATGCCGCTCTGCCTTGGCGGGGGTATATCCGTACGACGGTGAGCCTTGGGGTCTCCGCGATGTCGGGGAGAGCGGGGTGGTAGAGATGGGTGACGAGGTTGGGCCTTGCCTCCGTGGTTGGAGGATATGGGGATAGCATCCTTCCTGTTGTGCGCATCCCTCCGTCTTTGTTCTGACGAACCCGGACCCGACATCATGAGGAGATCGATCCCTTGGCGGCTTAGGCTAGCTAGACTGGCAAAACGCTGGGTCAGACTCAAGCCTCTAAGAGGTGGCCTTTTCCTGTTGTTTCACCGCCTTGGCCACAAGGTCATAGACATGATCCACACCTGCAGGTGATCTATCCTTCTCCAGTAGGGTCTTGGCGACGGCGAGGTTGAGGAGGGGAGTGGGCATCACTTGCCTGCCTTCGCTGTCAATGTATGGCTTGGCTTGTGCTGGCTTCGAGGGAGCCCATCCTAGGTTTCGCCTTACACCAGGATCGTTGATGACGCGAGCCGGAGCTTTCTTAGCCTTCTGCTGTTGTAGCAGAGTTTTGTACTCGGCCTCCATGGCTCTAGCTTTGTCTATTGACTTCTACGCGTTGGCCAGATCTCGATCCAGCTTAGCGCCTTGCTCCGCGATGGCCTACACTTCCTCCAGCAGCTGCTGGCGCTTCTTGTCAAGCTGGACTACATTGCAAATATGAACCATGTTCATGGGCTCGATGAGGAGATTGTCGTACATCACTCTATCAGCTGGAGTGACTTGGGCAGCAACAGACGAAGATGCTGGAGGCGGCGGCTTTGCGGTGTTGTTGTTGCTCGGGCCGGTGCTGAGTTCCTGCGGCTGCTGCACTGGGTTAGGCGGAGGAGGCATGACCTTTGCGCGATCATTGTCGGCAGCAACAAGTGGTCCCTTCCCCTTGTCTAGAGTTGTAGGCGGAGCTCGTCTGGGTTGATCTTCATCCATCGCCGTCCCAAAGGCGACGAACACCTCTCGGGACATGACGGCGTTGTTGGCCTGCTTGTCGCGCTTGTAATCTTCCTCCATCTCCTGCATGGCAGAGTCTAGCTCCTCCGGGCTGAAGTCTATCTCCTCTGAATCGGTGCTGATGTCGGCATAGAGCGCGTCAAGCACAGAGTCGGAGGGTACCGGGGCTTCCTCGATGACGGGGTGTGGAGGTGCGATAGCAGTGACGATGACTGGAGGTGGTGGTGCAGCTGCGGCGACAACGACCGGAGGTGGCGGGTGGTGGCTGAGGCGGAGGGGCTCCGTCAAGGAGCGCAAGAGCTGTCTGAGCTGCCTCCTCAGCCTCCGCGTAGTTGTTGACGGTGTTCACCATGCTTTCGAAAGTGAGGCGTCCTTAAGCCTGCT
The DNA here is from genome assembly GCA_916181665.1 of Avena sativa. Classification (NCBI taxonomy): domain Eukaryota; kingdom Viridiplantae; phylum Streptophyta; class Magnoliopsida; order Poales; family Poaceae; genus Avena; species Avena sativa. The sequence goes on along the minus strand of OV702279.1, from coordinate 310,412,832 downwards.
GCCGCCTTAGCGTATGCCGGAGAAGCGTACCTTGGTCCAGTCCTTCCACAAAGTGATACATAGCATCATCATTGGGGTAATGAGCCAGGTCGGCTTGTATACGGAGCCACCTGGCAAGGTAATCACGGGGGTTTTCGCCCTCTCTCTGAATGCAACGCGCCATATCGAAGATGGTCACCACTCCGACGAACTTGGATCTCTGTTGTCCAGACGCATGGGCAAAGCCAGCGGACTTGAAGTGATCTTCCACCGTTATATAATGCACATGGGCGGTTTGGGTGGGCCTTGATTTTTTTTTATCTTTGCCGGCAAACTCCAAAGAGGGATCTGACATCGATCCTTCCGCGAACATATCCTGACCATAGGCGGTCCGTGCGGGTCTTAACGCTCCTCCGAATCCCAGGGAACTAGTGCCCGAGTCGGTTTCGCCGATGAATAGGTGGATATCTCCGATGGGGACGATCGAGCATCGCGTAGGGTTTGTCTTCACCAGGATCTAGAACTTGATCGGGAGGGATGATCAAAATGTTGCCGGAGAAGAGAACGCGACCGATGGCTACGGTTTTGCCGATTCCCGCGAAGATCTTAGACCTCGCCCGCTATAGAGCCTGAAGCGCCTCTTGCCCCATGGTGGACGCCAACTATCGTGGTATTGCCGACGAGTACGCCATGGAGGGGTCCTCACAGTGAGTGTTTAGAGACGTGGGGTAAGGCGGACGGTTGACGGGTACGAGGTAACCAAGCTTACCCAGGTTCAGATCCCACAACCGTGGCGGAATCCTACTCCTGCTATAAATCACTATAATGGCAATACGCCGAGTTATAGGGATTGGTTCGCTGCGCGGGGTGTATGTTAATCGATACCCTAAAGGCTCCCATAGGCCCGACTTATATAGTTGCCAGGTCCTAGGGTTATAGGGAAAGTCCTAGCCGGACAGGTTACAGAGTCCTACACGGTATACAATCAGTCTAACATGTCTTGCACTCCAAGGCTCTGGGTACGTCAGTGACTCCTCCGTAGCCTTCCTTTATCCGGCATGGGCCTCCCTTATAGATCCATCTAACTGGGCCGACCAGTAGGCCATGGGCCATGCTACCAACTGTGGGCCACCCGGGTTATCCGGATAAGAGACATGCTATGAGGATACCCATATAGCATATCCCCAACAACCGGAGCTGCTTCTGCCATCCTTGTTGGCCGACAAATTCCGGTGAGACCTAGCTCCCCTCCGCCTTATTTTGGCCTCCGAGCTTGTACCCAAGACCTAGCGCATATCCCTGACTCTTTGTTTTGATTTCTTGAGCCCCAGATACTCGAAGTCTTCTTCATCTGCAAGGCGCCGCCCGCAAGCGCAACTCTAGCGAGGAATCAAATACGAACCAGAGCACCCCTTCCTTAACCGCGACTACCACCAAGACCCCCTCGACCACCGCACCCCTCGATAACGCTCCACGCCCCCCTTACCCCCATAGAATCACCGGAGCATGATACGTTGTAAAAGTATCTATAATTTTTGATGTTCCATGCTTGTTTAGTATCTACTTTGCTTTGCTTTGTCTACACTTTGAGGTGTTTTTATATGTTTTTTGGACTAACCTATTAACAAGATGTCATAGTGCTACTTGCCTGTTTTCTTCTGTTTTTGGTTCCAGAAAAGGCAGAAATCAATATTCTCAGAATTGGACGGGACAAAAGCCAAAGTCAATATTTTACCGTGGGGAACATGGAGCCAAAGTACGAGACGGAGGGGAGCCACCAAGGGGCCACACCCCCTGGCTGCGCGGCTAGGCCCAGCCCGCGCTTGGGGGGTGCGGCCGCCTTGGCTGTCCCTGCCTTGCCTTTTCGCCTATAAGAAGCCCCCGACACCAAAACCCTAAGTACCCGATCAATATTCCACGAAAATGTCTGTAGCCGCCGCCACCATCGTCCCTAGATCGGCGAGGGGGGAGATCTGAAGCTCTTCCCGGCACCCTGCCGGAGGGGAGATCATCCTGGAGGCCTTCTTCTTCATCATGCCAGCTTCCGGTATGAAGTGTGAGTAGCTCCAACTTGGACTACGGGTCCACGTAGTAGCTAGATGGTTGTATCTCCACCTTTGTGCTACCATGTTTAGATCTTGTGAGCTCCGTTCATGATCAAGATCATCTACTTGTAATCATGCATGTTGTGTTAGCGGGGATCTGATGGATATTGAGATTACTATGTCATATTGATTAATGTTTTGTCTTATTTATTCTATCATGTATGTGTTGTTTGTGATCTTGCATGATCTCCGTTTCTAGTAGCTATCTTGGCCAAGTAGATGCTAGTGATTCCAAGAGGGGGTATTTATGCTCGATATTTGGTTCATGCCTTTATTTAATCTAAGGGAAGTGACAGAAATCTCTAAGGTTGTAGATGTGATGTTTCTACTAGGGAGAAAACAACGGTCTCTTGTTCATGGAACAAGTGGATTGTTTACCTTACACACTTTGCTTAAAGTTGTTATCTGTTGCTTTCAACTTAATACTGGAGGGGGTTCGGATGATAACCTAAAGGTGGATTACTAGTCATAGATGCAGTTGGATGGCGGTCTATGTATCTTGTTGTATTGCGTAATCGAATCTCATAGGATCATGAACGTCTGATACGCCCAATTTACATCACCATTATATATCATAATCTACCTCTATTCATTAATATTTGTCTTATTATGAGGTATTACTTATGTCTTTTCATCTGTTTACGCATGTTGGATGATTCTTGGAGGATGGACTGCCATAGTCTGGATTCTGATGGAAAAGATGGCGTTTTGATGCAATTTCGCGAAGATCGGAAAAATACCATAAAAATATGGGAAAATATTATTTTTCTAGAAGAATGAGGAAGCCAGAAGGAGGAGCGAAGAGGGGCCACAGGGGGCCCACACCCCCTAGCCGCGGGCCCACCCTGGGTCGCGCCTAGGGCAGGTGTGGCCCACCTGCCCGGCTCCCGACTCTGTCCCTTTGCCTATATCTTCCCTACGAAAAACTAAGGCCGGGAGAGCGACCATAGATAGATTTCCGACACCTCTGGGGGCGGAAAACACCGAGAGAGAAAGATCTCTCCGGTAGATAGATTTCTGCCGGGGAAATTCCTTTCCGAAGAGGGGAGATTGTCACCATCAACACCATCATCAAGCTAGGCTTCATCAGGATCATCATCATCATCCACACCATCATCACCACTCCGTCCCGCTGTAACAATCGTGTTGGATCTTGCTTTAGTTCTTAGGGGAAACTTTCCAAGTGTTAATTACTATTGTAGTTGATGCTTGTGAGTGGAACCATTGGATTATTGTTTATGTTCAGATTGTTATCCATTACCATATCATCTTTGATCTTGATCCATATGATGTCTTGTGAGTAGTTTGTCTTGTTCTTGAGGACATGGGAGAAGTGATGTTGTTATTAGTGGATTTGTGTTGAGTTATTATTCAATGGTTTAGTATTTAAGTTGTGGTGCTATTCTTCTAGTGGTGTCATGTGAACATCAACCACATCATACTTCACCATTTATGGGCCTAGGGGAATGCATTGTGTATTTGGATACTAATTGTGGGGTTGCCAGAGTGACAGAAACCTGAAACACCGTTAGGACACCTTTGCACAAGGGAGCGTAGGATCTCAGAGTTTAAGGCTGTGGTCAGATTTATATCTTAATTACTTTCCTGTAGTTACGGATGTTGGCAGGGGGTTTAATCACAAGTATGTATTAGTCCAAGTACAGTCGGTACATTAGCACAGGTTCACCCACACAACACTTACAACACCAAAGAATAGTACTCAACTATTTGAAATGAAAGCACTTGACAGAATTCCCATGTGTCCTCGAGAACGTTTGCTCCTTATAAGTATTTCCACCAGCTTGTCCTTTGCTAAGAAAGGATTGGGCCACTTGCTGTGTTTGTTCTTTATTACTTGCACTTTGTTTTGTTGCCTTATCAGAAAACCACTAAAAACCCGTTTGCTAAGTATTCACAGGGATTTCCTGCTCCACACCACTGTTTAGCACCTTCTGCTTCTCGTTGGGATCGACACTCCTATTTATCGAAAGTACTGCGATACACCCCCTATACTTGTGGGTCATCAAGCCCTTCGGACCACTAAAGAGTTTTGCGATAAGTACCATGCTTTGAAGATGAAGGTGGATATACTTCAAGAAGAGAACGACAGGCTTCATAAGATGCTAGAGGATCTCCTTACCCTAGACAAGAGAACACCACCACCGAAGGAGTAATTCATCATCAAGTTCTCCATCCCCTTGGCTTGTTCCAAGCTTGGGGGATTGCTGCGGTATCACCACCATTATCTTTTATCTTTTACCTTTTTAGTGGATACATATCTTTGGTAGAGGAGTTATCTTATAGTTTGGTTTGCATGTGGAAGTATCTCTCCTTTAGTTGATTATCTATGTATCCCTTGGTGTGAGTGCCTTTATTGGAATAATAATGAGAAGTCTCATCTTTTACTTTTTGCACTTCTTATTTTAGTTTGCAATCTCTATTATATGATGGATCTTGTTGATCAGTATTGGCATCACTTTGGGAGCATCAAGTGGATCTAAATTGGTTTTGGCAAACCGAGTTCTGGTCAGTAGTACCACTTTTTCAAGTTTGAAAGAAAAAAGATAAAAAAGCTTACACGTATTTTGTATCATTTGTTTTCTTTCTTGTTGGCTCATAAGCTTAGTATTCTCTATTTAAGATCTTTTGTGTTTTCAAGGAAGATTGCATGTTTGGCTTTATTACTTGTATGTTTGCTTGTTTCTTTCAACTCTCTTGCTTGCTACTCAGCCTTGCTAGCCAAAAACCTATTTTGAGAAGGCACACTTCTCATGTTTCCAATCCCTTCGAACCAAAACCTTTGCCATTTGTGTCCACCATATCTACCTAGTAGCTTTTGCTATTCCTAGCAAATTCTCAAGCTTCATCTACCTTTCGAATTAAAAATTATTTTTTATGTGAAAACTAGTTAGTAAAGCTCTCACGAATTTGATGGCACGCTTTATTTTCTTGCCCCTAATAGACTTGAACCATTGTGCCATCGAAGTTGTACATGTGTCGTGGTATTGCCGACGAGTACGCCATGGAGGGGTCCTCACAGTGCGTGTTTAGAGACGTGGGGGAAGGCGTACGGTTGACGGGTACGAGGTAACACGGCTTACCCAGGTTTAGATCCCACGATGGTGGCGGAATCCTACTCCTGGTATAAATCACTATAAGGGCAAATACGCCGAGTTACAGAGATAGGTTCGATGTGTGAGATTGTAAGTTATCATGCCCTAAAGGCTCCCATAGGCCCGACTTATATAGTCGCCAGGTCCTAGGGTTACAGGGAAAAGTCCTAGCCAAACAGTTTACAGAGTCCTACACAGTCTATTACTAGTCTTGTGTATCTTGCACTCCAAGGCTCGAGGTACGTCGGTGACTCCAACCGTAGCCTTCCTTTATCCGGCATGGGCCTCACTTCTGGATCTATCTAACTGGGCCGCCTAGCAGGCCATAGGCCATGCTACCAACTGTGGGCCACCTAGGTTATCCGGATCGGAGACATGCTATGAGGATACCCATATAGCATATCCCCAACAGTAGCCCCCATAGAACTTCGAGATCTTGCGCCGTCTTGCCTCTTCGTGTGGAATGCTCCGTCTAGATGGATGTCGGCAAATCGTCAAGCAATATCTTGTAGTCCTCCCAAAGAACCCTGCAAGGTTTTCTCCGTCTTCAACACGTAAGTGGAGAAATGCTGAATCTTCCATCGTACTCTTCCGTAGCCGGACTGGATCCGTCCATGTCAGGATCTTCAGATGTGACGGCTCATCTGCCTATGTCAGCTAGGGAGACGTAGGCTTAGGTCAGCGACGCCTCATAACTCACATATGCAGAGAACGCAATCATGTCCGATTTTCCCGCGCGAGCGATATGAACTGTTGGCGGCGACGGTTGGAGACGTGGCGAAATTTCCGCGCACGTTCGCAAACACGTCGTCTACGCGGCAACCGTCCAATCAAGCTGCACGAATCTTGACGTTGGAGATGATAAATAGTAACCATGGTGGAATTTCTACTTTTTACCTCATTCTCTCCTCGCATCGTCTTCTTCCTCCAGCGCGTGCCTCCTCGAGCTCTCCGCGCAAAACTCGCGAAAAAACCTAGCCCCAATCTGCACCAGTCACCTCCAACCTCTCTCCATGGCTAGCAGTAGCACTTCCCCTTCCATAGCGGCGTCGAGCGAAGCCGCGGCAAAGCCGATGAGCTCTATCGTCGTGCCCCCAGAGGGCTTGGTCATCCCTGCCTCGGCGGTGATTGAGTCCACTGGCGGCGACCATAATCCAGCGGCGCTAGAGCCGTTGGAGGAGGAACTTGATTCGCACAGGGGCGACTAGCGCGGCTCAGACATCACCAACTGTGACATCCAGGAGCTGATCGCCAAGGGCTACCTCCCTGCGACGGAGGGGCTCGCCTGGCGGGCGGCGCCGGCCGACGAGGTGACACCTTCTCCCCAAGCCGGAGAAAAAGTGTACCTCAAAGCCCAACTGGTACGCGGTGTCTCCCTGCCCATCTCCAACTTATTCCTCTCCGTCTTGAACCACTATAGAGTCCAGCCCCAGAACCTTTCTCCCAACAGTATCTTAGCGCTTAGCAACTACGCGGCGCTCTGCGAGGGTTACTTAGGGATAAAGCTTAGGCTAGACCTCTTCGTGTACTTCTTCACCGTCCAGCGTGAAGTCGGAGCCAATAAGGAAGAACTTAGGAATTGCGGCACCATAAGCTTCAAGATCCGTCCTGGCCGGCGGTTCCCCGACATCGTCGGTCACGAGTCCTGCAAAAACTGGCAGCGTACTTACTTCTACGGCCTAGATATCCCTCTAGCTGGCCGACAAATAACGTACCCGGACTTCGTTGACGGAGCCGCCGCTGAAGCCTTGTCATGGAGATCCCAGGCCTCCCTTCCCTCCGACCTCGATGCTTCCCGCGTCATAAGGCAGATAGAATGGTTCATAGAGACGGGTTTGACCGGCTTGGACCTAGCCATGTGCTGGTTCATCAGGCGAATCCAACCTCTGTAGCACCACGTGAAGCTCATACACGAGTATACCAGTGATAGAAGGGATAGCCTCCATATCTCCGTGGATAACTTCTCGAGCGACTCCGTCAAGCTCCTCCTTAAGTACATCGTCAAGGTGAAGGACAAGAAGCGTGGCTTCACCATCACTTATGACATGTTGGTAGACGGCAAGTGCCCAAAGGTAGTTATTTATTTTCCGTGTATGACATATACTCCAGTTCTTCCGTCTTGCAAATGTCATCTCATCTAACACGGTGACTTCTCACTTAACAGCTTAGCGATCTAGAGGAGGACAACATGGCTGCCCAAATCTACGATCCAAAGATAAAGGAAGTCACGGTCGTGTCCGACGACGATGCTCCATTGGCGCGAAAGCGGAAGAGCTCCACCTCTGATGCTGCCAACGGAGGCAAGAATAAGACGGAGAGTGGAGCCTCCAAGAAGACTATCGCCGCCCTGGAGGCGGAAAAGAGAAAAGTTACCAGGATTCCCTTTGCCAAAGCACCCCCACTTGTGTAAGCTTCTTTCTTTCCGACATTGTCTATTTATCTGTCTTGTTCCTGTACTTATGCATTTTGCACGTTTCAGGAAGAAAGCCACGACCAGCCTGAAGAAGACCTCCAAATTGGGGCCTTCTAGAACCATCCAGGACATGCTGCATCGCGATGCATCTCCCACCATCGCCCCTGCCACTCCCTCCGTCAAGCCCTCGTCTGCCCCGACAAGCTCACAAGCTAAGAAGGCATCTGGCCCTTCCGCCATGGAAGTGGACTCAGGTGCCTCTATCGAGGTTGCTGTCGTCGGCGAGGAAGCGACGCAAGAGAGTGCCGCCCACCAAATGGCTGAAGCTCCAGCTACGGATGCCATCGGTGGCGGTAAGGCGGTGGTGGAAGCAGGTACTTCTGTCGTTGGCGACGCCCTCGCACCTAAGAAAGCCATAGTTTATCCAAAGATCGTCTATCCGGTACTTACACCGGGTAGCACTGCTCTGGCTCCTGTTGAGGCACCGACATCTCCGACGTGCGGTCTAGAGGAGCTCCGCCGACAAGTAGAAATATTGCAAGGAAACAGTGAATCCTTTGGCAAGCTGTTGGCCGAGAGTGCTACAAACCTCAAGATCATTGCACTTGTAAGTTTTATTTGCCTTTTGCATTTCATATGAGTATCCCACTGTAGCCCCTGAGGACGTAGACGGAAAACCATAGGTCTTTGCATCTATATGCTCTAAGAGTGACTAAGTTAGAAAACCTCTCACTGTAGCCCCCAAGCATGTAGGTGGAATAAACTATTCCGACTAGATGCTTTTAAGAGTAGCATACACACTGTTTATAAATTTCAATACTGTAGCCCCCAAGCCTCTAGTTATAACTGAATTAGTTCCGACTAGATGCTTAAATAAAAGCTAAGCATATATCCGAGTTATAAAACTTTATACTGTAGCCCCCAAGCTTCTAATCGAAAACTGAATTAGTTCTAACTAGATGCTTAAAAAAAAGCTAAGCATAATGCTAAGTCAAAAATTCTCGCTGTAGCCCCCGAGCGTCTAGGTGGAAAATTTTCGGCTAGATGCTCCAAGCAAACCAAACAACATTTTAACTTTGACCTTTTTTGCACAGAATGAGAGTGCTCGGAGGGGCATGGCCAATGACAAGTACCAGAAGATGCGCGCAGACTTGGAAGCTGGAAAGGGTAAAACTGCCTTCTTGAAGGAACAGATCACCAAGAGCAAGCGTCTGTTTTCTTTTTCGCATTCCGACTTGGTTTTGTGCCCATATTCTCCGAGTACTCACTGTGTACTTTGCTTTCTCCGACTTGCAGAAACCATTGCCAAGGCCAAGAATATTGTCGAGCAATCCAAGCACATTCAAGAGCTGGATAGCAAGAAGAAAATCCTTAAGCAGGAGAGGAAGGACATGCTGAAAATGCATGAGGAGTCAATGAAGGCCCTGCAGGACTCCGCCACCGAGGAAATCAATCGCTTGAAGGAGGAGATCTCTATCCTAAGAGATCAGAAGAAAGCTGCCGATGAGCAGAATCAACGCCATAGTGAGGCGTATAAACTCCTCCAACAAGAGAAAGAATCCTTGGCAGACACCCTCTGGCAAGCTGAGGCCAGCATCTTCAGTAAGTTTTCTCCGTCTTGGATTTCTGTAGTCTAGATATTCTGAATTGTTGAACTCATGTGTTCCTTGTCGGAATTTGCAGCTCCTATGGGTTTAACCCGATTGCCTCCTCCAGCCAAGGAATGCATGGTTCTAGCCGGCAACTTCATCAACACCGCCATCACGCAAGCTAAGGAGATTGCCAAGCCCCTCTAGATCAACATCAAGGCATCGGACTCCGTGGCGAAGTACTCGGAGATTCTGCGCCGAGCCCCCAAGCGTATCACAAGCTGGAAAGCTTCATGTGCACGGGCTTGCGCAAGGATGGCGCTATCTATGGTGAAGGCACACTATGAAGATGCCGACATCGACACGGTGACCTCTGGCATTCCCGACGCAGCCGATGAAGGCAAAGAGATTAACCACGAATCCATCTTGTCGTTGCTCGCAGGCTATGAGACCAGAGTTGCCGACTTGGTCGACATCAACGTCTTCGTGCCGATGAACACCATCGATGGCGGCAACCAAAGCTCCTCCGAGTCTCTTCACACCGGCGACTTCGAGGGTGGCTCTCCTGCTGGTGATGACGCTGCTTCTAAGTCACCTGCGCCAAAGGAATGAAGAACAACTTTGCAATATTTGTTTCACCTTTGATGCATATGCGGAAAAAACTTATTGATGTAACTTAAGGTGGAAAACAATGTTGCATGTCCTGCTACTTAAGAATCAGTTTCCAACATGTATATATTTTTTAAGCAAGTGCTGGCTTATCCATTACTTTGGTTCTTATGCTTGACCTTTCGTGAGTCGGAAGACTCGTTGTCGGAACCATGTGCTCAGGTGATGATGCCTAATGGCACCGTCAATAACCTATGCACAAAATCGCCGACAACAAGTGCCAAAAGTCACTGCTCCAGAATCCACATAAAAACGACAAAGAACGTGTAGACCAGAAAACTTAAGCTAACGCCCGTAGGCGGAATTTTCACAAGTGCAATCGCAAAACTTGTGCATAAAGGTTTTACATTATCCAAAAATGAACACTAAAGGAGGTAAAAGACTCAGAAATATGAGTGAACCAGAGAGCTTTATTTCATTGATCATATAAGAGGTACACAATTAGATAAAAATGCTAAGTGTACAAAGGACGTAGCTGTGCTATGTTCCATGGCCGATCAAGCTCCGGGTAGTCATCATCCGGGTCACGTCGCTTACACTTATGATCCTCGTTGGGTCTATCCTTCAGTTCACGATTGTCAACGAGGTAGTAAGACCCATTGAGCAGCGCCTTGCTTATGATGAACGGTCCTTCCCATGGCAAGGATAATTTGTGTGACTTCTTATGCTTAAGTGGGAGCACCAAATCCCCCTTTTTGAACGAGCGATGCCGAACGCGGCGACTATGGTAGCTGCGTAGCTTCTGCTGGTAGATGGCGGATCTTTGGCATGCCAAAACACGCTCCTCCTCGAGAAGGTCCACATCTAGGCGTCTGGATTCTTCAGCGTCATCTTCGTCGTAGGCGGCAACCCTTGGTGCATCGTGAAGTATGTCGGAAGGTAGGATGGCTTCTGCTCCATATACCATGAAGTAAGGGGTGTAGTCGGTGGATCTGTTGGGCGTAGTTCGTAAACTCCACAGCATAGATGGCAATTCCTCCGCCCAGGCTCCAGCAGCTCTATGTAGCGGTGCCTCAAGACGTGGCTTGATTCCCTGCAGAATTAATCCATTGGCTCTCTCAACTTGACCATTGGATTGTGGGTGTGCCACAGATGCAAGGTCAAGTCGGATGCCTTTCTCCCAACAATAAGCCTCCACTTCTCCGAGTGACAAATTGCTGCCGTTGTCGGTGATAATGCTATGTGGGAGACCAAATCTCACCACTAGATCCCGGACAAACCTGAGGGCAGTTGCCCCATCAAGCTCTCTAATGGGTTTAGCTTCTATCCATTTAGTGAATTTATCAACTGCTACAAGCAGATGCGTAAACCCACAAGGTGCCGTCTGTAACGGTCCCACCATGTCTAGCCCCCAGACTGCGAACGGACAAGTTATTGGTATTGTTCGCAATTCTTCAGCAGGAACATGTGGTTGTCGGGCATAATACTGGCATCCCATGCATGTCTCAACCAGCTTGTCGGTGTCCGCCTTCGCGGTAAGTCAGTAGAATCCTTGCTGGAAGGCTTTCGCGACCAACGATCGAGGAGCGGCGTGATGCCCGCAATCTTCGAGATGGATTTCGCGTAGGATTTCCATACCTTCTAGATGGAAAACACACTTTAGGTATACACCAGTAGTGCTCCTTTCGTAGAGTTTCCCATTTATTATGGTATAACCCTTTGCTCGTCGTACTATTTGCCGTCTTTCGACTTCGTCGTCGGGCAAAGTTCCGTGTTCGATATATTCCATGAACGGTTTTGTCCAAGCTGGAGGGACCTTGGTCACCATGTTGACGAAAGAGTCAGCTCTATCCGGGTTGTCGATGTCGGCTCCCTTCATGGATGGTGTGCGCAGGTGCTCTAGGAAAACTCCTGGCGGAATCCGTTTGCGCCCTGATCCAAGCTTAGACAGCAGATCAACCGCCTCGTTTTGCTCCCTAGGCACATACTTGACTTCGTAGCCCAAGAAGCTCTTGGCTATCTCGTCCACTTCGTCTTGATATGCCGCCATCATAGGGTTCCGCGCATTCCAGGTGCCAGCCGCATGCTGGGCAACCAAGTCGGAATCTCCACAGCAAACTATGCGCTTGATGCCAATATCATTGGCTACACGTACTCCGTGAATGAATGCTTCACACTCCGCCATGTTGTTTGTAGCCTCGAAATGGATCTGCAGAATGTAGTGTAGCTTGTCTCCTGTTGGTGACTGTAGCAATACACCAGCCCCCGAGCCGTTGAGCGGCTTTGATCCGTCAAAGTGCATCACCCAGTACTCTGGTTCTGGCAACGGAGTAGCGTCTGGCATCTCCGTCCAATCTGCAACAAAATCCGCCAAGGCTTGTGACTTGATAGCGTCGCGTCTCTTGTAAGTGATCTCGAAGGCGGCAAGTTCAATGACCCACTTCGCGACCCTTCCCGTAGCGTCGATTTTGTTGATTATGTCGGACAGTGGGGTCTTGCTCACCACTGTGATTGGATGCTCCTGAAAGTAGTGCCTCAGCTTCCGAGAAGCAAGGAATACTCCATAAGCTATCTTCTGGTAGTGCGGGTAATGCTGCTTGGACTCCATCAAGACCTCGCTCACATAGTAAACTGGTCGTTGAACTCCATGCTCATAGCCTGGTTCCTTCCGCTCTACCGCAACGACGATGCTGATTACCCGGTTGGTTGCCGCCATGTAGATTAACAGGGGCTCTCCAGGCTCGGGTGCTGCAAGGATAGGCGCTGAGGAAAGAATCTCCTTGAGTTGCTTCAATGCTGCATCTGCCTCGTCCGTCCATGTGAATTTGTCCGCCTTCTTCAGCAACTTGTACAGCGGCAGAGCCTTCTCTCCAAGTCGGCTGATGAACCGACTAACTGCTGCAACACAACCTGTTAGTCGTTGAATGTCCTTTAGGCATGTCGTACGGTTTATGTTTAAGATGGCCTTGATTTTCTCCGGGTTGACCTCGATTCCGCGCTGGGAAACGATGAAACCCAACAATTTGCCGGCTAGAACCCCGAGGACGCACTTCTTAGGGTTAAGCATCATGTTGTATTTCCGGAGATTATCAAAGGTTTCTTTTAAATCGGAGATTAAGTCATTTGACTTTTTAGACATCACCGCGATGTCGTCCACATAGGCGTGAATGTTCCGACCAATTTGGCCGTGAAGGCAACGTTGCATTGTCCGCTGGTACGTAGCACCTGCGTTTTTCAGCCCAAAGGGCATCGTAACATAGCAAAACGTGTCGTATGGGGTAGTGAACGAAGTGGCCAATTGGTCCAACTTCCTCATATTAATCTGGTGGTATCCTGAGTATGCATCGAGAAAACACAAAAGTTCCGAGCCAGCCGTCGAGTCAATGACTTGGTCAATGCGAGGCAAAACAAACGGATCTTTGGGACATGCTTTGTTCAAGCCGGTGTAATCAACGCACATTCTTAATTCATTGGTTCCCTTTTGGGGGACAAGTACAGGATTGGCCACCCATTGGGTGTGAAGGATTTCTCGGATAAATCTAGCCTTAAGCAACCTAGCTATCTCTTTGCCAATGGCACGTCTCTTCTCATCTCCAAAGCGTCGTAGAGGTTGTTTCACTGGTTTGCATTTTGGATCAATGTTTAAGCTATGCTCGGCAAGTTCCCTAGGTACACCTTTCATGTCGGCAGGTTGCCAGGCAAAGATGTCCCTATTCTCATGGAGGAACTCGATGAGCGCGCTTTCCTATTTGGGATCCAGGTGCGTCCCAATGGCGATGACCTTGGAGGAATCGCCTACCACAAGTTCCACCGGCTTGGTCTCGATGGCGGCCTTGAACGCAGGAGCGGAGTCAGAGATCTGCTTCTTCGACGCGTGCATCTCTAAGTCATCGACCTTGCTTTGGATCTCTTTGAATTCTTCGCTATAGAGGACAGCTTCCGCAACGGCTGCTTCATTGATCTCGGAGTACCTTGCCTTGGTAGCTTCCGGATACGGTGATGACACCGTTTGGTCCGGGTATCTTGAGTTTGTTGTAGACGAAGCATGGCTTGGCCATGAACGTGTGGAATATGTCACTGCCGAATATGACGTGGTACACACTCTTGAAGGGGACCACCTCGAAGGTCATGCGCTCTTGGCGGTAATTATTAACATCGCCAAAGGCAACCTAAAGTGTAATGCACCCAAGGGACCGAGCCTCCCGACTAGGAACTACGCCGTGGAAGATGGTGTTGGTCTGCCTTAGGTTTGCCTCCGTCAAGTTCATCTTCTGTAGTGTATCAAAGTACATGATGTTGATGCTGCTTCCACTATCCACCATACACTTGGTGAGCTCCACGCCATCAATCAAGGGGTTAATGACCATGGCGTACTGGTTCTCCGTAGGGATAAGGTCTGGGTGGTCCGTCCTGTCCCAAGTAATTGGAACCTCCAACCAGCGCAGGTACTAGGGAACTGGGGGGGAGAGTATCCATCTGGATCCTCAGGGAGGTCTTCTGTTGTTGGACGGTGGGGGTGCCAAGGAAAGTGTGGTAGTCTGGCACCTTCTTCACGAAGGGGTTCTTGCCCTTGTCATCGCTCTTGGCGGCGAGCTTGGGTGCGACGTCCTCATCCATGTCACTTGAATCCTTGGACTCCTCCTCCTTCTTCTTCCCTTGCCCTTGCCTCACGGTCTGTTCTTCTGACTTTGCTTGTAGCCGGACTGCGGGTCTTCCTTGAGGTCGTTGACGAACTTGCAGTGTCGATTGATGTGGGTGGCCTTGCCGTTGACATCGAGGTGTACGAGGCACGGCATATCGCGGTACTCTTCGTAGGTTTGGGGAACACAGAGCGGCGTCGAGGTAGTTTCGCTTCCTCGTTGCTGCCCACGACCAGCTCCCTTTCCTCTGCCACGTTGTCCGCCATCACCTCGTCCTGCAAAAGTCATAGCGACCATGTCGGTAGATTGCTTTTCTTCTGGAGCGGTTTTCCGCTTTGTACTGCTGTTCCTTCGAGCTTGAGTTGGAACGGCTATTGCCGCCAAGGAGCCGCGAGCATCATCGTCGGCAGCTGCGAACTCACTATCCAACTGAATCATCTGGTTCAAGTCAAGCTAGTGGTTGTCCTGCAAGCGCTTCAGCTTATGTCGGAGCAACGTGCCCCTTTACAACCCATCGATGAAGGCGGCCATGGCGGTCTGAGCGTGCACTCCTGCGCAGGAATTCTTCATGTCCAGCCAGCGGGAGAGGTAGGCGGGAGACGTCTCGTCTTTCTCCTGCACGCACTGATGTAGATCGCCAGCAGTGCAGGGATGCTTGTATGTACCTCAAAGTTCTTGGTGAATGCTTCTTGCATGTCCAACCAATTGCAGATGGATTTCTTCGGCAAGTCGTCGATCCATTGGCGGGTCGTGCCTGCCAACATTAACGGGAGGTACTTGACGGTGACGTTGGGGTTGCCTCCGGCAATCTCCACCGCGTTGTCGTAGTCCTGCAACCATGTGGCTGGCTTGGCGGTGCCGTCATAGGGCTTGATGGTCTTGTCAATCCGGAAACCTTTGGGGTAAGTTGCGGACCGTATTGCAGGTCCAAATCAACGTGGTCCCAAGTATGGTCCTTCCTGGGCCTCGTGGATCTTATCAATCTGCGAACGTGCATCGTATGGCTCCGGGTTCTTCTTCTTCTTGTCAACAGGGGATGGGTTGCGTGAACGACGCGGGCCTCCTCCGCCATGGTGACTTCTTGGTGGTGACAGGGGCGGAGGTGGCGGTGGGTTAGCTTTATTGCTGTTACCCTCCTGCGATGCCTCCCGCCTATCACGGTTGCTTGTTGGACGCGGAGGGTCATGGCGTGACCTGCTCTTGTGTCCTTGGTTGCGCTCTCCGTCATGACGGGTCTGCTCCGCGTTGTCGCAGATGACGATGCCGCACTGCTTTGGTGGGGGCATATTCGTACGATGGTGACCCTTGTGATCTTCGCGATGTTGGGGGGATCGGGGCGATGGCGATGGGCGACGAGGTCGGGCCTTTTCTCCGTGGTCGGAGGATATGGGGATAGCATCCTTACTGTTGCGCGCATCCCTCCGTCTTCGTTCTGATGAACCCGTCTGGGACCCGACATCAAGAGGAGATCTATCCCTTGGCGGCTTATGCTGGCTAGACTGGCAAAGCGCTGGGTCAGACTCAAGCCTCTGAGAGGTGGCCATTTCTGCTGCTTTACCGCCTTGGCCACTAGGTCATAGACATGTTCCACTGCCTCAGACGATCTATCCTGCTCCAGAAGGGTCTGTGCATCACCTGCTTACCTTCACTGTCAATGTATGGCTTGGCCTGTGCCGACTTCAAGGGAGCCCATCCTAGGTTTCGTCGTACACCAGGATCGTTGATGACGCGAGCCAGAGCTTTCTTTGCCTTCTGCTGCTGCAGCAGGGTCTTGTATTCGGCCTCCATTGCTCTAGCTTTCTCTATGGACTTCTGCGTGTTGACCAGATCTCGATCTAGCTTAGCGCCTTGCTCCGCGATGGCCTGCGCTTCCTCTAGAAGCTGCTGGCGCTTCTCGTCAAGCTGAGTCACGTTCCGGATATGAGCTACGGTCAGTGGTTCAACGAGGAGATTGCCGTACATCACTCTATCAGCTGGAGTAACTTGGGCTGCTGCAGACGTAGATGCTGGAGGCGGCAAGTTTGCGGTGTTGTTGTTGCTCGGGCTGGTGCCGAGTTCCTGCGGCTGTTGCACTGGGTTAGGCGGAGGAGGCATGACCTTTGTGCGATCATCGTCAGCAGCAATAAGTGGCCCCTTCCCCTTCTCCAGCGCTGTAGGCGGAGCTCGTCCGGGTTGATCTTCATCCATCGTCGTCCCAATGGTGACGAACACCTCTCGAGACGTGACGGCATTGTTGGCTTGCTCATCGCGCGTGTACTCCTCCTCCATCTCCTGCATGGCGGAGTCTAGTTCCTCTGGACTGAAATCTATCTCCTCTGAATCTGCACTGGAGTCAGCATAAAGCGCGTCAATAACAGAGTCGGAGGGTGCCAGGACTTCCTCGATGACGGGCGGTGGAGGTGCAACAACAGCGACGATGACTGGAGGTGGCGGCGCGGCTGCGACGATGGCGGCCGGAGGCGATGGTGGCGGTGGCTGAATCGGAGGAGCTCCGTCAATGAGCGCAAGCGCTGTCTGAGCTGCCGCTTCGGCCTCTGCGTAGTTGTTGATGGTGTTAACCATACCTTCAAAGGTAAGGCGGCCTGATGCCTGCTGCCGTCTTAGAGAATGTCGGAGGAGCGTGCCATGGTCCAGTCCTTCCACAGAGTGATACATAGCATCATCATTGGGGGTAGTGGGCCAGATCGGCTCGTATGCGGAGCCATCTGGCCAGGTAATCGCGGGGGTTTTCGCCCTCTCTCTGAATGCAACGCGCCAGATCGAAGATGGTAACCACGCCGACGAACTTGGATCTCTGCTGTCCAGACGCACGGGCGAAGCTGGTGGATTTGCAGCGATCTTCCACCGTTATATCCTGCACAGGGGCGGTTTGGGTGGGCCTTGAATTTTTCCGATCTTTGCTGGCAAACTCGGAAGAGAGATCCGACATCGATCCTTCCGCGAACGTATCCTGCCCGTAGGCGGTCCGTGCGGGCCTTGATGCTCCTCCGACTCCCAGGGAACTAGTGCCCGAGTCGATTTCGCCAATGAAGAGGTGGATGTCTCCGATAGGAACGATCGAACACCGCGTAGGGTTCGTCTTCGCCGGGATCCAGAACTCGTCGGGAGGGACGATCGGAACATTGCCGGAGAAGAGAACGCGGCCGATGGCTACGGTTTCGCCGATTCCCGCGAAGATCTTGGTCCTCGCCCGCTGAAGAGCCTAAAGCGCCTCTTGCCCCATGGTGGGCGCCAACTGTCGTGGTATTGCCGACGAGTACGCCATGGAGGGGTGCTCACAGTGCGTTTTTAGAGACGTGGGGGAAGGCAGGCGGTTGACGGGTACGAGGTAACATAGCTTACCCAGGTTCAGATCCCACGACGGTGGCAGAATCCTACTCCTTCTATAAATCACTATAAGGGCAAATATGCCGAGTTATAGAGATAGGTTCGCTGTGCGAGATTGTAAGTTATCATGCCCTAAAGGCTCCCATAGGCCCGACTTATATAGTCGCCAGGTCCTAGGGTTACAGGGAAAAGTCCTAGCCGGACAGGTTATAGAGTCCTACACCGTCTATTACTAGTCTTGTGTATCTTGCACTCCAAGGCTCCGGGTACGTCGGTGACTCCAACCGTAGCCTTCCTTTATCCGACATGGGCCTCCCTTCTGGATCCATCTAACTAGGACGCCCGGCAGGCCATAGGCCATGCTACCAACTGTGGGCCACCCGGGTTATCCGGATAGGAGACATGCTATAAGGATACCCATATAGCATATCCCCAACAATATGCTTGCATTTATACGTTGGAATTAACAGAACCGTGCTGTCACGGGGAATGTTTTCAACATTGCACCTATACTTTATACTCAGTTGATATTGTGCTCTTTTGTCTATGGATGTCAACAGTGTGAAATAAATAGGGAACTTGTAAGTCCATGGATTTTGTATTTTGTGTTAGAGAAACGCCTGGGCCGCTAGACCAAGCCATGCCTAATCATGGTGGAAACTTGCAGCATCACCATAGTGAGCTATCTATGAAGCATCCTCAATAAAAAGCTATACATATAGTAAATAAAAAGATCGCTGAGATGCTCATTGTATGCTTGCCTTGTCATTTTGGTTATGGGATAGCTCATGTACCATGTGCAAGGGGTACCCCGTTGGCGGTTCTCCATGATACACATGTACTTACAATGACAAGAACTTACCGGTGACCAAAGTTGAGTAGCATGAAGAGTGGCCCTCATATTCAAGGGACATGAGATTGCCAACTTATATTTCGTCAAGCATATACTCCATCTTTGTGCACTTTAACCTTAATCATCTCAAGATGCCTATGATAGGGGCAATGAGGGCTCAAAGCTAGTAAGTACCATAATCTTTTGGAAGCTCTTTATGACTTGTAATCCCTGCTACCCTCTATGAAGGGACCTTTCTCCTAGTTACCAGGTTGAGTCAGTAAACCTACTTCCTCTCTATCTCCAGCAAGCAATTGAGTTGTTGTGTTTCAAGCATTCATATGGTGATTTATTCAATCATGTTCTTTATCTTCCTTGTTTGCACAAGACTCTTATCTATTGAGTATTACTTTGAAAGCCTTCATTGAAAATCCTTTTTGAGTAAAGAGTGCTCCTGTTGTGAAAACTTCTACAAAAATATTTTTGTGAAACTATTTGCTAGGTGTTCTTTGACCAAGAACAAGTTTTCCAATTCCAATTATGATTTATATTTATGCATCTCTATTTGTGACTGATGTACTTGGTTGCAAGCTAAGTTATATAATGGTGAGTTGCTTTCTTCTATAAGTTGTGTAATGGTAAGTGTGATGCTTCTTGTTCGTATTATTTTTATCGACACTTCACTCCATAAACCTGTGGACATGTTTACTGAACTCAGTTTTTGCTTGGGGACAAGCGAAGGTCTAAGCTTGGGGGAGTTGATACGCCCAATTTGCATCACCATTCTATATCATAATCTACCTCTATTCATTGATATTTGTCTTATTATGAGGTATTACTTATGGCTTTTCATCTGTTTATGCATGTTGGATGATTCTTGGAGGATGGACTACCGGAGTCTGGATTCTGATGGAAAAGATGGCGTTTTGATGCAATTTCACGAAGATCAGAAAAATACCAGAAAAATATGGGAAAATATTATTTTTCCAGAAGAATGAGGAAGCTAGAAGGAGGAGCGAAGAGGGTCCGCAGGGGGCCCACACCCTCCTAGGCGCGGGCCCACCCTCGGCCGCGCCTAGGGCAGGTGTGGCCCACCTGCCCGGCTCCCGACTCTGCCCCTTCGTCTATATCTTCCCTACGAAACCCTAAGGCCAGGAGAGTGACCACAGATAGATTTTCGCTGCCTCTGGGGACGGAAAACACCGAGAGAGAAAGATCTCCCCGGCAGACAAATTTCTGCCGAGGAAATTCCCACCCGGGGAGGGGAGATCATCGCCATCAACACCGTCATCAAGCTAGGCTTCATCGGGATCATCATCCACACCATCATCTCCACCAGCACCATCATCAACACTCTGTCCCGCTGTAACAATCATGTTGGATCTTGCTTTAGTTCTTAGGGGAAACTTTCCCGGTGTTAATTACTATTGTAGTTGATTCTTGTGAGTGGAACCATTGGATTATTGTTTATGTTCATATTGTTATCCATTACCATATCATCTTTGATATTGATCCATATGATGTCTTGTGAGTAGTTCGTCTTGTTCTTGAGGACATGGGAGAAGTCATGTTGTTATTAGTGGATTTGTTTTGAGTTATTATTCAATGTTTTAGTATTTAAGTTGTGGTGCTATTCTTTTAGTGGTGTCATGTGAACGTCGACGACATGATACT
Source organism: Avena sativa (assembly GCA_916181665.1). NCBI lineage: Eukaryota > Viridiplantae > Streptophyta > Magnoliopsida > Poales > Poaceae > Avena > Avena sativa. The sequence goes on along the minus strand of OV702279.1, from coordinate 310,392,551 downwards.
TAACCATTTATTGGCCTAGGGGAATGCACTGTGTATTTGGATACTAATTGTGGGGTTGCCGGAGTGACAGAAATCTGAACCCCCGTTAGGACACCTTTGCACAAGGGAGCGTAGGATCTCAGAGTTTAAGGCTATGGTTAGATTTATATCTTAATTACTTTCCGATAGTTACGGATGTTTGTAGGGGGTTTAATCACAAGTATGTATTAGTCCAAGTACGGTCGGTATATTAGCACAGGTTCACCCACACAACACTTACAATACCAAAGAAGAGTACTCAGCTATTTGAAGCGAAAGCACTTGACAGAATTTCCATGTGTCCTCGAGAACGTTTGGTCCTTATAAGTATTTCCACCGGCTTGCCCTTTGCTAAGAAAGGATTGGGCCACTTGTTGTGTTTGTTCTTTATTACTTGCACTTTGTTTTGTTGCCTTATCATAAAACCACTAAAAATCTATTTGCTAAGTATTCACAGGGATTTCCTGCTCCACACCACTGTTCAGCACCTTCTGCTCCTCGTTGGGATCGACACTCCTATTTATCGAAAGTACTGCGATACACCCCCTATACTTGTGGGTCATCAATGTCTAGTATTGCATTGTTATGCCTTGCTCAGTCTTGTCAATTGCCCTGCTATAATTTGTTTCCCCAGCATACCATGTTTGTTTATCTTAAGGAGAACACCACTATTGAACTATGGACCCCGGTCCAATCTTTACCATTGATACATATTCCACAGTTACTGTTTACCTTTTTGCAAACCACTATTACCTTCCACACCATACAGTTAACCCTTTGTTTTCAGCAAACCAATGAGATTGACAACCTCACTGTTTGTTGGGGCAAAGTCTTGAGTTTGTGTTGTGCAGGTTTCCAAGTTGCTAGCAACAACTTTGAGTCGTTTCCTTCCTCCTACTAGTTCTATAACCTTGGTTTCTTACTGGGGGAAAACTTGCTGATGTGCTCATCACAACTTCCTCTTCGGGTCTCCCAACGAATCTCTACAGTGATCTGAGCGCATCAGAGCACCACCCTCCCGACGCGCCACCGCCGCACGCAGTGTCCAGCGCCGCCAGTTCTTGGCCAAGCGTTGAGATCCATCAGATATGCATCCTAGGGCTAGGGTTAGATTACTTAATGAAAGGGTATCGGTCGTTCTGGCCCACTTGTTTCCATTTTAATCCAATGTCCCGCGTTGGTGATCCTGCCGAAGCGGTACCGGCCAGTAGGATTAGGCCACGTGGTTAAAACTTGCTGCTAAATTCGAAAATAGATTAAATACGTAGGTAAACTTAGAAATTCAATAACTTTTGATCTACAAATCAGAAAAATACAAACTCGGTGTCCATGGATTTAGAAAAATGAGATCTTTACTACTGAGGCCTTATTTTGTTCAATAGCTTATGTAAAAGTTGAGTTTTAGGCAGAACCTTTTTGGGAGTATTTTACCCATAAAAATTGCTATATAAATTGTTTTTAAATAATTCTTATGCCTTTAGATGGTGTATTCTATTCTCTGTACTGTAGACTTAGATTATTAGAGTGTATTATTCATACAATTGCATAATTGCATGCATTCATATTTTGTGATGCATGTATTGAATTGTATGTTGTGTTGTTTGATTTATGATGTGTAGATTGTGTGGATTGTGAAGTTTGTTGCTGTGAGGATTATACCTACTCCCCTAGCTACCAAGGCAAGTGATATTTCATCATATGTCCTATTATTTCAACTATTGCACTAGTGGTATTTTAGTAGAACATTGCATGATAGTTTTACTTATATTTCTATGCTATAGTAATCCTATAGAATATACCTTGGTAGTATTTTCCTAAGTTAGGAAACACCGTATGCTAGAATTCTTAGCCATGCTAATTAGAATTCATGGGTGGAAATTCATATTATGATGGTATGGAGAGTTTATATACTTATTTTTGACTAAGAAAAAAACGATGTTAATGAAACACCTGGGTGGAAGTGGGACTTGTATGGATTATGTTGAGTGGTTACTCAGGGCCCATATCTATGGTTTACCCTGGTGTATCACACTTGTGGACGGCCACCCAGGAACAAAGAGATTGGAGGCGTTCGTGTCGTGAAGCTTTCAGTGCAACCACATGGCATATGGGCTCTACCTTGACCAACTAAGTTGTGAAAACTCAGTCAGATGGACAGAGGGTGGTAGAGTTGATAGGATGGAACACGTCCGTGGTGGTCTGAGGGATTACACCTCTCGAGTGGGTAAAACTAAGTACTTAGCCGTGTCCCTGATTATGGACAATTTCTGAGCGTCAAGACATTGAAACAATTCAAGAATATCCTCATCCTAATTTCTCTAAGTTAAAAATTTGTGGCTGAACAAGGGTAGAGGTTCACTGATGTCTATCAGTGGTATCTTAGTGTTTTGTAAAAATAAAGCTTATTTTCAAACTGATAGGATAAAACTTGCTTTTAGCAAAGTCAACCAAATCCACACTTATCCATATATTCATATAGTTGTTAGGTTCTACTATACAACTATGGTATCACTTGCCAATACAATTCCAACTGTATTGACCCCTTGTGGTTGTAACTTATCATGTTGCATGTTACTCTGATGGTGGGTAGGGTTACGGGTCTACACTCGACATGTTTTCCTATGGTGCATGAAGATGAAAGACTCTACTATTATGCTATGTAATGAGAACTCTAAATAAGTTAGCCTTGGGCTAAGTGAGTTGTAAGAACTATTATATTCTTGGAATTGCATTATAATAATGACCTTTGTTTCTGTGTACTTCATCTTAAACTATGGGTGCTAGCAAATCGATCCAGGGACTAGCACTGCAATCACATGGATCTCTACCTTATTGACTGAGATCTTATAGATGGTATCAGATCACTATGTTGCATGTAGGTTTGTGACCCTAAGATGGATTAGATTAATAAATCCACTAGGAAAAAATACAACACCACTATGAATCTTATACATTGTTTTTTTATCTCGTAAAACCTCTCCTAATCGTCTCTCTCATCTCTATTTGTAGATGGCCACCATCAATGAATCTGCTAGGAAGGGACCATCTTAGGGTCACAAACCTACAAGAAAACATGTCGAGACTCTATGATAATAGTAAAATGGAAATTACCAGAGAGTGGTAAATTTTTAGTTGAGTCTATGCATAGAGTTTTGATTCAACCTAATATTCCACTCGATGATAATAGTAAAATTTGGAAAATGAAAATACCCCTGAAAACGAAGATATTCGCTTGATATCTTCATAAGGGTGTAATTTTATAAAAGATAATAATGTAAAGAGGAATTGGCATGAAAGTACGCACTGCGTTTTTTGTCATCGCGATGATAAAATTTGACATTTATTCTTCCATTGTAAATTTGCTCGTTCTATATGGTCAATCATCGAAATAGCCTCTCGTTTATCTCCCCATATTCGGTTTGCAATGTATTTGGTAACTGGTTGAATGGGATAAATGATAAATACACGACTTTATTTAGGGAGCGCTTGTCATTATTTGATCGCTATGGCTATGCAGAAATGATAAAAAAATTAATAACATTGTGTCTTCTTACCTGCAGGTTATCTGTCGGGCTATGACTACTCTTCGATCATGGACTACTCTCCAACGTATAGAGTTATGCGACTTATTTGCGGAATGGTGTACGTGATTGGAGGACACATTAAGGGATATTTTCTCCTGACATGGATGTCCACGTGATTTGCAGATCGATCCTTCATAGCTTGAGGCCGTTTACTTTGATAGATCTTTCTGTAATGTAGGACTATTTTTTTTGTCTAGTCATGTGGATTGATCAGCTCTGTGCATCCTAGTTATGTAGAGACCGGGTGTAAATTTTTTTTTAGGGTATTAACAGTAGGAAAGGTTCCTACTGTCTCATTTTCATTAATAAATGGTCAGAGTCCGAAATGTTACATATTTACAGAATACAAGGGGATAAGGTTAGAAAACCTAAGACCTCACAGAATTTACAAAGTATGGATAATGCTCTTGATGAGTGGGTGTAAATCCTCCTTTGTCCTATGAATCAGTAGTGCAAGATCAGCAACCAATCTTGACTTCCATGCCTGAACCGAGGGTTGTATGTTATTAAACCAAAGATTGTTTCTCTCCTTCCAGATGTTCCAGGATCCAAGCAGAGTAATTTCCATAAATACCTTTTTATTCCAGCTTTGTTTTCCTTGTTCAATGATCTGAAGCCTAGAGTTAGCCATAGACCAGGAGATATTAATTGAATCCCAGCAAGCTTGATTGAAATGGCAATGAAAGATCAAGTGTTCAATTGTTTCTTCGGTAGTATGACTACACATTAAACAATCATATCCAGTCCCAAGTGCATAATGCCTTCTTCTAAGCATGTTTCTTGTATTCAGCCTGTCAGACAGAACAAGCCATCCAAAGAACTTCACTTTTGCAGTGCACTTTGATTTCCACAGCCATTTAAAAGATATATGTGGGTTCAGGTTTCTAAAATTATACTGATGATATTTTCTGGATGTGAAATCTTTGGCTCCCCAAACATAACTCCAAGTGTCTTGTGAGTGCTCACTGAGTTGTATCTCTCTACAACTATTTTGAATTGTTCTTAGTTCAGCTAAAGCTTCAGGTGACAGAGGAAGATAGAAGAGATGTGTCAAACTGTCTGTACCTAGAAACTCTTGGGTAGAGATATCTTCATTCCTCACATAAGAATAGATAACTGGGTGACTCTCTTCTAAAATAGTGTCAGACCACTTATCCTTCCAAAACAATGTATTGGCTCCATTACCAATTGTACTTTTAGCTACCCCTCTAAATAAATGGGAGAGTCTAAAGACATCTCTCCACCAGAAAGAGCCACAAGGCCCAGTAGCATGTGGAACAGTATTATTGTAATAAGCATTCCAAACCAGGGAGACCCAGGGGTGTCATACTTGTTGTAAAACTTATGAAGTAACTTTAGCAGCAGGCCTTCATTTTAAATTTTTAGGTTGAGTATGCCAATACCTCCTTTATTCTTTGGCCTACAAATCATGTCCCAAGCAGCAAGAGAGTTGCATTTTTCACCTTCTTCAGTTTTTTTATTCCACAAACAATGTCTCTGAATTTTCTCTATGTGCCCCCACAATCTTATCTGGTAATTTGATTGCACACATTGTGAAGGTTGGAACTGAAGCCAGTAGGAGTTAATCACGATCACTCTCCCACTATAAGACATCATCATGAATGATGCAGACACCTTTCTCTCAATTCTGTCAATCAGTGGCATTAGATCATACATTGTGGGCTTAGTGGTGCCAAGAGGGAGCCCCATGTAAGTGAAAGGCATTTTGGCAATTGAACAACCCAACATATCTGCAATTTCCTTAGTGATGTTGTCTGCCAAATTTATCGGTATTATGTGAGACTTGTGAAAATTGATCTATAAGCCAGTAGAAACAGCATAATTGTGAAGAATCCATTTCATTACTTGAACTTGTTCTTTATCTGATTGAATTATGATCAAAGTGTCATCTGCATATTGAACAACTGGAAAGTCCTGAACAAATCAAGGGAGAATGGAGCTTTGAGGATGTTTTCTCTCAATGCATTATTTATTGCAGATTGTAGTAAATCAGCAGCTAGAACAAAAATTAGGGGAGACAAAGGATCTCCTTGCCTGACACATCTTTTGCAGTGAAATTGCCTTCCAGGTACTCCATTAAGCAGAACAACGGACTTTCTAGTGCCAAAAATAATTTCAATCCATTTTAGCCACTTATCATCAAAACCCATCTGTTTCATAATTTTCATCATAGCCAAATGATCAATGGTATCAAAGGCTTTGGCAAAATCCAGCTTAAGCAGAATAATTTCTTTCTTAGAGGCTTCACATTGATAGAGAAATTAAAAAAGCCCAAGCAAGGCAATCCTGAATGTTTCTGCCTTTTAAGAAACCATATTGATTTTTATGAATAATTTTTAGTATTACCTTCTGGAGCCTGTTAGCCAAGATTTTAGTGTTCAACTTCAGCACACAATTTAGCAGAGTAATTGGCCTGAAATCATTGACAGTTTCAGGTGAACCCATCTTTGGAATGAGTGTTATGTGTCCCATATTTATACTGGGTGTAAATATTGCTCTCAAGTGATAAAGGCGCACATTTCTAAAAAAATGAAAATAAGGCCCGCCCTTTTTCTAAAATTGAAATAATATAAAGTTTAACCAATTTCGAAAAAGTATCAACAACTACAATACTATGTAGATATCATATGAAATGTTTCATTATGTATCTAATAAATTTTGTTTTGCATTTTAGATGTTAATGTTTTTCAAATCTTAGTCAAATTTTATATGGTTTGAATCTAAGAAAAAATTCTATGCCATTTTCCAGAATTGGAGGTAGTAGCAACATAAACTTTGAAAACTTTTGCAAGTTTAACTTAGTCGCATGTTTCACCGTCTTTATTTATAGGTATGCAAACATTAAGTTTGAAGATTATCTAGTATCTACACCAGAAGGCCTTGTTTTTATTGTCATCACATTGTCCACATAACATTGTACATTCTCCTAACGCTAACAGAAAGATGTTTTCTAGACCACAATACGCCCATGTACGATGATGCATTTGCACATTTATGTAGAGGAACAATGCACTTCTTGATATGCATCTTTGGCACAAATGTTATCGTGCTTGAAGGTTATCTACTTTCCATTGTATAACTGGCTCCAATCATACTAACGTAGGTACCTGGCCATATGTTAGATGCCACACTCCTAGTTACGTGGCGGGTTTGGTTTTGAAAGGAACAAAGTTGCTCATGATAAACTGATACGTCGTAAACGTATCTATAATTTTTTTATGTTCTATGCTTGGTTAGTATCTACTTTGCTTTGTTTTGTCTAAACTTTGAGGTGTTTTTATATGTTTCTGGTACTAACCTATTGACAAGATGCCACAGTGCCAGTTGCCTGTTTTCTTATGTTTTTGGTTCTAGAAAGGCAGCAAATCAATATTCTCAGAATTAGATAGGACAAAAGCCAAAGTCAATATTTTACCGTGGGCGACATGAATCCAGAAGACGAGACGGAGGGGCGCCACAGGGCAGCCAAACCCCCTAGGCGCGGGTGGGCCCATCCCGCTCCTGGGCAAGGTGTGGCCCCCCTGGCGGTCCCCCTGCCTCGCATCTTCGCCTATAAGAAGCCCCCAACCCAAAAACCCTAAAGAATCCAGAAGAAATCCATGAAAACCTCTGTAGCGCCCCCGCCACCAAAGGGGGGATTTGGGGGATAGAAAGTCTCTGTTCCGACACCCTGCCGGGACGGAAAAGTGCCCCCGGAGCCATCTCCATCGATCTCCACCACCATCTCCATCACTGATGCTGATTCCCATGATGAGGAGGGAGTAGTTCTTCCTCGAGGCTAAGGGCTCTACCAATAGTTATGTGTTCATCTCTCTCTCTCTCTATGCATGATCTTGTTGTGGTCATGAGCTTTGTAATCAAGTAGATCTACCTTGCTACTCAAGTGCTTCAATAGATCTCTAGCTCTCCCCACGTGTGTGTAAGTGACAGTGTGCATACCGTGGTGGCACTTAGGCTAGAGGTTACATAAATACTCTTTGTGCTTTAATAGATCTATGATTTTCCCCATGCGTGTGAAAGTGACAGCGTGCACACCGTGTGTGGCACTTAAGCTAGGTTACATATATATTCATGAGTTATATTTTGAGTTGGTTGTCTCTATGAAATTGTGGTGTTCGTTGAAACCATCTAGTGCTCAAGGTGACAGTGTGGGGTTATCTAGATTGGGGAAGGCCCTACCGTGGATTAGAGTGTCCAACCGGAGAGTAGTTAAGAGTAGTATCATGAAGAGAGGATATTTATATGAGAGAGTGTTCACTAGTGAAAGTATGATCCCCAGGCCTTGCTTCTAAACATCGTAACACCGTTTGCACCTTGATTTGTTGCATGTTTGCTTGCTTCCATCTTTATTTCAGTTTGCCTTTAGTCTCTCCCACGTCAAAAACAAGTCAGAAGATATTTTCTGGCACCGTTACCGCTTGTATTTCACTATCTCTTCGCCGAACTAGTGCACATATACACCTGACAAGTGTATTAGGTGTGTTGGGGACACAAGAGACTTCTTGTATCTTGATTGCAGGGTTGCCTGAGAGGGATACATTTGACCACTTCCTCCCTGAGTTCGATAAACCTTGGGTAATCCACTTAAGGGAAACTTACTGTTGTTCTACAAACCTCTGCACTTGGAGGCCCAAAAACTGTCTACAAGAATAGAAGTGCGTAGACATCAAGCTATTTTCTAGCATCGTTGCCGGGGAGGTAAGGTAAAAGGTACTCACATCCTCCGGTGTAAGTGCTCGAAGTTATTTCCTTTAGATTCTGTAGTTTTGTCTTTTTGTTTCTTGTTTTAACTAGTTAGGCTTAATGGAAAACAACAACAAAATTAGAGAGCTTTTTAGTATTTTTTCTAAGTTAGAACTTGGGTGGTTTGAAAAGAAAATTAAAAAACCTATGAAGCTTTCTTTGCATGCTAATAGCAATGTTATTGGTATGAATTTTTTGAACACCATTGTTACTAATGGTATGGAAATGTCTAAGCTTAGGGAAGCTAGTTTTTATGAGAAAGATCTTTTTAGTTCCCCAGCTTTAGGGAAGAAAATTTGCTTTGATGATACTTTATCTCCCATATGTGGTAATTCTAATGATACTTGTGATATTTTAAATCCACATACTGAAAGTGTCCCTTTTAAAATACCTATTGAAATTGTTGAACGTGTTATGAATAACTGCTATTTTGGAGATGGAACTGTCCATCCTAGTGATCATTTACTCTTTATACATGAATTATGCGAGTTGTTGAAGTGTGCAGGTATTTCAATGGACCAAGTTAAGAGGAAGCTATTCCCTTTCTCACTTAGGGACAAAGCAAGGGAGTGGTATGAGCTACTAGATGATCCTCATCATTTGGAGTGGAAGGAACTTAAATCTCTCTTTTATTCTAAATTTTATCCTCCTCATGAAATTCATAAAGATAGGAATTATATTTATAATTTTCATCCTCATGAGGGAGAAATTATTGCCCAAGCTTGGGGGAGATTGAAGTCACTAATGCTCAAATGTCCCATTCATGAGCTCCCTAGTAATGTTGTTATCAATAATTTTTATGCAAGGCTTTCAGGACATTACACACACTATCTGGACACCTGTTTAGAGGGATCCTTCACAAGTAAGGAGGTCAAGGCTAAGTGGGATCTTCTTGAAACAATTCAAAGCAATACCGAAGGTTAGGATAATGACAAAGGTAAAAAAACAGGTATAAACTATGAGTATGATTGCATTAAGTCTTTCGCTGAAACTGGTAATTTTCAAGATCTTAGTGCTAGATAAGGTATTGATCCTCAAATTCTTGTTAAATATATAGAGCCTTTTCTTCCCATATTAATGCTCCTAAAGAAAAGTGGGACATGTGTCATCAAGCTTTTAAAGACACTTGCATGGAAAATGAAAATGTTATTAATGATTGCAATAAACACGCTCAAACTTCTGAAAGTACTATTTCTTATGAGCATGTTAATTTTTGTGGTATGCATAGACCTTGTGAGAAGAATCAAATAGAAGAAGAATATTGTATCACCCACTGGAATGAAAAAACCAGAACGTGGTATAAGGCTCTAAATGATCTTGGTAAAAAAATTGTGCCCTCTACCCTTTTATTTGTGAACTCTCATCACCATAATCATCAAATATAGGAGGCATATTGTAATCACAATCAATTTTCTCCTCAATAGTAGGTGGATTGAAAATATCATAATCATCATTGCAATCATCATACATTAGAGGTATAGTATCATCATAAGCAATAGAATAGCTATCTTCCCAAGTGTGTTCATTTGTAAACATATCATCATTGGAAGGAACATGGATAGCACTAATAGCACAAAAATTATTAATATTATCATTTTCAGAATTGGTGCCAAAGAGATTTTCAATATAAAAAGTAGTGTGCTTTTCCCAATCATGATCACTAATATAGGTGACAGGCATAGGAACATCATCTAGTTCAGACTCATCAGCAAAAACTATGATAGGAGCAACATTCTTAGGGGAAGATACCGTTTCCTCTCTCCTTCTACTCCTCCTCCTCCTCTTCTTCTTCTTCTTCTTCTTCTCCTCCTCTTTAGGAGGGAGAGGCTTGAAAGGAAGCTTCTCCACATACCCTGGTTTATTGCTAGAGACAATAGAAGAAACTTTGGAGGATTCCTCCTTTTCATTAATAAGAACAAAACTCATATTAGGCCTGTCATATTTTGGTAAAATATCATCTTTTATAAGATTTTGTATGTAAGTATTTGCGTGGCAATTATCAACACAATAAAGATGACACCCATGCAGGACACAATTCATACCAAAAGCACTCATGTCTACCAAAGAAGTTTTTCTTGATAACTCTTCACACCCCAAAAACAATGTAAGTTCATCATGTTGATTATCAGTGATCGCGTTATCACAATACAAGCTTGCAGTACTCATTGGATTAGAAAGGTTATTATTGTGGCGTGAGCATTGAAAATTGAAATGACCCACTTCATAGCATATTTTGTTGAATTTGCTCCCACTACAATTAATAAGATTACTATGCTTATGTGGAGAGTAATAATCATTTTATGCATGTGGCTCACGATAAGAATGTTTTATGTGATAGTTATGTTGTTAATTTTATTCATGTTGCTACTAAAAGTTATTATGAGAGAGGGAAACATGCCTTATGTATCTCAACAATATTAAGTTTCCCCTCTTTATGTTGAAAATTTTGAGGTTGCATTTGTTTTGCTTTCCTATGCTTGTTGCTTTCTGCTTTCATGACTTGTTTCTTTACAAGATTCTTATGCATAGGAAGTGGGTTAGAATTAAATGTGTTTTGAATTTTCTTCTTGATGCTCTCTTTTTGACGAGGTTTAATCTCGTCAATGCTCATTGTTATGAGCTTGGGTTTTGGATAAGATGGGGGTGCTGGAGATCGCGGAACGGTTAACAGACAAGCAACCAGGGGACACGAGATTTACCTAGGTTCAGGCCCCCGGAGGGAAAACCCTACTCCTGCTTGTCTGCTCTTGATTACGGCGGAACCGAAGGTTACAGGGGTGCGCAGATGCAATCTCGCGTGGAGGTGTGTATGCGGTGGAAAAGGATTGGTCCTCCTCGTCGTACCCTCCTAGCCTTTATATAGAGTTAGGCAGGTCTCGGGCATAGATCGTGTCGGTTACAAGTTTTAGGGTTTGCCCCTTTGAATGTTCTATTTGTTCTAGTCATGCTCTCCAAGGATCTGAAGATGTCATGGGCTTAGGCTACCCGAAAATCTCCACAGGCCGCGTATATTCTTGTGGGCCTTCCTTGGGCTAGACCAGGTACGCTAATGTCGTGTACCCATAGGGTATAACCATGTCAGTAGCCCCCGAGTGTTCAGTCAAATCGCAGATTCGGCTGAGGACTCTTTAATCTTTTGGGTGCAGTTGTTTCTGTTCATCAGAGAGAAAGATGATTTTAGTGTGTAGGGATTGTTGATGCGTGTGCCTGAATCTCCTGATGGATCAAGGTCAGTTAACTGTCTTAGGACAAAACAACACGATCTTCTTCAGACTCGAGTCCCTAGACTCGAATCTGGAACAGATGCTGGCGTAATTCGACTCAGGCCATTGAGGTGTTATAGGAGTCGAATCCCAGTAGTTTTCGAATGATGTACCCAACACGTCCGTCGGGATTTTCATCGCGCCTGTTGGCACGGATTTTTACTAGTAGAGCGCAGTCAGGTGCGTTACCAGGCCATCAGATGGTATCTGTAGGTCTTATCTTTCCGTCGTAGACATAGCATCCGAAATTTTATCACCGCAGAGGTGTTTCGGGTGGGCAAGGAGGATGTTACTCACTTAGCAATGGTTGGGGCAAAGTTGCCAAAAAAATTGCATTTTGATCCGAAGGATCGCAGTCGAAGAATTCATAGGGTGCGCGACCAGCGCTCCCTATGGGAGTAGCCCCCGAGTGTCTGTTCGAGTCATAGACTCGAGCAGAAACTTTAATTCAGCCATTGTTGGCTTCATGTCCGTAGGACACAATTTTTTCGGATGCTTGAGTCAATCCTCCCTATGGGAGTAGCCCCCGAGTCCGTATTGGAGTCGAAGACTCGACGTAGGACTCGAAGAATAGATCATTGGTGTAGTACCTTATTCTTGTCTCGGGTGTGCGGCCAGCACTCCTGATAGGAGTATCCCCCGAGTAGTTGCTCGAATGATAGATTCCAGTGAGTAATTTTAGCCGTCAGCTGAAGATTTGTAACCGTTGCTAGTGTGGTTTTGATGACGTCACTGCTGACGATCGGTGACCTCAACCGTCTGCGGCGCCAGAGGTGACGTGACCGGACGAACATGGGTCCCACTTCCTGACTTGGAGTTGACTGGTCATGCGCGACGTGCCGAGAATTACAGTGTCTGCACGGTTTCCGTGCGTAGTGGACGGCGTGTGAGCAACGGTTCGCTGCTGTGTTGACACATGGACGGTTGGATATGATCCTGGCATTAGGGCTTCTAGATGAACGGTCCCTGTTAATTGTCTTCGTCCTTATAACTGTGGGGAAAACTGTAGTTTGTTTTCACCCTTAGCCATTTGCTTTTCACTGCCTCCATTTCTTGAGATTTTCCCTTTGCGCGTTGGAAATTCTCCGATCGTTCCCTTCCTCGTTCTTGCACGCACATCGTCACCGTCGACGCGCCACGATGGGGAAGTCGAAGAAGTCCTCCACCGGAGCAGGCACCAGTGCTGCTGCCGGTGGCAAGAAGGGCACCATCGCCGCTTGTATCACCGAAGGTGGGTGGCAGCGCTCGGAGACGCGCAAGGGCGACCTGCGCAAGCTTCGTGATGCGGGTTTGATCCCGCAGGATAAGGAGGCCGTCAAGATCCCCGGCGATGAGGTAACTCCCCGTCCACCCGCAGGGTTTTGCATTATGTTTGTTGCTTTTGTTCTTCGCGGCCTCTCACTCCCAGTCCACGATTTTCTCCATGGACTGTTGTTCTTCTATGGCATCCAACTCCACCATCTTTCGCCCAATTCTCTTCTCCACATCGCCTGCTTCATTGCTTTTTGCGAGTGCTGGCTCGGTATCGAGGCGCACTTTGGCCTCTTCCGGAAGCTCTATTTCGTGAAGAGGCAGTCCGGCTCCGACGGAGTTTATCCGGTCGGCGGCTGCATCATTTCTCTTTGATCTAATGTTCCTTTCTTCTCTTTCTCTATGTCTGAATCCGTCCAATACTGGCGGAGGAAGTGGTTTTATATCCGCGACTCCACAGTGGACGGGCAAAACTTCGGCATTGCCCCTTTCGACTCCACCCAGGAGATCTTGAAGAAGAGATCCTGGAAGAATCATATCCTGGAGGGAGAGGTGGAGGAGGTAGAGGAGCTCTACCGTCAGGTGGAGGCTCTCCAGGTTGTTGCGGAGAAGGAGGTGAACGGTGTGGACATCATCCGCACCTTCCTCAAACATCGGGTGCAACCACTCCAGGCTAGGGCGCATCCGGTGTTCCTTTACTCTGGCCGCCACGACCCAGCGAGGGTTTCGGCTGAGGAGCTCTCAAAGGGGGACCTCGACAGAGTTCTTCGGCCACTGATTAAGTACAAATCAGATGAGGACCTTCCGGGGAAGTCGCGGATGCCCCCTTTCAGTGCCTCAAGACCAGTTCCGTAGGTGTAGATTTGCGACGTGCGTGTAGCGCCTTTTTTCGAGTGCTTTTCCTTGTGATTGCTTGTACTGAACTTTTATGTCTTCATTGTGCAGGAACTCAAGGTGGCTGGCATGGTGCCTCCACTACATGAAAGGTTTCCAACTGCACCGGACAACAAGGTTGTGGACTCTGAGTCTAAGCTTCCGCCGGTGCAGTCGCCGACTAAGGAAACCCCCGAGCCGAGCGAGGGGCAGACCGGTAACCGGGCACGAAGCTCGAGCAAATCTTCGGATGCCTCGACTCCGCCAATGCCGAGGGACCCTCCGTTCCTTGTCCACCACAGCGGAGGTGACATCGCTTCTTCCTCGCCTATCCCGGCCATGCCTGTGCGGGTTATAGCGCCGCAGCCACCGGCCAAGAGGAAGAAGGAAGAGAAGAAAGAGAAGAGGGCGATGCCTGTTTTTGACTTGAGCGACATGGACTCGTAAGTACCTTCAGATGTTGTTCGTTACTTTCTTGTCTTCTTGCTTTTGATTGGTGTTTTCCTTGCAGCCACTCCTTTGAGGGCTCTTCTAGTGAGGCCACTCAGGAGGCAGTAGGGGAGTCGAAACTGACGCCCCCTCCCTCTCAGGCGGTGTCCACCTCTAGGGGCGATGCTCCGAAGCCCTCTTCGCAGGAGGCTCGAGTGATCGTCTCCCAGAATAATACACCGGGACCTTCGGAGTCTCTGTCTGAGCATGTATGTTACTTTTTTTCCTCTTTTCCTAGGGGGAGCCCCTGAGTCTTTGTCGGGTCATTTTTGCTCGATGTTGTGCTCGTTGCGGGGCGCAGCCCCCGAGCCCTTTCCTTGATTCTTTCTTGATTGTTTTCTTTTGCTTCCTTCTGCAGCCCTTTGTGCATAGTGTGAATCTGCTTGTGCATCAGCATGTGGCGCTGGAGGCCAGCATGCGGCAACTTCGAGGTATGTGCTGAATCGATCTTCTTCTTTTTTGTCTGTTCACATGTCTATAGCTTGTGTTGCTTATGTGTGTTTTTGGTACTTTTGCAGATGAAAATAACGCTGCCCTTCGCGAGCTTGATGCTCTCAAAAAGAGCCTTGGGCGAGCGGAGAAGAAGGTTGAGGATGCCATTAGGGTGAAAGAGCGTCTTCAGCAGGAGTTGGCTGACGCAACCATGACCAAGGAGCGCCTTCAGCGGGAAGCTTCGGATCGCGAAGAGCAGCTCGTCACTGTTGCGGCTGCGCACGAGAAGGAGGTGGCCGAGAAGCTGATGGCTGTTGCCAAGGCCGTTTTCGGTAAGTGCTTTTGCCTGTCTTTGGTTTTTTTCAGCTGCTCTATCTCCATGCCCTTATTCAATTCCTACTTTGTCTTTCTTTTGCTCCAGATGCCTCGGGCATTGAATTCGATCGCAGTGCCTTGGAGCACAGGAGCGCCATGGACAGCGGTACTGCTGCTGGCTCCCTTGCCAAGGCCAAGAAGATCCTCGGGTGCTTCTACAAGGAGATCGTTCCCAAGGGCGCTGCCCTTGAGGATGTAGACTCTTTGGCGGATGCGCTGTCAGTGGATGCGCCTGCGGCCTACAAGCGCAAGCAGAAGGGCATCGGCGCTTCCATGGGGCTGGCTATGGCCATGGCGTCCGGGGTGGAGTTGGATCTTCATCAGGTCACCTCCCAGATGCCAATGGTTCCCGACGGTTCCGAGGTAGCCTTCGCTCTGTACGCTTCTCAATGTAAGCGCTATGGGTCGAAGCTCATTGACCTTCTGGCGGAGTATGCGGCGAAGCAGCAGGAGGTGGTCAAGAGTACGCACTCTGGCTCCGAGGCCACTCCGGATGCGACTGCTTATGCTTTGTCGTTGTAGATTTAGGATAGTTGTCTTCTTATTTTGCTGTAATATTTGTCGAACAGTTTCTTTGTGCCACACAGTGGCATTTTGTTGTTTATAAATGATGCTTCAAGTTGTTGCTCAGTCGTGTGTTGTTCATACTCTTGCCTGTTTTCCTTTAGGGACCTTCGGGTGAGGATCACGTCGATACTTCGTCTACTCCGCAGCCGCGACCATCTTTGGATGATGCGTCGCGGCATGTTTTTCTTCGTGACCGCGTCCGCAGTCTTGAGAAGGATATACTTGGCATCCGAGGCCATACAGATGTCTGGAAATCAAAGGCGGAGCGGGCTACCACCAGGGAAGAGTATCTGATGGGGGAGCTGCGGCAGTTGCCCGAGCAGCTGCAGTGTAAGTTTCCTTGAGCTGCTGCTCGTTTTCGGATGCGCCTGTTATGCGTGTCATCTTACTCTGTATTTTCTGCAGGTGCCAACTTTGTTCCGGGGGAGGGGAAGGAGCGCATTGCAGTTCGGATCAACTGCTTGACCCAACAGGATATGGAAGTCGGAGGCTTTTTCTGGATGGATCGTGACCGGGCCACGGTCCTTGCGACTGTGCAGGATCATGCGCATCAGGTGTCACGGGTGCTAAGGCAGGTGAAGACCTCTCTGGCGTCGATTCTGCACATCATGTTTCCCCTTGATGAAGCGCCTTCGACTCTATGGGGTTTGCTGGCGAAGTTTCGAGACGTGGGGCACATCAGGGAGTTGGTGCGGCACCAGTTGGTTGTGGGGGTGAAGGCCGCCCTTTCCCTCGTGCGGCTGCATCGCCCTGACGTTAATCTTGCGGTTGTGGCGGATGGGCCGCCCTCTCGACCAGATGGTGTCCTATGGGACTTGCGCCCACATTACACGGCTGTTAGGTAGTATGCCGAAGAGATTGTAGATCTTTTTGAGCATCAGGCACGGGTGATCCTTCAGAATAGGTAGGCCCTGTAAAAAAGATAGATGTAAAACTTGTATGTATTTCGACTGGGCGTGTTATGCTCTTTGTTGTAAAGGTTTATTTGTATGAGCAAGTGGTACTTCATTGTATGCATGCCCTTTTCGTTATCCTGACGTGATCAGCTACTCAGGTTTACATGCGTTATGCTCAGTCGACGAAGTCATGAGGTGAGGCGGAGCCCCCGAGTGTGTTGCAACAGAAAGTAGTGTGAGAAAAAAGGGATAAATTTTCGGGCGAGACACTTAGCTTTTATTCATATCGTAACGAGGAGGTACATTGTTCGGTTGAGTAGCCTTGGCTGAGTAGCCTTATTAAAAATAAAGAGGGATAGCTAAGGGTAGAAGCGCCGCAATTGTGCGACGTTTCATGGGTTGGAGTATGCGACTCCAGACTCCACGTGCTTGAGGTGGTAGGCTCCACATAGGGTGACTTCGGTGACGACGTAGGATCCTTCCCAGGGTGACTCGAGTTTTTTCGGTCGCTCTTGCTTGAGTCGTAAGACGAGGTCTCCTTCGACGAAGGACCTTGGGCGCAGCCGACGGCTGTGATAGTTGCGGAGGCTCTGCTGGTAGACCGCTGAGCGAGCCGCGGCGATGTCGGGTGCCTCGTCGAGAATGTCGACAGCGTCTTCGAGTGCGGCCGTCGATTCGGCTTCACTGTAGGCGACGACCCGTGGGGCCTTATGGCATACTTCTATAGGTAACACGGCTTCGGCTCCGTGCACCATGAAGAAAGGCGTGTAGCCAGTTGAGTTGTTTGGTGTTGTGCGCAAGCTCCAGAGGACGGAGGGTAGCTCTTCTGCCCATGCTCCCGCAAGCCGTTTGAGTGGGCTCAGTAGGCGTTTCTTGATGCCGCCGCCTACGAGGCCGTTGGCCTTTTCGACCTGCCCGTTGGTTTGCGGGTGCGCCACGGAGGCATATGATATGTTGATCCCGAGGCCTTCGCAGAAGTCCTGAAATTCTTTGAAGATGAAGTTCGACCCATTGTCCGTGATGATGCTATGTGGCATGCCGAACCTGTAGACTATGGACTCGAAGAACTTCACGGCCGTTTTTCCCTTTTGGTTGGTAACAGGCATGGCTTCGATCCACTTGGTGAACTTGTCGACTACGATCAGGAGGTAGACTTGGCCTCCTTTCGAGGATTTGGGCAGTTTGCCAATCATGTCGAGGCCCCATTGGGCGAAGGGCCAGGCCAGGGGTATGGGCTTGAGCTCCGATCCTGGTGCGTGCGGTTTATCTGCAAACCTCTGGCAGTCGTTGCACCTTCGGATGATGTCCTTGGCATCGTTCATGGTCGTTGGCCAGTAGAACCCAGCTCGTAGAGCTTTGGCGACGAGGGCGCGGCTGCCCGCGTGATGGCCGCAGATGCCCTCATGGATGTCTTGGAGGATGGTTTTGCCGTCACCGATGGTGACGCACCTTTGGAGTACACCCGAAATGCTGCGCTTGTACAGCTCGCCATTGATGATGGTGAAGGCCTTTGACCGGCGAGATATGCGTTGGGCATCTATCGGGTCATCAGGCAGTTCCCTGTTTAACAGGTACCATAGGTATGGTTTCGTCTATGTTTCCTCGATTGCCACGACCTGCATCAGGTTGACCAACGCGACCTCCGTTTCTAGCTTTTTGGGTCCTTCCTGACCTTCGGGTAGCGCAGCCCCCGAGTGCTCTGCTTCTTCGGGTGATCCCTTGGGGAATTTCCTTTTGATGGACGGCACATAGATTTGTTCGAGGAACACACCTGGTAGTACCCGTGCACAGGTGGAGCCGATGTTGGCGAGTCTATCGGCTTCTTCGTTGCTTTCCCTTCCAACGTGCCGAAGCTCGCAGCCGTCGAAGTCTCCTTCGAGTGAGTTGTAGAGCGCGCGGTACGCGATCATGTTAGCGGTGTGTGCGTCGCACTCGTTCATTGTCTGATGGACAACGAGGTTTGAGTCACCATAGATGACGAGGCGCGTTGCGCTGCAGATCTTGGCCATCTTCATGCCGTGGATGAGGGCCTCGTATTCGGCTTCGTTGTTGGAGGCTCGAAATTTCATCCGGAGGACGTATTTCATCTTGTTGCCTTGTGGGGATGCCAATATGACCCCGGCTCCTGCTCCAGCCTCGCGCTTGGAGCCGTCAAAGTGCATTGTCCATGACTGTGTCATATATGGGGTGTTTGGCAGCTATAGCTCCATCCAGTGGACGAGGAAGTCCGGTAGGACCTGAGACTTGATCGCATGGTGCTTCTCGTAGACTATGTCTAGAGGGGATAGCTCGCTGCCCCACAGGGCTACGCGTCCTGTAGCTTCGGGGTTGTTCAGGATGCTGTTCAGTGGCGCCTCGTTGACGACCATCACCTGATGCTCCTGGAAGTAGTGGATCAGCCGACTAGCCGTCATGAACATGCCGTAGGCGAGTTTCTGGTAATGAGGGTACCTCTGTTTTGTTGGTGTCAATACCTCGCTGAGGTAGTATATTGGGCGTTGGACCCCATGGGTATTGCCATCTTCGGGTCGTTCGACCACGAGCACGGTGCTAACCACCTGATGCGTGGCTGCTATGTATAGCAGCAAAGGCTCGCGTTCCTTTGGTGTGACCAGGACGGGTGAGGTGGAGAGGAGACGCTTCAAATCTTCGAATGCGTCATATGCTTTGGGTGTCCATTTGAACTTTTCTGCTTTGCGTAGAAGCTGGTAGAAAGGCAGGGACTTCTCACCCATGTGGCTGATGAATCTGCTCAACGCCGCGATGCAGCCGGCGAGCTGCTGGACACCTTTGAGGTTCTTCGGCTTCACCATGGCCAGTATGGCCCGGATTTTTTTCGGGTTTGCCTCAATCCCTCGTTGAGAGATGAAGTAGCCAAGCAGTTGGCCAGATGGGACGCCGAAGGCGCATTTTTCTGGGTTCATCTTGATCTTGTAGTGATCGAGGTTGTCGAACGTCTCGTGGAGATCGTCGATCAATGTCTGGGCCTCCCTTGTCTTGACTACTATGTCATCGACATAGACCTGTATGTTGCGGCCGATCTGGCTCTTCACGCATGCCTTCATGCACCGTTGTTGGAATTATGCCCTAGAGGCAATAATAAAGATGTTATAATTATAATTCTTGTTCATGATAAAGTTTATATTCCATGCTAGAATTGTATTAAGCGGAAACTTTGATACTTGTGTGGTTTATGAACAACACCGTGTCCCTAGTATGCCTCTATGGACTAGCTCATTGATTAATGATGGTTAAGGTTTCCTAACCATAGACATGAGTTGTCAATTAATAATGAGATCATGTCATTGCGAGAATGATATGATGGACAGACCCAAATTAAGCAGAGCAATTAGATCGTGTCATCGTGTTCATATTTGCGAAGCTTTTTCTTATGTAAAATATTGTATTCCTTAGACCATGAGATAATGCAACTCCCTGGTATAGGAAGAAAGCTTTGAGGTCATCAAACGTCATCCTATGAGAGGGTGATCATAAAGGTGTCTCTTAGGTGATCGGAAAGTACTTGTTGGGTTGTATGTATCGAGATGGGATTTGTCCCTCCCAAGTCAGAGAGATATACTTCGGGCCCACTCGGTAATCGATATCAACACCTCTTGAAAGCAAGTGGTTAAGGAGTTAATCACAAAGTGATATCGGATTACGGAACGAGTAAAGTACTTGCTGTGAACGAGATTGAACTAGGTATTCCGATGCCAACGATCGAATCTCGGGCAAGTAAAATATCGCGTGACGAAGGGAATATATATATGGGATTAATTGAATCCTGGCATCGTGGTTCATCCGATATGATCATCGATGAATATGTGGGAGTCAATATGGGTTTCCATACCCCGCTGTTGATTATTGATAGAAGATCATGTCTGCATATTCTCGAACCCGTAGGGTCACACACTTAACGTGTCTCGACGCTAGGATAGAATGGATAATTGGTTTATGAGTTTTTGTTCGGAGTCTCGGATGAGATCCAGGACATCACGAGAGGTTCCGGAATGGTCCGGAGAATAAGATTCATATAAGGGAAAGCAGTTTTTGGATTTCGGAATTGTTTCAGAATGTTCGGTATTGTACCGGAAGGTTCTAGAAGCTTCCGGAGTGGGACCAACGTGGCCGCACTTGTCGGGAGGGGGAGTGGTCCTATGAGGGAGTGCCCTGGCCGCATTGGTCCAGGGGAACAAGGCCCCATAGGCCCAGCCGGCGAAGCCCTAGGGGAAACCCTAGGGAGAGCTTCTAGAAGGGGGAACTTGCCCCCCACTACACCCCATGTGGCCGCCGGCCCTAGGGCTTGGAGGAGGGGCAAGGGCAGCCGGACAGACCTCTATATAAAGAGGGCAGGGGCGCACCCTCCCCCCACACCTCCTCCAACCCTAGCTGCCTACCAGCTACCCTCCTCTCTCTCTCCCGACTGCGCGTAGGCGAAGCCCTGCCACAGAAACTCTCCACCTTTGCACCACGTCGTCGCGTTGTAGATCCAATCTATCTCTCCACCCCACTTGCTGGACCGAGGAAGGAAGAGACATCGAGGTGTCGTACGTGTGCATCTCTCGGAGGCGTCGCCACTTGCGGCGTTGGATCGGATCGGATCGCGAGGAGGAGAAGGCTAGTACGACTACATCAACCACGTTCCATTGAACATTCCGCTGTGCGATTTCTTCAAGGGTATGAAGATATCATCAATCCCCCCTTGTTGTTTGCATCTCCTAGATTAGATCTTGGCTTCCCCGTTCGCATCCATAGAAAATTTTGATTTACTATGCTGCAAAACCCTTCAGTGGTATCAGAGCTAGATCTATGCGTAGATGTGTTTCACAAGTAGAACGCAACATGCTTGTTGCGGGCGTTGATGTTTTCTGTTGCAAGCCTCTTGTTGTGTACTTCTTATGACGCGGGATAGTGAGATCGAAGAGGTCCAGGCCAACTTTACGCGACCTCGTTCGCGAGACCGGCTCCGCACTTGACGTGTGGCTTGTTCCACACATGCGGCTGATGGATGTCAGTTTCTCTCACTATAGTTTTCATGGGATTTACACCGGATGTTGGCAACCATAATATCACCGTTGTGGCTTTCCGTAGGTAAGAATCGTTCTTAGCTTGTTACTCCCATAAGCCACGTAAAACATCCAACAACAAAGTAGAGGCGTCTAACTTGTTTTTGCAAGGAGTGTTTCTGTGATATGGTATGCCCAAGATGTGATGTGTATGTTGTATGCAATGATCATGTTTTGTAATATTTCACGACTTGCATGTCGATGAGTACACAACCGGCAGGAGCCATATGCTTGTCTTTATAATTGTGTATGACCTGTGTGTCAACTTCTTATATGCCATGTAATAGCTTTACTTTATCGCTAAGTAGTTAGCAATATTTGTAGTTTCTATTCGTGGTGGAGGCAATCATGGTGGAGTGATGGAGATCATGCTGGCACGCACAAGATGGAGATTATTGCGCGGAGATTGTCTATACCATGTCACATAGAATTATATGCATGTGATGTTTATCCTTTTATGTATCTTATTATGCTTAGATCGCGACGGTAGCATTATAAGATGATTCCTCACTTAAAGATCAAGATAAAACTGTGTTCTCCCCATGCATGCACCGTTGCGAAAGTTCGTCGTGTTCAAGCACCACGTGATGATCAGGTGCTATAAACTCTACGTTCACATACAACGGGTGCAAACCAGTTTTGCACACGCGGAAATACTTGGGTTTGACTTGACGGGCCTAGCATGTACATACATGGCCTCGGAACACACGAACCGAAAGGTTAAGCATGAGTCATATGAATGATATGATCGACACTTTGTTGTCCACCATTGAAACCACATCTCTTCTCATGAAGATCGGATTAGGTGTGGTGAATTTGGATCATGTTCACTGAACAACTTGAGGGATGTTGAATTTAGTGGGAGTTCATCTAGTAATTTGATTAAGTTGAACTAGTTATCATGAACATAGTCTAAATTGTACTTGCAAATTTTGTAGATCAAATGGCTAAGTCCAACTTCAAATTCAACGTTTTTGCTGAGAAATAAAAGCTTAAGAACAATGGGTCTAACTTCACCAACTGGTTCTGCAATCTGAGAATCATTCTCGCTGGCAAACAAAAGGACTATGTCCTTGAGAAAGCGCTAGGTGACGCCCCTGCTGTAGATGCGCCGGCTGATGAAAAAGTTGTTTATCCGTCGCGCAAAGATGATTATGGTGTGATTAAGAGCACCATGTTGTTTGCTATGGAATCAGACCTTCAAAATTGTTTTGAGGAGTTTGTCGGGCCCTTTGAGATTCTTGAGGAACTGAAGACCATGTTTTAGACTCAGGCCCGTTCTGAGAGATATGAGATCTCTGAGAAATTCTTTAACTGCAAGGAAGGGAGTTCCGTTAGTGAGCACGCCATTAAGATGTCGGGCTACACTCAACGCCTTGAGCAACTGGACTGCAAGATTCTAGAGGAGCTCAAGATTGACAGAGTTCTGCAATCACTCCCTCCTAGCTATAAAGGTTTTGTAGTTACTCATAATCATATTGGTTCCACTGATACGATCACTGAGCTCTTCGCTAAGGTGAAAGCTGCGGAGGTGGACATCAAGAAAGATAATCATGTGTTGATGGTCAACAAGCCCTCCAGCTTTAAGAAAGGTAAGGGTGCAAAGAAGTCCTTCAAGAAAGGCAGCGGCAAGCGCGTTGCCCCTGCTGAGAAGAAGCTCAAGTCTGGACCTAAGCCGGACACCGAGTGCTTCTATTGCAAGGACAAGGGTCACTAGAAGCGCAACTGTCCGAAGTAATTAGCGGACAAGAAGGCTGGCACCATCAAAGGTATATTTGATATACATGTTATTGATGTTTACCTTACTAGCGCTCGTTGTAGTGCCTGGGTATTTGATACTGGTTTAGTTGCTAATATTTGTAACTCGAAACAGGAGCTATGGAATAGACGGCGGCTAGCAAGGGATGAGGTGACGATGCGCGTTGGCAACGGATCAAGAGTTGATGTGATGGCCGTCGGCACGCTCTCCTTAGTTTTACCTTCGGGATTAGTTTTAAACCTTAATAAATATTATTATGTGCCTGCGTTGAGCATGAACATCATATTTGGATCGTGTTTATTGCAAGACGGTTATTCATTAAAATCGGAGAATAATGGTTGTTCTATTTATATGAGTAACATCTTTTATGGTCATGCACCTGCTATGAATGGTTTATTTCTTCTGAATCTCGAAAGCAATGAGACACACATCCATAACATTGAGGCTAAGAGATGTAAGGTAGATAGTGATAATACGACTTATTTGTGGCACTGCCGTCTAGGTCATATGGGTGTAAAACGCATGAAGAAACTCCATTCTGATGGACTTTTGGAGTCTCTTGATTTTGAATCATTTGACACGTGCGAGCCATGCCTCATGGGCAAGATGATCAAAACCCCGTTCTCCGAAATAATGGAGCGAGCAACGGACTTGTTGGAAATCATACATACCGATGTATGCGGACCAATGAGTGTTTCGACGCGCGGTGGTTATCGCTATTTTCTCACTTTTACTAATGACTTAAGTAGATATGGGTATATCTATTTAATGAAACATAAATCTGAAACATTTGAAAAGTTCAAAGAATTTCAGAATGAAGTGGAAAACCATCGTAACAGGAAAATTAAATTTCTACGATCCGATCGTGGAGGTGAATATTTGAGTTATGATTTTCTCACGCATCTTAAAGCAAGCGGAATAGTTTCGCAACTCACTCCACCCGGAACACCACAACGCAATGGTGTGTCTGAATGCCAGAATCGAACTCTATTAGATATGGTGCGATCAATGATGTCTCTTACAGATTTGTCGTTATCATTTTGGGGTTATGCATTAGAAACCGCTGCATTCACTTTAAATAGGGCGCCATCTAAATCCGTTGAGACGACACCGTATGAACTGTGGTTTGGTGCTAAACCTAAGTTGTCGTTTCTTAAAGTCTGGGGATGCGAAGCTTACGTCAAGAAGTTTATGCCGGACAAGCTCGAACCCAAAGCGGAGAAATGCGTCTTCATAGGATACCCTAAGGAAACGATTGGGTATACCTTCTACCACAGATCCGAAGGCAAAGTGTTTGTCGCAAAGAACGGATCCTTTTTTGAGAAGGAGTTTCTCTCGAAAGAAGTGAGTGGGAGGAAAGTAGAGCTAGACGAGGTTACTGAACCTTCTCTTGAGTTGGAGAGTAGTGCAGCACCTCAAATTGTTCCAGTGTCGTCTGCACCAACAATAGAGGAAGCTAATGACAAGGATCATGAAGCTTCGGACGATGCTACTACTGAACGTCGTAGGTCGACAAGGTCACGTGCCCCTCCTGAGTGGTACGGTAACCCTGTCTTGACTGTCTTGTTAGTAGACAACAGTGAACCTGCGAACTATGAGGAAGCAATGATGAGCCCAGACTCTGAGAAATGGCTAGAGGCCATGAAATCCGAATTAGGATCCATGAGCGAAAACCAAGTATGGACTTTGGTGGACCCTCCTAGCGACCGAAAGGCCGTTGAGTGCAAATGGATTTTCAAGAAGAAAACGGACGCAGATGGTAATGTTACTGTCTATAAAGCACGTCTTGTCGCGAAAGGTTTTCGACAAGTTCAAGCTGTTGACTACGATGAGACTTTCTCTCCCGTAGCGATGTTTAAGTCCATTCGGATTTTATTAGCAATTGCTGCGTTTCATGATTATGAAATATGGCAGATGGATGTCAAGACTGCGTTCCTTAATGGCAACATTGATGAAGAGTTGTATATGATGCAACCCAAAGGTTTTGTCGATCCTAAGGATGCTGATAAGGTGTGCAAACTTCAGCGTTCCATTTATGGACTAAAGCAAGCATCTCGGAGTTGAAACCTTCGTTTTGATCAAGTGATCAAGAGCTTTGGATCTGTTCCAAATTTCTACGAAGCTTGTATCTACAAGAAAGTGAGTGGGAGCTCAGTGACATTTTTGGTACTATATGTGGATGACATATTGATTATTGGAAATGACATTGACATACTTAACGATGTGAAGAGTTATTTGAACAAATGTTTTTTAATGAAAGACCTAGGGGAAGATGCTTATATATTGGGCATCAAAATCTATAGAGATAGACAAAGACGCCTGATAGCTTTAAGCCAAAGTACATACCTAGACAAAGTTCTGAAAAGGTTCAGAATGGATAAGGCAAAGAAAGGTTCAGTGCCTATGTTGTCAGGTAAGATATTGAGCAAGGCTCAGTGTCCAACTACGGTAAACGATAGAGAAGCTATGAGCAAAGTGCCTTATGCCTCGGCCATAGGTTCTATCATGTATGCCATGCTGTGTACTAGACCGGATGTGTCCAATGCTCTTAGTTTGACGAGCACATACCAAAGTGATCCAGGAGTGGAACACTGGACAGTCGTGAAGAACATCCTAAAGTATTTAAATAGGACTAAAGAAATGTTCTTAGTCTATGGAAGTGATGAACAGCTCGTCGTAAAAGGTTACGTCGACGCTAGTTTCGACACCGATAAGGATGATTCTAAATCTCAGACAGGATACGTTTATATTTTGAATGGAGGGGCTGTGAGCTGGAGAAGCTGCAAGCAAAGTGTGATCGCGGGATCTACAGTAGAAGCGGAATACATGGCTGCTACAGAAGCGTCAAGTGAAGGAGTTTGGATCAGGAACTTCATCACTGAGCTTGGTGTGGTTCCAAGTGCCTTGGACCCACTGGAGATATTGTGTGATAACACTGGCGCCATAGCACTGGCTAAGGAACCAAGATATCATCCAAAGACCAAGCACATCAACCGCAAGTTTCATATAATTCGAGATTATATAACAGATGGAGATCTGAATATTAGCAAAGTACATACGGATCTGAATGTCGCACATCCGTTGACTAAACCTCTTCCACGAGCAAAACTCATCAGCACCTTAGTGCCATGGGTGTTAGATTGTTGCCAGATGTAAACTAGATTATTGACTCTAGTGCAAGTGGGAGACTATTGGAATTATGCCCTAGAGGCAATAATAAAGATGTTATTATTATAATTCTTGTTCATGATAAAGTTTATATTCCATGCTAGAATTGTATTAAGCGGAAACTTTGATACTTGTGTGGTTTATGAACAACACCGTGTCCCTAGTATGCCTCTATGGACTAGCTCATTGATTAATGATGGTTAAGGTTTCCTAACCATAGACATGAGTTGTCAATTAATAATGAGATCATATCATTGGGAGAATTATATGATGTACATACCCAAATTAAGCAGAGCAATTAGATCGTGTCATCGTGTTCATCTTTGCGAAGCTTTTTCTTATGTCAAATATTGTATTCCTTAGACCATGAGATAATGCAACTCCCTGGTATCGGAAGAAAGCTTTGAGGTCATCAAACGTCATCCTATGATAGGGTGATCATAAAGGTGTCTCTCAGGTGATCGGAAAGTACTTGTTGGGTTGTATGTATCGAGATGGGATTTGTCCCTCCCAAGTCGGAGAGATATACTTTGGGCCCACTCGGTAATCGATATCAACACCGCTTGCAAGCAAGTGGTTAAGGAGTTAATCACAAAGTGATATCGGATTACGGAATGAGTAAAGTACTTGCTGTGAACGAGATTGAACTAGGTATTCCGATGCCAACGATCGAATCTCGGGCAAGTAAAATATCGCGTGACGAAGGGAATATATATATGGGATTAATTGAATCCTAGCATCGTGGTTCATCCGATATGGTCATCGATGAATATGTGGGAGTCAATATGGGTTTCCATACCCCGCTGTTGATTATTGATAGAAGATCATGTCTGCATATTGTCGAACCCGTAGGTTCACACACTTAACGTGTCTTGACGCTAGGATAGAATGGATAATTGGTTTATGAGTTTTTGTTCGGAGTCTCGGATGAGATCCTGTACATCACGAGAGGTTCCGGAATGGTCCGGAGAATAAGATTAATATAAGGGAAAGCAGTTTTTGGATTTCGGAATTGTTTCGGAATGTTCGGTATTGTACCGGAAGGTTCTAAAAGCTTCCGGAGTGGAACCAACGTGGCCCCACTTGTCGGGAGGGGGCGTGGGCCTACGAGGGAGTGCCCTGGCCGCATTGGGCCAGGGGCACAAGGCCCCATAGGCCCAGCCGGCCAAGCCCTAGGGGAAACCCTAGGGAGAACTTCTAGAAGGGGGGAAACTTGCCCCCCACTCCACCCCATGTGGCCGCCGGCCCTAGGGCTTGGAGGAGGGGCAAGGGAAGCCGGCCAGCCCTCTATATAAATAGGGCAGGGGCGCACCCTCCCCCCACACCTCCTCCAACCCTAGCTGCCTACCTGCTTCCCTCCTCTCTCTCTCCCGACCGCGCGTAGGCGAAGCCCTGCCGCAGAAACTCTCCACCTTTGCACCACGCCGTCGTGTTGTAGATCCAATCTATCTCTCCATCCCACTTGCTGGACCGAGGAAGGAGGAGACGTCGAGGTGCCATACGTGTGCATCTCTTGGAGGCGTCGCCACTTGCGGCGTTGGATCGGATCGGATCGCGAGGAGGAGAAGGCTAGTACGACTACATCAACCACGTTCCGTTGAACGTTCCGCTGTGCGATTTCTTCAAGGGTATGACAATCTCATCTATCCCCCCTCGTTGTTTGCATCTCCTAGATTATATCTTGGCTTCCCCGTTCGCATCCGTAGAAAATTTTGATTTACTATGCTGCGAAACCCTTCAACCGCTGGTACGTGGCACCTGCGTTCTTCAGCCTGAAGGGCATTGTTGTTGTAGCAGAATACTCCTAACGGCGTGATGAACGCCGTTTTTCCTGATCTTCGACCCTCAGTCGAATCTGATTGTAGCCTGAGTAGGCATCGAGGAAGGAGAGTTTCTCACATCCTGTAGTCGAATCGATGATCTGATCGATCCGAGGGAGAGGGAAGAGATCCTTCGGGCAGTGCTTGTTGACTTCGACTCCGACGGCTTCGGCCCGTGGCTCGGACAATCATCGGATGGACTGTTTGACGGGCTTGGCATCTGGAAACACATTGAGTGCGTGCTCGGCGAATTCCCTGGGAACTCCTGGCATGTCCACATGACACCAGGCGAAGATTTCCCAGCGCTCATGGAGGAATTTGACGAACGCGCTTTCCTATGCGGGGCTAAGGTCGTTGGCGATCAACACCGTCTTGGAGGCGTCAGTCGGATGGACCCGCACCTTTTTCGTGTTGACTGTGGAGTCGAACGACATATCGGGTGTGTTTTGCCTGGAGACCGGGGGTGCCCCGTTGTTTGTCACCTCTCGAAGCCTTGTGAGCTCCTTCTGCATGTCGAACGACTGGGAGATTCTGTTGAAGTCCCTGTCGCAGTGGTCGGATCGGGTGAAGCTGCCCTGGACCGTGATGACGCCCCTAGGTCCTGGCATCTTGAGTAGCAGGTACACATAGTGCGGTACTGCCAGGAACCTTGCGAATGCTACGCGCCCGAGGATGGCGTGGTATTGTGTTGGCCAGTCCACCACTTCGAACTCGAGCCCCTCACACCAAAAGTTGTCGGGTTTGCCGAAGATGATATCGAGCCATATTTTTCCCAGGGGAAATATGCCCTTCCCTGGGACTATGCTGTGGAACGTTGTGTCAGATTGTTCCAGGCTACACAGCGGGATCCGCATTGTTTCTAGGGTGCTAGCGAACATCACGTTGATGCTGTTGCCGCCGTCCATGAAGACGCGGCTCATCTCAAACCCTCCGATCTGCGCCTCGAGCACCAGGGCAGCGTGACCTGGGCGAGGGATCTCGCAGGGGTGATCTGAACGACTGAATGTGATGCAGGACACCGAACCACTGAGGTACTCAGGGATGGCGAGTGGAGCGGTCACAGCCAGGATGACCTGGCGGGTGATCTTCTTTTGCACCCTGTTTGTTGGGTGCCCCTTTTGGATCATTAGTGACCCTTTCGGCATGGGGTACCCGTTTACGCCGTTGTTCTGCACGGGCATGATCGCGTGATTCGAAGGTCCCACGGGTGGTGGTGGAGGAGCTCTGTGGGCAATGTCGCCTGGTGCAGGTGCATGTCCGAACCCAGGGTTCGAGATCTGCTGTCTCATCTGGGCGAAGCCCTCGCTGAGTTTCTAGAATTCGCGGCAGTCCTTGAGCATGTGGCTGGCCTTCTTTTTGCCATCCTGCTTGTCGATGTATAAGTGGATGGTGCATGGGCCTGACAACTTGTCGTATGCCGAGGGTTCGTCGTCGCGGCCGCGGCATTGGCACGTTTGTGTTGGGCGTCCTCCATCGCGGAAGTTGTTTCCACGCTATCGCTGCTGCGGTTGTTTTTATTGCGGCGGTCTGCGTAGCCATCCGCAACCATGTCGGGTTCGTCGCGATCGTCATAGACACGCGATCTTCGCTTGCTACGGCGTTCACGTCTGCGGCCATAGTCATCTTCCTCATCCGAGTGCGCCCGGTAGACGGAATCCTCGCCATCTTCCCATCTATTTGGCGATGTCCATGAGGTGGTCAAGTGTCTTGGGCTTGACTCGCCCAAGATCTTCCTTGAAGTCCTAGCGTTTGACGCCATCTTTGAAGGCGTCGATCATTCTCTCCTCGGAGATGTGTGCCGGGGAGTTCTTGATGTTGGACTAGCGTAGTATGTACGAGCGAATGGATTCGTCCGTTCGTTGAGTACAGGCCCGCAACTCCTCGATCGAGGCTAGCCTCTTATTGGTACCTTAAAGTATCGAATGAAATTGTACGCCAGTTCCTCCCAGCTTCGGATGGAACCCGAGGACATGCTGCTGAGCCAGATCTGGGCTGCGCCTGCCAGCTGCAGCTGAAGGCACTGCAGGGCAGTGTTTTTGTTTCCGCCGTGCAGCTTGACGGACGACAGGTGGTCGCTGAGCCATGCCTTAGGGTCCTGTGTGTCATCGAACTTTGGAGTGTCCGAAGGGAGCTTGAAATTTCTCGGCATCCGTGTTCGCCGAACAAATCTACTGAAGCATCGAGCTCCGCAGAGTTCTTCGTCGTCATCCTCTTCGGATTCGAATGAGGACGCACGTTTGGCGCATGCCTTATCGACCTTGCGCTGAGCGAGGTTGCTTCAAGCGTCATAGTCGCGGCTGCGACGTCTTGGTCTCTTGCGTCGTCGAGGCAGATCGTGCTCGTCCTCGTCAGATGAGAGTGTGGGGCTATGGTTGAATTTGACCGCAGCCTTCTTCTTCGGCTCCGTAGGAGCCTCCTCATGGAGCGCAACTCCAATGAGTCTGAGTCCGGCTAGTGCGGACTTGTGCATAGCTCTCTTTGGGTCCCCCACCGGACGTGGATGGGACGCGAGATATGTTGTGGCTGCCATGATCGCAGCCTGCGGCGTCTTCGGGATGACGTTGCCATTGGCGTCCATCTCCATGAAGGACGTGTTGAGGGTTCGAGTGACCTCGCAACATGCAGCAGATCCATGTGCTCTGTGCGAGAGTGATGCTTGTTGGCATTGTTGTCGTGCGAGATGGAGCCCCTAGCGGCGGAGAGCGCAACTCGCCGCGCGCTAGACTCCGAGGCCGCTTGCTTGCGTTTATCAAGTACCTCTTGCATCCTCACCTGCTTTTTGTGTTCTTCGATGAGGAGCAGGTGGTATGCCATCAGCGGGTCCCGTGAAGCTTCCACAGGTAGGATCTTGTTGCCCACCATGGCTTCGCGTGCCTGGTGCCATCCTTCTTCGCTGAGGTGAATTTTTTGATGGACATCGGGGTCGTCCTCGTTGGGTGGGGGGATGGTTGCCTCCTGTTTACTCCGTTCCTACCCTATGGGTTGGGTGGTGGCACGTGGGCACTCGAACCTGGTAGTTGTTCCACGTCGCTTTGGATGACCACGACGCACTGGTAGCGCTCGCGGATTGGATTGCTGCTGCCGCAACTTTCGGATCCGGAACCGTAGGTTCCTTCATCCGACGGGGGGTCGCACAGATCTGAGTTGCAGCTGTTGTTGTCGTATGACTCATCTGTCGTCGTTGACATGCGTAGCACGTTGGGATGCGGGGCCCACGAGGCGGGCCTGATCGATGGCAGTGGCACCCGCTCTGGGAGGCGGAGAGTGCCGATCTGTCCCACCTGGAAGCATAAGCTCCCGAATAGGTCTCTCGCCTACGGGCTCGAAGTCCTTCATGGTGGTTGGCGAGTGGGCGGTGAATTCGAAAGCTCCAAAGAGGAGATGTCTCTCCGTCACCGAGGAGTTGGAGATCACTTTGGTCGGGACCGTCACGATCACACAATCAGTGCCCCTGATTCCCACAGACGGCGCCAATTGACGAGGTTTAATCTCGTCAATGCTCATTGTTTATGAGCTTGGGTTTTGGAGAAGATGGGGGTGCTGGAGATCACGGAACGGTTAACAGACAAGCAACCAGGGGACACAAGATTTACCCAGGTTCAGGCCCCCGGAGGGAAAACACTACTCCTGCTTGTCTCCTCTTGATTAAGTTGGAACCGAAGGTTACAGGGGGTGCGCAGATGCAATCTCGCGTGGAGGTGTGTATGCGGTGGAAAAGGATTGGTCCTCCTCGCCATGCCCTCCTAGCCTTTATATAGAGTTAGGCAGGTCTCGGGCACAGATCGAGTCGGTTACAAGTTTTAGGGTTTTCCCCTTTGAATATTCTATCTGTTCTAGTCTTGCTCTCCAAGGATCCGAAGATATCATGGGCTTGGGCTACCCGAAAATCTCCATAGGCCGCGTATATTCTTGTGGGCCTTCCTTGGACTGGACCAGGTATGCTAATGTCGTGTACCCGTAGGGTATGACCATGTCACTTTTACTTCAATTCATATTTCTTATGTGAGCATCTTCTCAAACTATCAAGCCTAACTTAAAGGCGTTAAAGAAAAGTACTTGTTAGGAGATAACCCAAGAGTTTTCTTAAGTCTTGGAAGTTATTACTTCAGTAATGACCTCTTCTTATCATTTTTGTTTGCTTTTTGTGCCAAGAATGACCTATAATGAGAGGGAAGTAAGATTTGGGGAGTTGCTGTCCCGAAACAGATTTCTGTCCTCCACCATAAAAATTCGTGAGGCGTCTCTGTAAGTCGGATTGAGCTAAAAATTTACCAATAAATCCCCCAGTATGTTATCTAACTTTGTTAGATCAACACTTTTTTATTTCAGCAACATAAGGTCTTCGAAAAAATCGGTTTCTACCTGCTGGTCTGTTTTGACAGATTTCTGCCATTATTTGCATTTGCTTCTTATTGATTCCTTTTTGGGTTCTTTTTGGGGAATTGAGCTTTTTTAAGGAGTTTCTACATTATCTTGTGTTTTTAGTGAAATTTTTTGATGTTCCAAAGCTAAACCTAAAGGTCTATTATCTTTTGAATACACTAATGTTGCTAATGAAGATTGTGTGAAGTTTTGTATGAAGGAAAAATTCCAGGTGTAAAGAGAGAATGATGTAATGAGATGAAGAATGGAGAAAAGCTCAGGCTTGAGTATGCCACCCTAGTGTCACCCCAAGAAATATCCAAGAGGTACAAGCGTCAAAGCTTGCCCCTTCTTCATCAATAAAAAGCTCAGGTCTGTCTAGACACTTCGTTTTTATTGTTTGCTTGAATAAAGTAGTTTGGACCCCCGTTCTTGATGTGTTGTTTCAAATAAGTCAATTGGTGTTGGAAAGGAGTAGTAAGTTCTTGCTTGAAAGTGCAAGAGGTGACTGTGACTTAGACTTTAGCATGACACGCTAGGTGTTGTTTTGGCCTTATGCTTAGTGATTAATTGTTGTAGCATGTCTTGTTCCAAACAATTGGGATTGCTTAGTGGTGCCTTGAAAGAATCATGCGTTGTTTTAGTATACAAAATCATAGTATTGTGGTATTCTCCTTTGATGCTTCGTTTGGGTTGACTTGGCACATGCTCAGACCATGTTATGACTATGAACAAGTCAACATAGCCTCTATGATCATTTAGTCCTTGACTTGTAGTACCACTCTATGCTTTGATTAGTAATGTTTTGTTGCTCTGCATGATTATGGCCATTATTGCTCTCTTAGTTGATCGCTCCTAGTCTTTTGCTAGCCTCCACTTGTATGAGTAAGCTCTACTCATGCTTCCAACTCCCAAGGAACCAAGTTATTCCAAAGTGTCCACTATAAATTCATATGCATGATGTGTTACACCATTCCAAGTATATTCTTGTTTTCAGCTATCTTCCAATTAAAAGTATTTTGTTATGTGAAAACTTAGTGATTAAAGCCCTCACAAACTTGATGACACACTTTATATTCCTTGCCCCTAATAAACTTGAACCATTGTGTCATCTATGTTGTATATGCTTGCACTTATACGTTGAAATTAGCAGAACCATGCTGTCATGGGGAACGTTTTCAACATTGCACTTGTACTTTGTACACAGTTGATATCATGCTCTTTTGTCTATGGATGTCACCGGTGTGAAATAAAGAGGGAGCTTGTAAGTCCATGGAGTTATGTATTTTGTGTTAGAGAAACGCCTGGGCCGCTAGTCTAAGCCATGCCTAATCATGGTGGAAACTTGCAGCGTCACCATAATGAGATATCTGTGAAGCATCCTCAATAAAAAGCTATGTACATAGTAAATAAAAAGATCATTGAGATGCTCATTGTCTGCTTGCCTTGTCATTTTGGTTATGGGATAGCTCCTGTACCATGTGAAAGGGGTACCTCGTTGGCGGTTTTCTATGATATGCATGCACTTACTATGACAAGAACTTACAGGTGACTGAAGTTGAGTAGCATGAGGTGTGACCCTCGTATTCAAGGGACATGAGATTGACAACTTATACTTTGTCAAGCATATACTACATAGTCTGTTCACTTTAACCTTAATCACTTCAAGATGCTTATGATAGGGGCAATGAGAGCTGAAAGCTAACAAGTACCATAATTTTTGGAAGCTCTTTTTGAAACTTGAAATCCCTGCTTCCCTTTTGTGAAGGGCCTTTCTTCCACCATTATATTGAGTCTCCATCTTCTATCCACAGTCACCAATTATGAGAGCATAGTTGCCATTCTTAGTTCTATGTGCATTGTCCCAAAACGTATTGATTGATTCATAATGTTGATATTGCTTGTTCTTAAACTACTTGTATCTAGTCACTCTTATGAACTTTTAAGGTGTCCTATGCATTTATGTTTTGCTACTCCATGAGGGACAAGCTGAATGCCACTATGCTATGTTTTCTATATGTGAAACAAATAAACGTCTTTCAATGCATTGTTATTCATGAATCTTAGTTTGTATCCTTTCATGTTGCATGCATAGTTACTTTGTATTATTGTTAGAACTCCATCTTTCTTGCTCATGTTTAGAGTTCTTTGATCCCAGCTTTCAATGCTTGCAAATGGTTTGATCTTGATTGTGATGGTGCATGTCACCTCAAAAAATATTCTTTTTATCACTTCCCTACTCGAGGACGAGCAGGAGTTAAGCTTGGAGATGCTTGATACATCGTAAACGCATCTATAATTTTTTATGTTCCATGCTTGTTTAGTATCTACTTTGCTTTGCTTTGTCTACACTTTGAGGTGTTTTTATATGTTTCTGGTACTAACCTATTGACAAGATGCCATAGTGCATGTTGCTTGTTTTCTTCTGTTTTTGGTTCCAGAAAGGTAGAAAATCAATATTCTCGGAATTGGACGGGATAAAAGCCAAAGTCAATATTTTACCGTGGGCGACACGAATCCAGAAGACGAGATGGAGGGGCGCCACAGGGCGGCCAAACCCCCTAGGCGCGGGTGGGCCCAGCCTGCGCCTGGGTAGGGTGTGGCCCCCCTGGCGCCCCCTGCCTCGCCTCTTCGCGTATAAGAATCCCCCGACCCAAAAACCCTAAAGAATCTAGAAGAAATCAACGAAAACCTTTGTAGCGCCGCCGCCACCGAAGGGGGGATTCGGGGGACAGAAAGTCTCTGTTCCGGCACCCTGCCGGGTTGGGGAAGTGCCCCCAGAGCCATCTCCATCGATCTCCACCACCATCTCCATCACTGTTGCCGATTCCCATGATGAGGAGGGAGTAGTTCTTCCTCGAGGCTAAGGGCTCTACCGGTAGCTATGTGTTCATCTCTCTCTCTATGCATGATCTTGTTGTGGTCATGAGCTTTGTAATCAAGTAGATCTACCTTGATACTCAAGTTCTTCAATAGATCTCTAGCTCTCCCCACGTGTGTGTAAGTGACAGTGTGCATACCGTGGTGGCACTTAGGCTGGAGGTTACATAAATACTCTTTGTGCTGTAATAGATCTATGTTTTTCCCCATGCGTGTGAAAGTGACAGCGTGCACACCGTGTGTGACACTTAAGCTAGGTTACATATATATATCCATGAGTTATATTTTGAGTTGGTTGTCTCTATGAAATTGTGGTGTTTGTTGGAACCATCTAGCGCTCAAGGTGATAGTGTGGGGTTATCTAGATTGGGGAAGGCCCTACCGTGGATTAGAGTGTCCAACCGGAGAGTAGATAAGAGTAGTATCATGAAGAGAGGATATTTATATGAGAGAGTGTTCACTAGTGAAAGTAAATGATCCCTAGGACTTGCTTCTAAATACACCGTTTGCACCTAGATCTGTTGCATGTTTGCTTGCTTCCATCTTTATTTCAGTTTGCCTTTAGTCTTTCCCACGTCAAAAACAAGTCAGAAGATATTTTCTGGCACCGTTACCGCTTGTATTTCACTATCACTTCGCCGAACTAGTGCACATATACACCTGACAGGTGTACTAGGTGTGTTGGGGATACAAGAGACTTCTTGTATCTTGATTTCAGGGTTGCTTGAGAGGGATACCTTTAACCACTTCCTCCCTAAGTTCGATAAACCTTGGATAATCCACTTAAGGGAAACTTGTTGCCGTTCTACAAACCTCTGCACTTGAAGGCCCAACAAGTGTCTACAAGAATAGAAGTGCGTAGACATCATAAACCCTTCCCTCTAGTCAAAGACTCAAAACGCCTGCTCGGTTATTTGAAACCGATTCGTAACTCTGTGAATGTGCCAACATAGAATGCGCTCAAAGGGTAGCAATTGATGGTCGTGACTTGGGTCCCTCCTACCCCATGGAAAGTGAAGAAATCGCCTAATAAACTCTTGTGTTTTCCCCTTTTTGTTGGATGAAATTGACCATTGATGGCAACTTCCATGTGGAAGATCACATTGCAGGTGCTAGGATGGTGATGCGTGAGAATGTAAGCCTCCTGATCTTCACCTCTTGTCGTTTCTTGGTAGTTGTGATGAAACAATTAAAGCAGAACTACGCGCCTGTATGTGGAGGGACTAGACATGGATCTTCATCGTAGTCAGATCAAAAATTGGGAAACACCTTGTTTCCAAGATTATTGACACCATTAATTCATCATTGCAAGACAAATCATCTTACCTTCACTGGGTGGATGAGATCAAGATTCTAGTTCTTTTTTGACTTAAAGATCAAGACTATATAGTTAATAAAGGTCATGAGTGTGTCTTTAAAAAAATTGAAATGGTTACAGGTTAGGGTTAGTCATTGTCTTGCAAACTTTGGAAGATTATAACGCATCACTCCTACACAGTTAGATTCTAAACCTGAGGATGTTCTTCAGATTCTAGAACATGATCGACTATAAACCCTACTTGCTTAATGAAGTTCATGTTACCCGCAAAAAAGCAGTTGGACCTTTCATCACCAGAACTTGGGTACAGTCACTTAAATAGTAAGGATTGAATGACGGGTACGCTTTAGGAAGTGTGATAAAGGGATTATAAGTGTGATACCCTGGTGCATGGCTCAATAGGATTGATTGGAAACCCATACCAACAAGTTGCAACTTCTTTTCCGGAAGCTCATTTGAAAAGAACTCTAAGGTTAAGCGTGCTTGGCCTAGGCAATTCTAGGATGGGTGACCGACTGGAAAGTGGGTACCGGGTGCGCACGAGTGAGGACAAAGTACGTAGAAAAGACTAGTGTTGGTCTATGGGCTTAGTATAGAGATCATATTGAGTTGCCAGAAGTGACAGCCGTCGGTCCGGAGTGACCGGGGGTGTTACAAGTGGTATCAGAGCCGACCCTCATGGTTACATGGGCGTGTTCGGGTCAGTGGCGGACATGTGTAGCATGGCGCGTGTGGCCCGGAGTGGACACAGCATGACAATGTGCCGACACTGAACGCACAGACGTGTGCCAAGAGGGGACGTTCCTGGCTTATGGTTGATCGACGAGGACGTCAATTTCTAAGGGTGGGTGTATGCGAGATCCTGACGCATGGCTCAATAGGATGATTGGAAACCCATACCAACAAGTTGCAACCTTTTTTTCGGAAGCTCATTCAAAAAGAACTCTAAGGTTAAGCGTGCTTGGCCTAGAGCAATTTTAGGATGGGTAACCGACCGGGAAGTGGGTAACAGGTGCGCACGAGCGAGAACAAAGTACGCAGAAAAGACTAGTGTTGGTCTGTGTGGTTAGTCTAGAGATCTTATTGAGCTGCCAGAAGTGACAGTCATCGGTCCGGAGTGACCGGGGGTGTTACAATAAGAAATATTGTATATGCATTCTATTTTTGTTTTGGATAGTGCGTATCCCAAAAATGACATGTTTTTTTTGCATTATTTTCCTGATCACAGCGTGCTTTCTATCCTAGATTGCAAACAAGCTCGGTTGGCTAGATGAGGTTTAGGTTGTGGATTATGAGTCACTACAAAAGGAATTGCATGTTGAAGTATTATTTTTACATTAGATCATAAAATCACGCGTTGCCACGTCCATCCATATAGAGAAGTTGTGATACAATTTTTGAAAATAACTAAGCTACAACATATAATCTGATCAAACTATGATTCCTAGAGCGATGGTGAGACATATTTGTGTACAATTTTAAATATTTCTGACCGCAAGCAGTGCATGTTGAAAACATAAATTGCATATGGTTAAATACATATCAACAAAGTCTCTTCGATGCTTTCTCATGAAATAATAATACGAGAACACTTGAATAGTTCCAACAATTAGATACTTAGATGCATAGTATTACTCTCTAAACTCAAAATGCAAATACAAAATCCAGTGAAATAACAGAAAGCATTTTTCCTCTTGTTTTGGTATTAGTTTTAAGCGCTCATCAACATTCTCTCAAGCATCATATATGAAAATGAGAATTTAAACATATTTATATAAAATATTGTAACGTGCTACAATCATATAAATTCATAAATTGCACTAAAGTTTTCATAACTTGTCCATTATACTTGCTTCAGAATAAACTGTAACCATCTGCAGAATGCAAGTGTATTGTGTAAGCACATAGTATGTCTCCATTTTTGGAATAAGGTTCATTTTATTTAACTTATTTAAAGATACAGAATAGGAAACGCATGTTGACAATGAGGGGAATTCGCCCATGGTCATGCTACTGGAACTTAATATAACAAAAATAAAGGCAATATCCAAGTATGTTAATCTTGAGAACACTAAACTGGTACTATTGAAGACATACAAATCTGCATAAATAAAAAGAAAGTAATGTAAATAAGCAAGACTAATATTGTGCACAGCTACAGAACGCCTCAGCATAGACAATACAGCCCTATGCTCGAGATAGATAGCAAGGAAACAAATTACCATGTCACAAACTCTAATACTTAGGATCAATGAACATAAGAAACATAGGGAGCAAAGTAAACCAACTTTGACATCAACAAACATGATAACATTCGGAAACTCTTCGTGAGGGCTCCGACTGGCGACCATGCAAGTTTGTTTTGCTCAAGGCAACAACCAAGCAGCCTAAGTACTTAGATACATAATCTGAACAACGAGCACCACAATCATAGGCCGCCTGCAAGTTACTTATAGATAAAATTTCAATAACAATTTTGTATGATGCTCCGGAGAGGTGCCAATTAGAAAATTTAACTCTAACTACCCCCAAAAAAACCATAATTTTGTACCAAGCTCTTGAAGTCGAAGATG
The DNA here is from genome assembly GCA_916181665.1 of Avena sativa. Taxonomy (NCBI): domain Eukaryota; kingdom Viridiplantae; phylum Streptophyta; class Magnoliopsida; order Poales; family Poaceae; genus Avena; species Avena sativa. Next base: position 310,353,093 of record OV702279.1, on the reverse strand, counting down.
CTACTTTCTAGGATTCACAATGTCAAAGCAGTTTACCTATATGGGGAACAAATTAGAAAGAACAAAGCGTATGGAAATAGCAGAGGGAAAAATGAAGAAGAAAAAGAAAATGCTTGTCGTGGTGTGTCACATGGTTAGCTCTAAAATGGCCGTGCACGCAGATCCTTTGTCGGCCTATGCTGAAATGACCAGCCTTTGCGTTCAACATGGGAGCTTCACCGCTGGAGTCATCTTCCCGTAGAAACCATATAACGGCAGTTTGGCTGCACGGTTTATCTCTCTGTGGTCTCCTTCATCGTGCTCCCTCGCTGAATATAATGAAAGCATAAGTCGACATAGTCACATAAGTTAGTGAGTCGAGAGCCATAATCAAGAATTTACAAAGAATATCCAAGCTGGAAAAAGAACAGATCAACATTTCTCGTAACTCAAAATCCCAATTGGCAAGCAAACATATAGGTCCGACTGTTGATTAGGACGAACTTGAGAAGGGAGACGATTATCGACACCCTGGAGTCGAACCAGCGACCAAGCCGTCCACCTCCTCCGTCCACCACTCCACCGGACGCACTCCCGCTAACCCTAAGCGAATAACATCATAACATGGTGAAGGATTAGTGGTCGACGCCTAGACAAGAGGGACATAGGAGCTTATATGAGGAATTGAAGAGACGAACTAGGCGGACATGAACGGAAGGCGGCGCAATAGATAATATGCCATTCCCACAATTAAAACCCATGGTTGGATGGTTAGGAGGGCAGTGGTACCCCCAGCCCACCAGAGTTCAAACCCCAGGTTTGACGCTTTGGTGTCTTATAAATGCGGAATATTCTTTCAGTGGGAGGCGATGTTCTCTTCGATAGCGAGACGCCTGTGGTGACTTCGTCAATCTCAAGACCCGTCGGCTCAGTCTCTCGGAGGTGCTCATAGGGGTAGAGTGTGCGTGCGTGTGTTCATAGGGGTGAGTGTATGCACGCATTATGAGTGTCTGCGTTTGTATTGTGTTTCTCAAAAAAATGGCGGCGACGTTTCCATGGTCTTCACTGCTCCCTTTTCGCCACTACCACAATGGACAACAGAGAAAGTGGAATTACTTCATGTAGGATGAAATCTCACAAAACTTCGGTATGACAAAGCAATGGGCCGTGATGATGCTTCTTTGGTGTGCATTGGACCGGCCTGTTTTGGTGACGTACAGCGACCAGACAGTTTTTTTTAGGGAAATATCGGACAGTTTCTATGATACGTGAAGAAGCACACAACGAGACTTGCGTGCATACTTTGTCAGCCCATTTAATAATTTAATAGATAGTCGGCCACTCAACGTGAGGACACCCAGATCGGCTGCAGAGTAGCAGCCCAGATACGTAGAGACAATCTTATCATGCGAGTAGACGCAGCCAATGAGCCCAACAGAAGTTCTGGAACAAGGAAACGATCTTGTGTGTCCCTATACGTGATCCAACGGCAGGCGAACTGAAAACGCTGTGAGAGGCCGTAGGTAGTTGCATCGAACTAAAAACGCCGTGAGAGGCCGTAGGTAGTTGCATTTTAGTGTCCCTATACGTGATCCAGCGACAGGCAAAAACGCTGTGAGAGGCCGTAGATAGTTGCGTTGAACTAAAAACGCCGTGAGAGGCCGTAGGTAGTTGCATTTTACTTCTCTTAATAAGTGTACATATGCTTTGCAAAGTGCCACATAAGTTCCACCACAAACAATGTCGCTAAATCGAAAAACATTTGTAAAATGTCCTTACATATCATATGATATTTAACATATGCACTACATATTTTCTTTACATTCTATAAGATAGTTAGTAAAGACATTATATTCTTTATACATATCTATCATATAGGAAAACACATTATAATAAACGTTGGAAGCAATCTTCAATCTCAAGACCTTAAGGTAAATTAGGTACTCATCTAACCATTTTGCATCACACATCATATTGCTAACACTCATAATAAAAGTTTTATGAGTAGTATACTACATGTCTCAAAATATATAAAAAATGCGAATAGTACCTCTAATCGCGCTTATAAATGTAACACAAGGCGGTTTATGAAGTGTATCACAAAACGTCTCTACATGATTCTTTTGTTGTATTTATTAAGTGCCAGATAGGATCCATATGATAGTTGTGACAAAAATGTCTCAACCAATATCTCTAATCTCAAGACACTTCTCATGGAGTCTCAAATAAGTGTATTTACATAAAAAAGTGCATCAACATGATTATGTAATAGTTTGACATAGGCCAATTGCAAAGTGTCTTCAAAGAAGTGCCACCACAAGCACTTTTATGTTTGTTGCGAGTGATGTGTTCTTGTACTCCATGAGCTTTGAAGGAAGGCCAGTGTGGGAACAAGATGGCGATAATTGATTTGATGGCGTGGAAGCAGCTAGTGAAAGCAATACAACACACATAATGTGGCATGATGTCACAAACTCTGTAGAAAGCGATGACGAGATTGAGCAATTAGGTTATCAGGTTGGTCGTGCGACACATGCAATACATATGACATGCGTACAAACAATTCAATGATGGCGTCGAACAAAAAGTTGTGGCTGTACCAAGAGGTTATATATTGCCAGGTTTTGAAGAACATGGATGGTAGTTGCTAGAACATAGCTAATCTGGCAGTAGTATCAGATGCCGCGAAAACACGGGAGTTCAGAAGAGCCTATCAAGATGCCCAACACAGAGGAGAAGGCACAAAGGGAAATAGATGGTAGAGGAGAAGGGGCACATTAGTGGCGTGCACTTCTTATGCGAAAGATGTACATGTTCCCATTCAACAAGTATACACTCATGTTTCATAAACTGAACATGATATCTAGGGTTACGACGCAATCATGTATAGAAATCGCAGGAGCACAAACGTGTTGTTAATGTCTCTTTTAAACCTCACAAGATTCCTTTTATGAGATTGCTCGTGTGTTTCCAAGTCGTGGAATCCATTGTGTTAGTGTCTTTATATATACATATTTTCTTAACATACTTAACAATGACCAAGTTAAACAATCAATAACTTAGCTAACATTTTAGACATCACAAAACATGCATGAAAGATTTATGAATTTGTTGTAGTAGTTTACAAATAATCATTTTCTCAAATTATTTCTATGTTAAATTAACATTTGATTAGTTCCATACTACATGGTAGTCTACTTTCGTGTTCATAGGATACATAGTCTATATTTCAGTTAAAAGTACTACCTCCGTCCATATAGACACATTTAGTGTATAGATAAATGCGAATCTAGATAAATCTCCGACGTCTTTTATGGAGTGAGTATATATTTTGGTGCACACTTCTCCATTTGTTTCAAATGATTGTTTAGGCGCAGGAATTTTGCAGAAGATCGATTGATGCACTAGGATTATATGCTAGGTACTATTTTTTCACAAAAACAGACACAAAATAGCGCTTCCAAAATATAGAGCCCTATTCAGAGTATAACAAGAAGAGAGAAGAGATAAAAATAAATCAAGAAAAACACCCAGCTCGGCAAAACCCAAGCCAGACCATTTGCCAAATTTGAAACTTGTGAGAAGAAAAAGCCCAACACCGAAATTACCAAACAAAACCACACCCACGCATCGCCTTCGCCGCCTTCCGTAAGCAACCTCCCCTCCGCTCCCCTCCCCCCCTTTGCCACGCCATTCCCCAAATCAACCGTGCCCTTCCACCGTTCCACGCCCTTCCAGAACCTTCCCCTCCGATTAGCCGCCGCCGGCCGATGCCCCAGCTCCGACGGGGATGCCGTCGGCGGTAGCGCCCTGCCCCCCGCGCTAAAACCCTAGCTGCCCCCAAACCAGCCGCCGCCGCCCCCATGAACAGCCCCCACCTAGGTCTCGGCCTCGCGCCGCCGCCATCCGCTGACCCTTCCGCCGCGCCGCCACCCCGCCGCGCCCCGCGTCTGGCCAAGCGCCGGCACGCAGCCACCACCTCCCGCTCTCGCGCCCAACCGTCGACCTCGACGCCGTCGTGGAATCCATTCGGCGGCGGCGGTACGGACGCAACGGGGCAGGACGGAACTGCTGCAAGATTTGGGAGTGTGGATGGTGGCGGTGGTTCCGGATTCGGGAAGGGTCAGAATGAGGGCTTCGTGTTTGGGACTGCTCCAACGGCGAGGCAGCAGTCTCCACCGCCGCCGGCGTCGTCATCCAGTGAAGCTCCCTTCGTGTTTGGGAGCGTGAGGGACAGCCTGCCTCGGTTCAATGAAGGCTCGTCGGCTGCTTCGAAGCTGGATGATATGATGGAGAAGATGAACCTGCGGAGTCCAGGTAAATGCAGCGTTGTTGGTGGTGAGGGGATGGATCAAAAAGATAAGAGCTCTGTTTCTGGTGTCACTATACCTAGTTTGGGTTCCAAGAGCGAAGCAAATGCGCTCCCGGAAAAGCTGACACAGTTGAATATAGGTACCAGAGCGCCATTACAGAATGAGAGTGCCAATGGTGTGCCAAAAGTGTTTGTGTTCGGAAGTAGCGGAGCTAGTAATTTTCCTGATAGTACCAGCACTGCTTCCTCTCGTGCAGATTCACAGGCTTCCACTTCAGTTCAGGTTACTGAGGGAAATGATGCGCCTGGAAGTGGCCATGCAGATGACACTAAAGATTTTGTCCCTAGTGGTGTTGATACCAATGAATCTAGTGCAGATTGTGGTACTGATGATGCAAGTGTTCTTCGGGAGAAGATAACACAGTTGAATATCAGAAGTGACACGTTTCAGTACATGAAAGACGGAGGTAGTGGTAGTCATCAAACTGAAGTGTTTGCCTTTGGGGGTGGTGGAACTGCAGGTACTGTTTTCGGCCATGTTTCAAGCAATACTTCCGATAAGGGCAGTGTATTTTTATCTTTTGCAAATATCAATATTTCTAGTTCTAATACTGCTGCCTTGCCTCCAGAGAGGGCATCAAATTTGAATGTAAGAGGTGGAGTTACGCAGATCATCGGAAATGATAATGCAAATTGTCCACCAGAGGCATTTGTATTTGGAAGAAATGAGAGCACACATTCTGCTTCAGAGCATTCAGCTCATGATAATCTTGAGACCATACTTCCTGCGAAGATGACTAAGTTAAATATGCAACATAGAATCCCATCTCAGAGCATGAAAGATGAAGCTGCAACTCGGCATCCAGAACCATTTGTTTTTGGAACTAATGTGACTTCAAGTTCTTCTGTGAAAACTACATTTACAAGTTTTCAAAGTAATGTATCTTCTGAGACGGAAGACAATAGAAGGAGCTTTGCCAATGATGATACTAGAGACCCAGCATACTCCAGATCAAACAACGATAAAGGTTATGTGACAAGTAACTTTGTTCTCGGTAGTGGGAGCAGTGCAACTGCTCGATCTGAAGTGGCTGCAGAACATGCACTGCAAGATGAAATCAGGAAACTAAACATCAACAGGGAAGGACCTTCCGTTGGATCTGTTAATGGGAATGATGCTTCTACTCCTGCATTTTCATTTCACAGCAAAGCAGAAGCTACTCCAGGATATGGTACTATTCCTCAGCCCAAAGTTCAGGAATCATGCCCGTTTACTCCTTTCAGTCCTTCATCTAATTTCTCAACTTCTGCAAATGAGATGCCATCTTTCAGTTCCAACCTTATGAATGCAGGAAGAGAAAACACTCCTCGTGAATCTTGTGGAGTCAAACCTGATCAGGCTAGTTGCTCCAGAGAGAGCTTATTTGGTATTGACTATATAAAATCAGCTTATAGAGACAAAAAGGAAGCACATAAGAGCACAAGGAAAAAGAAAAGACCAACTAGGCTAAAACAACATGCTCAACTCCATCATGTTTCTCAAGAAACATGCACCAATGGACCAAGCTCAGATCTCACAGGTGACTATTCACCAATGGATTGTTCTCCTTATCAGGCAGCAGTTGAACAAGTGTCAAGAGAGCCATCTGTCGATTGTGATCAATCCATTCACATACTTAATAGTAGTGTCTCGAATCAGAATACCAGTTGTGCTGAAGATGATCTAGTTTCTGCAACTGAGCACTTGGTTATGGATGCACACCTTCCAACATATCAACATGAAGGCAGAGATACCACCGCGGATGCATCTGAGAGTAATTTTGGTAGCAACTTTTCCAGTTTCGAGGAAGAAATAAATTTCCTTGATAGAACACAGCCCCTTTTCACTAATATGAGTGTTGGCGCTAATGGTGAACCTAGAATGTACACAACGGAATATTCGGTCGATGGTTTTGAATGCAATATTACTGGGAAAACTAGCGAAGTGAACAGCTCCAGGACACCACGTGAGTCTGGTGAACCTGTTAATACTCAATCCAGCTCAGCAAATTTGAGTGGGTTGAACTTCACGTTTGGTACATCACTGTATCCAGAAAGTTCCAGTTCAACACAAAACCGTACTTCAAAAAGAAAGTTAAGGACTAAGGGTAGTCAGGTGCCCAAGTCTTCAGCCACCCAGGCTTCTGTTCAACCAAAAAGCTTGCAAGACACAAATATGCAGTTTTCCCCAGAAACAAGTGAGACAAAGAATTCAGTGAAAGAGCAGTCAAGCAGAGATGCGTCAATTTTGGCTGACTTGGAGACTTGTGAGACCTGGCGTACAAGGTTTGTCCGAACTTGGTTTTATTTTCTATTTATATCTCATCACCATTTAGAAATACTCCCTTGGTCCCAAAATAAGTGATGTGAATTTGTCTAGATTTGCATGTATCTAGACATGTTTTAGTATATAGATACATACGAATCTAGACAAACTCAAGTCACTTATTTTGGGAAGGAGGGAGTATCTTACTGCAGAAACTAGTGTGATTACTCTAATTTTTTATATATCATGGTTTGTTTTGTTTCATTTGTGCACAGTGGGAATAAAGCCTATGCAAATGGTCACTTTGCTACTGCAGAGGGCTGTTATACCCGTGGAATAAATTCTATTTCCCAGTATGGAACTTCTGGTCGCTGTTCCCGTGCATTAATGCTGTGCTATAGCAACCGTGCGGCTACTAGAATGTCTCTGGGGAGAATGAGAGAAGCTCTTCAAGATTGCTCGATTGCAACATCAATTGACCCCACCTTTCTTAAGGCTAAAGTTCGTGCTGCAAAGTAAGGAGTTACTATCCTCAATTCAACTAATTCTTCCATATACTAGCTAAATACCCGTGTGTTGCTACAGATCAACAAATTAGATTGCCTCAGCATGTTAAACCATTGTGCTCCTTACGCCCTCAGCATCATCTCGATATTATGCCTAGTCCTGTCTTGGGCGAAGTTGAGAGTTGTTTGCCGGGGACCACTACCTTGAGCAGATTTTTTATTCATGAAACTGTGAGGCAACAGCCCCGCAGCAAACTTTATTGATAACAGAAAATATTTCCAAAGCAGAAACCTTTGGCAGATTTGAATTTCTAGGTTTTGGAGTCAGTAGATGAGGGGGCCCACTATTGGGGTCTTGTTTAGGTGTATAAACGTTTTCCATTGAGATTATCCCACAAGTAAGAATGCAGAGGAGAAGGTGGACGGTTCGTTCTCACCAGTTGACATCTTTAAAGAAGTAAAGATTGATATTCTCGTTCTCATTGCAATAGTATGTCTAGTTCAGTAATGAATGTTAGAACCTGATAAGTATACGAGGAATAGTGGTATGTTCTGTTTAGCATGGAAGATTATGTTAGACTTTATTAATAATAATTTTGAATGCAAATGCACCTGGAACATCAGAATGGGTGTTCCGAGTGTGTTACCACCACTATGCTCAGATAATTCAGATATCCTTTATATAATCATGGTATTTTTTGTACGACAAAAAACCTCTAGTCCACAGGAAGACATTTTGTTCGATTGGCTGGATGTATACTTTGGAGGGATCATTAACCTGGCAACTATCTATGAATGCAGTTGTCAACTAGCACTTGGAGATCTTGAAGGCGCATCAAGCAATTACACAGCCTGTTTGAAAGCTAGTAACACTGCTAATTTTGACATCAAAATGTCCGCTGAGGCTTCTGATGGTGTGGAAAGAGTCAAGGCATGTTTTTCTGCTCAATGGATTACCTTTAAGTTGTTTATTCTGTATAAAATTTCTAATGTCTGCATGTTAACGCCGTCAATCTTTTCATCTCTAAAGCTTACCAATGATTTGTCGCTAGAGCAATATGCCATGAAAGTATGCATGTTGTGTGGCTGGGATCAGTGTTAATCAAAGCACTAGTCAGGCGGCAGGGCTGCTCCTGGTGCCCATTCCCCGTTAGGCTAGGCCAGCGTCTGGTGCCCAGTCCCAATTTGGCTTGTAGGCAGCTGCATAGGTGGCAGGCCAGCATTGGTGCCCAATTCCCAATTTGGCTCATACCCTACTGTTGTGGGCACCGGGTGGCCCGATCTTCACGGATTCGTGGGTTTCGAGGCGGAAAACACGAAGAACACACACACACGTGGAGATAAATAGCGAAGCGAACCCGTAGAATCGATTCCGGCAATAAACCCCCAACGGAGCAACCTTTGGAACTCGAAAGACAAGCCAACACTCGCTCTAACTGAAACCGTGTCTTTCTTACCGTCCAGTCCACCGATCCAATAGAACCCTAGCAAGTAAGAATAGCAACCAATAGAAAACTAACGAAGATTGGCACTACTAGAACCTTGATAGTGAAGATTGGCACATGCATACTAGAATCCACATGGGGAAAGAGTAGCTATGCGAAGAACCCGAATCATCTCCAAGGGAGTTCCACACAAGGGGAAATGAGCAAAGCTCTCTCTAATTCATCATCATCTCTAAATCTCAGATCTGAGCCATAAGGGGCTATTTATAGTACTAGGGGCGAAGTGGTAGGTAGAGGGAATATTCCAGGGCATCAAACGCGTTTGTGCGCAGACAGTGCAATCCGGCGGTAAGTCGGCGGAGCCGGACGAGGCGCTGGTTGGTTCGGCGTGGGAACCGGCGGACCGGGTGTGACGCTGGTTTACGGCTTAGTAGAGTGGTTTGGCGCGCACCGGCGGGGGAACCATCCTGCACCAGTTTGGTTTGGCGGGGAGACTGGCTCGCCGGTTGGTGGGTCAGTTCATTCGGCGGTAGGATTGGTGGTGCCGTTCTGGCGCCGGTTTGGCCGTAGACGATTCTTCGTCTTCCATGCTTCTTGCTTGGGTGTCTTGCTCCTTGGGCACCCTTTGCATCTCCTTTTGGCTTCATGATCATGGGTATGGATCTAGTCATAAGATGGGCATTTGTCTCAAGTAGCATTCCATTCAAGTCAGGACTAGAGGAGGACAAGTGATGGAAGGAATTCACCTTAGGTGCATTTGTTGTAGTCACGTGACTTGGTTCAATGGATGGCATGGTGATTGCCATATGATGGGCTGCATCACCTACTAGGCGGCCAGGTAAGAGGGTGTCCCCATGTGTCCTCCTTCGTGGTTTTCGACTTCGCACATTTGCACCTAGTTATTGATATGCATTTGTTACATTTGCTTCTTTGTCTGTTTTAGATGTACTAGTTGAATGATCGTTTCCTTAAGGAGTACCCACAATTTATCTGAGTTCAGAACACCTCAGTAGAAATAAGATTTAAGTTAGCTGCTTGTTGTAGCATTATATCTCACTGACATTCTTTTACCAATACTGCAGAGAGTGACAGATTGGATATCCCAGTCCAGGGAACTGCTTAAGAAAAGAACATTGCCTGACGCAAAAACAGCTCTGGAATTTATCTCCAGTGCATTGGAAATAAGTACACACTCAGATAACCTAATGGAAATGAAAGCAGAGGCACTGCTGACGGTCTGTATTTCTTGCCTGAGGTTTACACGGAATATTTTATCACTGGTTTACTAATGTGGTTGCTGCTCTGAACAGCTAGGAAGATACGAAGAAGTAATTGAACTATGTCAGGAAACAGTAGATTTGGCTGAAAGAAATTCAATTTTAATTAATGCCAATGGAGAACCAAATAAATCTAGTGCATCTGGCAAGGCAGAATGCTCTGTAACACTTTGGCGGCCATACCTCATTTGCAAGTCTTACTTCCTTCTAGGCAAGCTTGACGAGGCTCTTGACTTGCTAAAGAGACATGAGCTAGTAACACCTGTCAAAGAGAGGTAAATTTGCCAGGTCCTGTGTTTCTCGATCTTTTTTTTTTTGCAGTTTGTCTTGTGATATTTAACTCCTGAATGATGACAATCATGCAGTGATGGAAGCACAGCTCTGAAATGTTTCTCATCATTGTCTACGAGTATAAGACAACTTCTTTCTTTCAAGGTATATCGCCTTTTCTTATTGATTTCGTTTCTTATTGATTTCTCTTCATCCTCTAGCAGACTAGCAAACAATGAAACATGCTGATATAATTTCGATTCATTTTCTGTCATATATACCTACGGGTGTGTGTGTATGTTGCTTATATTTTGCGATTCAGCTGTTGCTTATCTTTCCTACTTATATACGCAAGTCGCTTGCCCTTTTGAAGCATATTTGTACATATAACCTTTACACCCTCCGTCACGAAAAGGATGTCGCAGATTTGCCTAGATGTGAAAAATTGAGAAAATATCATCTTTGGTGCAGAAGTGTTCATGTTGGTGCATTAGTTTGTTTGTTCCATGGAAAATTGAGAAAATATCATCATTGGTCAGCGTAGGACAATATCGGATTTCATTCAAAGCCAGCAATTAGAGGCAGTGAGATAGTTTGATTTGTTCAAAGCCATGTGCAGCTGTACCATCACCAAACCATTGGTATCCAGCAAACCCAACAGGAAATGTGCAGCTGCAGTTTATCACTGGCCACAATAACTGGGTACCCCACAGCAGAATTGACATCTCACAGTTATTGGGTGGTGCAAGGGAGGGAGGGAAAATGTACACCAGATATTCTCAGCTTGTCACAGATATTTTCACTGGTCGCAACAGGTAGGTCCCCCCCCCCCCCCCCCTCCACACACAGCAAAACAAACATTCCACAGTTCTTGGGTGGTGCGAGCGACGACTGGAGGGAGGGTTTTTGTGTGTGACTTGGGCAAGGAGGGGCATAGTGCTCCTGTGCATGCATGGATGCAGCATTGTGTGACCCACACTTGCATTGCCCTGTCTTGTTTGCGAAGAATAGCTGAGTCTGCGTTTCTCTCAAGCCTGGTGTTGCGGGGTAGGTAGTGGTATTTTGCATGTGCCGGGCCATTACCCATGGAGGACTATGGGGAACCAAAACCAGGTGTTGCTTGTAGAGTGCGCGTGAGCGGAGGGGAATTCAGGCAACAAAGCAGATCCTTGCAGACCGTGAAATCAACCATTACATATCTCTTTATTTCCTATGTTTGGTGCAGCATCACAGAATAAGACATCCATGTTTGTTGATAGTAACTTACAATTTCTATTGTTCTTTCTCCACCTGTGATCCTTATTAGGCTGCGGGGAATGAGTCATTTCAAGCCCGCCGATATTCAGAAGCTGTGGAACAGTATTCAGCGGCTCTGGCATGCAATAGTGAATCACGACCCTTTTCAGCTGTCTGTTTTTGCAACCGTGCAGCTGCTTATCAAGCACTTGGTCAACTTACTGATGCAATCGCAGATTGTTCATTAGCCATGGTTCTCGATGCAGATTATCCGAAGGTATACTTTAGTAGCTTTTGTTCTATCTTATGAGCTTCTCTTCTTGCCCATGTCTCCATGCATAGAATAACAGTAGTGCGAAATTATGTACGGACTGTCTTACATTGTTATTTAAGGATTTTGTCTAATAGCTTCTTAATTCCAGGCAATTTCCAGGCGAGCCACCTTATATGAGATGATAAGGGATTATGGCCAATCTGCTAATGATTTAAGGAGGCTAATCTCACTTCTTCAAAAGCAAGCCAATAAGCCTGGAGTATCACCAAAAGTTATGAACAAGCATAGTGACCTCAAGCAGGCGCGAGCCCGACTTTTGTCTGTGGAGGATGAAGCGAGAAAAGATACTCCCTTGAATTTGTATTTAGTCCTGTAAGTTTTCTAAGTGAAATATCCCAATCTGTTTGAGTAGTGTTCTATTTTCTACAAGTTTAGTTCCTGTTCCATGAGCAAGAACTCTTGCATTTTTGAAGATAGCGCGTGCATCCTCGATTTGTTTTCCACCTTATATAGTCGTAAAGAAACAAATAATACCATTGATTATGCCTACAAGAACTGACAAGCTCTGATGTTTCTGAAATATCTGCAAGAGCATTGACAACCCTTTAATGAAACATGTTGGAATGACCTTGGCTAGGAAATTTTGTTATAGGATGTATGTTGCAAGTTGCAAGGGGACTTATCTATCCCTCCCAAGGTTTTTAAAGACAAATTTAACTTCACTTCTACCAGTACTTTCACTACTGAGGTCCTATTACGTAGGATACTATTATTTCATTTTTGTGTCGTTACCATAACTTTTGGCGAACTGTCCACTTTTAATAATGGACTAAAGCAAATTCTGTTCTGCTCATGTCATGTCGAGATAACTCAATGAGGTGTTATCCTTATTTCCAGGGGAGTTGAACCATCCTGCTCTCCACCAGATATTAAGAAGGCGTACCGGAAAGCTGCATTGAGACATCACCCAGACAAGGTTCCCATTATTTCAGAATTTTCTCTTTTTTTTTCATATAGGCAAAGTTTGCTTGTGACACCACTTTGACCTACAGGCCACTCAACTGCTAGTAAGAAATGAGAATGCTGATGATGGGTTCTGGAGGGATGTCGCGAAGGAGGTTTATGCAGATGCGGACCATCTGTTCAAAACGATTGGGGAGGCATATAATATTCTTTCAGATCCCGACAAGGTGAAACATAAGTGCAATGATTCTAGAGAATGTCAATCAACTAATGTTTGCATGAAATATAATTGGCATTTTCTACAGGACATCATCCGATTTGCTACAGGACATCGTTATTTTCTGTCATTTGCTGAAACACACCATCCGATTGTGTCTTTGCTAGGTACCGTTACAATTTTGTGGCACATTTGCCAGAACACACCACGTGGCCAAAAATAAAAAGATTTGGCACTTTTGCCTGGGTGACCATGTTATGGCCGGGTTTGAATAAAATGTGTCAAACTTTCCTTTTTTGGTCGTGCGGTGTGTTCTAGCAAATGTGCCACAAAATTGTAATGGTACCTGGCAAAGACATAACAGTGTGTTTTAGCAAATGCCGGAAAATAACGGTGTCCTGTAGCAAATTTTCCCATAAGAGAAAGTACACCTGAGAATGGCAACCAACGAATGTTTGCATGAAATATAATTGGCTTTTCACTTTATTATTGTAGCTCATACTATAAGGGGAAGCATACCCAGCTAGTTGTGCTTTCTAGAAGCATAGAAGAAAACCAGAATTGATTATACCTTGCGTGCATTTTAAGTTCTAAGTTCCAACTATAATGTAAACATTTTACTAGAAAATAATACAAAGTGGTCTTAACTCTGGAGGGATAACGCTGCTTTTGGTTATCACATAAGTGATCTTCTGATGGCACTGGACGGTGGGGCCAGGGTTTGGGACTGGAACCTGCACTCGGGGGGCTCAGACCACTAAGGCCTCGTTCGGCAACGGTGTTTGGACTGGTTTTTCTGTGTAAATTCCCGGCCCAACTTGAGACACCTATAGACACGCAAAGGGCTGTCCGGCAAGCCAGAATCGGACGGGCTGAGCACAAGTGTTTTCCAGAAAACTCGTCGGGATGGAGGGGAACGGAGACACGAATTGGGTGAGTTGGGTGTTTCCACCGAATCCCCTCGGAACAATACACAGCAAAACACTAGAAAACGCTTTCACCGAACGAGGCCTAGTGGCCAGTTTCGGTTTCTCCTCACTTAGAGGAAGTAACTGCTCCAAATTATTCCAAATATGGGATTCAGAATTTGAAGTTGAAGATGAAAACCTGCCAAGTTTTTTTTTCCAAATATGGATTCGTGTTTCAATACCCAAATCCAAGCGGTTGTAGGGAATCACCAACTTTCTGAACATTGCTGGTGCACACTAGCAACTGAAGGCCCATGTTTACCTTTTAGTTTGATTCTGATGTTGCTCGAGTGACTTGCTAATGGCTATAAGATCGACTTTCTGTAATTATAAAATGAGACTTATGCACTGCTTTCAGTTTATCAATTACTACAACCAACTTGTTTTCCATTGAGTGAAGCCTTTCTCTTTTGCTTGAGTTTTGCAGCGAGAAGAATATGATATTGAAGAGAATCTGAGAAATTCTGCTAGGAGATCTTATAGGGGGAGGAGTACACAAAGGACACCTGAGCAGCACTACAAGAAACAATATGACAGGGGTTTCAGCCCTCGTCAGTGGCAGTCTGCGGGGCAATCAAACAATGGTGCACCCCGCTCACGCTGGTCTGGATATGAATACGCCGATGACCACTGGTAAATTTATCGGTAGATGCTTGTGGTTTGATCTTGACGTGGCATCGGCTGCATATGAACATGGTGTGTGGCATTCGTTGTCCTAGAGTTGTTAGATGCCACTGCTAACCTGCCGTCCTCCCTCCTCGTCACCTAGGGGGTGCATTTGCAGTTCCCCTGCCTGTCAGCTCAATTCATTTCTTTGGAAGAGGATGGAAGTTTGAGGTTTGGATGGTCCGGGTGATTGTTTGGTGGTTGAACTCTTGAACATCATGGAATACTTGGCTGACATGGTCTCAAGTCTGAGTCCTAACACCACCATGAAAGATTAACATCAGAGGGAGAGTTTTGGCTTTCCCCATAGGCAAAAAGCATTGCTTGTTCATGGCATAGGGATACACAAATTATATTTGGTGGGGTGAGATCGAGTGTTTTGTTTTATTTATGAATGCTTCAGATAGTGTGCCCTACCTGAATGGGACACGATGTTGGTCTGTAGAAGCACGGTATTGTTCATGTGTGTTATTCGTAGTTAGATAGAACTATGAAGACATTAGCTGAAGGAACCAGATTTGTGCTTGCTGGTATTCTTTGTATGGCATGCAGCCAATTTTCTGTAAAGATACCAGTGCACAGAGTGAAAATTTGACAGTATTAATGCGGGCCGACGTTGTTCGGCCGTACATTACATTTTAAAATGAGTAAAATGCATCCATGATCACTGAAACCTGTTCGACTTGTTTACTTGCTTTGGTCATTGTGATGTTTAGTTAATTACTACCTCCTCAGATGCGTTTAGTACTCAGATGCATGCGTGCGTGTGTTATGAGAAAAAAAGATGGCCATCAAGCAGGTGTATTTAGTACTCGCATGCATTTAGTATTTAGTCAAGAATAAAGTCGATAGCTTTGTTTTGTCTACCTGGTCTTTCCTGTAACTGTTGGTTCCACAGACCAAAAATTGCGAAGCAAATTGAAACAAAATCCACGAAACAAACTGACCACATGTATGCCTCACTTCGCTGTGTGCCTCTGGTGGCAGAGCCACCAATGCTTCCATCGGTAGTCCATTCACAATAATTATTACACCTCTCACGTAAAGTTTTTTGCTATATGCTCGAAACTAAAACAGCCTACGCGTCGCATGTCGGGGCTGCTTCACCTTAACTACTATTTGTGTGGTCCTGTCATGTGCGGCCTCGTCAGCTTGTGCAGCATGTTTTCCGTGGTTTACTTAGAGCGTGTACACCGTGAAGGATAGCTGACAAAATTACTAGACTCATGCCTAAGAAAAGCAAAACTGCTCCAGCGTACTAGATATCATGATGGGCTCCACCGACCAGAAAATTTAATGTATTTTACTAGCCAAAACTCACCGGTGCTGTGATTTCTTCCCTTTTCTAGCTAAAGTAGGGGTCAACTCTACCTTAGACATTGAGACTAGTACTAGACGCGCGTCTAGAAATTTTGAGCTTAGCTACCAACCGTCTAGCGTTTAGTCCTAGGTCTAAGATCTCTTAGACCCAACGTGCATGCCCTTAGTAGTGTGAGCTATCTCATCCGTCATTAGCAACCTGTCAACAACATGGGGTCGAGGGCATATTCCGTAGCACCTATACGGGCTGTAGTACCAAGATACTCCCTCTGTTTTTTATAGGTCATGTTCTGGGATTTACTAAGGTCAAACTTTGTCAACTTTGATAAAAAAACATAAAAGAAAGTGACATAACCAGTAGTTCGGAAGCAGAAAGAGGGAAGAACTCATATAGAAAGAAAGGTTCATGATACCAAATGAATATATTATGAAAATATACTTTATGATGATTCTAATACTATGGGTTTTATATTTTAAATATTTTTATTTTTTACTAAATATTTGGTCAAACTTCAAAAAGGTTGTCTTTGACTAAATCTAGAATCGCGATCTAATTGTAAACGGGGAGAGTATGTTCTCATTCTTGTGTATTTGGATCTTGTGGACCCCGACTAAGCTAGACAAGGGGACCATTGATGTCATCTATATTGTATAGGTGACTCTTTTTACGAATAAGCACCAACAACCATCACTAATTTATAGTGAAAGAATTGTGGTGAGTCATTGGTGCCAATTGATACCGTTGCAATGTTGCATGCAATCAAGTACATCTAAGGTAGCAAATACTTCTATGGCCAATGCCAACAATAAGTCGGACAAGTTACCAACGATGTAGAGGGGCAGTTTCGAGAATTAAAGATGGTGAGGGATGGGGCTCAATGGGTGTGTGTGAGAGAGAGAGCCGAAGAGGATGGGTGGCGGGTGGTTGGAGTGAGAGATGGAGAGGGGTGGGGCAGGGTGGGGTCCTTATTGGTTTTTGTGTTCGGTCGATAGGACGTTTTCATGTCATTTCTTTTTTCTTTTTATAATAATAACTACTAATAATTTTTATAATATTATTTACTATTATGCTAGATATATTTTCTCCTTCTGTCCTAAATAATTTTTAATTTTTGAACCACCCGCTACACGTGAAGATGTGTGAAAATTGGTTGAATTGAAAGGATATTCGATTTAAGGTAAATATGATAGGAAATCCTTCATGAAAATTGCATAGATTGGATCTATGTTTTTCACGAATTTTGCGAGGGTCACCGCCCCTTCGAAACCCAAGGGGGGGGGGGGGGGGGAGGGGAAACCCTCTCCATCCCCTGCTCTTTCACAGAAACCCCTATTTTAGCACTTAGAAAACGAGAAATACTTTCTTGTAAAAAATGTTGAAAACTCACTTTGGAAAATATTCCCTGCCATGGAAATGCACCTATGTACTGAATAAGTGTTCATACATGATAGTCCTTTTTGAAAATTATTTTAATTATTTTTTCATATTCCAAGTTTCGTATTTTTCATAACAATTGTTACACATAAAAGGAGACCATGCGGAAGGATTGTGTTTTTTTAACCTTCCTTCATTTTCTTTTATTTATTTTTGCAAAAAACATCGTCAAAATAGCTATTCACAAGGGGTTGAATCCTTAAAAAATATTAGTGTTTCTTTGATATAATGAGTAATTGTCTACCTTAAAATGATTTCTAGAGATTTACGGGGAAAATATATTACACACTTACAATTAAAATTTGAATTACTTAAGGTAAATAAATAAAAAGTCATTTGAAAGGGTAAAAGTAGCTAGAAAACTTAAACATCATAGTAGCCGAGGATTCTCCATCAAATATGGTGTTTGTGTAAAAATGATAGTGGTGCCATTTTGCATCATAATCTCTGTAACTACTTCATATAAAACCCCATTTTTTACGCTTAGAAAATGGAAAATGTTTCTTTACAAGAAAGTTGGGACTCACTTTGGCAATATTGTTTTCCATGGAAATATACACATATGTGCAAAACATGGACCCATTATCATGAATTTTTTTGGTGCATTGAATTTTATTTCAAAATCATGTATGATTTCCTCCTACATCATAAAATATTTTTAAACAAAAAATGTGTGTGATTGAAATCGGCATAAAGTTATTTAAATAGGCGAAAGTAGCTAGACGGACTAACCACTCATAATATCCTGAGATTATCCATCAAATATGGTCGGTTCCTCGCAAAATTGGATGGTGACGTTTTGCACGAAATTGTTTATACGTGCCTCAAAAAACCCCATTTTTTGGCACTTACAACGTGTAACAAAAAAAGTTGGAAATTAATTTTGGCAATGGTGTTTGTCATGTAGATAAACACATCTGTGCAAAAAATTGGAGTCATTATCATGAAAATAGTTTTTTGTGCATCACACACCTTTTTTATTTCAAAATATTGTGCGATTGGCATCTTCATAATACACCTTTTTTATAAAAATCTTGTGCATCTAAAATTAACAGAAGTCATTTAAATGTGTGAAAGCAGAGAAAAATCTTAAAATTTTCAAAATTGCGACCATTATCCATCCAGTAAGGTATAGCCTTTTGAAAATTGGAGTGGTGCAATTTTGCACCATATTCTTTGTATGTGTTTCACAAAAACCTCATTTTTGCCACTTAGAAAATGGAAAATGTATTTTTACAAAACAAATTGGAAACCTTTTAAAAAGTGCGCGATTGCATCACATAAAATTCTTTTGGAGGGTACACGCCTACACGCGATTCGCTCACACCCCAAATGTTTTTTATTTGAAGGTATGAAATCCGCTTACATATACCATAGTTCTGCAAAGGGTAAGAGATAGGGGGCCTTAAAAGGCCCGATGTGTACTAATGACATCAAGGACACATATGATGAGTTCTAAAACTTAGGGACCTACATGAGATCCTAGAAATAGTTTGAGGCCCTAAGGTACACTCTACTCGCTAGAAAATCTACATCTTTATTATCCGATAGAGCATAAAAAGGATACCTCATGTCATGTAAGAGATGTGAAACAGTAGTTTAGTGCTAATGGATACAATACTTGTGCCTTGGCCCACTGACTATTTACTCTATCCGCAGCCACCACTCTGAGTGTATGGGTGAGACCGCAAGTGCCTTCCATGGATATGACCCACCACCCACCGTATATCCTACCAATAAATGATCTTCTCAAACACCAAAGCTACTGTCGCCCCGTTAAACACCATGACAATCCTATGCCTCCAAAAGACACATGTGGCAAAGCAAACCAAATAAAGTGTGGCAAAACAAAATATGTTAAAAACCAAACACATGTCAATAAAATTGTGCCCGCCAAACTTTGGCTTGGCAAAGTGTGGGTAGGAACCAAACAAATCCTAATATATCCCATCTACCGATAGAATGTGAAACCTATGCAAAACTACTACCTAGTCCCCTGCACCTGGTCTCACAAAACTATATTCCAACTCGGAAAAAGTCACGTCACTTGCATTAACTCCATTGTGACCTTTTAGAAAAATCTATAACCTTTAGACGGGATGCCAAATTACGATCTTGTGGCGTGATTTTCAAAACTAGATTGCATTAATTAGGTCTAGACCAATATTTACAAATAAACAATAGAGTGAGATTCGAAAACTCCATAGTACTACTTGGTTATTATTACAAATTTACAATTTTTGAAGTTGGGTACAAATAATGCTAAACTGTCCATCCTTTTGCTCGGTTCTCAACAAATTGTGAAATTCTATATGTGGTGACCCAGCATACCACTTCATGATGTAGTATACTATAGTCGTTGACATAACACCAATAAAACACCGTTCACTAGTATTACATCCCTCAGAATGGCACAACAGAAACACAGCGGGTCCAATACATGGCTAAAGGTTACAACTTACTCTTTACATAAGATCCAGAGAACACTCTAGGTTAAAGAGAGAGAAAGAACTTCTTATGAAGAAGAATCAAAGATAAATAACGCAAAACTATTATTACTATTAAAACTAGTATTTAACTAAGGAATTGGCATTGCTGCTATTGCAACGCACTACTGAGATAGGTTCTTTGGCTAGAGATTGTATTTCTATCTAATCAGTAACTTCCTCTTCACTTGAGTTGAGTTATATGTTGTCTTCCTTGTCTTCATTGAAGCGCTTTGGCTGGTTTTGATAAGTCCTGGAGCATAACTTGATGCAGACATCGTTTTTAATGGCTTCAGAATCTAGCAAGGGTTAAGAAGATACTTTGAGTATGAGCGTACTCAGCAAATTCACTAGAAAAGAAGTGTTTGATGCACTATAACTACAACCACAGACCATAGGTCGTAGGCAATGAAAGTTTTCGTAAACATTTCTTTAAAGGTTGCTTTTATTATGAAAAGCTATGTTCGTCAGCCTTCACGGGTTTACCAGAACTTTCATGGAGTTCCTTTCCCGCCGCGTTCGCAGCTCCTTCCCGAAATAGGGAGTAACAAGTTACAGTTCTTACACTCTACAGAGGTGCGTTACTTTACCCATGAGAGATCAACTCTTTGTTGCACAACTGGGCAGCTTATTCCCGTCCACAATTCCATGATGTGGGGCCCAGAAGATGATCCAAGCCAATCACTGCCCCCTTCACGACCCCGCATGCCTCCTTGGTGTACACTATGCCCACATAATGAATTACGACAATGGTTTGTACAAACCGTTAGATGCTAGAACTATCGTGAGACGATGAGGGTTCCCACCCATATGCTGCATATCCTCTATGAATTACCAATTAATATGAACGCTACGAGGATAACAACCATGACCTGCACATCCTGCTTCATGCGAGAGGAAGAAGATACAATTGACTTCTCCGTCCCATTCCAAATCTCATGGTCAATGCGTAATATACGACGCAAGAATCACTGGCGACATTGGTTGTTAAGTACTAGGTGATATAGTTCTGAACAGTGGTATTCCAACTGTCAGATTTAATAGATTAGCTGATCACCCTGGATCAGTAACCAATAGTTCACATTATTATCGAAAATAGTGTTTTTTAGACCTTTTTCAAATGCAGGTGATAATATCACTGGATTTGTAAAATACTTTACAGAAAATAATCAAAAGACATGAGCAAGTGTGAACTTGCCTTTTGTGATTGCAAGATTATGCACTCACGGTCTTCGAGTCAGTATAAGATCCAAAATCTGAAATCAGCATCACTGGTCCGGTAAGGACTAATGTTTAAAGAAGCAATATGCCTTTATGCATAAGTAATGTGATGCACGTTCTACACGTAAATCCCGGGGATAACGTTGTCCTAGGGTTTGGATTCTGTAAATGATTACTTTGAAATGTGTGGTCCTTTTAGATAAGCTTCATAATTGTAGTTTTGATAGAGTTTATGAGTGGTTGTAGACATCACATATGTAGGAGTAAAGTATAAATACTTATGACATACTCGTTAGGATTTCTTATAGAAGAGTTCTTATTTAAAGTGGCAAAAAGGATAACCTTCGAAATAAAGGTTTCTCTTCTAAGGTCTAAACAAACTTTGGGGTTAGTTAGTGGTGGTTGATGTTATTTGTTTGCTTAAATGGTTTGGCTTGAGTGGCTTTGTAGTTTAACTACTTCAGACCAAAGTTAACTATAAAACATATAGTAATGTTTATAGTGTTGTATTAAGATTATTTAGACTAAAGTTATCTTTAAAACAAAGATGATTTTGAGAGTATAATACTTATAGCATTTGTATCTAGTGTATCTAAAATGTTTCCTTTAGGTTACTTAAGAATGGTTATTCTTTTTACTTGGATAATGGTTTATTGATTTGATTATGGAGTAATATCATTTATCTTTTATAGATAAGTGAGTATAGTTGATAATCTAAAACATACTATTACTTAACTACTTATGGTTTTATATAATGTTGTGGTAGTTTTTGCAATTAGGTAGTTAATATAGATAGAAAAGGTTTGGTGGATTCATAAGTTGTTCTTTAAGGTTTTTTATCATGAATTGGAATCCTTTGAGAATCTAATCTTTACTTAGAGTTGAAGACAATTTAATACAAAGATGTTTATGATGTTTTAATCCATTATGGTTTCATATTATTAATATTTAAGACTAATATTATTTATTAGACTTAATTGATTTATTTTAGAAATATTAATAATTTTAGATTTTTATCATGTAGACATTATTTTTGTGATCATTTTAGTATATCATATTTATTTTTGTGATTAATAAATAATAAGATATGATTTTTATATTTCTTATTATTTTATAATTACTAAATAGATATCAAGTATTTGTTTAAGTGAAATAATAATACATAATTATAGTTCTATATTGAAATTATTACTTTTCCAAGATTTTTAGTATTTTATCTATATTTTTTTAATATTTACCATAATTAAAATGTGAATTATAAAAGCTTTATTACTTATAAAACTTTTATTAAATAATATTTATTTAAATAATCATCATAATAATATTTGATAATAAGTTTAAGCTATAGATTTTATTTTTTTTTACAAATTTTCATATATTATACACATTTTTTCCAAATTAACAATCAAAA
The DNA here is from genome assembly GCA_916181665.1 of Avena sativa. Taxonomy (NCBI): domain Eukaryota; kingdom Viridiplantae; phylum Streptophyta; class Magnoliopsida; order Poales; family Poaceae; genus Avena; species Avena sativa. The sequence continues at coordinate 310,330,802 of OV702279.1, read as the reverse complement.
GTTATTAATTAAACAAGATTTAATTATTTATTTGATTTCTAGAATATTATTAATTGAATTATAACATTTTATTTATTTCTTAACAGAAAAATACTTTTTATACCACGTCCAGAGCTAGCCCCAGTAACTGACCTGTGGGCCATTGTCCACCTCTGCTCTCAGGTCTAGAAATGCTTTTGCTACCGACCTCCTCTCTACTCACTGTCGATGACATGTGGGCCCTGGGCCATGTCATCTACCACGCGAGGCAAAGACCTGAAGGGTTTTACAGCATAGTAAATCAAAAAAATTCTACGGATGCAAACAAGAAAGCCAAGATCTAATCTAGGAGATGCAATCAACGAGAGAGATGGATGAGATCTTCATAACCTTGAAGAAATCGCACAGCGGAAACGTTCAACAGAACATGGTTGATGTAGTCGTACTCGCCGTCTCCTTCTCGCGATCCGATCCGATCCTACGCCGCAAGTGGCGGCGCCTCCGAGAGATGCGCACGTATGGTGCAGCGACGTCTCCTCCTTCCTTGATCCAGCAAGTATGGTGGAGAGATAGATTGGATCTGCAGCACAACGGCGTGGTGCTTATGATGGAGAGTTTCTGCGGCAGGGCTTCACCTACGCGCAGTCGGGAGAGAGAGAGAGAGAGAGAGAGAGAGAGAGAGAGAGCAGTTGGCGGCTAGGTTTGGAGGAGTGGGGGGGGGGGGGGGGGGGGGTAGGCTGCGCCCCTGCCTTATATAGGGGGATTTCCGGCCCCCTTGACCCCTCCTCCAAGCCCTAGGGCGGCGGCCCAAGGGGTGGAGTGGGGGGGGCAAGTCTTCCCCCTCTTCTAGAATATGCAGACATGATCTTCTATCAATAATCAACAGCGGGATCTGGAAACCCATATTGACTCCCACATATTCATTGATGATCATATCGGATGAACCACGATGCCAGGATTCAATTAATCCCATATATGTATTCCCTTCGTCACGCGATATTTTACTTGCCCGATATTCGATCGTTGGTATCGGCATACCTAGTTCAATCTTGTTCACAGCAAGTACTTTACTCGTTCCGTAATCCGATATCACTTTGTGATTAACTCCTTAACCACGTGCTTGCAATACCGAGTGGGACCGAAGTATATCTCTGACTCGGGAGGGACAAATTCCATCTCGATACATACAAACCAACAAGTACTTTCCGATCACCTGAGAGACACCTTTATGATCACCCTCACATAGGATGACGTTTGATGACCTCAAAGCTTTCTTCCGATACCAGGGAGTTGTATTATCTCATGGTCTAAGGAATACAATACTTGACATAGGAAAAAGCTTCGCAAAGATGAACACGATGACACGATCTAATTGCTCTGCTTAATTTGGGTCTATCCATCATATCATTCTCCTAATGACATGATCTCATTATTAATCGACAACTCATGTCTATGGCTAGGAAACCTTAACCATCATTAATCAATGAGCTAGTCCATAGAGGCGTACTAGGGACACAATGTTGTTCATAAACCACACAAGTATCAAAGTTTCCGCTTAATACAATTCTAGCATGGAATATAAACTTTATCATGAAGAAGAATTATAATAATAACATCTTTATTATTGCCTCTAGGGCATAATTCCAACAGTCTCCCACTTGCACTAGAGTCAATAATCTAGTTTACACCTGCAACAATCTAACACCCATGGCATTAAGGTGCTGATCATGTTTTGCTCGTGGAAGAGATTTAGTCAACGGATCTGCGATATTCAGATCCGTATGTACTTTGCTAATCTTCATATCTCCATCTGCTATATAATCTCGAATTATATGAAAACAGCGATTGATGTGCTTGGTCTTTGGATGATATCTTAGTTCCTTAGCCAGTGCTATGGCGCCAGTGTTGTCGCACAATATCTCCAGTGGGTCCAAGGCACTTGGAACCACACCAAGCTCAGTGATGAAGTTCCTGATCCAAACTCCTTCACTTGACGCTTATGAAGCAGCCATGTATTTCGCTTCTGTTGTAGATCCCGCGATGATGCTTTGCTTGCAGCTTCTCCAGCTCACAGCTCCACCATTCAAAATATAAACGTATCATGTATGAGATTTAGAATCATCCGGGTCGGTGTCGAAACTAGCGTCGACGTAACCTTTTACGACGAGCTGCTCATCACCTCCATAGACCAAGAGCATTTCTTTAGTCCTATTTAAATACTTTAGGATGTTCTTTACGGCTATTCAGTGTTCCACTCCTGGATCACTTTGGTATCTGCTCATCAAACTAAGAGCATTGGACACATCCGGTCTAGTACATAGCATGGCATACATGATAGAACCTATGGCCGAGGCATATGGCACTTTGCTCATAGTATCTCTATCGTTTACCGTAGCTGGACACTGAGCCTTGCTCAATATCTTACCTGAAAACATGGGCAATGAACCTTTCTTTGCTTTATCCATTCTGAACCTTTTCAGAACTTTGTCTAGATATGTACTTTGGCTTAAAGCTATTAGGCGTCTTTGTCTATCTCTATAGATTTTGATGCCTAATATATAAGCAGCTTCTCCTAGGTCTTTTATTGAAAAACATTTATTCAAATAACTCTTCACATCGTTAAGCATACCAATGTCATTTCCAATAATCAATATGTCATCCACATATAGTACTAAAAATGTCACCGAGCTCCCACTCACTTTCTTGTAGATACAAGCTTCATAGCAATTTGGAACAAATCCAAAACTCTTGATCACTTGATCAAAACGAAGGTTCCAACTCCGAGATGCTTGCTTCAGTCCATAAATGGAATGCTGAAGTTTGCACACCTTATTAGCATCCTTAGGATCGACAAAACCTTCGGGCTGCATCATATACAGCTCTTCATCAATGTTGTCATTGAGGAACGCAGTCTTGACATCCATCTGCCATATTTCATAATAATGAAATGCAGCAATTGCTAATAAAATCCGAATGGACTTAAGCATCGCTACGGGAGAGAAAGTCTCATCGTAGTCAACACTTGAACTTGCCTAAACCCTTTTGCGACAAGTCGAGCTTTATTGATAGTAACATTACCATCCGCGTCAGTTTTCTTCTTGAAAATCCATTTGCACTCAACGGCCTTACGGTCGCTAGGAGGGTCCACCAAAGTCCATACTTGGTTTTCGTTCATGGATCCCAATTCGGATTTCATGGCCTCTAGCCATTTCTCAGAGTCTGGGCTCATCATTGCTTCCTCATAGTTCGCAGGTTCACTGTTGTCTACCAACAAGACGGTTAAGACAGGGTTTCCGTACCATTCAGGAGTGGCACGTGACCTTGTCGACCTGGAAAGTTCAGTAGTAGCATCGTTCGAAGTTGATCCTTGTCATTAGCTTCCTCTCTTGTTGGTGCAGACGTCACTGGAACAATTTCAGGTGCTGCGCTACTCTCCAACTCGAGAGAAGGTTCAATAACCTCGTCTAGCTCTACCTTCCTCCCACTCACTTCTTTCGAGAGAAACTCCTTCTCAAGAAAGGATCCGTTCTTTGCAACAAACACTTTGCCTTCAGATCTGTGGTAGAAGGTATACCCAATCGTTTCCTTAGGGTATCCTATGAAGACGCATTTCTCCGCTTTGGGTTCGATCTTGTCCGGCATCAACTTCTTGACGTAAGCTTCGCATCCCCAAACTTTAAGAAACGACAACTTAGGTTTAGCACCAAACCATAGTTCATACGGTGTCATCTCAACGGATTTAGATGGTGCCCTATTTCAAGTGAATGCAGCGGTTTCTAATGCATAACCCCAAAATTATAACGACAAATCTGTAAGAGACATCATTGATCGCACCATATCTAATAGAGTTCGATTACAGCGTTCAGACACACCATTATGCTGTGGTGTTCCGGGTTGCGCGAGTTGCGAAACGATTCCGCTTGCTTTAAGATGCGTGAGAAAATCATAACTCAAATATTCACCTCCACGATCGGATCGTAGAAATTTAATTTTCCTGTTACGATGGTTTTCCACTTTGTTCTGAAATTCTTTGAACTTTTCAAACGTTTCATATTTATGTTTCATTAAATAGATATACCCATATCTACTTAAGTCATCAGTAAAAGTGAGAAAATAACGATATCCACCCCGCGTCGAAACACTCATTGGTCCGCATACATCGGTATGTATGATTTCCAATAAGTCCGTTGCTCGCTCTATTATTCCGGAGAACGGGGTTTTGATCATCTTGCCCATGAGGCACAGCTCGCACGTGTCAAATGGTTCAAAATCAAGAGACTCCAAAAGTCCATCAGAATGGAGTTTCTTCATGCGTTTTACACCAATATGACCTAGACGGCAGTGCCACAAATAAGTTGGATTATCACTATCTACTTTTCATCTCTTAGCCTCAATGTTATGGATGTCCGTTTCATTGCTTTCGAGATTCAGAAGAAATAAACCATTCACAACAGGTGCATGACCATAAAAGATGTTATTCATATAAATAGAATAACCATTATTCTCTGATTTAAATGAATAATCGTCTTGCAATAAACACGATCCAGATATAATGTTCATGCTCAACGCAGGCACATAATAACACTTATTAAGGTTTAAAACTAATTCCGAAGGTAAAACTAAGGAGAGCGTGCCGACGGCCATCACATCAACTTTTGATCCATTGCCAATGGGCATCGTCACCTCATCCCTTGCTAGCCGCCGTCTATTCCGTAGCTCCTGTTTCGAGTTACAAATATTAGCAACTGAACCAGTATCATATACCCATGCACTACAACGAGCGCTAGTAAGGTAAACATCAATAACATGTATATCAAATATACCTTTAATGGTGCCAGCCTTCTTGTCCGCTAAGTACTTCGGACAGTTGCGCTTCCAGTGACCCTTGTCCTTGCAATAGAAGCACTTAGTGTCCGGCTTAGGTCCAGACTTGAGCTTCTTCTCAGCAGGGGAAACGCGCTTGCCGCTGCCTTTCTTGAAGGATTTCTTTGCACCCTTAGCTTTCTTAAAGCTAGTGGTCTTGTTGACCATCAACACATGATTATCTTTCTTGATATCCACCTCCGCAGCTTTTAGCTTAGCAAAGAGCTCAGTGATCGTATCAGTGGAACCAATTTGATTGTGAGTAACTACAAAACCTTTGTAGCTAGGAGGGAGTGATTGAAGAACTCTGTCAATCTTGAGCTCTTCTGGAATCTTGCAGTCCAATTGCTCAAGACGTTAAGTGTAGCCCGACATCTTAATGGCGTGCTCACTAACGGAACTCCCTTCCTCCATCTTGCAGTTAAAGAAATTCTCAGAGATCTCATATCTCTTAGAATGGGCCTGAGTCTGAAACATGGTTTTCAGTTCCTCAAGTATCTCAAAGGGCCCGGCGAACACCTCAAAACGATTTTGAAGTTCCGGTTCCATAGCAAACAACATGGTACTATTAATCACTCCATAATCATCTTTGCGTGACTGATAAACAGCTTTTTATCAGCCGGCGCATCAATAGCAGGGGCGTCACCTAGCGCTTTCTCAAGTACATAGTCCTTTTGTCCGCTAGCGAGAATGATTCTCAGATTGCGGAACCAGTTGGTGAAGTTAGACCCATTGTTCTTAAGTTTTTCTTTCTCAGCAAAAACGTTGAAGTTGAAGTTGGACTTAGCCATTTGATCTACAAAATTTGCAAATACAATTTAGACTATGTTCATGATAACTAGTTCAACTTAATCAAATTACTAGATGAACTCCCACTAAATTCAACATCCCTCAAGTTGTTTAGTGAACACGATCCAAATTCACCACACCTAATCCGATCTTCATGAGAAGAGATGTGGTTTTAATGGTGGACAACAAAGTGTCAATCATATCATTCATATGACTCATGTTTAACCTTTAGGTTCGTGTGTTCCGAGGCCATGTCTGTACATGCTAGGCTCGTCAAGTCAAACCCAAGTATTTCCGCGTGTGCAAAACTGGCTTGCACCCGTTGTATGTGAACGTAGAGTTTATAGCACCCGATCATCACGAGGTGCTTGAACACGACGAACTTTCGCAACGGTGAGGGGAGAACACAATTTTATCTTGATCTTTAAGTGAGGAATCATCTTATAATGCTACCGTCGCGATCTAAGCATAATAAGATACATAAAAGGATAAACATCATATGCATATAATTTTATGTGACATGGTATAGCCAATCTCCCGCGCAATTATCTCCATCTTGTGCGCTCCAGCATGATCTCCATCACTCCACCATGATTGCCTCCACCACGAATAGCAACTACAACTATTGCTAACTACTTAGCGATAAAGTAAAGCTATTACATGGCGTATAAGAAGTTGACACGCAGGTCATACACAATTATAAAGACAACCATACGGCTCCTGCCGGTTGTGAACTCATCGACATGCAAGTCGTGAAATATTATAAAACATGATCATTGCATACATCTCAATTCATACACATCATGTCTTGGGCCATACCATATCACAAAACACTCCCTGCAAGAACAAGTTAGACGCCTCTACTTTGTTGTTGCATGTTTTACGTGGCTTATGGGAGTAACAAGCTAAGAACGATTCTTACCTACGGAAAGCCACAACGGTGATATTATGGTTGCCAACATCCGTTGTAAATCCCATGACTACTATAGTGAGAGAAACTGGCATCCACCAGCCGCATGTGTGGAACAAGCCACACGTCAAGTGCGGAGCCGGTCTCGCGAACGAGGTCACATAAAGTTGGACTGGACCGCTTCGATCTCACTATGCCGTGCCATAAGAAATACACAACAAGAGGTTTGCAACAGAAAACATCAACGCCCGCAACAAGCATGTTGCGTTCTACTCGTAAAACACATCTACGCATAGATCTAGCTCTGATACCACTAAAGGGTTTCACAGCATAGTAAATCAAAAAAATTCTACGGATACGAACAAGAAAGCCAAGATCTAATCTAGGAGATGCAATCAACGAGAGAGATGGATGAGATCTTCATAACCTTGAAGAAATCGCACAGCAGAAATGTTCAACAAAACGTGGTTGATGTAGTTGTACTCGCCGTCTCCTCCTCGCGATCCGATCCGATCCTACACCGCAAGTGGTGGCGCCTCCGAGAGATGCACACGTATGGTGCAGCGACGTCTCCTCCTTCCTTGGTCCAGCGAGTATGGTGGAGAGATAGATTGGATCTGCTGCACGACGGCGTGGTGCTTATGGTGGAGAGTTTCTGCGGCAGGGCTTCGCCTACGCGCAGTCGGGAGAGAGAGAGAGAGAGAGCAGTTGGCGGTTAGGTTTGGAGGAGTGGGGGGGGGGGGGAGGCTGCGCCCCTGCCCTCCTTAGGGTGCTGGACGCCCCCCTTGACCCCTCCTCCAAGCCCTAGGGCGGCGGCCCAAGGGGTGGAGTGGGGGCAAGTTCCCCCCCCTCTTCTAGAAGGTCCCTTAGGGTTTCCCCTAGGGCTGGTCGGCTGGGCCTTGTCCCCCTGGCCCAAAGTGGCCAGGGCACTTCCCCTTAGACCCACGCAGGCCTCCGACAAGTGGGCCCATGTTGGTCCCACTTCGGAACCTTCTAGAACCTTCTGGTACAATACCAATAAACTCTGAAACGATTCCGAAATCCAAAAACTGCTTTCCTTTATATGAATCTTATTCTCCGGACCATTCCGGAACCTCTCGTGATGTCCTGGGTCTCATCCGAGACTCCGAACAAAAACTCATAAACCAATTATCCATTCTATCCTAGTGTCGATGCACGTTAAGTGTGTGACCCTACGGGTTCTAGAATATGCAGACATGATCTTCTATCAATAATCAACAGCGGGATCTGGAAACTCATATTGACTCCCACATATTCATCGATGATCATATTGGATGAACCACGATGCCAGGATTCAATTAATCCCATATATGTATTCCCTTCGTCACGCGATATTTTACTTGCCCGAGATTCGATCGTTGGTATCAGCATACCTAGTTTAATCTCGTTCACAGCAAGTACTTTACTCGTTCCGTAATCCGATATCACTTTGTGATTAACTCCTTAACCACGTGCTTGCAAGCGGTGTTGATATCGATTACCGAGTGGGCCCGAAGTATATCTCTCCGACTCGGGAGGGACAAATTCCATTTCGATACATACAACCCAACAAGTACTTTCCGATCACCTGAGAGACACCTTTATGATCACCCTCACATAGGATGACGTTTGATGACCTCAAAGATTTCTTCCGATACCAGGGAGTTGTATTATCTCATGGTCTAAGGAATACAATACTTGACATAGGAAAAAGCTTCGCAAAGATGAACACGATGACACGATCTAATTGCTCTGCTTAATTTGGGTCTGTCCATCATATCATTCTCCTAATGACATGATCTCATTATTAATCGACAACTCATGTCTATGGCTAGGAAACCTTAACCATCATTAATCAATGAGCTAGTCCATAGAGGCGTACTAGGGACACAGTGTTGTTCATAAACCACACAAGTATCAAAGTTTCCGCTTAATATAATTCTAGCATGGAATATAAACTTTATCATGAACAAGAATTATAATAATAACATATTTATTATTGCCTCTAGGGCATAATTCCAACAAGACCAGTCAAACGAGCTGACGGGGCTCGATCATGAGGTAAGCATGGCATCAGCATCACCACCGCCGCCAGAGGTTGGTCGCCGGCGACGATCTACTGCGCCCCAGCAAGCGAGATAGATCTAGTTCGAATCAGGGCAACCTACTGAACCTAATAGTGGCAGCGCCGCTCGGAAATGGTCATCGGAGGGTCATCGACGATGAGCTATCGCGGCAGCCAGTGGCGATGCTCAAAAAAACTAGACCTACGGTGCGAATCCACAAACGAAACTAGGGTCCAGAGATGCGTATGCTTACCTTGATGACGATAGAGTGGTCGACGAGGACAGGTGCGGTCGGAATCGAGCTCTCCGACGAGGATTCCGACGAACTGCTGCGAAGGATAAACGACCAAATTCACCCGCTCCTGTGCTTCCCTTGATGCAAGCTTCTACCTAGAGGATCTATGGAGGAAGGCGCTTCTCCATGACGGCTTAGAATGGTGTGGGGAGACGTGGTTCGACGGCGAGAGGTGGCTCCGGTGAGCTAGGGTTTCGGTCTCGTTCGTATCTAAGAGGATAAGGAGGTATTGGGGATAGGGATGGAAGCAATGCGTCGCGGTGGCCTTCTTATCCCCTCCTGACAACAGCGGCGAGTATCTTGGCGCAACGACGACGATGACGGCATCGGGCGGCGGCGAGCTCCGCTAGCGAGCTGTCTGTGTGCGTGACGATGACGACGATGGTCATTTTGCGGATAACCCCCTGGCGATTTCTTTTGCTCAACCCGCGGTCCTCTCCTGACCCCACTTGTCAGTCTCAGATGGAAAATGACAGAGCTGGTTATTGGGCTGTTATGGGCTGCACATAGGCGTCAGATAGGTGTAGGGTGTTGGGCTGCAGCCAGGTTTGGTTTTTATTTGTTTTATCTTTTTTTTATTTCCTGTTTTTCTTATTCAGATTTGAATTTGATTTACATTTTGAATCTTTCTTTGTATAATTTGTTTGCTGGATATTTACAACAATACAAAAAAATATACCTAGTCTCATTTGTGAATTCTTATTATATCCACTTTTTGTATTTCTTGTATTTACTTAATGTGAACCCCCTTGGTAATATTTTATATAATCTTTTCTTATTATTTTTCTCTACTTATTTTAGTTAGAGATTTATTGAATGATATATTCTTATTTGCTTATCAACTTAATTTTAGTGAGCTCATAGTTTGAATAGAAACTTTATATATATGTATAATGATTCTATACCATTCTTTGATGCATGAAATATAAAAGGCACTGATATGGTGATTATTACTCCCATTAATTTGGAAAATACAATATGTGATAAACAAAGAAGTTTAGGGTTTTGAATTATGAGTATTACCCTTGGCTTTAGGTTTTTGTATAAGCTTAGGTTTCTTTTTAAGAGTTAAGATTTAATGGCTGAGCATATTGCCTTATGTATATAGTATTTGATGAAATCTTCCTTTTTAATAGGAAGTTGTAATTAGAGTGTTTTATAGAAGTGAGTATACTTAAGCACATATAGTTAGGATGTTTGGAATTAACAGAGATGTGCTTATGTAATTTGCTATAGGAAAATATTTCTATAAAGTGTTATAGACATCAGATGATGGATCAATGGTATAAGATGGATATTATGTTTGAGTTGAGATTTAGAGTTGATTGCTTACCAAGATTAAATAGGAAAATGATTTATAACATATAACTATATTTCACAATCTTGGATCTCTAATTAAGGAATTCCTTTCCTAGATATAATACCTCTTTCTATCCATCACCATGGTTTGTTTGATGGACTTACTTATTAAAATCTTATTATTCAATATATCATTCTTCTAACTTATGGATGAATTCAATGAGTTTGATACAAAGGCACTTCATAGCTTTCTCATATCCTTGCTTGGTTGTATTTACTATTCTACTGTTGATAATCTTCCATCCAACCAGTAATTCCTTCAAACTCTACTCCCAAACTTCCTTAATCCTCCATCACTAATCTTTCTCTAAAGTAAACTATTCTTAAGGATGAATAACACAAATTTTATGACTCTATGCTACACTAGCTTTAGTTGAATAACACCATGTTATAAGTACTTAACCCTCATGAGTTACACTTCAATCCCTGAATTATATTTATGTGGTTTGCAAAGACTTCTCTAGGATCACTTATCTTTACTAAGGTTCCAATCATGTTCTACCCACCAGTATTACCTATACTAAATATAAGCATTCCATGTTGGTGGCCAAAACATTACCATTATAATACTTTAATCATTTATTACTGAAGTTTTTAGTTGGCTAAGCAGGGCTTTATCAATCCTATCTTTTAATGTCTGGAAATTAGCTTCTTAGTATCTTATATTGGATTAAGGTTATTAATGGACTATGCCTTCATTAGAAGTTAAGATATTGATGATCTTAACTTAATCTCTTTCCAACTCCAACTCATCAAAAGAGTTTTTAAGGTTAGGTGTTACTATGATACTCAGAATGTATGCAGATGGAATTTAAGATATAGTGGTTACATTCTTATTATTTGTTTTATATCCTTAACTTGGTACTTATGAGTGATTATAATGAATTCTATAACATGATCACCTAATGATCAAATATAATTCACATTATATTAAGGTTTAACTTACAGTACATTTGAGCTACCCTTAGATCAAATCTCTCTTACCCAAAATGAGATTTTAACAAAGATCTTATTGAAACTTATCGCAGTCAACTTGATGATCTACTTCAATTCCATCAAGCTAAAAGAAGTTTCAATCATTTTGACAAGTTTTGTTTAAAAGCGCGAAAATTATTCGGATTTTCTATACATGAATGCAATGCACACATCTAGGTTCAACTTATTTCTAGGCTCTAATGCTGGAATGTTACACTATACTAGCGTCTTAAATAGCTGGTGATATCGCCTCCTCTATAGAGGTGTGGGAAAGTTACCACTAAGTCGAACCATGACCAATTGCCCGCTATAGCCCCATTTAGCTTCGGCTTATTTCCTTACTATTGTTGCTAAGTTGGTATCAGTAATTAATGCTAAGTTGTCTAACATGGTTGTAATTGCCTTCCATTATGCGTGAGTTGCCCACGAATCTAGTAAAGTGTTATGTATAATGGGACTTAATTTTCTAGTATATTATTTACTTGTAATTTGATACCATTGATCTTAGGTTGCCTACTATTGTTTTATGAAGTTGACACGCGGTTGTTGCTAAATTTTCTATCTTGGAAAATAAGTTACCTACGATGTTGAAAAGTATTATGCAGCTATTTATATGACTTGTTTGTGCCAACACAAGTTGTTTTTTCAAAAGAAAAAAATCATCAAAACATATAAGCAAAATTAGCGGGCTTCTGAAGAGCTCGCCATGACGGGCCTTATGATGTAAACATATAATAATTTAGATACACATGTTTAAAAGTTATAGGTTTAATTATTTTAACCATATTAATTGATAAAATGAATGTGATATGCACATGCATGAAGTACAACTACAGTATTATTTTCCTCGCGATAGACCAATTAATGCGTGTGTATGAGCTTAGACCACGCGTTGCTATTTTCGGTCAAAGTGTAGGATCAACTTATTATTTTTCCATTTCTAGGTGTACAAGCTCAAAACAAAGTGAACTCACTTTTAAATAATTGGGCAAGATCATATACATGCATGTAACAAAGTTAATTTCAACATATAACTAGCTTGCCAAGATGGGTTCGACAACTGTCCAGCCAATTCAGTTCACCTATTTTTAGTTGAAATGGCACAAAGTTCTTTCTTCACTCCATTTAAGGGTTCAACCATCGCCTGCTGAGGGTTTCATGAGCTGGCAGGAGGCTTGCAGGATGATGACACAACGAATGCACAATGTTGACTCTCCCGACGATCCAATTGGCCACCTGGTGCATTTGGAATATTGTAAAGTCTAAAATGGCAAAAGGTGAGCTGTCTAGGTATGTACCCGCAGTTGACATTTAGGGTACATTTACATGCCTACCGTGTGTTCGCCAAAATTATAGTCTTGTTTGGATGCATGTCAACATGTTATGTAGTGGCTCTACCACTCACACTACTCGAGGACCTTCACTCTCTTGGGGGATACTCTAAGGATGGGGACAGACAACTCAACCCTTTATTCACATCTATAAACTTGATACAATCCTTTAGTGGCTACCTATATGTACTATGTGTTCCTCATAGCCATCTTTACCTCTCATACTCATGGTATCTCATCTTGCTTCATTTTATTTATGGGAGGAATGACACCCCTTAGATTGTTTTGCCATGTCTGAATCCTGCACCACAATTCTAGAATACTCTACAAATTTTAGATACGTCAAACTACTCCCAAATATCTTTCTCTAGAACTTCGTCGAATCTTAGTGTTCTCTCTAAGTATCTTCTATCTTGATAATTCTTAGATCTTCTAAACCTTCTTCTCAAATATCCTATTCATCATGAAATGCTCCATAGTTTTCTAGAAGTTGTACGTCACTTTCTCAATACTTGTACAATCAGAATATTCTGAGGTATGCATGTTTATTTTCAACAATTGTAACCTTATCAATGAGTTCGAAAAGTTCTTTTCGGTAGAAACATTGAAAAGCACGAGGTTTATGGCGTGCATAGCATGCCCACAGGCCACAGTAAATAGGAGAATGTAAGACTGGCCCAACAATTGTGCCCCATTATGCGCTTCTTGTTTTAGCCTGCTTCCTGAACAATTTACATGTGTGACAACTTCTTTTATGCTTTTTGGTTTTAGGCATTTTCTTGTACATCTACATTGTTTTATGCTTGTTTTTTGAACAAGTAAAGGCGCCGGAGGCGCCAAATTTCATTCAACTCATAGACACTGTACAACCTGTATTACATATCCCTGAATTTGCAAAGTTTGAAGCATTGAGATGATGGAGCAGAGGCTATTTCTATGAGCTGAATTGGAGCAACTGAAAATAGGCAAAGACGAAAGATTGTCAATCGCCTGATGAGCACAATTATGTGCTACTCCATTGAGATCTCTCTTAATATGAAACATTGCTTCATCAATAGATTGAGTGACCTGCAGGTAATCTGCAATGTGGCTTCTTATCTCCCAATAAACCTGTGGAGCTGATGCATATGTAGAGGCTGCAACCTTTGCCAGGGAGCTGTTATCAGTCAAGAAAGTGACCTTCGGCATGCCAAGAATAGAGGCAATATTTTTGCTTAGTGGGCCCTTTGAATGTTCCTAGGCCTGCATAGAGAGATCATCCAGTGCATCGACCATCTCAAGATTTTTCTTTATCGCCTGCGCGATGTGGTGAATCTGATATGGTGCTCCTGGTTTCTTCCAAACAAATACAGTTCCAAGATTTCCAAATACACCACACAAAATTCAAAAAATTTGAGAGAGAAGCATGCATGGGGTGGGGGTGATCATACTTAAAAATCATCGTTTTCTGCTCTACTGAAGATCACAACGTACAAGATCCTCTATGTTTTGCTTATAAAGAAGAAAAAGAACATAACAATATCTTGGACCCAATCCACCGTGCAACCACCTGCTGTTGGAGATGATCTCACGGACTGGTGGCAGAGGTCTGACAATGCACAACCCAACATCGCCAGCCTACTCGACACCATAAGGTCCAAGGCTTGATTGTGAGCGAATGCAAGCATATATAGTGTGCATGAAGACACTGCTCTTGTTGACACCATCACTTAATACTGTAGCAAACCTAAAAAGAAACTTAAGTAGTGTAGCGTTGTAACTTAGTTGGGTGCTGGCCCTCTCTTGGGCTTAAAATAACTATGTTCTCTATCAATACTGAGGCACAAAGTTTTTGTGTTTTCTCGAAATATGAAATCATAATATTTTCAATAAAAGAAAGAAAACAAGAAAAAAATCGCACTTCAAGGCTCCGAGAGGCCAAAAAATTGAGACATAATAGTATCGTATGTGCAGTGAAATGCCCAAAATTATGATTACCATGACTCCTTGAGGGTACCAGGTGAGATGATTCACCAGATAAAGAAGTACAGAAGGACCATAACGACCATTTGCCGATATATACACATGTGATTTCAGCTGCTCTGTTAGTACCAGAAAATTGCAGAAACCAATATAAAGGCATGTACGTACATCTATTGAGAAAACTTTACCATCCATATAACATGAAAAATATCCTCTATTTCATCTGATTTGTATATATACATCGGTTATTGCAAGTCAACACAGATGATCCATCACTATATGTACACTGAAGAACATGCACAAATTAGCACAGCCGATAGGCAAAGACCACTGACTTAACATGAGAAAGGGACTTTGAGTTCTGTACAAGACCGGATTCCTATCCTGTACTACATTTGAGGAAAGAACGGATCCTCTCTATATTTGTTTCATAATAGTTCAGCGTACATCATGCCTATATGGAGTCCTGTCAATTCGACGAATATGCTGCTGCGAGGAGAGCAGCCCCGATCCCGGATCCCTCCTCCATCACTCTAAGAACAACAGTGGGTGCGATCTCCTCCCCTAGGATCTCGACCACGGCTTCGTTCAGATACTCTCTGAATACTGAATATCCTTGGTAGAGGCCGCCCTCGATTGCGATGACTGATCTTTTGGGCACACCTGTCATCCTTCGAGCTTGGGTGGTGCCACAACGCGTTCCATCACGACCTATCTTTTGCAGCACTGCAACAATTCCAGCTGCTGCTAGACGTGCAGCTCTTTGGGTGATGATGTCGCACACTCTCTGCACAAGCCTGCGGGTCTTGAGAGGAGCATTGGGTATCTGCACAGGGGATAATGGAAAAGGCATGTGAAACTAGTCTGGGGATAATGGAAGGCATGAGAAACTGCACAGCTAGCTTATCAGCTGAGCTGTGAGAACTAACCTTCAGATGTTCTTCCAGTATCTTTCCGATTTCTCTCAAGTCCGGGGAATCATCCTCACGGATAGCAGCTAGACATGGCGTGCTGGAAGAGAAGACAAGTATTACAACTTTGATCACTATGTGCAAGGTGTTAGTTGTTTTTTTAGCTGAAGAAACCAGACATTTTTTTTTTCAAAGCATACATGTGAAATGTAGAAAATTTGATCGTGAAATTTTATCAAAATACACACCCTTTATGCATGCTTTCAGGCCCATGGCAGTTACCGGACAGGCCAAGCTAAATATAATGAAAATATATTCCAATCTTTAAGTCTAAAAAATCTTAATTGAATATGGAAACATCATTTTATATGCAATCATCCAATGCTTATACAAATTTAATAGATCAACTAATGCTGTTTATTTACAGATTAGTAAAGAATATAAGCATAGGGCGTTAACAAAGATTTATCGTAAGAAACACAGAATAGTTCCAAAAAGGAACTGATCAGCAGTTTTCAACTGATTCATTGTACGGTGATCATGTTGCATTCATTTACCAGAGAAAAAGATAAGACACAGATCTCAATGAACAACAAATGGATAGAACAGCATAACCAGCAAAAGATATAAAGCAATAGATACTGCATATACTTCTAAGAAGGGAGCTATAAGATTAGGGACCTGTGTGAACAGAAAAACTAGGAATGACCTCCATGGTTGTACAAACAGGGTAAGGATTAGTTATCACCATAAGATACTCATTAGCTAACTCATATATTTATTAAGAAATAATCTAGTATGCAGGTACCTTAAGATGAATGGGGTTGCTAAACCATCAACATCAGTACCAAATACATCCGACACTTGAGCCATTTTGTGGAACACCAATCTTGCAATCTCCCCAAGGTACACACCCGATATCATCTTCTCAAAACCCTAAATTGATTAAATGACATCAGTTTCATCCTCATTACCATAAGATATTCCAATTGAGGAAATTTCTCACAGATACATTACCTGGTCATAGTAGTTTTGTGTCTCATTATTGAAGTAGATATCATAAGGAGTTAATGGTATTTGGGGAGGACGGAAACTCCCCCATTCAACATTTACAACCTGTTGAACAAGATTACAATGATAAAGGATTTCCAGCTATGAAATTTTTATTAGGTAATAAAAATTAAGTACAACAAAAAAAGGAGTTCCACTAAATAATAAGTAACTGAAGTAAGATACCGTTCGTCCCGAGTTAGTAAGAAGGCCCTGGCATTTAGTGATTGCCTCATTGTTCTCAATATAGCAAGCGTTGGTGCCAGCTCCAATAATCACTGCAGCTACTGTATCCTCATCATAATAATGCCCCAAAGCTAGAGTCCCCACAGTATTATTCATCTATTTTGAACATCAAATGAAACAATCAACCAAAAGAGGTGTATGTTTTAATCAACTAGAGAATACAAGCACCATACTTATTTTTCTGGACTTGATGAAGGAAACATCAATCATCTACAAATTCATTAGAACCAAACGAACATGCATGATCTTAACAAAATATGATTTTAGTTTCCCTATTTCTGCATTGTACATTCTTGTAACATTTCATTACACAATTATACAATTCCATCGAGCACACAGACATAAAGGGTGGGTTCTGGACCTGAGTATAATGTGTACTAATATAATAAATAGACAACATTACAATACTCCCAAAAAGTGACAATACACTGAACCAATTAAGACTTAGCTCATTTTATGCCATGGTTTGTAATAGACAAGATTACAATACTCCCAAAAAGTGACAATACACTGAACCAATTAAGACTTAGCTCATTTTTATGTCCTGGTTTGTAATCCCTATTCTGTGCAATATAAAGGAAGAAAAAAAGCCTGGACTTCACTCTCCATGAACTCATAAACCAGATTCTGTCCATAATACACCAAGTTGCATACGTAAAGACTTAATTACAGATTTCATAGTTTAAATACGCGTAGTGGAAGCATAGTGGCACTACACTTCCACTCAGCTATGTTTAAACTACATTCATAGTTTTGCCAATATCGCGAACCATAGCAGTCTACCCCACCATCGCAACTTTAAAATGATGCTATATGATCACTACATAGTACTCAAAACCCCTTATTCGCTATTGCATGTTTGAAATAATGGATTCACCGTTCACACACAGTGAATTATCAGTTAAGCCTAATTAAGACAGTCTATGCATAAGCAATAGGTTGATGAAATTCAGGATCAAAATAGCATCCCTAATAAGAACAATCATGCCAGCACTTAACACTTGTATTAATGGGGATGCTTTTTTTCTTAATAGTGATTCACCCACACGCATACGTACCAATGCATTGACCCGCAAATTTAGTCCATTCCTTACAAGGGCTTCATTTAAACACAGAGCAACATCTTTCCCAACCTGATAATCCAGAATTACAAATAATCAGGGTTAAAATTAACATATGAAATCAACTCCAATCGTTATGCGACCACAAAAAAAAACTGCAATTATCAAACACAAGACAAATGTTGACCCAGCGTGTTACTTGGCACTTCAAGAGAAAAAACTTAAAACAGAGCATATAATTATGGTAGCTGCATCACATAGCCACAATAATAAACCTGCCAAACATTAGTTTACTTCAGAGATTTGGAAAAAAAAAACTTTTGGTAGAATATTGTAGTCTATCAAGCGAACAAAGATATTCAAATTTCTTCAGACAACAAATCACAAGGCCTAATGTGTGGTGCTAGTTGAAAAATCTGAAATACCGGCAACTTTGTATGTGTGTTGTTGTCTAGCACTGCACAAGAACAAACAAACAGATATGCTCGTAGTGATTCAAGGCTTCACATATGGCACCTCACTTCTTACGGCACCATGATCTACTTCAAATTGAATGCATATGATGAAAAAAGAACAACGAAAGCTGTAGTTTGACTTACAGCCTCTTCAATTGAAAATTCTTTAGTCCACCGGATTAATGAACCCGAGGTTATAGAAAGTTGTCTGACAGGAAACGAAAATGTAAAACCAAGGGCCCTTCCTTCATCACCCTCTCTTTCAATAAAGTCCTTCAGTGTCGAGGCAATGAAATTGAAAAAATCCTGCAAAGAGAATAAAACTCATATGCAGAAACACTAGCTAGTAAGGAAGCAGAAGTAAAATGATAAGACATACCTCGCTTGTACCTTTAGTCAGTTCTTCTTTGATAGGTTGATGCTCAACTTTTTGATTAACGATTGTAGATCCTGCACCAAGTTCCACTTTCAAGAATCTAAAGCTCGCTCCTCCAATATCAATGGCATAATAGACGCCTTCCTCACTCCTGGTTACATGCACAGTATTAACTGCTGTAAAGACAATTGTACAGTAGTGCATATCTAGAGAACTAGTCAACTAGTCGAACTATACAAAGAAATAAGAAATAAATTATGGAAAAGACTGTTTTACAGACTTATATCTCTCAAGTTGAGTTGCCAAGTAAAAAATGTTTAAATTTTTCGAGCAATTAACCGCACCACATTTTATACAATCGAAAAGAATGTAACATGAAGCTGTAAATCACTAATGTTGGTCCTCCAAAAACAGTTTGAAGAATGACTATGCTATATAACTGCAAGATCAGCAAAGAAACTTTGTCGAGAAGAGGCTTGTTAATTTATTCTGCCACCTGACTCAAAATAAGATGCAAGGTATACTGAAAAAAAAGCTGGAACAGGCAAATAATGAGACCTTCAAGAATCTAAAATGATCACATGATTTCTCGCTTGTCACATTAACTAATACGGAACTAATCAACATCAAACACCCATTCCTCCTAGAAGAATGAACCCCTCAAGCACAACATTTTCTTTTCTTGAGGTGCATGATCTAGGCATAGTTGCAATTGTGGAGCAGCTTATAACCGAATGCTCATAATAGACACAAGTATGTTGGATTTGACTAATAAGAGCATGGATCTTGCAACCTCACCCTACGATTATGTGAGTACCAGACAATAACTAAAGTGCCATAAAGGTAACACCTATGGTCGAGATCAGAGTATTCAAACATTTGAAAAAATGCTGATTAGAAACAGGTGCAGAAGAACCGCATTGTTCACACAATGGCACCAAGATTCTGACTCCCCGATCATTTTTTTATTCCCAAAATTCTGAAAGGTAAAAGCACAACAAATGCAGTTCAACTGGCGACTTTGGAGGCCAAGAAAGTGAGAAAACTAGTAAATAATATCAGGTTTGCGCGCTCACATTGTGCAAAGTAAATTAGATATAAGAAGTTTGAGCAATGAAGCATGAAAAAAAGAAGCAGTATACCAATCCGGGAGCAAAGGGAGCGAGTCGACGCAGGTTAGGAGCATCCGGACCTTGCTGGCGTCCTCGGACGCAAGCCCCGCGAACATCTCGATGGCCAGGGAGTTGACGACCCGCTGCAGCCGCTCCGTGGGCGTGGCGAAGCTCTCCTCGAAGTCGCGCAGCACCGCCAATGCCCGCCGCCACCGCCTCCAGGCCTCCACCCTCCTCGCCACAAGCGCCGTCGCGAACACGCACGTCACCGCCGCGCAACCCGCCGCCGCGGCCACCCGGAGCCACCCCGCCCTCCCCATATGGTCGCGGGCAGTCACGCCTCACGCGCCACCGCCGATCGATCGATCACGCCCTACCCCTCCCCCGCCGTCTATCCCTGTACCCCGCCTCGCCGCGCGCACACAAGGTGCTCGACGGTATGGCCAGCTCCGCGACGGCACGATCGCAGCAGCAGCGCTGGATGGACGGAGGCCGGGAAGCGGAGACGCTGCGAAGCAAAGAATGCGGCGGGGAATAAATAGGCGAGGTGAAGGGGGCTGGGGTTTATGACGGATTGACCGTGACGTCGCCGTGTTCGTGTATATCAAGCGGTCTATTTATTTCCTTCCCCGAATACATCAAGTCAATCTTAATCTTCTATAAATGAGAGAGATTTCTTAGGCAATAATTAATAAATACCCAGGAATCAAATATTCGTGTTCCACCATAAATATCTCGTGGTGATTCTTTGTCGAAAATTTATCAGTAGATTGGTGAGATATATATCTGACCCAATTCTATCTATAACGCAATTATTTGCATATATATCTATATATCCCATCAATGCTGTAAAACTAGCAATCGATTTCACCCAAATCTTTATCAAATTAATGATTTTAATCCGAAGGTAAATCTCAAGAATTGCATTTGTGCAAAAGATGCATATCACGAAGTGTGCATTTGTGTTATGTACATATATATAATTTAGATATACATGGCATCTCACAAGGGCGTGCAACGGTCCAGAAGAAATCTTTATGTTAGCCTTTTTTTGCATACAACAGATATAATCTTTGACAATTAATGTCGATGTTTGGACGCTGATTTAATATTAGTACGGAAACATACGGCTAATAGATGAGATATGGTGTGCAATATAACGGAGAAAATACGTGTCCGCTTTGATTTCAAGAGATCATCCCTTACACTTCGTTTGGATGTTTGCTTTGGAAGGCTAGGCATTATATTGGGTTGAATGTCTAATATTCAGGATATTGATATTGAGCTAGAATGCCAATACTTCTGTTCCTAAAAAAGAAAAGAAGAGTCGTCCCTTGGCGAGTTAGCTAAGTACACATTTGATCTTGCTCGGGGTCCTTGGACGAATGTACTAGAATGCATATAGATATTTTATCTATACAAAGATGTGACAATGCATTAGCATACATATGTGTGATAATGCTAACCCAAAACTGTCTACTAGTCCATTCAGAGAAGATCGTGACTTAATTGTCCAAGACAAGGCCAATATAGAAAAGGACCCGACGGATGCAAAAAAGACAGTTGATTCAAGAGCAACTCATATCACACAAGACACACAAGCCATATTGATCTCGAGAATCATCGTTGTCATTGCTAGTTTAGATCTCATCTATATTGCTTCTCATCCAAGCATTGAAAACCTTTGACATAATAAAGAAAAGAAATCATGACATAGGGTTTTAAACCCATATCAGGAAAGAAGAGAAAGCGTGATATAGGGTTTTAAACCCATGTCGGGACGGTACATTGTGTGCCTTGTCTTTGAGGTTCCATTGAAGTTGTTGTTTGGTCATTTTGTTACCTATAACCCTACATTGGGTATGCATACCCTCTGATATCAGATCACTATGTAATTCATCATTGAGAGTACCACATTCCACTTGATTGAAGAAATGTTGTGCTCACATCTACTGAATGATGAATGTTTCATAGTGTTTCACAACGGCTTTCTGGTATTCTCACACATGTGCTACTAACTATTTTTTTCTCTTTGGGATGAAGAGAGAGAGAGAGAGAGAGAGAGAGAGAGAGAGAGAGAGAGAGAACGACCACTCTTTATTGCATACATCTGCATCATGTCAATTTTGTGCCCCAACTAATTATTTCATCTCCTACATGTATTAAAAATGCATTATCTCTTAGCACTATAATACCCCATCCATTCCTATATGTAGGGTATAGTTTTTGGCATGAAAATTAAATAATTAATGTGGAGCGAAAAGTACACTGGTTTTGGGCGGGATTAACCCTGGCTAATGGATGTGAGAAAATAGAGGATTTTGCATGAGATAAGGAAATGTACTCAAATCCCTAAAAAGTTTATCCCTACGAGTGGTGCAACACAATATTACAAAATTTTATTAAAAAATACACCTTATATTTAGGGAAGCGGAGGAGTGTATGATTTCATCATAAAGTTTGCTTGATAAGTTATTATAAATTATATCCCATGTTGTATCCCCCCATGATTTTTTTCAAGTGTCAAGGCACTACCAAAATATTATAGAATTACGAGAAATAAAAAAAAGTCTTGATAGCCCTTTCAATATGAGAAGTCAATGAACCATAAAAATCCTACGTAATTAATTTCTTAAAATTTTGGACTTACTATAAATCATGTTAACCATTATTTATTATATATGTAATTCTAGGAAGACACATGAGTTGATAAAAAGTGTAAGCAAAACCACATGGTTTATTGTGAGCTGGGTACATATTTTGTTAGTGCTAGGGTGTAAGAGAATATCTAGATTGGCAATCATCATTCAACATTGTGAGTCTTAGGACCTTGACGTGGCAATTTAGTGGTTGGATATTTATAAATTGCGCATTTTAGGGTTTTGAAATATGGGAAACCAAATTATCATTTTTGGCTTCGTGATGTGTAACTTGGTTGACTAATGGTTGTTTTGTACTCCAACAAAAGCGCAATGCATAAAATGCAAGGGTGTCTTGCATGCACGGAAAAAAATTACTTAGGTCATCAAATTTAATTATGAACTTTGAAAATGTAACATGTTTTGTACCTCAAATTGCATTATTTCAACTTAAAGTTCATTGCGATGAGTACAATTGAACTACTTCACACATGTGCCAACGATTTCAATCTAGGACAAGAAAGATGAGGTCGCTATCCAGCGAGTCGAGCTGATGCTTCTCTGCGGCGGCCATTTCGTAGCAGGCCATACGCGGCAGCTGCAGGCCACCACCACTGCCCTCCAGGGTGGAGAAAATGAGACAGAGGCTGCATGCCACCACCATCGCTGCGCACCAGGGCGAATATCACATGTTTGTGCCTCATGTAACTAGGTTGAATGGGGCCTGTTAAAATTTTGGGATGGGTTTAGAGACACATATCAAGTGTACCGCTTCATGGTTCAGTGGCGGTTGTTGGTGTCAGCTGCACCCACGTAGATTTAATTCATAATTGTTTAAATATTATGGTGGATGGCTAGAATACAGTGAGAAGGCTGATAAGGCATTTTGTTTGTCTTCCTATCTATTTAGAGATTATATTGCTGGCCAAGCTAGGACCGACGCCTTCGTAGTTGATGGTTGATCCATGTGGAACAAAAAAATTAGACTTGACACTCATGTGGGTTGTACTAATAGTTTCCACAATGTAGTAGTTAAGAGACATGATGCTCTAATAAATCAAGATCAATCAATGTAGGTTGCTCTCAACAGGCAAAGTGATCTTACAAAAAAGGAAAATCAAGTTCGATTGAGTGTGTCAATTGACTCTGGCAAGGTACTTGCTAAAACAAGGCTTAGCATTTCGTGGTCATGTGAATCAAAGGAATCAAAATATAAGGGAAACTTTCAAGAATTGACAGATACTTTAGCGCATCAAGAATTGGTAGTTACATCCTAAAAAAGAAAAGCCCTTGGCAAGTTATCCAAGTACACACTGATCTTGCTCGCGGTCCTCGGACGAATGTACTAGAATACATATATATATTTTATCTATACAAAGATGTAACAATGCATTAGCATACATGTGCGAGATGATTTTCTAGAATGCATGTGCCTTATTGTATAATGCAAGGTAGTGTTTCACAACGGCTTTCTGGTATTTTAACACATGTGCTTCTAACTAATTTTTCTCTTTGGGATGAAGAGAGAGAGAGAGATCACTCTTTATTGCATACAACTGCATCAAGTCGATATAGTGCACCAATAATCATTTCATCTCGAACATGTATTAAAAAGCATTATATCTTAGAACTATAATACTCCCTCTGTTCCTATATGTAGGGTATATAGTTTTTGGCATGAAAATAAAAAATAATGTGGAGAGAAAATTATACCAGTTGTGGGCAGGATTAACCCTGGTTAATGGATGCGGGAAAATAGAAGAGTTTGCATGAGATAAAGAAACATAATTAAATTTGTAAAAAGTTTGTCCCTATGAGTGGTGCAACACAATACACCTTATATTATAATCTTTTCTTAAAATAATACAACTTATATCTAGTGAACGGAGGAGTATATGATTTCGTCAACAGGTTTGCTTGATAAGTTCTTATAAATTAGATCCCATTTGGTATTCTCTCATGATTTTTTCAAGTGTCAAGGCACCACCAAAGTATAGAATTACTAGAAATAAAAAAATCTTGATAGTCCTTTCTATATGAGAAATCAATGAACCATACAAATTCTGCCAAATTGATTTCTTAAAATTTTGGAGTTACTATAAATATTAATGATCCATGTATTATATATTTAATTTTGGGAAAGCACGTGAGTTTGTAAAAAGTGTACGCAAAACCATATGGTTTATTGTGACCTGGGTACATATTTTGTTAGTGGTAGGGTGTAAGAGAATATCTAGATTGTCAATCATCATTCAACATTGTGAGTCTTAGGACCTTGAGGCAATTTACTGCTTGCATATTTTAGAAATTGGGCATTTGGGGGGTTTGAAATAAGGGAAACCAAATTATCTTATGGCTTCGCGATGTGTAACTTGGTTGACTAATGGTTGTTTTGGACTCCAACAAAAGCGCAATGGATAAAATGTGAAGGTTGTCTTGCATGCACGGGAAATAAAATTACTTATGTCATCAAATTTAATTATAAACTTCGAAAATGAAAAATATTTTGTACCTCAAGTTGCATTATTTTAAATTAAAGTTTATTGCGATGAGTACAACTGAGCTACTTCACACATGTGCCAATGACTCGAATCTAGGACAAGAAAGATGATGACTCTATCCAGCGAGTGGACCCAAGGATCATGTGTGACCGTGGTGGCGGTAGTAGGCCATACACGATAGCTGCAGGTCAAAAGGACACCACCACTGCCTGCTAGCTATAGGGTTTAGAAAAGGAGAAGCGACATAGCGGTGGCTACTGTGTCACAATCGCATCTATAGAAGCGGATACAAGAGGCTGCAGGCCACCACCATCTTTGCGTGTCGGCGCAAATCTCACATGTTTGTGCGTCATATAACTAGGTTGGATAGGGTTAGTCAAAATTTTGGGTTTGGTTCAAAGACAAATATCACGTGTATTGCTTCATGGTTTTGTGGTGGTTGTTGGTGTCAGCTGCACCCAACTGGTTTAATCATTCCCTAAAGAATATGGTGGATGGCAAGAATATAGTGAGAAGGTTGACAAGGAATTTTATTTATGTTCCTATCTGTTTAGAAATTATATTGCTGGCCAAGCTAGGATTGTTGCCTTTGTTATTGATGGTTGATCTAGGTGGAACAAAAAAATTAGACTTGACACTCATGTGGGACGTACTAATAGTTTCCACAATGTAGCAATTAAGAGATGTGATGCTCTAATGAATCAAGCTCAATCAATGTAGGTTTATCTCAATAGACAATGTGATCTTACAAAAAAGGAAAATCTGGCAAGGTACTTGTAAGGCTTATCACTCTGTGGTCATGATGTAACAAATGAACAAAGAAATAAGGAAGAGAATCAGTAGATACTTTAGTGGATCAAAACGATATTACGAGGAAGACAATTAAGAATGCTTTAGAAAAATGTCAATTGGTGTGTCCAGAGATTCAAAAATAAATAGCTAACACATAGGCAAACATAAAAAAATAGAGTAGTTATTGTTTTGTTTTCTAGTGGTCGGTCTTTTATATACTAAAAATTAATGTTCATTGTTGATTTACGCAGATAACATTAAATTCTTGAAGATATTGGTGGTGATGTGTCCAGTTTGTAAAGGAAACACTGGCAATATTACTCAAGAAAGCTCTTTGGAAATAGTTTGTTGATATTGGGTTAAGCATAAATAAAGTAATAGTCCAATGATATGATGGAGCAAGCAACATGAGGGGTGATTTCAATGGTTTGAAAGCTAAAATTCTAGAAGAGAATAGCCCAACCTATTATGTGCATTGTTTTGCTCAGCAACTGCAACTAGTTATTGTGGCAGCGGCAAAGAAGAATGATATTTTTATGATTTTTACATGAGATATACATTGACAAATGTGGTTGGATGATCTTTTAAACGAAAATACATGATTAGAGATAAACATGGAGAAATTATGCTAGCATCCATAAGTTGTTGAAAAATTTGTACATGGACAAGGTTACATGAAGATTAATCTCATCAGAGAGCCGGATACACTCGTTGGGTGTCTTATTTTAGAACCCTTTCAAGACTAATTTATTTATTCCCAACTCTTGTTTGTGTTCTTAAATATGTCGTGAAAGAAGGAAAAATGGGTGAGAAGAAATGTCAAGAGAGTCAGCATGTGGACTCTTATCATATTTTGGAACCTTTGATTTTGTGTTTACTTTGCACATGATGTTGCATATATTAGGAAGTTAGGATACTTTGTCACGTTGATGGAGATAAAAGGACCTAGACATCCTCAATGCCATGCAAAATGTCAAGTTAACAAGGAATGAAATGTAATGACTAAGGAATGATGGGTGGAAATCTCTTTTTGAAAAGGTACATTTATATTGTGAAGAACATGATAATCCTAGCCTTAGCACGATGAATATATCAATCGGCATAGACCATGTCAAAAAACCAATATCACAAACCTTCAGCATTACCGAACAAATTGTCTTACCTCTATTATTAATTGACAATTGTTTCAATGAGGTAAATTCTGCATTGCTTATTCCCATAGACTCTTTCGATCGAAAAGAGTCATTTCATGTTTTTAACTTGGAGTGAATTTAGCCGAGTTTTATTTGGATGATTTTGATCTAATGCAATTGGGTTGCTCTTAGTCATCTTCTTAGCAATATACATTGACATTGTGAGGGGTGGATGAAAGATTTAGTGATTTGAGTGATATTGGTGATCTTGCTAAATCATTGGTGGACACAAATAAGCAATCTATATTTTTATTTGGTCTATCAACAGCTAAAGCTGAATGCTAATTTTGTCGGTTGCCACTGCATCAGTGGAGAGATGCTTCTAGGCAATAATTTTGTTCAAGAATGTGTTGCGAATAAAATGGGAGAGCAATTCATGATTGATCGTCTCACCTATTTTGCGGAGGAAGATAAGTTTTCCACTATTACTAGGGATGTAGTGATTGATCGCTTTGAGAAAGTGAAAATTCGAGAAGGGAAATTGTAAAATGTATGTGAGTTAGGTCACATTTTTCTATTGACAATAATTTTCCTACCTTTAATTATTTACATGTAATTTTTACTGAGTATAACATGTTTTGCTTATTGTCTCCATATTCCATGATGCTACAAATGATGTTTTGGAATACTTTTTTGGCAAGTTGCGAATTTAGTTTCTCAATAATATTTATAAAGAATAAAGAAGTGGATTTAGCTCGTCGTCTAAATGGTATGTCATGCCTTTGTTAATGTAATAATATTCTATCTATGCACACTTTTGTTGATTGTGTTGATTTTTGGTGCTACGGAATGGTATGAGAAATGATATGGTAAAATAGTCCATTATATTAGTTTTTATAGTAGCTGAATCCATCTTCATTTTTTTTGTAGATTCACCCCTGGCGTGAAGCAGAGAAAAGGAGATGCGGCGAAGCAGGGCACTGGTTGCTTGAGATTCCTGTGGGCAGGGAATCGAGAATAGAAGATTGATGAAGAAGTTGAGGCACTACATGTTAAAATACGTGGTAGAAACTCGATACTTATGGACCCGATTTTTAAACCAGCCTAAAAATCACTGAAATTATTCTTACCTATTTTCAAGTGAAAATATGTATGATATCTGCATGATTTGAGTATCAGTGATACATTTATCGGGTGCTTTGTCTAATTTTCATGCACAAAGAAGAGAAAACTTGCAATGTGTAATCCTGTAACTTGTACTTCCCATCAGGTACTTTATCTTTCTTACCCAAGTTTCATACTTCCGAATCTAAGTATTAAACTTGGCATACATATGGTTGCGTGCATATTAAGATATTCTACATGCAAAAATTTAGTTGATACTTTTTTAGTTTATCTGTTTAGGTGTTAGAGCATCTCGAACAAATGCACTAAAATAGGGCATGCCATTTTGGTTTTTGGGCGCCATTTTAGTAGTTTTTGCATGTGCGACCGGATGCAGCAGGCGGACTAATGCAGCACGCTGCCAGCAGCAATTTCCAGGCATGCTAGTGCGACAAACACACTTATTTTGCATATTTGTATCAAACTAGATCAAAGACATACAAATAATTTACAAACAAATGAAACATAAGAGCAGATAAACACTAGTTAAAACATAAATTTACACTAGTTCAAACATAAAAGACACTAAATAAAATAAACGGTAGATGGAACTAGACTACTCATCACCATCATCAGAAGTATTCTCTTCACTCGTGTCGAACATGTCTACCCACCTATCTGTAGGGGTT
The DNA here is from genome assembly GCA_916181665.1 of Avena sativa. NCBI lineage: Eukaryota > Viridiplantae > Streptophyta > Magnoliopsida > Poales > Poaceae > Avena > Avena sativa. The sequence goes on along the minus strand of OV702279.1, from coordinate 310,302,204 downwards.
CGTAGCATGGAAAACAAAAATTTTCTATCGCATACAAACAAACAAGCCAAGATCTATCTACTAGATTGTAGCAACGAGTTGATAGGGGAACTTACCTTCGAAGATTCCAAAGCGGTTAACGAGAGCAGATTCTCGTGGGTGATGTAGTCGTACTCTTTCCGATCTCAAGATCGTGTAGACGATCCTTCCGGCGCCACGTTCCGGCAGCGCTCCCGCAGTCGGTCACATGTTCGGTACTCGACGAAGACCTTCCTCTCCCTTGTTCCAGCAGGCAGCGGAGGTTGTAGCACTCTCCTCGCGATTCCGGCAGCACAACGGCGTGGTACCGGAAGTAGAGGGGAGATCTCGCAGGGCTTCGCCTTAAGCCGGTGCGAGTATGGTGGAGCTTATGAGAGAGGCTATTAGTGGTCTAGTAATTAGACACACCAATTAGAAGGCTCTAAACCAATTAGAAGGCTCTAAACCGCTGGCTAAAGCAATTAGAAGCTCTAAACCAAAACGGCTCTAAACCGGAGGTAGAAGATAGGAACTTGTGTGTTCTAGGAGGGGAGCCCTGCCCCTCCTTTTATGGGTGGGGAGGCGCGGCCAGGGGAGGGGAGTCCCTCCCCAAGTCGGCCTTGGGCTGGGCGCCGGCTTGGAGGAGTGGGACTCCTCCTCCAAGTTGGTTCCAACTCCTCTTGCTTGTTTCCCACAGTTTCCTGTTTCCCACAGTTTCCTGTTTTAGCCGTTTGACTTTCAAACTGGCAATTTGACTTTCATGTTTTTGGAACAGCAAGAACACTTAGTACATGATGCAATCATTCAATGACACACTCATGTACCCTCCCCCCCCCGGAGTGCCGGACAATCCGGAACCTTCTAGAACATTCCCGATGAAAACACCGGAATCATTCCCGAACTCCGAAACGGGACTTTCCTTATATGAATCTTATTCTCCGGACCATTCCGGATCACCTCGTGATATCCCGGATCCCATCCGAGACTCCGAACAACATTCGGTCTCTTTCTCATAATACCATAACTACTCAAACAACGTCGAATCCTTAAGTGTGTCTCCCTACGGTTCGTGAATTATGCGGACATGATCGAGACACTTCTCCGAACAATAACCAATAGAGGAATCTGGAAATTCATATGGCTCCCACATATTTCTACAATTACTTTGCGATCGAATGAACCACTTACATACGATACCAATTTTCCTTTGTCTCACGATATGTTACTTATCCGAGGTTATGATCGTCGGTATCTCTGCATACCTAGTTCAACCTCGTTACTGATAAGTACTCTTTTCTCGTTCCCGTGATATGTGATCCCTTGTGAGCCAGTCACATGCTTGCAAGCTAATTGGATGACATTTCACCGAGAGGGCCCAGAGTATATCTATCCGTCATGTGGATGGACAAATCCCACTCTTGATCCATGTGTTTCAACCAATACTTTCCGAACACTTAATGCCACCTTTATAACCACCCAGTTACGGTGTGGTGTTTGATGTCATCAAAGCATCCATCCGGTAAAGGTGATATGCATGATCTCATGGTCGAAGGAATTAGGTTACTATGTATCAGAAAGCATATAGCAATTGAACTATTGAAATGACTTGATCTTTATGCTACGCTTATCTATAGGAGTATGTCCATCACATCATTCTCCTAATGATATGATCCTGTTGTTAATAACATCTCTATGTTCATGATCAGGAAACCATGATCATATATTTAACCAACAAGCTAGTTTAACAAGAGGCTATACTAGGGACTCTTATTTTAGTTTACAAATCACACAAGTATTAATGTTTCCTGTTAATACAATTATAGCATGGTATGTAAACATTTATCATAAGTGTGAAGATATGATAATAACCACTTTATTATTGCCTCTTGGGCATATCTCCAACAGTCTCCCACTTGCACTAGAGTCAATAATCTAGTTTCGAACCTTTGTGTATATAACACCTATGGCTTTCCGGTGTTGTATGTACACGATTGCTAGTGGTCAACTAATCTCTGGATCTGACACTTCCAGGTCCGTGTGTAATTGCATGTCTTTGTGTCTCTACGCATCACTCATTCTCTAATGAGATGGCTTTGTACAAATTTGGTCTTTCGGTGTGACCTTTAGCTCTTTGGGGTTAAAACATGTTGATAATATTGTCGCACAATATATCTTCATAGTATTATCCCACTGTGAACTACACCTAGTTTGATAACAAACTTCTTGACACAAATGCCCTCTTTTGCTGCTATAATAGCAGTCATATACTTAGCCTTTTGTTGTAGTATCTATCACAATGTCTTAACTTTGGAAATCATCCAAATCCATTATGGAACTCACTTTCCATTATATTGTGCCACCCTTAGTTTAGATTGAGATAAACTTAATTTGTACTTTGTGACAAAGCTAGTATCAATGTAGTACTTTTACAATGAACTAACCATCTATTTGTCACTTCTACAAATATTATACTCTTAGTTCTTTCAGAAGATCATAAGAATATCCTTACTATTGTCCAATGATCATCTTACGAATCATTCTGGTATATGCTCTCAACATTTAGAGCATAGGACATATCTGGATTTGTACATATCACAGTATGATTGATATAAATACTCTTTGTGATTTCATACATCAAGTATCAATCTATACTTGATTATTTGTTTCACTTTACCAAATGTCAATACACTTGAATATATCATCAACATTGAACTCATTCAATCCTTTCTGTGCGACAAGAACCTCTCTTGTAGTTTCTATATTGAACTCATTCAATATCTTGTCTATGTACTTCTGGCACAACCATATTAGCGTCTATTGATGCCAAATATTTGGGTTTTGCCTAAGTCTTTCATCGGGATGAAATTGTTAATATGTGTTAATAAAAGATACATCTTTTCTAATCAACAATATGTCCTCCACATAATGTATTAGAAAAATGTCTTAGCGCTCCCACTTAATTTCTTGCAAACGCAAGCATCTTCATTGTCTCTGATGAAATTAAACTCTTTTAACAGTTTCATCATAGTGAAGATTCCAACTCCGCGATGCTCGCTTTAACCATTGAAGTTTGCATATGCTTTTAGCATCCTTTGAATTAACAAAACCCTATGGACCGTGTTATGCACATGTCCTAGGTAACGATTCTATTAGAAGAATTTGTTTTGTTTATTCAACTACCATATAACAAATTATATGTAGTGGTTGCTACATTAATCCGTCTAGACTAAATATCACTATGACAGATCAAATCTTGTCATAGTCAACCTTTGAACATTGTTGCGAACTCTTTCCCAACATGTCGACTATTTCATAGATGTGAAACATCCATGTCTATTTCTTTATAGATCCAAATACGACTGTAAGGTCTTGTACCTTCCCAGAGGGTCTTTCAAGTTCAAATCTTGATCTCTCGTATATGGAACTATCACGGATTTTATGGCTTCAAGCCATTTTTACGGAGTCAGGGCCCATCATCGCTTCTTTGCATGTAGTCGGTTCATTATTCTCAAATAATGATTCAACCCTCAAATCTTGGTATTTGATTGTTCATCCGACCTACTTGTTTCAATAGGAACTTGGATCTCCGTGACCACAACCTTTGAGGTACGTGAGCCATGAGCTTTGTTGCTGCCTCCGGAACACTTTTCGGTGCTGCGCAACTCTGCACATACAGCTAAGGTTCTTTTAACCTTATCAAAGTTTCTATTGTCCTCCCACTTAACTTTTCACGAAAAATTCCTTCTCAAAGAAACTTGACGTTTTAAGTGACAAACACTTTTGTCTCCGATGTTATGGAGGAGTACTTAACAGTTATTCGAAATAACATACAAAGACAGGTTCATCCGACTTTGGTTGCAAACATCTTTCTTATGCATAGCATACCAATGTTTAAGAAAGGACAACTTGGGTTTTATCCCAAACCATAACCTTATATGGTGTCATTTCAACGGATTATGATGGAGCTCTTTTCAGTGGAAAAACGGTAATCTCTAAAGCTTTTAATCTTTAAAATACAATGGCAGTTTTATGAATTACACCTTTCGATCTTACCATGTCAAACAAGGTTTAATTACATATCTCGAACACTCCATACTCTTATGGTGTTTCGGGAAATGCAAATCTACGGAACGATTCCTTAAATCTTAGGTATTATGCTAAACTTGTAACTCAAATATCTTCCTTTATGATCTTATCATAAACTATTTATATTCTTGTTACAAATGATTTTTACTTCATCTTGAAAAACCTTGAACTTTTCAAATGTTTCATACTTCATCCTTATTAAGTAAATATTCATATATTCACTCAAATTTTCGGAGAAAGCATATGAAGTTGAAATCCATCGCTCTTGACTACACATAATGGATTTCGTACAACAATATGTACAAGTTCCAATAAGCTAGTCATTCGTTCCCTTTTGGCCTATGAACAAAGTTTTAATTATCTCTAGGAAAGTTTCACAAGCGTCATGTGATCAAAATCAAAAGACTCCAAAATTCCATCCTCATGGAGTTTCTTCATGTTTTCTTTCCAATATAATTTAAACTGCGATATCACTTCCTAAGTGATCTTTCAATCAATTTGTCTTTCGACATTTTTAGCACTAGTTTTATGGATGTGATTTCTCCAACGAGATTTGTGAATCATCCATCTTTTATGGATTACGGCAATTATTTGAACAACCCTTTTGTTCTCATAATACCTGATAAAACAAATCTTTGAAGGCAAGCTTTGATGTTTAACGAGCAACACAATAACCCTTTATTTGTTCTCGATGAACATCATCACATATTCTTTTGCTAGTTACTTAGGCAATTGTAGTTCATGAATTGTGTTGTTTCGTATGACGATTCACACCAACAAATTCAGTATCAAATACTTGAGAACCACATTGTTTTAATAAGCAAAGAATATAGCCATAACATGTATATCATCTATATACTTAAACTGAACAATTCTAGTCTTTTCTTTTCTGCCATATATTTATGAGATTCTCTTTCAATATTTCCTTTTCTGTTTGAAAGAATCTATCAATATCAATAGTGGAGTCATACATATGACATATAGTCCAAAGCGTGTATAATTAAATACCAATGTATTTGGACTTGCACTTTGAAGTAGATCACCATCATCAAATATTTGGTGTTCTTTCAAATTCCTTTCTTTAGTAATCTCTTGGTGTAGTAAACATTTTACCTACATCAAAATATTCACCCTTATCATGGAATCGTCCATGATCAAGCTACTTTTAGCTTATAACGATGAATTATGAGTATAATGTTGCTATCCAAAACCTTTTGGAGGATTAGGACAACAAGTGTCTCCAACCTTTTTGCAAATTCTCATCAAATATGAGAACATGACTTTTGCCATATTATACTCTATCATGTTGCAACCAAAACTTCGTTTCAGATATCACAATATCTTCCACACATCATGGTTTCTGAAACAACTCTTTCAGATCCTAGATAACCTTGATATTAAGACAATTCTTTGAATATCAAGAATCATGGAGACAAACATGATACACTAACACTTGGAATTGTCACTCTTGTTTTAATACCAATTATTAAACTTCATGAAGTAACCGGAACTTACTGAAAGTTTTCAATAGGAATTTTAGACTTTAGATTAACACGTCAAAACCAATACGATACCAGTTCGTAAAGTAACTAACCAGAATTCTATAGTTCTATCATCTCAATTATAACTAAGCGTAAGGTGGTAAACGGATGCCAATGACTACAACAACTATGCAAATTCACTTTGATTTAGTTTATGATAAATTGAGTTCTAATTAATAATTAAATTAATCTAGGTGAACTCCCACTCAAAACAATATCCCTCACATTGTTTTAGTGATCACACGAACCAAATCCACCACACCAAAACCGATCATCACGAGAGTTGATGCAACTTCAATGGCGAACAATCAACATGTTCATCATATCTACTATATGACTCATGCTCTACCTTTCGGTAATCCGTGTTCCTGAGGCCATGTCTGTACATGCTAGGATCGTCAAGATCAAACCTTAGTTTCCGCATGAGCAAATCTGGCTTGCTCACGTTGTATACACTTGCAGAATCTAACACACCCGATCATCACGTGGTGCTTCGAAACAACAAGCATTAGCAACGGTGCATACTAAGGGTGAACACTTTCGAACTTGAAATTCATGTGCATGAGGGATCATCTTATAATGCTACCGTCGTCTACTAAGCAATACAAGATGCATAAAGGATTAACATCACATGCAATTCATAATATGTGATATGATATGGCCTTTCTTCTTTGTGCTTCTGATCTCCATCTTCAAGCACGAACATGATCTCCATCATCACCGGCATTGCATCAAGGTCAATGACGCTTCTCCATGGTTGTCGTCCACCAGCTTCAACTATTACAACTACTTTGAATAGACACGCGGGTCTTAACATAAATTAAATACAACCATATGGCTCCTGCCGGTTGCCAACTTACAATAAGGAACATTGCATACATCAAATATAATCACAATCATGGCCATATCACATCACTGCACACCCCTGCAAAACAAAGTTAGACGCCTCTACTTTCTTTGCATATTTTACGTGGTTTGGGGCTTTCAATAAGTGTCGTTCTAACTTACGAACAAGAACCACAACATTGATACTAGAATTGTTGATTACCCGTTGTAAATTGGATCTTAACTATGTTAGGAGAAACAGGCACCCGCAAAGCCACTTATGCAATACAAGTTGCATGTCAAGCATGGAGCAAGTCTCATGAACGATGTCATGTAAGGTTAGCCCGGGCCGCTTCATCCCAACATACCGCAAGATGCAAAGTACACAAGAAGCAATCGACAATAAAAGCATCAACGCCCACAATGACCATTGTGTTCTACTCGTGCAACAGATCTACATATAGACACGGCTCTGATACCACTGTAGGGGTTCGTAGCATGGAAAACAAAAATTTTCTATCGCATACAAACAAACAAGCCAAGATCTATCTACTAGATTGTAGCAACGAGTTGATAGGGGAACTTACCCTCGAAGATTCCAAAGCGGTTAACGAGAGCAGATTCTCGTGGGTGATGTAGTCGTACTCTTTCCGATCTCAAGATCGTGTAGACGATCCTTCCGGCGCCACGTTCCGGCAGCGCTCCCGCAGTCGGTCACACGTTTGGTACTCGACGAAGACCTTCCTCTCCCTTGTTCCAGCAGGCAGCGGAGGTTGTAGCACTCTCCTCGCGATTCCGGCAGCACAACGGCGTGGTACCGGAAGTAGAGGGGAGATCTCGCAGGGCTTCGCCTTAAGCCGGTGCGAGTATGGTGGAGCTTATGAGAGAGGCTATTAGTGGTATAGTAATTAGACACACCAATTAGAAGGCTCTAAACCAATTAGAAGGCTCTAAACCGCTGGCTAAAGCAATTAGAAGCTCTAAACCAAAACGGCTCTAAACCGGAGGTAGAAGATAGGAACTTGTGTGTTCTAGGAGGGGAGCCCTGCCCCTCCTTTTATGGGTGGGGAGGCGCGGCCAGGGGAGGGGAGTCCCTCCCCAAGTCGGCCTTGGGCTGGGCGCCGGCTTGGAGGAGTGGGACTCCTCCTCCAAGTTGGTTCCAACTCCTCTTGCTTGTTTCCCACAGTTTCCTGTTTCCCACAGTTTCCTGTTTTAGCCGTTTGACTTTCAAACTGGCAATTTGACTTTCATGTTTTTGGAACAGCAAGAACACTTAGTACATGATGCAATCATTCAATGACACACTCATGTACCCTCCCCCCCCGGAGTGCCGGACAATCCGGAACCTTCTAGAACATTCCCGATGAAAACACCGGAATCATTCCCGAACTCCGAAACGGGACTTTCCTTATATGAATCTTATTCTCCGGACCATTCCGGATCACCTCGTGATATCCCGGATCCCATCCGAGACTCCGAACAACATTCGGTCTCTTTCTCATAATACCATAACTACTCAAACAACGTCGAATCCTTAAGTGTGTCTCCCTACGGTTCGTGAATTATGCGGACATGATCGAGACACTTCTCCGAACAATAACCAATAGAGGAATCTGGAAATTCATATGGCTCCCACATATTTCTACAATTACTTTGCGATCGAATGAACCACTTACATACGATACCAATTTCCCTTTGTCTCACGATATGTTACTTATCCGAGGTTATGATCGTCGGTATCTCTGCATACCTAGTTCAACCTCGTTACTGATAAGTACTCTTTTCTCGTTCCCGTGATATGTGATCCCTTGTGAGCCAGTCACATGCTTGCAAGCTAATTGGATGACATTTCACCGAGAGGGCCCAGAGTATATCTATCCGTCATGTGGATGGACAAATCCCACTCTTGATCCATGTGTTTCAACCAATACTTTCCGAACACTTAATGCCACCTTTATAACCACCCAGTTACGGTGTGGTGTTTGATGTCATCAAAGCATCCATCCGGTAAAGGTGATATGCATGATCTCATGGTCGAAGGAATTAGGTTACTATGTATCAGAAAGCATATAGCAATTGAACTATTGAAATGACTTGATCTTTATGCTACGCTTATCTATAGGAGTATGTCCATCACATCATTCTCCTAATGATATGATCCTGTTGTTAATAACATCTCTATGTTCATGATCAGGAAACCATGATCATATATTTAACCAACAAGCTAGTTTAACAAGAGGCTATACTAGGGACTCTTATTTTAGTTTACAAATCACACAAGTATTAATGTTTCCTGTTAATACAATTATAGCATGGTATGTAAACATTTATCATAAGTGTGAATATATGATAATAACCACTTTATTATTGCCTCTTGGGCATATCTCCAACACTATCGTCATCGTCATCGAATTTCTGAGGATCGACAAGTTGTGCCTTGATGAAGGCGCCCTCTCCCGCTTTGTCGCCCTCTAGGCATTCCTTTGATCCCTCCTTGCCATGTAGAAGGCCTTCTCGGCCATCACATCCTCCGGGAAGTTCCTTCCCCAAGCCACCATGGGCTGCTCATCCTCCTCGGCGATGAGAATATGTTGTTGATTTTGGTGGTGGCATAGCTGATCCTCACGCGTGATGAGGCACAGTGGCGGCGCCACCATCTCTAATTCTTCACGGCAGTTGACATCTTCAAAGTTCATGTGGCGGAGTGGCCAGCCGAGTCTCCATGCCGCCATGTCGTATGCACGTGCGGCCTCGTGGACATTGTCGAACGTGCCCAATGTCAGGAGTATGCCGACGGGCCTAATCTCGGCGTAGAAGTTCCCTGCCAAACGTGCGCGCACACCACGGAAGCTTGGGGTGCTAAAGGGGCCATGATGGCCTGCAAATGCGCATGTTCGTCAAAGAATGTTTTCGCGGAAGTATTAATTCCGGTTTTTATATAAATCCCAACAAGGAGCTTCGGCAAGTGCTTTTAGGCGACATTTCTATCACACTCAAGGTATCACAAGTCTTGAGTGAATTGACTGCAATTACTTATGGTGGAGGATGGCGAGTAAAAGATAGAGGAAGCTTGTGTAGGAAGTAAATTACATAAAAGTAAATGCTAGAAATGAGTTTGGAGTTCCTGCAGATGAGAAGTTAGGCGCGGAGAGAAACGGTTCATGGTGGTTGTGAACATGCCAAATTGATAAAGTGGAATAACTAATTGTGATATTTCTTTTTTGTAAGTGAGTAGCCAATTAACCCTATACCGATTAGAAGTCCTCATGGCCAATTCTTGCTAGTCCCAATGATCCGTCTATCTGTTATCACGACAATGGTCAGCACATCAATTAAGGTCTTACGACCAGATCAAGGATTTAATATTGATGGTTCCTTGTTGTCCTCGTGTGATGCGAGCTCCACATTGATATCAGTTGTGTCACTCGAGGGTTGCCGATTTGCTAGCACACAAGTTCATACCTATGATATATTTAGATCATGTTACCTAGGCCTTTAAATTAGATAACAAGCATTAGGGAACATAGATGATCATTCTCACAAATTAATAATCACTACAATAATAAAAAATGGATGGATATGAAGGCACGACACATCTCACCAATTCCCTACATCTCTCACGCCTATGGGGATTTACTCAGACATGAGAGGGAGACAAATCAAAGGCATAAGTATTGCAAATGGTAATCATCTCAAAGTTATCGCAGCAAACCACAATAGTACTTGAAGATCAAATCGAATACAAACCAAAGGTAGATCAAAGTATCAAACCCTAATCTTACAATTGTCAATCTCTCTCTCTAGATGATGATGGGTATGATGATGGAGTGTGTGTTGAAGAGGTGGAGATCGTCGAGGAACGAGGGGATGTTCTTCTCCTCTTCCAGATCTGATCTCTTCCTTCTGATGAGTTTTGAGGCGGATGTGTTCTCCTTTTCGTCCTCCCCTCTTCACGAAAGTTGCTTCTATTGATATAGGGAAGCCGCTGGCATGTAGTACGGGCGGGGGTAGGGGAGTGATACGCCCAATTTGCATCACCATTCTATATCATAATTTACCTCTATTCATTGATATTTGTCTTATTATGAGGTATTGCTTATGTCTTTTCCACTGTTTATGCATGTTGGATGATTCTTGGAGGATGGACTGCCGGAGTCTGGATTCTGATGGAAAAAAGGGCCATTTGATGCAATTTCGCAAAGATCATAAAAATATCAGAAAAATATGGGAAAATATTATTTTTCCAGAAGATTGAGGAAGCAAGAAGGAGGGAATAAGAGGGGCCACACCCCCTAGGCGTGGGCTCACCTGACCCCGCGCCTAGGGCAGGTGTGGCCCACCTGCCCGGCTCCTGGCTCCGCCCCTTCGCCTCTTCCCTACGAAACCCTAAGGCCATGGGAGCGACCACAAATAGATTTCCGTCGCCTCTGGGGCGGAAAACACCGAGAGAGAAAGATCTCTCCGGCAGACAGATTTCTGTTGGGGGTATTCCTTCCCGGAGAGGAGATATCGTCGCCATCAACACCGTCATCAAGGTAGGATTCATCGGGATCATCATCATCATCCACACCATCATCTCCACCAGCACCATCATCACCACTCCGTCCCGCTGTAACAATTGTGTTGGATATTGCTTTAGTTCTTAGGGGAAACTTCCCCGGTGTTAATTACTATTGTAGTTGATGGTTGTGAGTGGAACCATTGGATTATTGTTTATGTTCAGATTGTTATCCATTATCATATCATCTTTGATCTTGATCCATATGATGTCTTGTGATTAGTTCCTTTAGTTCTTGAGGACATGGGAGAAGTCATGTTGTTATTAGTGGATCTGTGTTGATTTATTATTCAATGGTTTAGTATTTAAGTTGTGGTGCTATTCTTCTAGTGGTGTAATGTGAACGTCGACTACATGACACTTCACCATTTATGGGCCTAGGGGAATGCATTGCGTATTTGGCTACTAATTGTGGGGTTGCCAGAGTGACAGAAACCTGAACCCCCGTTAGTACACCTTTGCACAAGGGAGCGTAGGATCTTAGAGTTTAAGGCTGTGGTTAGATTTATATCTTAATTACTTTCCTGTAGTTACGGATGTTTGCAGGGGGTTTAATCACAAGTATGTATTAGTCCAAGTACGGTCGATACATTAGCACAGGTTCACCCACACAACACTTACAACACCAAAGAAGAGTACTCAGCTATTTTAAGCGAAAGCATTTGACAGAATTCCCATGTGTCCTCGAGAACGTTTGGTCTTTATAAGTATTTCCACCGGCTTGTCCTTTTCTAAGAAAGGATTGGGCCACTTGCTGCGTTTTCTCTTTGTTACTTGCTCTTTGTTTTGTTGCCTTATCAGAAAACCACTAAAAATCCGTTTGCTAAGTATTTACAGAGATTTCCTGCTCCATACCACTGTTCAGCACCTTCTGCTCCTCGTTGGGATCGACACTCCTATTTATCAAAAGTACTACGATACACCCCCTATACTTGTGGGTCATCAGGGAGCGTCCCGACCGTACCACTGGTCGTTACGCATACCGTATGCCTCCAATGAGAGGGGCTCCAATTGGGGATTTGCTTCTTTAGGCGTAATTATCTCATAAATGCCATTAGATCTTCAATAAATGTTTATTACCGGAAAACCATCACAAGAAACTAAGGATTCGCTGATTGTGACATTAACGTTAGTGGAAAGGGTAATCTTTAGTGAAATCCGGCAATAAACAAGAGGAAAATCAATAGTAAAAAGTGATGAAATTTGGTGCTATCAACTTCCCCAAGCTTAGCTGTTACTCACCCTCGAGTGAAAAAGCTATAATGAAAAATAGCAAGGAATTGAATCAAGGCAAAAAGGCTTACAAGTTCGAGGTTGTATCATATTCCGTTGTCTCAAATACTGCAACCTTGATCATGAGCATAATATATCTGAACAATTGCACTTGAGTTCAATCCCTAGACACAAATAACTTGATAGCTAATAATTCTTAAATACCCAAATGAGATTGTTAAAAATTTGGATGGGCTTATAGATCAATTTTTCTTCAGCGCCTCTCTTGTTATGAGAGTAAAAATGTTTTAAGCGAGGTTGCTTGTGTCAAATTTAAGGGTGTACAAATAGATGTCAAAAGAAGGATAATCTTAGAGATTTTTCATTAACACCCACTTCAATAATCGCGGCTATCAAACATCTCTTCTTTTCCTTGCCTTTCAAGAACTCTAATTATTAATTTTAGGTGGTGATGTGATGCCAAAGCTCTAGCAAGTACATAATGTTTTTCATCTCATATCTTATTTCTCTTTTTTTCTTCCTCTTTCAAGGATCAATGATCGTTTGATTTTTATAAAATGCCTACATAGTATTTGAGAGTGATAATACTTTTGACCATATAGCAACACATATGCCACTCAGGTCATCAACTCATAGTCGAAATACGGGGTTATACCGTAGATCGTTCATAGGCGAACATAGTTGTTATCATCCCAAAGGTGTGTATGAGAAACATCGAACTGTTTCCTCTCTCTATTTTTAGCAGGGTGAAATAGGCTTTAGCATCTCCCTCTTCCAGCATAAAAAGTTCATTCCATCAAACAATTCTTTTTCAGAAGGTATCATCAAGTCAACGATCAGTATGTGGGGTTAAGTACTACTAAGATTAAGCCCTTAAGACAAAAACATGGCACCAAAGTTGACAATAGACACTTTTCTTGTTCTCAAATTTTTTTTGGATTTTAATCCAAATAGTTGCTTTTCAAACTGATATCAATTGTCGCAAGTCTTAACTAAAGTAGTTACAAAAACTTTTGAGCTCAAGCCTTAAAAGATAACTAGTTACGCGCAGAGTAGGACTCAAGTGCAACCGAACAACCATAAAATGTTCATGAATTAAACTTACAGGAAGAGGGAGAACAAAAATGTAATACCTCCTCTTGTTTGCTTTCCCCTTGCTTGAGCCGACTCATCATGTTCATCTTTATAGATGAGTCACTAGAAATGAGTAACCTGCAGAAAAATCAACAAGAGCATAGATAAATTTGCATAAGTAAAGATAAAAGCTAGTCTAATTTATATATATATATATATCAATACAAAACTAAAAGTAAACATGCAATGAGATGTAAAATAAATCAAAATGGAAAATGAAAAAAATATGAATTCAAAAGTGGGAGGAGTTCATCCTCCCCAAGCTAAGGCTCTTGGCCTCTCTGAATCAATTATTGCCACCATCACCAGGTGGCGGCTGCTGATACGCCCAATTTGCATCACCTTTCTATATCATAATTTACCTCTATTCATTGATGTTTGTCTTATTATGAGGTATTACTTATGGCTTTTTCATCTGTTTATGCATGTTGGATGATTCTTGGAGGATGGACTGCCAGAGTCTGGATTCTGATGGAAAAGAAGGCGTTTTGGTGCAATTTTGCAAAGATCAGAAAAATACCAGAAAAATATGGAAACATATTATTTTACCAGAAGACGAAGGAAGCCAGAAAGAGGGACGAAGTGGGGCCTCAGGGGGCCCACACCCCCTAGGCGCGGGCCCACCTGACCCCGCGCCTAGGGCAGGTGTGGCCCACATGCTCGGCCTCCGATTCCGCCCCTTCGCCTATATCTTCCCTACAGAACCCTAATACCAGGGAGAGACCACAGATAGATTTCTGGCGCCTCTGGGGGCGGAAAACACCGAGAGAGAAAGATCTCTCCGGCAGACATATTTCTGCCGGGGGAATTCCTTCTCGGAGAGGGGATACCATCGCCATCAACACCGTCATCAATCTAGGCTTCATCGGGATCATCATCATCATCATCATCATCATCCACACCATCATCTCCACCAGCACCATCATCACCACTCCGTCCCGCTGTAACAATTGTGTTGCATATTACTTTAGTTCTTAGGGGAACTTTCCCTGTGTTGATTACTATTGTAGTTGATGCTTTTGAGTGGAACCATTGGATTATTGTTTATGTTCAGATTGTTATCCATTATCATATCATCTTTGATCTTGATCCATATGATGTCTTGTGAGTAGTTCCTTTAGTTCTTGAAAACATGAGAGAAGTCATGTTGTTATTAGTGGATCTGTGTTCAGTTATTATTCAATGGTTTAGTATTTAAGTTATGGTGCTATTTTTCTAGTAGTGTCATGTGAACGTCGACTACATGACACTTCACCATTTATGGGCCTAGGGGAATGCATTGTGTATTTGGCTACTAATCGTGGGGTTGCCGGAGTGACAGAAACCTAAACCCCCGTTAGGACACCTTTGCACAAGGGAGTGTAGGTTCTCAGAGTTTAAGGCTATGGTTAGATTTATATCTTAATTACTTTCCTGTAGTTACAGATGTTTGCGGGGGGTTTAATCACAAGTATGTATTAGTCCTAGGAAGGGCGGTATGTTAGCACAGGTTCACCCACACAACACTTACAAACACCAAACAAGAGTACTCAGCTATTTGAATTAAAGCACTTGACAGAATTCCCATGTGTCCTCAAGAATGTTTGGTCCTTATAAGTATTTCCACCGCCTTGTCCTTTGCTAAGAAAGGATTGGGCCGCTTGCTCCGTTTTTTCGTTACCTTTGTTACTTGCTCCTTGTTTTGTTGCCTTGTCAGAAAACCACTAAAAATTCATTTGCTAAGTATTCACAGGAATTTCCTCTCCATACCTTCTGCTCCTTGTTGGGATCGACACTCCTATTTATCGAAAGTACTACAATACACCCACTATACTTGTGGGTCATCAGCTGCTGGTATGGGAAGTTCGGATAGTGTCTTGAAAAATCAGTCATAAAAGAAGTAAAGTTCTAAGTGATATCAACTATGTTGGCATTAGCATCTTGCAATGTGTTTTCAATATTGTCAATGCGATGTACCACCTAGCTAAAGTCACTCCTCGGGACATAGTCGAATCTCGGCTATGGTGGATACATACCTTGCTGGTGCTGAGGGAAAGGCTGATTGTGGTGGTGGTGGTGGCCATAGTCGTCCCACCCTCCGGCGTTCCAATCCTCTCCTTATTTCCCTTGCTATTGTTGGCCAGCTGCTGCATTTCCCCAGTTGGGATGACCTCCTGGTGGTGCAATCCTTCCTGAGAAGATCAGTGCCTACTGGAACTCCTCCTCTGTGAGGACTGATACGTACAAAATGTATCTACTTTCTCGAACACTTTGCTATTGTTTCTTCTATAAACTTGTGTGATTTGGATATAACTAACACTGTTTTCAGCAGAATTACCTTGGTGTCTTGTTTTTGTGCATAAAATCAACTATCAGGAAAAATTCCAGAAAATATGCCAAAAATTATATTTCACCAGAAGATCCACGGAGACAGAAGAGGAGATGGAGAGGAGGCCTGGGGGGCCCACACCCACCCCAGGCGCGGGCCCACCACTGGTCGCGCCTGGAGGGGGTGCAGCCACCCCAGGCACCCACTCGGCCTCCCTCTGCGCCTATAAGTTGCCTTTCGACCTAAAAACCAAGGGGGGTTCGATAGTTTTCCAGAAAGAGTTCCGCTCCGCCGCCGCCACCAGAAACCAAGATTCGGATCCGGAAACTCCGTTCTGGCACCCTGCCGGGACTGGGAATTTGGAGAGGGTCATCTCCATCGTCATCACCAACGCATCTCCATCAACCACCGATGTTTCCCTCATCCATGAGTGAGTAATCCTCCACTGTAGGCTTGGTATGGTAGATATTGGATGAGTTCTATCATGTAACCTAATAATATCTGTTAGGGCATAGTGCCTAGTATCTCTATTAGTGCTATTTGACTTTCTTGCAACTTATTGTGCTTAATGCTTGTCACTAGGGCTCGAGTGCCATGATCTCAGATCTGAACTTATTATTGAATCATTATGATAGTATTGTTTGTGATCTTATCTGCAAGTTGTGTACACATATCATTGTACCGATCCAAAGGCCCCAAAGTGACAATAATTGGGACAACCGGAGGGGGTGACTGTTGTGTGAGGATCACATGTATTCACGCAGTGTTAATGCTTTGCTCCGGTGCTCTATTAAAAGGAGCACCTTAATTGTCAGTAGTTCCCTAGAGGCCCCGCTGCCACGGGCTGGCTGGACATAAGATGTTGTGCAAGTTCGCATTGCGAGCACGTATGACTATATTTGGAGCACATGCCTAGGATTTTTTAGTACTTGGATGCTTGTTATTATTTATCTGCAATGCCCTAGATCTTGAAGTTACATGTTTAGACTTGTCCATGCAACGCCCGTCCATCCATCCCTATGCTTACCGCACTCGAATCCCATTGTTACCGTTACTATTACTATTGCTACTGTTTCACTGTTGTTGTTGCTTTGTTGTTGCTACTGATAAACTTCTGTGAGCAAGAACTATTTCCAGGTGCAGCTGAACTGATAACTCAGTTATTAAGGCTTGCAAGTATTCTTTGGCTCCCCTTGTGTCGAATCAATAAATTGGGTAATACTACCCGTGAAGATTGTTGCGATCCCCTACACTTGTGGGTCATCAAGACTATTTTCTGGTGCCGTTGCCGGGGAGCATAGCTTTATTTGTAAGTTCACTTGGATCTATTATTGTTCACTGCTACTCCTTTCATCATGGGGAAGTCTCGTGATGGAAAGTTCCCTATTTTACCATCCACTACAAGAAGAGGTACAGTCCTAAACACCACTTGAAAGTACCGACTTGATACGACTAGAGGGGGGGTGAATAGGCGTCTACCCAATTTTAATTTGTTTCTCACTTTTAGGCTCAACGAGAAAGGAAGTTATCTAGAGATGCAACTAACTGGACAACCTAAATGCAAGAAAACAAACACCAACAACAAAAACAGTAAATAGCAAGGAGTAAAGGAAGGGAACGAAGTAACCGACGAGGGGACACGGAGATGTAATTCCCGTAGTTCACTCCCAAGGAGCTAAGTCTACGTTGGAGAGGTGTCGGGGCCACACAAGGTCACCCGAGCGCCACAAAGGCCTCACCTTCTTCTCCGGTGAGCTCCCCCACAAAGGAGGCCTCACAATCCACTAACCGGTGACCTTGAAGGCGCCAACCGAAACCTTTACACCAAGGTTGAGGGGGAGACTCCACAACTCAATTGGAGGCCCTCAACGACACCTCGAAGCTTTACAACACACGCCTCAGCTCCGAGGATGCCCTACACCGTCTAGGGTTCCAAGAAACCCAAGAGCAACAAGATCCACAAAGGATGGGTGGGGGAAATCAATTTCTTTGGTGGAAGTGTAGATCTAGGTCACCTCCCTCACCTCTCAAAAGATCAAGTCATTTGAGTGGCTAGAGAGAGAGATCTAGTGAGGTGAAGCTCAAGCATTAATGGAGGAGAGAGAAAAATTCGAGAGAGAGTGGGAGGAAGAAGGGGGTGCCTTAAATAGGCCCCCCCACGCTGAAATGTTACAGCCTCCCCGCGACCTCACCGGAAGTTCCGGTGAGGGGCCAGAAGTTCCGCCCAGCCTGGCTCCAACGGTCATCAGACCGTTGACGCCCGCTCCAGAAGCGCAACCGGAAGTTCCGGTCAAAACGGACCGGAAGTTCCGGTGAACTTCCGAGCAAGTTCCGACCAAGTTCCGGCAAATAGCACGCTTCAAAACAGAAGGTTACTGAGCCTCCACCGGAACTTGGGGCAGAACAAGGGGCGGAACTTTTGGGTCGCGAAGCGAGTCTGACCGGAAGTTCCGGCTTTCAAGCGGAAGTTCCGCTCAAGAACTTTTGGCAGGACAAGTTCCGATGCAAGTTCCGGCCAAGTTCCGGCCAAGTTCCGGCAAATAGCACACTTCAAAACAGAAGGTTACTGAGCCGCCACCGGAACTTGGGCGGAACTAGCGTCGGAACAAACTGTAGAACAGCCCGTAGAAAAGTTTGAGCGGAACTTCCGGCCTATGACCGGAAGTTCCGGTGAGACACAAAAGGCCCCAACAGAACAGGAACACGCTCTCTCTCACGGGATAATGGGATGGTTGTGGCGGTGCATATAGGTTTGTGCAAGAACAAGTGATTTCCCACAGCCTTCCAAAATGGACCCCCTCTAGGAGAAGACTAAAAGGCCACCGTCTTCAAAAGATCACAAGTGAGCATCCAACACAATAGAAGGAGACATCAACGACGTTTCCCTGAAACTCAAGAGCACAATTAAAAACACGGTTGGGATTGTCATTTTAACACCAAAAACATCATGGGAGGATATAGTCCTTTCAATCTCCCCCTTTTTGGTGTTAGATGACAATCCCATAGATTTTCATAGAAACAAATCAATCTTTGCAATGGACGGGGCAAGCTCCCCCTGTATGTGTGCAAGGTAGAGAGAAGACCTCTAAGGACAGGACTAGCACACATACACGGAGGCTCCCCCTAACAATTGCAAAGATAGCACAAGTGCAAGGTACAAAAAGGGATAGAGATCATACCAGAACCAACTAAATGTGGTGGAGACAAACGGAGTAATAATAACAATAAGAGCAATGAGGCTCCACCACCATAGCAACAGCTCATAAGATGACAACAAGATACCACACTCACGGCATTGTATAAGATACCACAAAGTCTCAAACATAACATACCACATGGTCCACAAGCACACATAAGTTCACGGACATAAAACCACAAGCACACAAATAAACTAGAGAGTTCGCGAGTAAGAAAAGATCAAAGGCAAGAACAGGCTCGCGACTCAACCCATGCAAATCCCGTAGACAACCTAATAGACATCTTTCTCCCCCTTTGGCATCGAGACACCAAAAAGGAAGAAGAGATCAATCTACTCATCCCAGCCACGAGAAGGGGGAGGAGGAGAAGACTAAGGCGGACCAGTGACCTCCTCCTCAGACTCATCTTCGGACCAGTTGCAGTTGTTGCGAATCCAATCCTCCTTGGGAGCAGTGACAGAGCTAGAGACCGGTGAGCAAGGAATGTTGAGGGCTGCCATGATGGCCTTCTGGCGCTGAATATTGTGACGCTGATCAACATAAGCCTGATACTCGCGGTCCTGCAGAAAGCAGAAAGTTTTCTTCACTTTCCCAAGCAGCTTCTTTGCCCAAGATGGCTGCCTCTGGAGAGAAGGACCACCAGCACTAGAGCCACCAGGAGCATAGGAGGGACCACAAGCAACATCTTGAGCCTTCTTGAGAGAAGATTCTTTTTCTTCCTGAGTACGAGGCTTCTGGTGCTTACTCACACGGAACTTTTTCTCTGCATGAATGGTGATGTTGTCTTGAGGGAAGGGGTTTCTAGTCTTCTCGAGCCACTTGTGATTGATGAGAGTCTGAATGTAGGGAGCATAGATGCAGGAGCGCTTTTCAATGAGAGCCGCCCACATCTCTGAGTAGATGAAGTGCATAACATCCATTGACCTGTCAGTGTCTCGGTGAAGATAAGTCTGATGCATGAGGTCAACCTGATATCCATGAAACTGATCAAAGTTGCCAGCCTTGGGAGAGATGGTGTTCAAGTACACGCTGCGCATGATGTCAAAAACTGGCAGCAGATGATTCACATACCCAACAGTTCCCCATCCTTCAATGTAGAGAGGCTCCAGGACCTCAGGATCAGCAGCTACAGGACCATGAACATGCCAACCATTTGCCCCGCGGCCAGGCTGAATGGGATAGCCAAGAAGCTCGGCAAACTCAGCCCAAGTAGCGGTAAGAAACACGTCCCTGGTCATCCACTTCATCACACCTTCAGTAGAGGACTGCATGTGAAGAAACAGAGTGGAGTAGAACTGAGCAATAGCAGTCACATAAAAGTTCTGACGATGCTCCATGAGGGGAATCAGCCCAAACTTCTGGAAGATATCAAGAGCCTCTCCAAAGTAGACTTGCTTCTCTTCCATGTGAGGCACATTGATGTACTTTTGAGGAGCAACCACGAACTTCTTCTTTGATGCATAAATTTCTTCATAAATCTGTTCCTGATGGCAGGTGTGAAAATGAGGGTCCAAGCAAAGACGATCACGAGGCACGAGGTAGGGATCCGTAGCCCTGAATGCAGAGTAAGCCTTCTGAGACCACTTGGAAATCTTGGTTTGGTCGTGTCTGGCCCAGCAGCAGTGGCCTTCTGAGCAAGAGCAGGCCTCTTCCCTGCAGCACGGCGAGCAGCAGCAGCCTTCTGGCGAGAAGTCTGAGCGGTCGGACGCACAACCTCAGCATCTTCCTCATCAATCTCAGGAGGAATGTCAGCGGATGGTCGACGGGCACGCTTGCCTTGGCGAGTATCTCCTTCCCCTGAGAAGAAAGCACAAGAATAGGGAGGGAAGGTGGGATAAGTGCACAAGTTCGGAAGAGGAAACAAAAGAAATAGATTGGAAAAATACAAACAGAAAAAGTTGCATTGTGGCCGGAACTTCCGGTGAAAATGGTCCACCGGAAGTTTCGGTCGTGGCTCACCGGAAGTTCCGGTGAGGCCACGAACTGACGGTTCCAAACAGTAGTTCACTAGATGTAGATCTAAAAAACCACAAGTTCACAGATTTTTCTAGGATGTATTGGACCAATCTACTCAAGCATGATACCCTAGACCTACCAAGATCTTCCAACAAGTTCTAGCCAAAGAACTAGCCTAGACAAGGTGTGCCCTAACTCAAGCCATGGTGAGATCAAGATCTCCATTAATGGAGGGAGTTGAGGGCAAATACCGGAGTCCATGGCGGGATATCGAGATGGGGAAGGATCCCACGGAGCAGATCTGCGGAGGAGAGGTTGGAGAAGAAGGGGCCGGAGCGCCTTCGTGGAGAGGTCCTAGCCGACGGCGCTCCAAATAGAAGATGGGTCTTGGGGGAAAAAGGAAGAAGATCCCGTTTTCCCCTAGGGCCCACTTTATATAGGACAGGGAGCACCACCGGAAGTTCCGGTCAGGGACCGGAAGTTCCGGTGGACCGGAACTTCCGGGTCAGACTGACCGGAAGTTCCGCTGACGCCAGGAAGACCATCTCAGGATAGGACAACAAGGAAGAACTTGTGCAGGGAATAGAGAGGGCTTGAGGTAAGGAAAGGCTTAGGATAGATAGCTCAAACTGTGAAGAACCAAAATCAACAAAAAACAAGAAAAACAAAAAGGTCAAAGACACAAATAAAAACGAGTCGGTGGCCGAAGCCACCTTATATAAGAGTAAATGGCTTGACACCGCGAATATATATCTTGGGTTCATTACCAACACTCATCATGAAGCTCAAATGGTCTCCTTTAGAGACTATAGAGTATGAAAACTTTAATGGGCGCATAATAGGGATAGTGTTTGTTCATAAGAGGAACTACACTCCCCCTAAATCCATGCCTACATCCAAACAAGATACACATTGAGACGCGGGTAGGTGTGCAAGGTGCTCAAGCAACATTGCTCGAATCAATGATATTTAGCTCATGCCTTAACTCTCGGAACCTTGCTTCATCAAGAGGCTTCGTGAAAAGATCCGCAAGATTTGCCTTGGTGGGAACATACTCCAAAGAAATGTCTCCTCTAGCAACATGGTCCCGAATGAAATGATGATGAATCTCAATGTGCTTGGTCCGGTTGTGTTGCACGGGATTGTGAGCAATAGCAATGGCACTCTCATTGTCGCAAAGAAGAGGCACCTTGTCAAAAGATAGTCCAAGATCCTTTAAATTTTGCTTCATCCATAGCAATTGAGCACAGCAGCTTGCGGCAAAGATGTACTCAGCTTTGGCAGTAGACATAGACACACAGTTTTGCTTCTTCGAGGACCAACAAACCAAAGATCTTCCGAGAAACTGACAAGCTCCGGAGGTTGACTTTCTTCCCACTTTGTCACCAGCCCAGTCCGAGTCCGTGTAACCAATGAGATCAAAGCTGGCTCCCTTGGGGTACCACAACCCAAAGTTTGGGGTATGAACTAAATATCGAAAGATCCTCTTGACAGCCACCATGTGACTTTCCTTTGGTGCGGCTTGAAATCTTGCACACATACCCACACTAAACATAATATCCGGTCGGGATGCACAAAGATAGAGCAAAGAACCAATCATCGATTGATAGAGTTTTTGATCCACCTCCTTACCCTTGGGAACGAGATCAAGATTAACCTTAGTTGGCATGGGAGTCTTGGCACCTTTGACTTGATCAAACTTGAACTTCTTGAGCATGTCTTGGATGTACTTGGCTTGGTTGATGAAAGTCCCTTTCCTCAATTGTTTGACTTCAAAACCAAGGAAAAACTTCAACTCCCCCATCATGGACATATCGAAGCGGTCGTCATGAGCTTGCTAAAATCCTCATTAAAAGTTTTGTTAATAGACCCAAAGATAATGTCATCAACATAGATTTGGCATACGAACAAGTGGCCTCCAACTTTCTTAGTAAAAAGAGTGGGATCAATGAGGCCCACTTCGAAGCCACGGTCTAACAAGAGCTCCCTAAGGCAATCATACCACGCACGTGGGGCTTGCTTGAGGCCATAGAGTGCCTTATTGAGCTTGTAGACATGGTTCGGAAAAAGTGGATCCTCAAAACCCGGAGGTTGCTTGACGTATACCAACTCTTTCAAAGGACCATTAAGAAAAGCACTCTTAACATCCATTTGATGCAATTTAAAGTTATGATGGGTAGCGAAGGCAAGAAGCATACGAATGGATTCAAGGCGAGCAACGGGGGCGTAAGTCTCACCGTAGTCGATGCCCTCAACTTGTGAGTATCCTTGGGCAACTAACCTTGCCTTGTTGCCCACGACAATTCCATTCGCATCGCACTTGTTCTTGAAGACCCACTTGGTTCCAATGACGTTTTGACAGTCTTTAGGCCGCTCAACCAATGTCCAAACATTGTTCCTCTTGAAGTTGTGAAGTTCCTCGTTCATAGCATCAAGCCAATCATCATCTTCAAGAGCTTCGAAGACTTTCTGTGGTTCCACAAGAGAGATAAACGCATGGTGAGAGCAAAAGGAAGCTAGTTGCCTCCTAGTAGTGGAACCTTTATTGAAATCTCCATAGACATTATCAAGGATATGGCCATCTCGAACAAGCTTGGCGAGACGATAGGCTTGACGACGGGCTTGTGCTTCAATTCGAGATTCTTGAGCTACCACTTGGTCATTTCCACCAATTGAGCCGCCCCCTTGACTATAAGCACGAACACGAGGGTCGTCTTCATCAATTTCCACTTCGGGGGAGTCATCACTTGGAGAAATCCTTGAGGATCATTGACTTGCTCTTGATCTCGACGAGCTTGACCTTGGGGAGAAACGTGACCTTGAGGAGGAGCCCCATCTTGGGGAGGTTGATGAGGTTGATGAAGAGATTGTCCGTGGGAGGTGCCTTGAGGAGGAGCCCCATCTTGGGGAGGTTGATGTTGTTGATGAAGAGCTTGTTCTTTAGAGTTTGGAGAGTCATGAGCATGGGAAGCTTCGGAAGAGCTTGAGGGAGCTTGTGCCAAGAAAGTAGGTCCTTGAGGTGCAAGATGATCTTGTGAGAGTGAGGGCTCCACTTGAGTAGAGCTTGGTCCTTCTCCTTCGTCCATAAGGGGATCCTCAATGGGGAGGTGGAAACCCACACCCATTCTTCCTATGGCCTTGGGAGGAATTTCATCACTTGGATCACAAACACCATCTTGCCTAACAAGAGACTCATGGTTTTCATCAAACTTCACGTTGCTCGTCTCTTCAACTCTTCCATTGGCTTTGTTGTAGACTCTATAAGCATGGGACTGATTTGAGTAACCAACGAAAATTCCTTCTTGAGCCTTGGATTCAAACTTTGACAAACGAACTCCTTTCTTGAGTATGTAACACTTGCAACCAAACACTCGAAAGTAGCTAACATTAGGCTTTTCCCGGTGAGAAGTTCATAGGGGGTCTTGTTCTTATTCTTGCAGAGATAAAGCCGGTTGGTTGCATGGCAAGCGCTGGAGATGGTCTCGACCCAAAAGTTGTATGGAGACTTGAACTCAGCTAGCATAGACCGAGCCGCATCCATCAAAGTGTGATTCTTCCTTTCGGCAACTCCGTTTTGTTGAGGGGTGTAGGGAGTGGAGTATTGATGCTTGATTCCTTCATCACTGAGAAACTCATCCAAGGTATAGTTTTTGAACTCGGTGCCATTGTCACTTCGAATTGAGAGAATAGTTTCATTGTGCTTCCGTTGAACCTTGTTAGCAAAGTCAATGACGGTTTGTTGAGTCTCACTCTTGTACTTGAAAAAGAACACCCAAGTGTATCTTGAGAAATCATCCACAATAACCAAGCAATACTTCTTGCCTCCAAGGCTATCATGAGAGGGAGGACCAAAGAGATCCATATGCAAGAGCTCCAAACATCTCTCGGTAGTGATTTGATTGAGCGCTTTGTGAGGAGTTTCATGTATCTTCCCTTCAATACAAGCCCTGCAAACACGATCTTTGGCAAAAGAAACATCGTTAATTCCAAGGATGTGGCCCTCGGAGTGAAGTCTTTGCAAAGTCCTCATGTTAACATGGGCTAGGCGGCGATGCCACAACCAGCCCTTGTCGGCTTTAGCATAGAGACATAGAGCATGAGGAGTAGTGGTCCCTGAAAAGTCCACCACATACAAGTCATGTTCTACATATCCTACAAAAGCCACCTTGAGAGACTTGCTCCACATGAGGACCACGGAATGAGAATTAAAGAAAGAAGAAAGACCCATAAGAGCAAGAGCACGAAATGAGAGTAAGTTGTAACCAAGAGTTTTGACAAGCATGACGTCAACCAAGGATACATCCAGGGTTACCACCACTTTGCCAAAACCCAAAACCTGAGAGCTTGTTTTGTCACCGTAGGAGACCATGGTGTTGGCAATATTGGGTCTCAATTCGGTCATGATATACTTGCTTCCGGTCATATGACTCGTGGCACCACTATCAAGCACCCATTTTGATCCGCCGGAAGCATAGTCCTACAAGAAAATCAAGCCTTGGTTTTAGGTACCCATTTTGCAATGGGTCCCCTTTTGTTAGTGACAAGAACCTTTGGCACCCAAATGGACCAATGATAATCATGTGTGTAAGATGTCCCCACATATCTAGCATATACATGACCATCATAAGATTTGCAAAGAATATAAGAGGGATTGTTCTTTCCGGCAAAGTTGTCACTTTGCAAGAGGGTTAGGCCATTTGGTACTCCTTGGGCCATGCCCTTGTTCTTTTTCTTCTTCTTCTTAGTCTTGGCAAGTTGATCCTTCAAAACCTTGACCTCCTCTATGAGATGCTCATGCTTGCAACAAGGGTTAGGAGAGCTAGACAAGTCTATAATTTGCACAACGGAAGACTTAGAAAGATCACAAGTTAATTGAGTTTGAAGCTGTTCATGAGCCTCAAAAAGATTTGAGAATTTACTCTCCAAGGCTTTGTGTTCCTCTTTGAGTTTCTCAAGATCCTTTTGAGACCTATCATGACCACCCACAAACTCAGCATTTTCTTTCTTGAGAACCTTAATCAAAGCAAGAGCATGGTCACGTTCTTTAATTGTAGAGGTCAAGGTGTTGTTATGATCATCTACAAGCTTAGACACATTTTCTTCGAGATTAATTCTCATATTTTGTTCATCCTCAAGACTTTGAGTGAGAGAGGCAATTTCATCGGCGGCATCTTTTTCATTTTTACTTAGCAAGTCAAGAAGTTCTTCCTTTTCATCTAAGGCATCTCTAGCATTTTCAAGTTGTGCAAGTAAGGACTCAAAGCAGTTTTTAGTTTCTTCATCTAAGGTTGCAACAAATTCACACATGTCAATCATCTCTTTCTTCACCTCTAGACCAACAAGATCAAGAGAGGAAGGCTCACTAGAGATAGGTTGAGGAGTGGGTTTCGGTGATACCTCGGTGGCCTTGGCCATGAAGCACTTTTGGTTGGAGGAGATGACATTTTCATTTGGCGAGTCGAAGAGGGATAGACGTGGAGTTGAGGTAGTGGCAATAGCAGCAACCCCCACAATCTCTCCACCATGAACTTCATCATCATCATCTTCATCCGTGCCCGAAAGATATTCTTCATGGACCACAATTGCTCGTTCCTTGTTAGTGGCGTTCTTGACGGCGTAGTTCTTGTTTAAGGGATGAGGAGGTCTTGACTTGACCTTGCGAATGATACGACCACCATTGTCTTCACGGTTCTCAAAGGGACACTTGGCCACGAAGTGACTCTTGTCGTTGCAATTGTAGCATGACCTTGCTTTGGGAGACTTGTTGGGTGAGTTGAATCTTGAGTTGTCCCTTGATCTTGACTTGAATCCGGACTTGTTCCAAAAGGCCCTTGAAGCGAGAGCAAGATGTTCATTGAAGGCACATTTGAGATCTTCTTGAGACCACTCACTTGATGTATCATCATCATCAACTTCAATAGCCTTGGCCTTCAAAGCAAGGTTCACTCTTGTTGATCCAATGGCTCTAGCTCGAGCGGACTCCGCGTTCTTCTTAGCAATAGTCATGGCAATTACTTCACTCAAGACTTCTTGGGAGGTCATTAAGTGAAAGTTGGTTCTTCCCTTGATAGAGTTGAGCTTTTGTTCTTCAAATGGGAGAAGAGCTTGAATGAACTTCCTCTTCATAAACTTGTCATCAACATAGTGAGCCCCAAGGTCCCTCATAGTGGAACAAAGGACCTTAAGGCGCCTATACATGTCTTCAGGGGTCTCATCATCTTGCATTGCAAAACCATCGCACTCGTTGTTGATCTCATCAAACTTGGAGCTTTGGATGCTAGCATTCCCAACAAAGAGCTCGGTGAGTTGATCCCAAGCTCCCTTGGCAGTGTCAAATTGGCGAATGTGAGCAAAATCCTTTGGAGTCAAGGCCTTTTGAATCATTCCCAAAGCTGTAGCATTGAGTTGCTTGTCCACCACTTCACCTCGTGTCAACTTCTTTGGGTCAAATGGAGAGAATCCATCCTCCACAATCCTCATTAACTCAATGGATGAGCTGGAAATATGTGAGCGCATTAGATATTGCCAATTGGCGAAATTAGACGTATCTAGCATGGGTGGTGCTCCTTGAGGTATAATGTGTGGCATGGGGATGGGTGGATCCGGAGTGTACTTCGGCGGTGGGGGTACCGCCGAGTAGTCCTTTCCTCCATTTTCCCCTTTGGAAGTTGGGTTCTCGGGCTCCTCGATGTTCTCACTTGGAACCTTGGTAGAGGTTTGAGCAACAAAACCAAGTCCCAAGTGAGTGGTGGCAGCCGCGGGAGTTACCCTGGGGGCAGACACCGAAACGGTGGGAGGAACCTCGTTGGGTTGGGGTGTGTCAATAGCAACCATGGGATTTGGCTTGAGAGACTGCAAGAGAGTCATCATTTCCTCGAACTTGGACATCATGGATGACTCCAATTGCTTGAGGTCATCCATAGTGGCCAAGTTCTTGGATTTTTTAGTTTCACTACCCCCTTCGTCGGCCATAGTCTCTTAGGCGGTAAAGCCCGAAGTAAGAGCCTGTGCTCTGATACCAATTGAAAGTACCGACTTGATACGACTAGAGGGGGGGTGAATAGGCGTCTACCCAATTTTAATTTGTTTCTCACTTTTAGGCTCAACGAGAAAGGAAGTTATCTAGAGATGCAACTAAGTGGACAACCTAAATGCAAGAAAACAAACACCAACAACAAAAACAGTAAATAGCAAGGAGTAAAGGAAGGGAACGAAGTAACCGGCGAGGGGACACGGAGATGTAATTCCCGTAGTTCACTCCCAAGGAGCTACGTCTACGTTGGAGAGGTGTCGGGGCCACACAAGGTCACCCGAGCGCCACAAAGGCCTCACCTTCTTCTCCGGTGAGCTCCCCCACAAAGGAGGCCTCACAATCCACTAACCGGTGACCTTGAAGGCGCCAACCGAAACCTTTACACCAAGGTTGAGGGGGAGGCTCCACAACTCAATTGGAGGCCCTCAACGACACCTCGAAGCTTTACAACACACGCCTCAGCTTCGAGGATGCCCTACACTGTCTAGGGTTCCAAGAAACCCAAGAGCAACAAGATCCACAAAGGATGGGTGGGGGAAATCAATTCTTATTTGGTGGAAGTGTAGATCTAGGTCACCTCCCTCACCTCTCAAAAGATCAAGTCATTTGAGTGGCTAGAGAGAGAGAGATCTAGTGAGGTGAAGCTCAAGCATTAATGGAGGAGAGAGAAAAATTCGAGAGAGAGTGGGAGGAAGAAGGGGGGTGCCTTAAATAGGCCCCCCCATGCTGAACCGTTACAGCCTCCCCGCGACCTCACCGGAAGTTCCGGTGAGGGGCCGGAACTTCCGCCCAGCCTGGCTCCAACGGTCATCAGACCGTTGACGCCCGCTCCAGAAGCGCAACCAGAAGTTCCGGTCAAAACGGACCGGAAGTTCCGGTGAACTTCCGAGCAAGTTTCTACCAAGTTCCGGCAAATAGCACGCTTCAAAACAGAAGGTTACTGAGCCTCCACCAGAACTTGGGGCGGAACAAGGGGCGGAACTTTTGGGTCGCGAAGCGAGTCTGACCGGAAGTTCTGGCTTTCAGGCGGAAGTTCTGCTCAAGAACTTTTGGCAGGACAAGTTCCGATGCAAGTTCCGGCCAAGTTCCGGCCAAGTTACGGCAAATAGCACACTTCAAAACAGAAGGTTACTGAGCCGCCACCGGAACTTGGGGCGGAACTAGCGTCGGAACAAACTGTAGAACAACCCGCAGAAAAGTTTGAGCGGAACTTCCGGCCTATGACCGGAAGTTCCGGTGAGACACAAAAGGCCCCAACAGAACAGGAACACGCTCTCTCTCACGGGATAATGGGATGGCTGTGGCGGTGCAAATAGGTTTGTGCAAGAACAAGTGATTTCCCACAGCCTTCCAAAATGGATCCCCTCTTAATAGTATGGTGACCTAAAAACAACAACCGCAAAGAAACTAGGAGAAGACTAAAAGGCCACCGTCTTCAAAAGATCACAAGAGAGCATCCAACACAATAGAAGGAGACATCAACGACGTTTCCCCTGAAACTCAAGATCACAATTAAAAACAAGGTTGGGATTGTCATTTTAACACCAAAAACATCATGGGAAGATATAGTCCTTTCACCACTGTTGCTCTTGATTCACCGTCTGTTATAAGTAAGCTTGTCACACCACCACCACATACTCATGCTACACACACTACTACTACTGCTGAATCTAAAACTCCTTTTGATACTCATGATGTTACTTCTACTGTGCTTGATACAAGTGGTTCATTAGGTCCTTTTCTAGATGCTACTATGTCTAGTCTAGGAAATACCGAAACTCCTAGTGAAGACACTGTTACACCTGTTAGCTCACCTGAGTCTAGTGAGAGTTATGATATTAATGATGGTTACATTGAGTTCACTGATGATTTTGTTGAAGAGTGCCGAAACAAACATGGTACTAGTGCTATTAAGAGTCTCCTTTCTAGACGTACTATCATGCCTAAACTGTCCTCTAATCCTAAGTTTGCCACCTCTCCCATAGATATTAAAGATGAAGACTATGATTTCTCTCTTGATTTATCTTATTTAGATATTGTTGAGAAAGAACCTTTTTGTGGAACTGAAAATGAGAGTGATGTGGCTCATATGAATGAGCTTTCTACTATGAGTGCTTTGTTCTCTGATGATTTTAAGATGCGCAAGTACTTTGTTGCTAAGATCTTCCCTTTCTCACTAAAAGGAGAAGCTAGGGCTTGGTTTAATAGATTACCTCGTGGTTCCATTGATAGCCCAGATTGCTTGATTGCTTCTTTCTTCCAGAAATATTTTCCTCCTAGTGCTAGACATGCTGCTTTGCAGAGACTTTTTTATTTTAAACAGGGAGAAGAAGAGAAATTGCCTAAGTCATGGACAAGGTTTTGTGCCTTGATTCATGCACATCCTGGATGTCCATTACCTAAGAATGAGATTCTTGATATTTATTATAATAGACTAACTGATGATTCTAGGACCTACCTAGATAGCTTTGCTGATTGTGTTTTCAGGAAAAGAACTCCTACAAATGCTAAAGAATTAATGACTAAGATAAGCAAGGATTATGATGATTGGACTTCAACTAAGCTAAATACACCTGAGACTATTACTCCTGAACCAGTTGTTCCTGAACCAGTTCCAACACCAACAACAAAGAAGAGGGGATTTATTGCATTAAATGATGAAGTGATGAAGGAAGCTAAGAAGTGTCTAAAGGAGAAAGGTATTAGAGCTGAAGATGTGAAGAATCTACCTCCTATAGAAGAATTATGTAAGACAATTCCCCACTCATCTACTATTGAGGTACACTCTCTCCACTTTAATGAAGGTGATATTCCTTATGGTAAGCCTCCTGATCAATGCTTAGAGGAACTTGACACATTTATTGTTAAACAAGGTAATTTTAATAAACAAGTTCAGAATCATTTATTAGAAAACTCTAGAGCTATCCATGAGTTGAAAGATATTGTGGAAAGAACTTATAATAATATTAAAATGCTTTGTAAACACTTTCAAATGGTTCAAACCCAACTTGATCAACTTGCTAAGTTACAAAAGGATATACTAGTTAATGCTTCAGGAAATAAACATGCTTATGGAATTAGAACTAGGAGTGGTATAGCTACTCAAGATCCCTTATATCCTGAAAGACACCCTAAAAGAATTGAGCAGGACTCTCAGTAAGGTGAGAGTAGTGGTAGTCCTTGTAAGAGAAAGAAAAATAAACATAAGATAGTTGAGGAATCACTTGAACCTGCTATAGATCCTAATAGTATATCTGTCTCTGATGCTGAAACTGAGAGTGGTAATAATAATGATGCTCCTGATAAGGAGGAAGTTGAGGAAGAACCTAAGAAGCACACTAAGAACACTAGGTACACTAAGGAAGATTTTATTGATAAGAAACATGGTAGTGAGAGAGAACCTTGGGTGCAGAAACCTATGCCTTTTCCAGGTAAGAAACACAAGTCAAAGGAGGAAGAACACTACACCAAGTTTTGTGAGTGGATGAAGCCTTTATTCTTGCAAATTCCTTTGACTGATGCTATTAAGTTGCCTCCTTATTCAAAGTATATGAACGATATTGTCTCTAATAAAAGGAAGATTCCTAATGTGGAGATTTCTACTTTGCTTGCTAATTACTCCTTCAATGGTAAGGTTCCAAAGAAACTTGGTGATCCAGGTATACCAACTATTCCTTGCTCCAGTAAGAATAATTATGTTAGAACTGTTTTATGTGATTTTGGAGCTGGAGTTAGTGTTATGCCTTTTTCTCTCTATAAGAGACTCGAGCTAGAAAAGTTGATACCAACTAATATATCTTTGCAAATGGCTGATAAGTCAACTACTATTCCTGTTGGTATATGTGAGGATGTTCCTGTTCAAGTGGCTCATAATTGCTTGGTTTTGACTGATCTTGTTGTGCTTGAAATGCCTGAAGATGATAATATGTCAATTATTCTTGGGAGACCTTTTCTTAATACTGCAGGTGCTGTCATTAATTGTAATCAAGGAAAAGTAACATTCAATATTAATGACAAAGAGCATACTATTTACTTCCCCAAGAAGGTTGTTAGAAGCTATTGCCTGAATTCCATTGAAAATATTGAGAGCATCAAGGTTGGAGAAATATATTTTCCCATTCCACAAGAAAATTTTGAAACTATTATGATTGGGACCATTGCTATCAAGTATGAGGTAACATAATCACCTTGTGGAATGCAAAGTTTTGTTTCATATAAGATTGTTTTGGTAACGAGACTTGATCAACCTTGTTAACAAAAGGATTTTAATGAACAAAATAATGTTTCCACTATGGTTATACTTGCTTTCTTTTACTTTTCTCCTTCCTAGTCTTGGTTTTAGCTTTAGTTTTGTTAGTTGTTTGTTTGTTTGAGTTTCTTAGAGCTCCTGTAGTTTGGATTTTGGTTTGCTTTTGCTTCTTCTGAAAAAACTGTTTCTGCGAGAAAATCAATTTTCATACCCTGAAAATTGGCCAAAAATAAAGTTTCCCGAAAAATCCCAGAAAATTCAAAATAATTTTTCCTCGAAAAAAGGGGCAGAGAGGCACCAGAAGTGACCCAGGGGGCCACGCCAGGACACCACACCCATGGTAGGCGCGGCCTACCAGGGGGTGGCGCCTAGGGGGGGGGTCTGGCCTACCTGGG
Source organism: Avena sativa (assembly GCA_916181665.1). Lineage (NCBI taxonomy): Eukaryota > Viridiplantae > Streptophyta > Magnoliopsida > Poales > Poaceae > Avena > Avena sativa. Next base: position 310,269,692 of record OV702279.1, on the reverse strand, counting down.
CCCCTCCAGGTTGCCTCCTCAAAGCCATCTTCTTTCTCTCTCCCGAAAAACACCGGAAAACTTTCTCAGGCTTGAGTTCTTGCTGTTCTTGCTAGCGATTTTCGATCTCCTTGTTCAGCCCATCTCAAGTGCTGATTTTTGGAGGGATTGTTCCTTGGTATGTGTCTCCTCCACTTGTCCAATTAGATTTGTGATTGGTAGATTGTATCTTGAGTATGTAGCTGCTATAGGTGACAGGTTGTTTGAGCTTGCATGCTTATTGTATGCTTAGAAACTTTGTTTTGATGCATGTGTAGTCCTCTAGCAAGTTCCTATAGTAGTTTCTCATCATTTATCAACTTAGAAATCACTTTGTTTGATGGTTATTTAAAATTTCATAAAAGTGAAGTCATGGACCACTACACATTTGGTGATATATTTGAGAGTGATGCACCTAGAAGGACAAGGTTTCCAAGGTCATCTACCAGTACTAGACCCTCATAAAATGAGGATCTCATCACTCCGTGATTTGGTGACGAGGGAGATGAAGGGGATGTGCACCCCTCCACCTTTCCTTGCCAAACTTTCTTGCGAGCCGCTGGGATTATTAACGATTTTATGACTCTGGTTCAGAGGGCTGGACTAACAAGTTACATGCAGGATGAGAGTGCACAATATGCTTTTCTTACTAAAACATTTGTGGAGAGTTTATCCTTTACTAATAGCGTGTTCAAGCCTGCTGTGTCTTTCAAAATTTATGGCAGGGCTCATTCTATGACTTTGAAGCAATTTTGCAAGGCCCTGGGACTTGGTACAACTGGGCCATCAAAGAAGATTCCAGATCTTCCCGCTGATTTGTTGGAGCTTTACCGAGGAATAACCAATGACGATGACCCGAGAGCTCAACGAGGAGAGATAAAGAATATTCAACTCCCATCCATTAGGTACTTTGCCTACTATCTTGCCACCAGTGTTCTTGGTAGGGAGAACACTAGTAATATTTCCAACTATAAATTGGTCTTCTTAGTTGCTGCGCTCAACCATGAGGATAAGTATAATCTTGGTTCTCTCATTGCTCGTCGTTTAGCTGCTAAGGGACCCATTTATGGGGGAATTATTGCTACTCGTATTGCTGCTGCCTTGAACATTGATGTTGATCCTCATGATACAGTTTTGGCTCCTCAGAGGCTTGATCTTGCTGCCATGAAGGCGCACAGTTTGTCACCACTAGCTCTACTCTTGAGAACTTGGTATATAGAATGTTGTTTTTTGACGGGGAAGTGAGAGAGATCCCTCTACCCCAAACCACTTTGTTCAGTATTTATCAGGGACATTGGTCACGCTCGAAGGCGGAGATGGATGACAATCTGTGCTCTCTTAACTTCCACGGGCGCTATCGGGAGGAAGCACCATCTTATGACCCCGCAGTACACTACACAGGGGAGTCCTCGAGCTCGTACCAGGACGAGGGAGCCTCCTCGTCATACTATGGAGGTGCACCTACTTGGGCACCATGGGATTGAGCCCCACTTAGGCCAAAATCCTAAGCTTGGGGGAGGTATACTGACATCACACTCATCGATATATTATGTTCGGTCGGTTCTTTGTATATCCATTGTTTCGCTTTCTTTTTGGTTTTTGTTGCTTCTTTCTAAAAACACAAAAATACCAAAAATATTTTCGTTGTTTCTCTTGGTTTGTTTCTTTGCTTTGGTTTGGCTTAAAAGAAAATTCCAAAAAGATTTTGCTTTGCTTGGTTTGTTTTTGCTTTGTTGGATTCTTTAAAAAATCGAAAACACCAAAAATATTTGTTGTTCTTCTTCGGTTTTGTGAGTTCTTTGCAGGGTTCAGCCGTCCTCAATGAATTCTGGTTTTCATGTTATTATTCAAGTCACACAAGTGAAGGGCAATAATGAAGATTAAGACAACTTGAGGAGTGGTAAGAGGCTGGTAACGAACTCTATTTGTTTCGTTTTTGTACATATACTCATCATTGTGAGCATGCTTAGCCTGTTTGTGTAAGGTGTATGTCATTATGGATGCTTAGTAGTTCTTGCTTGTCTATGATTAGCTCCAGCTTGCTAATAGTTTGTAGCATGTCATATGAATGTTTGCTTGCATTGTTTTATTCATATTTTGGTATGAAATTGTGGTATCTTCCTCTGACTGTTCATGTGAATCGACTTGGCACATGCTCACGCCTGCATATGACTCAATAGCCAGTAATCCTCAATGATTTATTTTGCCTCAGAGTTCTTGTATCACTTTCATGCCATAATTAGTCTTGTTTTGTTGCAAGCATGATTATGATAGTTATTGCTCTCTTGTTTGTCGCTCCCTTTCTTTTGCTAGCCTTCACTTGCACTGAGTATGAGCTCGACATGTGTTTCCAACTCGCAAAAACCAATATTGACAGCTTTGTCCACCATACCTACCTATTAGCATTGTTTGCTATTTTAGTGCATATTCAATATGCCTTGTTTCTTCCGAATAAAATATTTGTCTGTTTTGAGAAAGTTAGTTAGTAAAGCTCTCACGAACTTGATGGCAGACTTTATTCCTTGCGCTTAATAATCCTGAACCATTGTGACTTGTCCATGAAAGTTATATGCTTGCAAATTATATGCTGGGAGTCAGCAGAACCATGTTGTCATGGGGAACGCTTTCAACACTTTTTGGATAATCCTATCCAGTTGATACTTTGCTCTTTTGTTTACGGATGTCGACGATGTGAAATAAATGGGGAGGTTGTGAGTTCATGGAGTCTATACATTGTGTTAGAGAAACGCCTGGACCGCTAGCCTAAGCCATGCCTAATCATGGTGGAAACTTGCAGCATCACCATAATGAGCATATATGAAGCATCCTCAATAAAAAGCTATGCATATGGTAAATAAAAAGATTGCTGAGATGCTCATTGTCTGCTTGCCTTGTCATTTTGGTTATGGGAAAGTTCTTGTACCATGTGCAAGGGGTACCCAGTTGGCGGTTCTCGATGATATGCATGTATTTACAATGACAAGAACTTTCAGGTGACCGAAATTGAGTAGCATGCGGAGCGTCCCTCGTACTCAAGGGACTTGGGATTTTCAGCCTATGGTCTGTCAAGCATATGATTCAGAGTGGACCTCACTTTCACCTTAACCACATGAAGATGCCTATGATAGGGGCAATGAGAGCTCAAAGCTAATGAGTACCTTCCTTTCAGCATTAGGAAGCCTTTCAAACTTCCCAAAAACCGTTTTCACAACCTTGTTGAGTCACCACTTATTCTATGAGCACCTTCTTGAGAGCATAGTTGTCATTCTTGTATTTGTCTCAAAACTTGGTTAATTATGTCATGACTTTGATGCTTGTATCTCTGATATTTTTACCTCTAGTCTTCACTTAAACTTCAGAGGTGCCTTGGCATTTATATTGTTCTCTACAAACAAAGGCAAGCGAGATACCACTCTATCATACCTTACTATGAGCATTGCAATGTTGCTTATGTTTATGTTCCATGTACTTATTATTATTGAGTTGGTTTATCTTCATAGCTTGCAATAACTATTGAGTAGACTTTGTTGCATACTCCTTATTATGAATTGTCTAAGTATCTACTCATGTGCTGAGAATATTTACATCATATGAAGCAAAGTGTTCGTGAAAGTTCTTTTATCGCACTCAGTTTTCAACTGAATTGCTTGATGACAAGCAATAAGCTAAGCTTGGAGGGATTTGATACGTCCAAAACGTATCTACTTTCTCGAACACTTTGCTATTGTTTCTTCTCTAAACTTGTGTGATTTGGATACAACTAACACGGACTGACGCTGTTTTTAGCAGAATTACCTTGGTGTCTTGTTTTTGTGCAGAAAATCAACTATCAGGAAAAATTCCGGAAAATATGCCAAAAATTATATTTCACCAGAAGATCCACGAAGCCAGAAGAGGAGACAGAGAGGAGTCCTGGGGGGCCCACACCCACATGCCTAGATCTTGAAGTTACATGTTTAGACTTGTCCATGCAACGCCCGTTCATCCATCCCTATGCCTACCGCACTTGAATCCCACTGTTACCGTTACTGTTACTATTGCTACTGTTTCACTATTGCTTTGATGTTGCTACTATCAAACTGTTGCTACTGATAAACTTCTGTGAGCAAGAAGGTGCAGCTGAACTGACAACTCAGTTGTTAAGGCTTGCAAGTATTCTTTGGCTCCCCTTGTGTCGAATCAATAATTGGTTAATACTACCCGCGAAGACTGTTGCGATCCCCTACACTTGTGGGTCATCGAGGACCCAACTATGTTTACCTGGAAAACCAAAAGCTTGGACAGGAGGAAGCAAAACTTGGTGGAGTTCACCGTTAGACTCAAAATAAAACTGATAAGCACAAAGGGAGCGTTGGGGTCTATAAACCCCCATGAATTTGGTGATAGCCATGTGAATATCATCTGGCATCTTACTGCCATCCATGACTCTTTCCTGTGGCATGATAAAACCACTTGTGTAGGCGATCCGTGTGACCAAACCTCCACAGCGGATGTCCCCAGTGGAAGCTGTCCGTTGGCGGCGAAAGTGCTAGATGAGCAGAGCACCCAAGTTTACCCTGTGCTCCATATCGGGATGCAGGACCATATGGATTATGCTCATTTCAGGGTCTACCATTTCCCCGACATATCGTTTCCCAAAAATAGAATTCGCTAAGAAAGTGTGAAAATAACAGATAGTGGGATTCTGGATGGTTGTGCTCTTTTTGCGCAAGAAGTCAGTGCTCCTGTGGACAGAAATATTCTCCCAAGATTGCATTGCCTCCACATGCACATTGTCATTAATTTCGAGTGCTCCCTCATAGGAGAACCAGAAACAATCGCAAAATTCATAAAAGGAAAGGTTGTAGAGTTTCCCATTGAGTACAAAACTTACAGTGCAGTTTTGCTCCTGGGCTTCAGGATCATCATGGAATGATGATAAGAACTCGAACGTGGTGATCTTGTAGGTGTCGACGAAGAGGTGGGATAAGGGGACCATGCCTGCATGCACCGTCATCCGCTCGAACTCCTCCAAGAACCCTTTGTGGGAGAAAAACTCATGGTTTGCCCACTTGGTAGGTACAACCTTGCGTTTGCTCACCCTCCCAAATTCTCGGCTCATGTTGTCCCTCAAGTTATCTGCCTCCGAACGGCTCTTCTTTGATCCCAGCAGCGTAGAGGATCCCAAGGCCCCTGCCACACCCTTGCCCTTGCGGAGGATTCTTCCTATGTTATGCATTGTTCTACAAAATTTGCAAAGGAAAACATGGGTATCAAGTTTATATCACATAAAAAAATGATTACATGCAGTAGTTACAAATCCTAACGTGAGGAATACAAATTATCTCAAAATATGATGAACTCATCTAGATAGTTAATGTGAGGAATTCAACCATGGATTTCGGAAAATAAAGCGTGGATCGGATGAGAAACATACCGATGTGAAGATTCCCCTACTCAAAAACACGAAATCGATGAAGAATCAAAGTTTCTAGGTGAGTAGGGTTTAAGGTCAAGAGAGAAAGAACTAGGGATAAAGAGGAAGAAGAAGGAGGGGGCTGGCTGGGAGCCAACCGCCTTCGGCCTTTACTTGGCAACGCACGCGGTACGGGCACATACCGCCTGTACAAGTGGTAGACACAGTTGGATCAACATTAGGGTTCAAGATCAAACCTAGAGTGCCTGATACGAGCGAAAGGTACGAGCGGGTCCCGCCCATATCGTAGCTCGTTATCAGCACTAAGGACGTCGTCGATTTTGTTGAATCTTAGTACGGGCATGCGGTACGGGTGCGTCGGCCCATACCGCTTATCGTTACTGATACGGTGAATAGCGTCGGTTTCATCGAGGTTTTGGTACGGGCGCGCGGTACGGGTCCGTTCGCCTGTACCATCGCTCATTGTCAGCACTGTGGACTGTTAAAGCTTTGTCCTTCAATTTTCTATTGTTTGTTTAACTTATCTAGGGTAGGTCCTCTAAATAAATCAACGCTTAAAACAAATTTATTAGTTCAGACAAAATAAAAATAATAAAAAGGATAGAATAAAGATAAAATTTAATTTATTAAGAATGGGTTAACTCCCATTAAGTATTTTATTCTAGAGTTTTGGTCTTTAGCCAATCTCCATGCTATCAACATTTACTTCAAGTTGGTCTTCTTCTCTTGTTCTAGTTGCTTAAACATGCTTGGGTGGTGGAACATATTTTCCACTATGTTCTGGTTTCTTCGGGAAGTATCAAACAATCTTATCATCATATATATTTAAGACAATCTTACCGCTAGAGCAGTCTACGTTAGCTCCAGCTATGCTAAGAAAAGGTCTTCCAAGGATGATAAAATGTTTGTCATCCTCGGGAACATCAAGTATGATAAAATCAGTGGGTATAACATATTGATCTATTCTAAGTAGAACGTCTTTAACCATACTGACACGTTAGTAGAAACAGTACCTAAATTCCCTTGGTTCAAAATCAATTTTGGGTTTCAATTATTTGATCACTTGTGTTTTAACCATACTTAAATATCTATCTAAATGTTTTGTACCATGACCCAAGTCATCAAAGACTTCGGTGAGGTCCCTTATATTCTTTTCCCGTTTTATAAGACGTTTGTAATTTTTCTCACGGAACTGATTTTTTTGATACCTAAACTTTTGCATGACAAGATTTATATCATCTTTTATTACATAAGTTTGAAGAATATCAACTTTAGTTTCTTTAACAAGTTCTGAGACTATACCTTTTTCTTCCATGGACTTTTTGACTTCAGGAATGAGATCTGAGGGTATGTGGATCATACCTTTTCGTGGTTCAACATCCTTAGCTATATTGTATTGTTTATCATTAAAGAATCTTACCTCAAAAAGTTGTACACATTCTGGCAATGTTAGGTTACATATAGCTCCCCTGCAAATAAATCAATCATCTTTTTTGTTTCATCATTAAGCCCATTGTAAAAATATTGAATAATCAAATATTCTTTGAAACCATGATTGCATAATCATTGCATAAAATCTATTGCATAAAATCTATTGCATAAAATCATTGCATAAAATCTATTCCATCCTTGATAAAAGTTTTCTCCCACTGTTTGACGAATTTTTTTTATGCTACATTTAATTTGCATGATTTTTGAGAATAAACAATATTTATGCATGAATTCTCGGATGCAATCTTCCCAGCTTTTTATAGTATGATTAGGTAATGATTGTAACCAAGCAAAAGCTTTATCTTTCAATGACCAGCAAAAGAGTTTAAGGAGTACAAACTCTATTGGTAAACTTGTTGGTTTAAGAGTAGCGCAAAGGTCATAGACCCTTATCAAGTGGTTACTAGGATCTTCTTATTCTTTTCCTACAAAAGCAATATATTTGAACATATAAATTAGCTCAGGATATATTTCAAATTCCTCGCCTTCAAGTTTAAGACAAAGAATAGGCATCTTCCTTAAGTGCCTGCATGGATTCCCATATTCTCCCAATGGAAGCTCAGGTTCATCCCCACGGCTGATGGTAAAGTATGTCATCAATGTAATCAAGCTGTTCACGTCTATGGTATTTGAGTTAGAATTTTTTCAATAAACTCTAGACGTCTTTCAGTTGGAATACGATCAATATATGAAGGTAAATAAGTTCTTCCTCATTGAGTGGTACCTCTATCTTCAACGGAGATCATGAATGGTGTCAACAACTGTGTTGTCAATAAACAACACTTAGCGCTTAGCTCCCCGGCAACAGCGCCAAAAAATATCTTGATGGCCTTGTCACATCCCAAATTTTAGATTTGGTTCTACATATCATTCATGCCATTGCATCATACTCTTCCATGCAGAACCATCGATTGAAAGGATTCGGCAAAACACTATTTTCTAAACCCTACTCTATTTTACTACGAGGCTCCTGCGGGAGGTCCTACTAGGACTTATGTTTTCCACCCTTGTAGCCTAGTGGTTTCACTCATCCCTTGACCCTAGGTTGTTCCCCTCGATTTTACAAAAATTTAGAAACAAGAATCGCCCGATTCGGAGTTCGTATGAAGAAGTTACGGAGGTTTTACTAAAATGTAAAAAGGAAAAAGAAAAGGATAAAAAAAACGGCGCCAGCCTGCTGGGCCGCGCCGGCCCAGCCGGCCAGCACCGCGCCGCCCGCGCGGCGGATAACCGTGTCCGCGTAGGACCCGCGAAGGGGGCCCCACATAAGCGGACCCCGCCGCCTCTCTCTCCCTCCACGCACCGACCCCGCCGCCGCCTCGAGAACCGAGCCCGCGCCGCCGCCAGGTAAGCACGCGCCGCCGCCTCGCCGTCCCGCGCCGCCACGCGCCAGCACCGCCCGCCTCCGCTCGCCGCCCGCGCGCAGTCGCCGCCTAGCCGCCCGCGCCCACGCGCAGCCGCGCGCGCACGCAGCCGGACCGCGTCGCCTCGCCACCCGCGCGCCGTGCCGCCTCGCCGCCGCCGCACGCGCCCGCGCGCAGCCGCGCGCGCACGCCGCCGGACCGCCGCGCCGACCCGCCACCGTCCCGCGCTGACCGCCCCTCTTTCCGCGCAGGACCCCGCTGGACCGCCGTCGCCGCCGACCACGCGACCCCGCCGCCGACCGCCACCGCCGCCGGTGAGCACTGCCCCGCCTCCTTGCTCCCTGGCCGCCGATCTGCGATCCAATGGCCCAGATCAGCCGTTGACCAGTCAGCCCCAGGCGCTGACTAGTCAAACGCCCAGTCAGCGCCCAGTCAGCAGCCACGTGGGCCAGTCAACAGACACAGTTGACTGGGTATTTCTTTAATCGATTTAATTGGCAGATTTTCGTAGAAACTTGTAAATTGCGTAGAAATTAATCTGCTGGGCCAAAAATTGCAAATAAAATATGTGTAGGTTCAGTAAGTCGTGTAGAATCTTTCTGTACCATTGTTTCACACTTTTGCAACAAGATTTAGTACAGTTTAATTAATTGAGTTAATGGCCTTTTTGGAGTAATTAATTCGTAGAAAAATATCTGTAACTCCAAAAATTGCGTATAATATGTCCCTGGATTCAGTAGGACGAGGGGAATCTCATCGTGAATTAAAAGGATAGGCTTACAGTAAAAACTTCTGCAGAAACTATCTAGTGGCTTTCTGCAGTGTTTTAATTACTCAGGGAGTTTTATAATTCCTTTTTGAGTAATTCCAATTGGTGCTGTTTCTAAATAGCAATGTCTATGCGGTAGAATTTTCCCAAGATTTTACAAACAGTATACTACCGGTAGTGAATTATTTGGGTTCTAGCTCTAGTTTCGAGTATTATATTTTGCATAATAGTTTTCCTTGCGCTAAAACTATTTTCCATGCATGCAATCGGTACCTTTAATGAATATTATTATGTGGTGCAGCTGTAGCACCAGTTCACTGTAGGGGTTCGTAGCATGGAAAACAAAAATTTTCTATCGCATACAAACAAACAAGCCAAGATCTATCTACTAGATTGTAGCAACGAGTCGATGGAATAACTTACCCTCGAAGATTCCAAAGCGGTTAACGAGAGCAGATTCTCGTGGGTGATGTAGTCGTACTCTTTCCGATCTCAAGATCGTGTAGACGATCCTTCCGGCGCTGCGTTCCTGCAGCGCTTCTGCAGTCGGTCACACGTTCGGTACTCGACGAAGACCTTCCTCTCCCTTGTTCCAGCAGGCAGCGGAGGTTGTAGCACTCTCCTCGCGATTCCGGCAGCACAACGGCGTGGTACCGGAAGTAGAGGGGAGATCCCGCAGGGCTTCGCCTTAAGCCGGAGCGAGTATGGTGGATTATGAGAGAGGGCTATTAGTGGTCTAGATATTAGACACACCAATTAGAAGGCTCTAAACCGCAGGCTAAAGCAATTAGAAGCTCTAAACCAGAACGGCTCTAAACCGGAGATTAGAGGTAGAAACTTGTGTGTCTCAAGGAGGAGCCCTGCCCCTCCTTTTATAGGTGGAGGGGCTAGGCGCGCCAGGGAGGGAGGGAGTCCCTCCCCAACTCGGCCTAGGGCTGGGCGCCGGCTTGGAGGAGAGGAACTCCTCCTCCAAGTTGGTTTCAACCTCCTCTTGCTTGTTTCCCACAGTTTCCTGTTTCCCACAGTTTCCTGTTTTAGCCGTTTGACTTTTAAACTGGCAATTTGACTTTCATGTTTTTGGAACAGCAAGAACACTTAGTACATGATGCAATCATTCAATGACACATTCATGTACCCTCCCCCCCCCCGGAGTGCCGGACAATCCGGACCCTTCTAGAACATTCCCGATGAAAACACCGGAATCATTCCCGAACTCCGAAACGGGACTTTCCTTATATGAATCTTATTCTCCGGACCATTCCGGATCACCTCGTGATATCCCGGATCCCATCCGAGACTCCGAACAACATTCGGTCTCTTTCTCATAATACCATAACTACTCAAAACAACGTCGAATCCTTAAGTGTGTCTCCCTACGGTTCGTGAATTATGCGGACATGATCGAGACACTTCTCCGAACAATAACCAATAGAGGAATCTGGAAATTCATATGTCTCCCACATATTTCTACGATTACTTTGCGATCGAATGAACCACTTACATACGATACCAATTTCCCTTTGTCTCACGATAGTTTACTTATCCGAGGTTATGATCGTCGGTATCTCTGCATACCTAGTTCAACCTCGTTATCGATAAGTACTCTTTTCTCGTTCCCGTGATATGTGATCCCTTGTGACCTAGTCACATGCTTGCAAGCTAATTGGATGACATTCCACCGAGAGGGCCCAGAGTATATCTATCCGTCATATGGATGGACAAATCCCACTCTTGATCCATGTGTTTCAACCAATACTTTCCGAACACTCAATGCCACCTTTATAGCCACCCAGTTACGGTGTGGTGTTTGATGTCATCAAAGCATCCATCCGGTAAAGGTGATATGCATGATCTCATGGTCGAAGGAATTAGGTTACTATGTATCAGAAAGCATATAACAATTGAACTATTTAAATGACTTGATCTTTATGCTACGCTTATCTATAGGAGTATGTCCATCACATCATTCTCCTAATGATATGATCATGTTGTTAATAACATCTCTATGTTCATGATCAGGAAACCATGATCATATATTAACCAACAAGCTAGTTTAACAAGAGGCTTTACTAGGGACTCTTATTTTAGTTTACAAATCACACAAGTATTAATGTTTCCGGTTAATACAATTATAGCATGGTATGTAAACATTTATCATAAGTGTGAAGATATGATAATAACCACTTTATTATTGCCTCTTGGGCATATCTCCAACAGTCTCCCACTTGCACTAGAGTCAATAATCTAGTTTCAAACCTTTGTGTATATAACACCTATGGCTTTCCGGTGTTGTATGTACACGATTGCTAGTGGTCAACTGATCTCCGGATCTGACACTTCCAGGTTCGTGTGTAATTGCATGTCTTTGCGTCTCTACGCATCACTCATTCTCTAATGAGATGGCTTTGTACAAATTTGGTCTTTCGGTGTGACCTTTAGCTCTTTGGGGTTAAAACATGTTGATAATATTGTCGCACAATATATCTTCATAGTATTATCCCACTGTGAACTACACCTAGTTTGATAACAAACTTCTTGACACAAATGCCCTCTTTTGCTGCTATAATAGCAGTCATATACTTAGCCTTTTGTTGTAGTATCTGTCACAATGTCTTAACTTTGGAAATCATCCAAATCCATTATGGAACTCACTTTCCATTATATTGTGCCACCCTTAGTTTAGATTGAGATAAACTTAATTTGTACTTTGTGACAAAACTAGTGTCAATGTAGTACTTTTACAATGAACTAACCATCTATTTGTCACTTCTACAAATATTATACTCTTAGTTCTTTCAAAAGATCATAAGAATATCCTTACTATTGTCCAATGATCATCTTACGAATCATTCTGGTATATGCTCACAACATTTAGAGCATAGGACATATCTGGATTTGTACATATCACAGTATGATTGATATAAATACTCTTTGTGATTTCATACATCAAGTATCAATCTATACTTGATTATTTGTTTCACTTTACCAAATGTCAATACACTTGAATATATCATCAACATTAAACTCATTCAATCCTTTCTGTGCGACAAGAACCTCTCTTGTAGTTTCTATATTGAACTCATTCAATATCTTGTCTATGTACTTCTGGCACAACCATATTAGCGTCTATTGATGCCAAATATTTGGGTTTTGCCTAAGTCTTTCATCGAGATGAAATTCTTAATATGTGTTAATAAAAGATACTTATTTCCAATCAACAATATGTCTTCCACATAATGTATTAGAAACATGTCTTAGCGCTCCCACTTAATTTCTTGCAAATGCAAGCATCTCCATCGTCTCTGATGAACTTTTAAACTCCTTTAACAGTTTCATCACAGTGAAGATTCCAACTCCGCTATGCTTACTTCAACCATTGAAGTTTGCATATGTTTTTAGCATCCCTTGAATTTTAACAAAACCCTTTGGACTGTGTCATGCACACGTCCTAGGTAACCCTTCTATTAGAAGAACTTGTTTTGTTTATTCAACTACCATATAATAAAATTATATGTAGTGGTTGCTACACTAATCCATCTAGACTAAATATCGCTATGAAAGATCAGATCTTGTCATAGTCAACTTTTGAACATTGTTGTGAACTCTTTCCCAACATGTCGACTATTTCATAGATGTGCAACATCCATGTCTGTTTATTTATAGATCCAAACACAACTGTAAGGTCTTACACCTTTCTCGAGGGTCCTTCAAGTTCAAAACTTGATTTCTCGTGTATGGAACTATCACGGATTTTATGGATTCAAGCCATTTGACGGAGTCAGGGCCCATCATCGCTTCTTTGCATGTAGTCGGTTCATTATTCTCAAATAATGATTCAACCCTCAAATCTTGGTATTTGATTGTTTACCCGATCTACTTGTTTCAATAGGAACTTGGATCTCCGTGACCACAACCTTTGAAGTACGTGAGCCATGAGCATTGTTTGCTAACTCCGGAACACTTTTCGGCGCTGCGCAACTTTGCACATATAGCTAAGGTTCTTTTAACCTTATCAAAGTTCTATTGTCCTCCCACTTAACTTTTCACGGAAAAATTCCTTCTCAAAGAAACTTGACGTTCTAAGCAACAAACACTTTTGTCTCCGGTGTTTATGGAGGAATACCTAACAGTTTATACAAAGACAGGTTCATCCAACTTTGGTTGCACACATCTTTCTTATGCAAAGCATACCAATGTTTAAGAAAGGACAACTTGGGTTTTATCCCAAACCATAACTTTATATGGTGTCATTTCAACGGATTATGATGGAGCTCTTTTCAGTGGAAAAACGGTAATCTCTAAAGCTTTTAATCTTTAAAATATAATGGCAGTTTTATAAATTATACCTTTGATCTTACCATGTCAAACAAGGTTTAATTACATATCTCAAACGTTCCATACTCTTATGGTGTTTTCGAAAAAATGCAAATCCACGGAACGATTCCTTAAATCTTAGGTATTATGCTAAACTCTGTAACTCAAATATCTTCCTTTATGATCTTTATCATAAACTGTTTATATTCTTGTTACAATGATTTTGCACTTCATCTTGAAAATCTTTGAACTTTTCAAGTGTTTCATACTTTATCCTTATTAAGTAAATATTCATATATTCACTCAAATTTTCGGAGAAAGCACATGAAGTTGAAATCCATCGCTCTTGACTATACATAATGGACTTCATACAACAATATCTACAAGTTCCAATAAGCTAGTCTATCGTTCCCTTTTGGCCTATGAACGAAGTTTCAATTATCTCTAGGAAAGTTTCACAAGCGTCATTTGATCAAAAATCAGAAGACTCCAAAATTCCATCAACATGGAGTTTCTTCATGTTTTCTTTCCATTATAATTCAAACGGCGATGTCACTTCCTAAGCGATCTTTCAATCAATTTCTCTTTCGACATTTTTAGCACTAGTTTTATGGATGTGATTTCTCCAACGAGATTTGTGAATCATCCATCTTTTATGGATCACGGTAATTTATTTGAACAACTCTTTTGTTCTCATAATACCTGATAAAACAAATCTTGAAGGCAAGCTTTGATGTTTAACGAGCAACACAATAACCCTTTATTTGTTCTCGATGAACATCATCACATATTATTTTGCTAGTTACTTAGGCCATTGTAGTTCATGAATTGTGTTGTTTCGTATGACGATTCACACCAACAAATTCAGTATCAAATATTTAAGAACCACATTGTTTAATAAGCAAAGAATATAGCCATAACATGTATATCATCTATATACTTAAACTGAACAATTCTAGTCTTTTCTTTTCTGCCATATATTTATGAGATTCTCTTTCAATATTTCCTTTTCTGTTTGAAAGAATCTATCAACATCAATAGTGGAGTCATACATATGACACATAGTCTAAAGCGTGTATAGTTAAATACCAATGTCTTTGGACTTGCACTTTGAAGTAGATCACCATCATCAAATGTTTGGTGTTCTTTCAAATTCCTTTCTTTAGTAATCTCTTGGTGTAGTAAACATTTTACCTACATCAAATATTCACCCTCATCATGGATTTATCCATGATCAAGCTACTTTTAGCTTATAACGGTGAATCATGAGTGTAATGTTGCTCTCCAAATCCTTTTGGACGATTAGGACAACTAGTGTCTCCAACCTTTTGCAAATTCTCATCAAATATGAGAACATGACTTTAGACATATTATACTCTATCATGTTGCAACCAAAACTTCGTTTCAGATATCACAATATCTTCCACACATCATGGTTTCTGAAACAACTCTTTCAGATCCTAGATAACCTTGATATTAAGACAATCCTTTGAATATCAAGAATCAAGGATACAAACATGATACTAACACTTGGAATTGTTACTCTTGATTTAATACTAATTATTAAACTTCATGGAGTAACCGGAACTTACTGAAAGTTTGCAATAGGACTTTTAAACTTTAGATTAACACTTCAAAACAATACGATACCAGTTCGTAAAGTAACTAACCAGAATTCTATAGTTCTATCATCTCAATTATAACTAAGCGCAAGGTGGTAAACGGATGCCAATGACTACAACAACTATGCAAATTCACTTTGATTTAGTTTATGATAAATTGAGTTCTAATTAATAATTAAATTAATCTAGGTGAACTCCCACTCAAAACAATATCCCTCACATTGTTTTAGTGATTACACGAACCAAATCCACCACATCAAAACCGATCATCACGAGAGTTGATATAGCTTCAATGGCGAACAATCAACATGTTCATCATATCTACTATATGACTCATGCTCTACCTTTCGGTAATCCGTGTTCCTGAGGCCATGTCTGTACATGCTAGGCTCGTCAAGATCAAACCTTAGTTTCCGCATGAGCAAATCTGGCTTGCTCACGTTGTATACACTTGTAGAATCTAACACACCCGATCATCACGTGGTGCTTCGAAACAACAAGCTTTAGCAACGGTGCTAACTAAGGGTGAACACTTTATGACTTGAAATTCATGTGCATGAGGGATCATCTTATAATGCTAGCGTCGTCTACTAAGCAATACAAGATGCATAAAGGATTAACATCACATGCAATTCATAATATGTGATATGATATGGCCTTTCTTCTTTGTGCTTCCGATCTCCATCTTCTAGCACGAACATGATCTCCATCATCACCGACATTGCATCAAGGTCAATGATGCTTCTCCATGGTTGTCGTCCACTGGCTTCAACTATTACAACTACTTTGAATAGACACGCGGGTCTTAACAGAATTTAAAGACAACCATATGGCTCCTGCCGGTTGCCAACTTACAATAAGGAACATTGCATACATCATATATAATCACAATCATGGCCATATCACATCACTGCACACCCCTGCAAAACAAAGTTAGACGCCTCTAATTTTCTTTGCATGTTTTACGTGGTTTGGGGCTTTCAATAAGTGTCGTTCTAACTTACGAACAAGAACCACAACATTGATACTAGTATTGTCAATCACCCGTTGTAAATTGAATCTTAACTATGCTAGGAGAAACAGGCACCCGCAAAGCCACTTATGCAATACAAGTTGCATGTCAAGCGTGGAGCAAGTCTCATGAACGATGTCATGTAAGGTTAGCCCGGGCCGCTTCATCCCAACATACCGCAAGATGCAAAGTACACAAAAAGCAATCGACAATAAAAGCATCAACGCCCACAATGACCATTGTGTTCTACTCGTGCAACAGATCTACATATAGACACGGCTCTGATACCACTGTAGGGGTTCGTAGCATGGAAAACAAAAAATTTCTATCACATACAAACAAACAAGCCAAGATCTATCTACTAGATTGTAGCAACGAGTCGATGGAATAACTTACCCTCGAAGATTCCAAAGCGGTTAACGAGAGCAGATTCTCGTGGGTGATGTAGTCGTACTCTTTCCGATCTCAAGATCGTGTAGACGATCCTTCCGGTGCTGCGTTCCGGCAGCGCTTCCGCAGTCGGTCACACGTTCGGTACTCGACGAAGACCTTCCTCTCCCTTGTTCCAGCAGGCAGCGGAGGTTGTAGCACTCTCCTCGCGATTCCGGCAGCACAACGGCGTGGTACCGGAAGTAGAGGGGAGATCCCGCAGGGCTTCGCCTTAAGCCGGAGCGAGTATGGTGGATTATGAGAGAGGGCTATTAGTGGTCTAGATATTAGACACACCAATTAGAAGGCTCTAAACCGCAGGCTAAAGCAATTAGAAGCTCTAAACCAGAACGGCTCTAAACCGGAGATTAGAGGTAGAAACTTGTGTGTCTCAAGGAGGAGCCCTGCCCCTCCTTTTATAGGTGGAGGGGCTAGGCGCGCCAGGGAGGGAGGGAGTCCCTCCCCAACTCGGCCTAGGGCTGGGCGCCGGCTTGGAGGAGAGGAACTCCTCCTCCAAGTTGGTTTCAACCTCCTCTTGCTTGTTTCCCACAGTTTCCTGTTTCCCACAGTTTCCTGTTTTCCACAGTTTCCTGTTTTAGCCGTTTGACTTTCAAACTGGCAATTTGACTTTCATGTTTTTGGAACAGCAAGAACACTTAGTACATGATGCAATCATTCAATGACACATTCATGTACCCTCCCCCCCCCCCCCCCGGAGTGCCGGACAATCCGGACCCTTCTAGAACATTCCCGATGAAAACACCGGAATCATTCCCGAACTCCGAAACGGGACTTTCCTTATATGAATCTTATTCTCCGGACCATTCCGGATCACCTCGTGATATCCCGGATCCCATCCGAGACTCCGAACAACATTCGGTCTCTTTCTCATAATACCATAACTACTCAAAACAACGTCGAATCCTTAAGTGTGTCTCCCTACGGTTCGTGAATTATGCGGACATGATCGAGACACTTCTCCGAACAATAACCAATAGAGGAATCTGGAAATTCATATGTCTCCCACATATTTCTACGATTACTTTGCGATCGAATGAACCACTTACATACGATACCAATTTCCCTTTGTCTCACGATAGTTTACTTATCCGAGGTTATGATCGTCGGTATCTCTGCATACCTAGTTCAACCTCGTTACCGATAAGTACTCTTTTCTCGTTCCCGTGATATGTGATCCCTTGTGACCTAGTCACATGCTTGCAAGCTAATTGGATGACATTCCACCGAGAGGGCCCAGAGTATATCTATCTGTCATATGGATGGACAAATCCCACTCTTGATCCATGTGTTTCAACCAATACTTTCCGAACACTCAATGCCACCTTTATAGCCACCCAGTTACGGTCTGGTGTTTGATGTCATCAAAGCATCCATCCGGTAAAGGTGATATGCATGATCTCATGGTCGAAGGAATTAGGTTACTATGTATCAGAAAGCATATAGCAATTGAACTATTTAAATGACTTGATCTTTATGCTACGCTTATCTATAGGAGTATGTCCATCACATCATTCTCCTAATGATATGATCCTGTTGTTAATAACATCTCTATGTTCATGATCAGGAAACCATGATCATATATTAACCAACAAGCTAGTTTAACAAGAGGCTTTACTAGGGACTCTTATTTTAGTTTACAAATCACACAAGTATTAATGTTTCCGGTTAATACAATTATAGCATGGTATGTAAACATTTATCATAAGTGTGAAGATATGATAATAACCACTTTATTATTGCCTCTTGGGCATATCTCCAACATTCACTTGTCGTGCATGCATTCATGCATCATCTTTGTTGCATATGCTTGTGGATTGTTTGTTTATGATTGCAATTGTATCGTGTAGATTGTGACGAGTGCAACGCTTGCTCGTGTGTGGATTGTTCTTCCGACCGCTACAACCAAGGCAAGTAGATGCTATTTTGTTCATGATATTGTCCTACTATTTTCTATGCATTGTCGTGTATTTTGTAGACGCATGTGTAGGTTGATACTATCACTATGCTATGTCCAATTATGTGGTAGGGCCTTCCTTGTAGATGAACCACCGTTGGTAGATGTGCTTAGCCATGCTATGATGTACGAGGGCTGGGTTACATCACTGAATCTTGTTTCTAAAAGTATTGGTTTGTGAAAACTAAAACAACTTAATCAATGAATCTCCTGGGTGTGATGGTATTGATAAATTTTGGTGGTTTCATTGCGGAAAGGCACCCAGGTATCGAGAGAAAATGATTGGCTTCTTTATTTTGTAGCTTACGTGTACAACCATGTGCCAATAATGAAATGGGCGGCTGGTTGGACTTAGTAGGTTGTGGTAACTCGAACCCGCGTATCCAGAGATGTAGAATTTTGGTAGGTTGGACCGGTGCGCGTCGGGATTGGGGAGCTACTTCCCAAAAAGTCTCTTCTTGGACTTCTCCCTATCAACACCCATAATGAGAGTGATGGTACGAGCTGGGCTGGCCAAGTCACATGGGTAAAGTGTACTAACCCCTGCGGGGTGTATAATCTAATCGATTAGCCGTGTCCCCGGTTATGGACAACTGAGTTGCTTGATATTGATTCCATGACATGTTTCTCGCTCATTCTAATTTCATAATTGTTTTAATATTGTTGGGTTAACTTAATTGGGATCTTTTCAAAGAAAATCAAAAACTGTTTATGAAAGTAGGACAAAGGTATTTGCAAATGCAAGCCAGGCACAGCTCCACTTGCCA
Organism: Avena sativa; assembly: GCA_916181665.1. Lineage (NCBI taxonomy): Eukaryota > Viridiplantae > Streptophyta > Magnoliopsida > Poales > Poaceae > Avena > Avena sativa. The sequence goes on along the minus strand of OV702279.1, from coordinate 310,250,515 downwards.
AATATGCATGTAGATGTTAGTACTATTGTCTCCATTACTAGCTCTACTTGCCATACATTCCATGTATTGACCCTTCGGGGCTGCTACGTTTCATGTTGCAGGTTATTCCGATTCTGAGTAATCGATATAGGCCACGGTACTCCACTCGGCACTTGTTCACTTGTGGGCAATTTGAAGAATGGAGGATTTACTTTGTTTATGTTGCTACCTGAATAATTTGAGCTAGCCTTGAGCTAAGTTTTTATTGTAATAATGGTACTCCGGATCTTCGTTATTTATGATACACGGATATTTTGCTATGTTATTCATCTGATTCTATTGTGGACCAATGAACCGATCCAGGGATTGGCATGTCACATAGAAGCCACGGTCTTTTCAGAACCGCGGTGTTACAAGATGGTATCAGAGCGCGTGTGTCGACTGTAGGATCGTGACCTAGGATTGGACTAGGAAGCCATAGATTTATTAAAACCTATATTAACTCTGTCTTTCACCTTATGCCTTTCACTCTCGTAAATTCTTACCATATGCTATTCTCACACTTTCCTCTTTTAATTGACAGATGGGAGAAGTCAGGACTGAGTATGCCACCATGGAGTCACCAAGGCCCTTTGCAAGGCAGTTAGCACAGCTCTCGCAGACATTAGGATTGCCACTGCCCATGTTCAAGGGAAGAAGGCTGTACACCTATGGATATGGTGAGGATGCGTGGGAGATCACCACCTTTATCTTCAGGGATGCCGCCTTAACAAATCCTGTGCATCTGATCTACACCAAGACATACTGCAACTGGGGACTTGGAATCAACTTGGCCATACATGAAGCCCTGTCTCACCAGTGCCATCATGTCCAACACCTACTGCCAGCAGATTCACCCTACCGTGACTATGGGAGGCGTGATGAAGATGGGCACATTGTGGTTACCCCGGGCGACAGGAACAACATGCCGCCCCGTCGGAGGCACATAGAGGACATGGAAAGGGAGAATGGAGCTCTAGCTGAGAAAGTGATGATGATAAAGGAGATTGCAGACTTTGCTAGCAATGGTATGGTGGTCCAAGGACAGGAGATTGACACCCTGCATGAAGCTGTGGGAGTTCTGGAGAATGCCCTGATAGCCAGAGATGCAACCATAGCTCATCTTCATGGTACTGTGCAGGAGAACACCCAGAACATACAACAGTTGCAAGGGATCGTCCAGGAAAGGGATCAAACTATTGAAGCTATGACAGCCCAGATTGCCGCTCTCCAAGCACAGCTGAATCCACCCTCTGATGATGACAATGGAGAAGATGGCAACAATGGGGATGATGATGATGATGACAGTGGAAACGATGATGATGATGAGGACGAGGATGATGATGATGGAGACGATGATGGTGGAGGAGATGAAGCTGTTGCAGTCGCAGCAGAGAGTGAAGAAGAAGAGGAGGATCCAGAAGAGGTGGAGTTTGAGATCTCAAGTGATGATTCAGGAGAAGTGTACACTCCGCCGTCATGGTTGAACCGTGTACCGAAGCGCCAACGCATGAGTGCAAGGACCTACCGCAACCTCTTCAAGAAGTAGTTAGAAGTCCACGAATTAGTCCTCGTTAGGTAAATTCGTTATGATTAGTCTCGAACGATGTGAAACTTAGTTTCTGTTAGTTTAAGAGTGATTAGTTGCTTATTTGTGTACCCCAATATCCCAGGAATTATTTGTGCGAATTTTATGAAAGAGTTATGGCAAGTTTGGTTACTATCTGTGTTATTTTCGCTGCAGTTTTCTGCTGATACAGCAGTACTGTACGATTTTTCATATTTTTCTGGTAACTGGGAAAAATCTGAAAAAAATAGGACTGGTGCGAAACTCTCTGTACTTTATGTGCAAAAATCAGCTAAATTTTCTGACGAGTATAAGTCAGGTAGAAAAATTCGTGAACGCTGCTGGACTGTTCTGGCAGATTGCTGTTTTTGTTGCTTTGATGATCAACTGTTTAGTTAACCATTGCCAACTCTTCTAAAACTATTTCAGTAGATATATACTGCTAGGATAACCCCTGGGATGTTGCTGGATCACTTGTTTGTTGATGTGTTGCTTGCTTGTGATTGTCTGCCATTGCTTGTTGTTGTTTGATCATAATGCATGGGTAGAATCCTATTATTGTAGTTGATTCTCTCTAAACTTACCTGTGCTGAACCGCAGATGCCTCCCCGCCGTCAACCCACTGAGTTGGAGTAGCTCATGGCAGCTCAGGCACAGCTGACCCAAGTTATGACTCAGTTCATGGAAGCTCAGAACAACAACAATGGAAACAACCAGCCTCAGGGAGATGCTCTCACCAGATTTCTGAGGCTAAGGCCAGCTAAGTTCTCTATTGCAACGGAACCAATGGTTGCTCTCGACTAGTTGCGTTCAGTCAACAAGGATCTGGTAAATGTTGGATGCACTGATGCTGAGAAGGTGAGGTTTGCCGCTCACCTACTGGAGGGACCAGCCGCCTCTTGGTGGGACACTTTTCAGATCACCCACCCGCTGGACACTGTGACTTGGGCAATGTTTGAGGAAGGTTTCAGGACCAACCACGTGTCTTCAGGAGTTCTGAGCCTGAAGAGGAAGGAGTTCCGCAACTTGCGCCAAACCAATCGCACCGTGGCCGAGTACATTGAGGAGTTCAACAACCTGTCTCGTTATGCACCTGAGGATGTTGACACTGATGCAAAAAGGAGGGAGAGATTCCTGGATGGCCTTAGTGATGAGCTTTCTGTGCAGCTACTGGTGGTTTATTGCCCCACTTTCCAGGAGCTTATGGACAAGGCCAGGATCTTGGAAGGGAAGCACAAACAGGTGGAGAACCGCAAGAGAAAGAGTAACAATCACTACTCTGGTTCACACCACAAGTCTCGCACTTCATATGATGGATACTCCAAGCATGGAGGGAGTGACCATGGGAGCCATGATCGCCACCACCATGGGGGCGATGGACATCGTCATGACAACCATAGGAGCACCCACCACAGCCACAAGGGAGGACACTCTCACCACTCTGGAGGACACGGTGGACATGACCACAGCCGTGATCATAGCTTTGTGAAGAAGGATCTGAGTGAGGTGACATGCTTCAAGTGTAAACAGAAGGGACACTATGCTGACAACTGTCCGGAGAGGAAAGGACTGAAGCCAACCAACAACGAGAAGGCCACATGGAACCACATGAATGTGGAGGAGATTCCAGATGAGCCTGACCTTGTGATTGGTAAGTTCCCAATCAACACTCGCCCAGCTTTCATACTTTTCGATACTGGTGCATCTCATTCATTCATATCAAGGGCATTTGTGGATAAGTATAAGTTACCTACTGAGTCTATGAAAGGGTCTATTAGAGTGAGTTCACCTGGAGGAGATATGATAGCTAGCGCGGGATGCCGCGGCTTGACTGTGAGGATTGGAACACACAACTTCATTGCACACCTAGTAGTGTTGGAGTCACAGGGGTCGGATGTTATTCTAGGCATGGATTGGATGTCTATGCATGGGGGACACATAGATTGTGCACAGCGAGCTGTTTCACTCAAAACCCCGGATGGTAAGAGAATTAGATTCAAGTCGGCAGTGCGACCGGGAAGGTGTAAGCTGAATTCTCTTAAGGGGGTTAGCATGGATACTGTGCCTGTGATTAAGGATTACCCCGACATGTTTCTGGAAGAGCTGCCAGGAATGCCACCTGACAGGGAAGTAGAGTTTCTTATCGACCTGATGCCTGGAACAGGACCTATAGCAAAGAGACCATATAAGATGGATGTGGATGAGCTGAAGGAATTGAAGAAGCAGCTGAAGGAGCAGTTGGACAAGGGATTCATTCATCCTAGTTCGTCGTCATGGGGAGCACCTGTTCTGTTTGTGGAGAAGAAGGACAGCAGCAAGAGATTAGTGGTGGACTATCGCTTGCTGAATGAGGTGACTATCAAGAACAAATACCCCCTGCCGAACATAAATGATTTGTTTGATCAACTGGAAGGAGCGAAGGTGTTCAGCAAGATTGATCTGCGATCAGGCTACTTCCAATTGAAGATCCGGGATGAGGACGTACCAAAAACCGCCTTCACCACTAGGTATGGGTTATATGAGTATACGGTTATGTCTTTTGGACTAACGAATTCCCCGGCATATTTCATGACCATGATGAACAAGGTATTTATGGAGTACTTGGACAAGTTCGTGGTGGTGTTTATTGATGACATACTGATATATTCCAAGGATGATGCTGAGCATGAGAAGCATCTGCGACTGATTATGGAGAAGCTGAGGGAACACAAGCTGTATGCCAAATTCAGCAAGTGTGAATTCTGGCTTAACACTGTTGGGTTTCTTGGGCACGTACTGTCAGGAGAAGGAGTCGCTGTGGATCCAAGCAAAGTGACTGCAGTGACAGAATGGGAAGCGCCCAAGAATGCAGGAGAGATACGAAGCTTTTTGGGTCTTGCTGGTTATTACAGGAGATTCATTGAAAACTTCTCCAAGATTGCTAAGCCGATGACTGAACTTCTGAAGAAGGAGAGGAAGTTTGAATGGTCAGACGTATGTGAAGCAAGCTTTCAGGAACTGAAGCGTCGACTAGTGACCGCGCCTGTTCTGTGCTTACCAGACCTTCAGAAGGACTTCCATGTGTACTGTGATGCCTCTCGACAGGGACTTGGGAGTGTGCTGATGCAAGATGGGAGAGTAGTGTCATATGCCTCGCGACAACTCAAGCACCATGAGCGGAACTACCCCACACACGACTTGGAGTTAGCGTCAGTGGTCCATGCACTCAAGGTGTGGAGGCATTACTTAATGGGAAAGCACTGTGATGTATACACCGACCACAAGAGCCTGAAGTACATATTCACGCAGAAGGAACTGAACATGAGGCAAAGGAGATGGTTGGAACTTATCAAGGACTACGATATGAATTTGCAATACCACCCAGGAAAGGCCAATGTAGTAGCAGATGCTCTGAGCCGGAAGGTCTATGCCAACGGATTGACAATTGGGGAATTGCCTGAGGATTTGTGCAAGCAGTTCAAGGACCTTAGACTGGAGGTAGTATCAGAAGGATACTTGGCAGCAATGGAAGTCCAACCAACACTACAGGATAGAATCAGAAAGGCTCAAGTGGGAGACAAAGAGATGGATGAAGTAAAGGAAAAGATGAAGGAGGATCGAGCAAGGGAATTCCGCGAGGATGAGCAAGGAACCTTGTGGTATGGAGATCGTTTGTGCGTCCCCAACGATCCCGAGATAAGGAAGTTGATTCTGCAGGAAGCTCATGACTCGCCGTACTCTATACATCCGGGCAATACGAAGATGTATATGGACCAAAAGGACAGATTTTGGTGGAACAACATGAAAGGAGACATCCAGAGCATATTGCCCTATGTGATGTATGTAGCCGAGTGAAAGCGGAACACCAGAAGCCAGCAGGACTGCTACAGCCATTGCCCGTGCCGGAGTGGAAGTGGGATAGAGTGGGGATGGATTTTATCACAGGATTGCCCAGGACCAGGTCAGGATATGACTCCATTTGGGTAGTGGTCGACCATTTGACCAAGGTAGCCCACTTTATACCGGTAAAGACGACCTATACGAGTGCAAAGTTGGCCAAGATTTACATGGACAGAATTGTGTGCCTACACGGAGTTCCCAAGAGTATTGTATCAGATAGAGGCACCCAATTTACCTCACACTTCTGGCGTCAGCTGCACGAGTCACTTGGTACTAGATTGGAGTTTAGCACAGCGTTTCACCCACAGACTGATGGACAGACCGAAAGGGTGAATCAAATTTTGGAGGACATGCTGAGAGCTTGCGCTTTGGCTCATGGTTCTAGTTGGGATGAGAATTTGCCATATGCTGAGTTTTCATACAACAACAGCTATCAAACCAGCATCAAGACGTCACCGTTCGATGTGCTGTATGGGAAACGGTGCCGGACACCATTGCTATGGGTGGAGTAGGAGAACGTCAGCTGTTTGGGCCCGATTTGATCAAGGATGCTGAGGAGAAGGTTGCCTTGATTAGGGACAGGCTGAAGGTAGCACAATCAAGGCAGAAGAGCTACGCTGACGCCAAGCGCAAGGAAGTGGTGTATGAGATAGGTGATAGAGCATACCTCAGAGTGTCGCCACTTCGTGGAATCAAGAGATTTGGAATCAAGGGTAAGCTGGCACCTCGGTTTATTGGACCATATCGGGTCTTAGCACGCAAAGGAGAAGTTGCTTACCAATTGGAGTTGCCAGAGGCTCTGTCCGCTGTTCACAACATGTTCCACGTGTCACGGCTGAAGAAGTGCCATCCGGAGATGGTGGATACACCTTTGAGAGACACTGTACCGCTAGAGGAGGTTCAGCTTGAGAACGACTTGACCTATGAGGAGAAACCGGTCAAGATTCTGGATACAGCGGAGAGGACTACCCGTACCAAGACAATCAGGTTTTGCAAGGTGCAGTGGAGCCACCACACTGAAGAGGAAGCCACTTGGGAGCGTGAGGATGACATCCGAGAGGCCTACCCACACCTATTTGCTAGCCGCGCCGAATCTCGGGGACGAGATTCATCTTAAGGGGGTTAGTCTTGTCACATCCCAAATTTTAGATTTGGTTCTACATATCATTCATGCCATTGCATCATACTCTTCCATGCAGAACCATCGATTGAAAGGATTCGGCAAAACACTATTTTCTAAACCCTACTCTATTTTACTACGAGGCTCCTGCGGGAGGTCCTACTAGGACTTGTGTTTTCCACCCTTGTAGCCTAGTGGTTTCACTCATCCCTTGACCCTAGGTTGTTCCCCTCGATTTTACAAAAATTTAGGAACAAGAATCGCCCGATTCGGAGTTCGTATGAAGAAGTTACGGAGGTTTTACTAAAATGCAAAAAGAAAAAAGAAAAGGATAAAAAAACGGCGCCAGCCTGCTGGGCCGCGCCGGCCCAGCCGGCCAGCACCGCGCGGCCCGCGCGGCGGATAACCGTGTCCGCGTAGGACCCGCGAAGGGGGCCCCACATAAGCGGACCCCGCCGCCTCTCTCTCCCTCCACGCACCGACCCCGCCGCCGCCTCGAGAACCGAGCCTGCGCTGCCGCCTCGCGCCGCTCGCCGCGCCAGCGCCGCCGCCTCGCCGCCACGCGCCAGCGCTGCCCGCCGCACGCGCGCCGCGCCGCCTCGCCGCCGCCGCACGCGCCCGCGCGCAGCCGCGCCGACCCGCCACCGTCCCGTGCTGACCGCCCCTCTTTCCGCGCAGGACCCCGCCGGACCGCCATCGCTGCCGACCCCGCGACCCCGCCGCCGGCCACCACCGCCGCCGGAGGACCTCGCCGCCGCCGCCGGTGAGCACTGCCCCGCCTCCTTGCTCCCTGGCCGCCGATCTGTGATCCAACGGTCCAGATCGGCCGTTGACCGGTCAACCCCAGGCGCTGACTAGTCAAACGCCCAGTCAGCAGCCACGTGGGCCAGTCAACAGACACAGTTGACTGGGTATTTCTTTAATCGATTTAATTGGCAGATTTTCGTAGAAACTTGTAAATTGCGTAGAAATTAATCCGCTGGGCCAAAAATTGCAAATAAAATATGTGTAGATTCAGTAAGTCGTGTAGAATCTTTCTGTACCATTGTTTCACAGTTTTGCAACAAGATTTAGTACAGTTTAATTAATTGAGTTAATGGCCTTTTTGGAGTAATTAATTCGTAGAAAAAGATCTGTAACTCCAAAAATTGCGTATAATATGTCCCTGGATTCAGTAGGACGAGGGGAATCTCATCGTGAATTAAAAAGATAGGCTTACAGTAAAAACTTCTGCAGAAACTGTCTAGTGTCTTTCTGCAGTGTTTTAATTACTCAGGGAGTTTTATAATTCCTTTTTGAGTAATTCCAATTGGTACTGTTTCAATAGCAATGCCTATGCGGTAGAATTTTCCCAAGATTTTACAAACAGTATACTACCGGTAGTGAATTATTTGGGTTCTAGCTCTAGTTTCGAGTATTATATTTTGCATAATAGTTTTCCTTGCGCTAAAACTATTTTCCATGCATGCAATCGGTACCTTTACTGAATATTATTATGTGTTGCAGCTGTAGCACTAATTCACTTGTCGTGCATGCATTCATGCATCATCTTTGTTGCATATGCTTGTGGATTGTTTGTTTATGATTGCAATTGTATCGTGTAGATTGTGACGAGTGCAATGCTTGCTCGTGTGTGGATTGTTCTTCCGACCGCTACAACCAAGGCAAGTAGATGCTATTTTGTTCATGATATTGTCCTACTATTTTCTATGCATTGTCGTGTATTTTGTAGACGCATGTGTAGGTTGATACTATCACTATGCTATGTCCAATTATGTGGTAGGGCCTTCCTTGTAGATGAACCACCGTTGGTAGATGTGCTTAGCCATGCTATGATGTACGAGGGCTGGGTTACATCACTGAATCTTGTTTCTAAAAGTATTGGTTTGTGAAAACTAAAACAACTTAATCAATGAATCTCTTGGGTGTGATGGTATTGATAAATTTTGGTGGTTTCATTGCGGAAAGGCACCCAGGTATCGAGAGAAAATGATTGGCTTCTTTATTTTGTAGCTTACGTGTACAACCATGTGCCAATAATGAAATGGGTGGTTGGTTGGACTTAGTAGGTTGTGGTAACTCGAACCCGTGTATCCAGAGATGTAGAATTTTGGTAGGTTTGACCGGTGCGCGTCGGGATTGGGGAGCTACTTCCCGAACAGTCTCTTCTTGGACTTCTCTCTATCATCACCCATAATGAGAGTGATGGTACGAGCTGGGCTGGCCAAGTCACATGGGTAAAGTGTACTAACCCCTGCGGGGTGTATAATCTAATCGATTAGCCGTGTCCCCGGTTATGGACAACTGAGTTGCTTGATATTGATTCCATGACATGTTTCTCGCTCATTCTAATTTCATAATTGTTTTAATATTGTTGGGTTAACTTAATTGGGATCTTTTCAAAGAAAATCAAAAACTGTTTATGAAAGTAGGACAAAGGTATTTGCAAATGCAAGCCAGACACAGCTCCACTTGCCAAATATGCATGTAGATGTTAGTACTATTGTCTCCATTACTAGCTCTACTTGCCATACATTCCATGTATTGACCTTCGGGGCTGCTACGTTTCATGTTGCAGGTTATTCCGATTCTGAGTAATCAATATAGGCCACGGTACTCCACTCGGCACTTGTTCACTTGTGGGCAATTTGAAGAATGGAGGATTTACTTTGTTTATGTTGCTACCTGAATAATTTGAGCTAGCCTTGAGCTAAGTTTTTATTGTAATAATGGTACTCTGGATCTTCGTTATTTATGATACACGGATATTTTGCTATGTTATTCATCTTATTCTATTGTGGGCCAATGAACCGATCCAGGGATTGGCATGTCACATAGAAGCCACGGTCTTTTCAGAACCGCGGTGTTACAGGCCTGCAAGTGCACAGGTTCATCAGAGAATGTTTTAGCGAAATTATTAATTCTAGTTTTTATATCGATCTAACAAGGAGCTTAGGCAAGTGCTTTTAGATGGTGTTTTTGTCACACTCAAGGTGTCACAAGTCTTGAGTGAATTGACTGCAATTGCTTATGGTGGAGGGTGGCGAGTAAAAGATAGAGGAAACTTGCGTAGGAAGTAAGTAAGAAGTAAGTTGCATAAAAGTAAAGGCTAGAAATGAGTTTGGAGTTCCTGCAGATGAGAAGTTAGGCGCGAAGAGAAATGGTTCATGGTGATTGTGAACGTGCCAAATTGATAAAGTGGAATAAGTAATTGTGATATTTCTTATTTATAAGTGAGTAGGCAAGCAACCCATATACCAACTAAAAGTCCTCATGGCCAATTCTTCCTAGTCCCAATGTTTCGTCTGTCTGTTACCACGAAAATGGTCAGCACATCAATTAAGGTCTTGCGACCAGATCAAGGTTTTAATCTTGATGGTTCCTTGTTGTCCTCGGGTGAAGCTAGCTCCTCATTAATATCGGTTGTGTCACTCGGAGGTCACCGATTCGCTAGCACACAAGTTCATACCTATGATATCTTTAGATCATGTTACATGGGCTCTTAAATTAGATAACAAGCATTAGGCAAACATAGATAATTATTCTCACAAATTAATAATCACTACAACAATAAAAAATGGATGGATATGAAGGAGGCACGACACATCTCACCAATTCCCTACATCTCTCACGCCTATGGGGATTTACTCAGACATGAGAGGGAGACAAATCAAAGGCATAATTGTATTGCAAATGGTAATCATCTCAAAGTAATCGCAACAAACCACAATAGTACTTTAAGATCAATTCGAATACAAACCAAAGGTAGATCAAATGTTCAAACCCTAATCTTACAATTGCCAATCTCTCTCTAGATGATGATGGGGATGATGATGGAGTGTGTGTTGAAGAGGTGGAGATCATGGAGGAACGAGGGGAAGTTCTTCTCCTCTTTCAGATTTGATCTCTTCCTTCTAATGAGTTTTGCGGCGGCTGTGTTCTCCTTTTCGTCCTCCCCTCTTCACGAAAGTTGCTTCTATTGGTATAGGGAAGTCGCTGGCATGTAGTACGGGTTGGCGATACGGGCGCGTCCCGACTGTATCACTGGTCGTTATGCGTACTACGCCTCCAATGAGAGAGGCTCCAATTGGGGATTTGCTTCTTTAGGTGTAATTAGCTCATAAATGCCATTAGATCTTCAAATTTTTATTACCTGAAAACCATCTCAAGAAACCAAGGATTCGCTGATTGCGATATTAACATTAGTGGAAAGGGTAATCCCAAATGAAATTCGGCAATAAACAAGAGGAAAATCAATAGTAAAAAGTGATGAAATTTGGAGCTATCAGGCCGCGGCGGTGCGGAGGGATCCCTATGGCGGCGATGTCTAGGGTTCACCCGTCACGGCTAAATCGTAGGGGGAGACTGTGCGGTGGGGCTCGGCGGCCACATGGCTAGGGTGGATCTATGAGGAAGGCGTCTAAGAGGAGCAATGGTGGCGGGAATTGGTGGAGGTGGCGTAATGCGGGCGCAAGTGGTGGGATGGGGGGAGGAAAGTTCAGCATTAGGCAGACGGTTGGGCTACGCGTGTGCATGGTATTTATTATGCGCGTTGTATCCCGCGTGCGAAATATGCAGCGTGCGCTTGTGCAATTTTTGGCACACGCTTTTTTGGGTCATGAGGACGGTTTTTGGCCTGCCATGCCAAAAAAAAATAGTGTTTTGTGCATCTATTGGAGCTCTCAGTGTTTATACTCCTTGACGCTTGGAACCAGAGTATTTGCACTCGCCATTGTGTTAGGCTGCAACATAGTGCACCGGGCAGACACACATCATTACTCATCTAGCATTCTATGATCTTTAGCGACTAGACCCTCGGGAACTTGGATTATATGAAGAGCCTTGTCTAGAAGGCGATATAGTTCGATGGCGCTATGGAGGACGTCAGAGCCGCCCCACTGCTCGGACACTATGACTTCGACTCTGCGCGGTCATCTATGACATCAGGCACCGCTTCCTGTAACCGTCCCTCCCGTGGCGACCCCCAGGCGCCGTCGGAGGGCCCTTAGATTTTGCCACCGCCGACCTCCCTCCTATAGATCCCATCCCTCTGTCGTTGCTGCCGGCATCGACCGCGGTGGTGGCGGCCCCCTAGTACCTAAGGTGTTGGGGGTGGATGCTGTGACAGTCTTATTCGGAGGGGCGGCTAGGGCGGCGCCGACAGAGCTGGTCGGAGGTGGTGGTCGGGGCGACGATCTCGGCCAGGTGGCGACGGGTGCTCCTACAGCCGCGTTGCAGGCGGCGGCATCACGCCGTGGGCCTAGGGCGTACGCCTAGGCCTGTCGTCTTCCTGGGCGGCACAGATCGAGGGCTTGGTAAGGAGGAGGTGTCGTGATGGCAGCATTGGAGGTGATCTTGCAAGGACATCCTCGGAGGCGCTAACGTGCGGCCGCCATGGCGGGCGGCGGTTACATCGGGTCTAGCCCGGATCCGATCTAGACCTCTAGCTGCGGAGGCAACTGCACGCTGGGTTTTGGCGAGCCTTCTTCGGTCGCATGCTGGACTGTCTTCTCCTCTACCTCCGGCTGGTGGCGAGGGGGCTGCTGGCTCAGTTTGAATAAAGGGGATGGTCCTAGGGTTCTTCTCACGCCAAGACGAAGACCCGCTTGATGTTTGTCTCCATTGATCTGGTTATAGTGGCGTGTTCCGGAAGGCTCCATCGGCGAACTTCACGGTGCTATATGCCGAGAGATCGCTGGATCGGGTGGGATTCGGTCGTGTGCACCCATGTTTTACTCTGGCCGTTTGGGTTCAGAGGGAGCGCTTCGAAGCTCTGTTAGCTGTTAATATCATGGGGCATGTTCTCGTCCCATGGTGCCAATGGAGAATGTCATGAAGACCGAGATCTGAGGACTGACAATGGTTCTTCGAGTCCGAGTGGTGATGAGGAATTGGCTTGGTGACTCGTGACTTGGAGCAATGGTATGCAAGAGGATGCAACAGTACAAGTGACTGTTCTATCTTTTAGGATGAAAACCCAGGGTCTGGCCTTAATTGGTTGTGTCTGGCAATGGTCTTGTTGAAGGTATTGTTTTGAGAGCGTGGACTTTTTTCAGGGTGAAAACCTAGATCTTTGATCGGGTGATGACGGTGTTTGTGCACTGTTCCCTTTTTGGAGACATCGTTTTTGGAAAAGATTGGCTTCTGGCACTGTCTTGGTGGTGGTTGTACTGCTGTTTCAATGAATACGGAACTGTAGCTGGACTTTTCTTTTTTGTAATTCTTATTTTTTGGGGACTGTGTGCATCCTATGGCCGCTAGGTTAATGCGTTGTTGCAGATGCTGGGTGTAATTGGTATTCTCTAATATTAATATATGCTCTTTTCTAAAATAAAAAATCTAAATATCATGATTGATAATCGACATGGAGTAATAGAGGTGCAACAAAAGTAATACAGTATCATAGCTCATTCAATGTGGATGCATGGAATTATTCCCAATTCTGAGAAAGATGGAAAGGCAGCTGTACTTTTTTTTTTTTGAAAAAGGGCAGCTGTACTTTGATGACTATGTCACGATCTGGAGCTTCTGAAAGTTTGAATCAGGTAGCCGAGCATTTCTAGGTGTTTTTTTTTGACGGGAGAGCATCCCTAGGTTGGGTGCACAACCAATCTTTACCCTTGCAAGATCATCCCTAGCAACAGGCGGCTAGAAGTAAAGGTGAGCCGAGAATCAATCCGTGGTTGGACGGTTAGGAGGACAGTGGTACCTCCAGTCCACTAGAGTTTAAATTTCAGGTTTGACGCTTTGGTGTTTTATACATGCGGAATATTCTTTCAGTGGAAAGCGATGTTCCCGTCGATAGCGAGGCATCTGCGATAACTTCGTCAATCTAAAGACCCGCCGGCTCAATCTCTCGGAGATGCTCATAGGGGTAGGGTGTGCGTGCGTGTGTTCATAGGGGTGACTGTATGTACGCATTATGAGTGTCTATGCTTAAAAAAAATTAAAGAGAAGCCTCTCCAAGAGGTGCCTCCACGGGGCCCAAATTAACGATGATGTCCTCGATCGAGGCCCAAATTGACAAACAAACAAAGCAGAGCAGAAACTGTTAGGAGCCTACTACCCTGTTATACATATACTTGCACCTGGGCTGGCCTCATGGGCCGCCACATGAGCCTGGTCTGGTGTTGACCCTCCGGGATGTACTGTATTTAGAGCATCTCCAGACGTCGATCCGGACGCTAAAAATAGGTCCGGACACCAAAATTTCGCCTAGTCGCGTACCCAGAAACCTGTTTTCGTCGGATTTGGGCCAATTTTGGTCCGGACTACCCAGGCCATACCCAGGATCCTAGGTACGTCCTGGGAACGCCGGACAAAGCGAATTCGGCGAGAGGACTCGCCCGGTCAGCATATATTCGCCCTTATTCATCCAAAGTTCGCCCAAAGACTGCCCATATTCGCCCAAAGTTCACCCATATTCGTCCAAAGTTCGTCCATATAGACCATATTCTCCCAAAGTTCGCTCAACATTCGGTCATATTCGCCCAAAGTTCGTCCGTATCGTCCATATTCGTCCAAATTTCGCCCAAAGTTGTCTATATAGACCAGATTCGTCCAAAGTTCGCCCAAAATTCGGGCATATTCGCCCAAAGTTGGTCTGTATCGACCATATTCGCCCAAATTTTATCCATATAAACTATATTCGTCCAAAGTTCACCCAAAATTCAGGCATATTTGCTCAAAGTTCGTCTGTATCGCCCAAAGTTCGCCCATAGTTTGTCCATATCGTCCATATTCGCCCAAAGTTTGTCCGTATCGAGCATATTCGCCTAAAGTTCGATCATATTCGCCCAAAATCGTTTATATTCGTCCAAAGTTTGCCAAAATTTGTTAAATTTTAGCCAAACGCGGAAACTCGTCTGGGTACGCGAGTGGGAAACTAGGCGTATCCAGGCCGAAATGAAGTTTCGTCCGGCCAAAAAAAATCCGTATTTCTTCTTGGGTTCACCCAATAAGTGAAGATGCTCTTATACATGGAAGGAGACAGGGATCAAACCATCCAAGTTGGATCAGGTGGAATCAGCACGGCGGCTCGTCTCTCCCATCTCGGCTCTGATTCCCCCAACCTCCATTCTTGCTCGTTCATGTATCTACCGAACTCCAATATACGTGTGATTGAGTGATTTGATTATCTGGCCTCTAACAGAAACGCTAATCGAAAATCTGAAACTATATCGCCGTTGCACCCACATTATGTCTAACTCTTAAACCGTGTGCCAGAACATCTGCATTCCCTTTCTTTGATCATTTTAAAAAATAGAAAGTTCAACGTACTAAGTGTGTCATAACTCTTAAACCGTGTGTCGGAATTATGATCCGTTTTCACCGCTAGGCCTCTCGCGATAAGACCTTTAGAACTAGACCCCATTTGTATATATTTTGACCAATTTTTTTTTCAAAAACAACTTAATGTTGCAAAAAATCAACTTAGTAAAAAATCAACTTAGTATCATGGAGAAAGCAACTTCGTATAAATAGTTGCTTATACTACTTTTTGTATTTTGTAGCTAACTTATTTTCCGATATACTCACTTAGCAACGAATGGCTAGCAACTTCATAATTCTAAGACCCGCAACTTTCCACTACTAGTTGTCTACATACTTTATAATATTGTTGATAACTTGTTTTCTAATGTAGACAACTTAGTAGCAATAAAAATACAACTTCATACAAAATAGTATTCAACTTATTTGTAGCAGCATTAGGAAACTTCACGACAATGGTATACAACTTCACAACAGTGATACTAGACGACTTAGGACTATTGTTAGACAAGTTAGGCACAACGATAGACAAGTTCAGGATAATGATGTACAACTTTATAATCCATCCCTAAAATGGGATTGCATTTCATGTAGGCTATAGTTGATGCACTCTTATGAAGAGTTGTTGTTGGTTGTGTTTAATTTGTAGTCATCCAACTGGAGCATCCATCCTCCTCAACATGATCACGACGCTGCCATCGCCCTGCTGTGGTGGCCCTTGCCTCGGCGCCACCCGTTGTGGTAACCTCTACCATAACGTAGTCAACGTCATAACTTGAGTAGGTGATCACTAGCCGAAGAACAAGGAGACTGGAATGAGTATACAACTTAACACTAGGATATACAACTTACCTGTAATAGGTATGCAACTTATCACATATTTGAAGCTATGATTTACTATCTACAAACAAAACTTAACAAATGTGAGAGGAAAATTTATTTAAAATAAAAGTTAGCTCATATGTGAGACCAATAATACTACCGGCAAAATACAACTTGCACATCAGCAAAGAAACAACTTGTTATCTTCTTGTCAGCCTCGCCATAAGGTACAACTCCACCGCTATCAACGTGGATGTGGTAGATGCCATGAGTATGACACGAGGCGCAACGTGAGATGCAAGGAACCTAAGAGGATGTCGCTTTGAAATCGATGATGCCCAGATGGAGGGATGCCAAAGCGACAATTTACTTAACCCTAGTGGGTACGTAAATCTGTCAATTCCATATACAACTATGTTGACCAATGGGTGCAATTTAACCTTAGTCAGTATACAACTTAGGAAAAAATAGTTGGTATGCAACTTAGCAGTAGTGGGTATACACATTAACAATAGTATGCATGTGCAATGCGTATACACATTAACAATAGTATGCATGTGCAACTTATCGTCAGTATGAATACAACTTAGCATCAATGGCTATATAATTTAGTACCAGTAGGCATACAACTTGCCACTCTGGTGTAGAGGTAGCCAACTTCACAGATGTTATATGCAACTTAGTACTAGGGGTATACAACTTAACAAATAGTGGGTATGCAACTTAGCACATATTCATGACTTAAAAATGTGTGAGAAAACAAATTATTGTGTGCAAAAAAACAACTTAGGTCATATAGCGAACCAATTATATTGTTGACAAAACTACAGCTGAGCATATGTGTGAAGAAAACAATTTATTGTCTTCGTGGCATCCCGCCAACGCGAGGTACAATTCACCTCGATCAATGTGGATGTGGACAATACCCCGATCTAGGACACGAGGAGCAACTTGAGCTGGAAGAAGCCAAAAGGGATGTCACTTTGATACTGGCGATGCCTAGCCCTCTATGGAGCCCGACCGAATGGTGGTGGATCGGAGCTCTAGGACGATTGGGGAGGGATGGCGGACAGACAGTCCAGATCGACGTACGTCACGGTAGATGCGAATCAAGAAAAACAAAGAGGGGTTGCAACATCGAGTGCGTGATCTCCGACATGTAGAGATAGAGAAAACATCACATATGTGGTATACAACTTAGCTTATATGTGGAACCAATAATACCGTTGATGAAAATACAACTTAGCAAATATGTGTTACGAAACAACTTGTTGTCTTCTTGGAATCCACCACCACGAGGTACAACTCCACCGCAATTAACGTGGTTATGGCCGGTGCCAGAAGCACGACACGAGGCACAACACAAGATGCAAGAAGCCGAAGAGGACGTCGCTTTGAAACCGGTGATGTCTAGATGGAGGGGAAGCTGAAGCAACAATTTATTTAACGCCAGTGCATGTGCAACTTTGTATATTTCATATACAACTATGTTGGACAATGGGTACAACTTAACAGTAGTTGATATACAACTTAGCAAAATAGTGTGGTATTCAACTTAGCGGTGGTAGGTATGCACCTTAATAATATTGTCTGTGTTCAACTTAGCGGCAGTAGGTACACAACATAGCAATAGTGGATATACAATTGAGCACCGGTATGTATACAACTTAGTACCAGTGGATATACAATTTAGCACCAAAATACGACGACTCTATCTCAATCAACTTAGATGTGACTGCCACAACACGAGGCACAATACTATTTAAAAGAAGCTGAATGAGTTGTTTCTTTGAAACCGGCGGAGCCAAACGGGAACCAGTATGGGGCAAAGTATGGGGCACGACTCTTCCCAAATTCTGCAAATAAATATTTGCTTTGTCAGAAAATAAACGACAGCAACTTTGTGCTTATTGCCTTATCTCTCCGCGGAGTTCTACGGCCGCTAGCTCCTTTGGCGCTATTTCTGTGCTCGTAGAAGCTATAGATTGCAGGCAGTGGGCATGGAGACGAACAGCGGTAGGAGATGCACGGGAGATTGCGCGGCGCTTGATGGCAGGGACTCGCGGAACTACCGGCGGCACTCGACGGCGGCGGACTCGCTGCCTGGTCGGGGTGCGGGTGGGGCTTGGCCTACGATCTTGAGGACGGGAACTCGCGTCCGGATCGGCAGCCTTCGGATGGACTGGCCAGCGGCGCTTGAGGATAGGGACTCGCCCCAGACGGGCCATCGCGGGGCCTGGCCTATACAGAGAGGTGGTTACCGGGGCCGGCTAGGGAGCGCGCCAACGGTAGGGGGGATACGACAGCGGTTTACATCGGGTGGAGGCAAGCAGGTCAGGGACGAGATGGTGGCGACCGCGCCTGCGTCGTCTCTATCAGAACGGCACGTCATCACGCGTCCTCATCGTGTGCATCAGACGGCTAGGAAGCGGAGGCTCAAACTCTCTAACGAGCCTCCAAGCACTATTTAGCAATTGGGAAACTATTAAAACACTTCAATGTACTGTACTGTTTTTCATGTTTACATAATTTCCGCCATGAATATTCTGATCCACGTTCCATTCTAATTAAACGGAGCAAAATGGGTACCTTTTTTGTCGATGCGATGGTTGTGATCGTGGCAGCAAGCGTCAAGGTTGTCGTAGGTCTCCTACCTTCGCATCCGCTCATGGGGAAGAGCGGCATAGGTCGGCCTAAGCCTGGGCATTCTCGTTTAAAGCGGTTGCAGCCGGTTCCTCAGACCAACCCGTCAATCTATACTATTAAAAAGATTGGGGCCGTTCGTCACCTGATTTTCCGTCTGCCATTAAATGACCATTTTACCCCTGGCTGTTCTCAGATATTACCCATGATGCCACTGAAAGTCAACCGGACGCCCGCTCTCCTATCGATCACCTTCTCGCACGCAGGCAGGGCGGCACGGAGTTTGTCGGGCGAAGCTGGCGCGGCAGGGCGGCCCGGGGCCGGCGTAGCAGACTGCACGGAGCGGCGCTGAGCTCGCCTGGCGGTCCTGTAGCCCACCGGCCGTCTCCGCCCGGAGCAAACCGGTTGTTTCTGCCCCACAGCCCACCGCCAGCCGCCTCCACGGATGCCCCCCGCGCTGCCGTCCCCCTGATTTCCCCGCGCCTCCGGTTCCCTCATCTGGCCAGGATCCTTCAATCCTATCTTCCGCTGACCACGCCCAACCTCCCCGACGGCCGCGCCCCGATCTCCCCGCCGCCGGCAACGCCCCTGTTCCAGCATCGCCGGCGCACTCCTGCTTCATCCGCTGCTGGCAGGCCTGTGCGGCCCATCTTCACCGTCGTCGGTGCGCCTCCTGTTGTACCCGTCGCCCGAGCGGCCCCTCGCCATACCCGACCTCCCACCATGCGCTGACCACCCCGTTCTCACCCGCCAAGAATAAGGGAAACTTTGGCGTCTTGCTGCTCTGCCATGTGGGTCTAGAGTCTCCGGCCACATGCGCGGTCCTCACTCAGCCTCAAGGACGACGACGTGCTGCCTTGCTCCTATCTTACTCACCATGGCCTCCTATCTTACTCACCATGGCCGACAGTCCGTGAAGTTCCTGCATCTTCCTCTCCCGTTTCGATAACTCTACGCGGAGCCGCACGGCAGTACACTTTTTTATTTTTCCGAAATTGATAACCCCCTCTGCGCCGTGTATGTACAAAATGCTGAAGCTGCCTGCCAAAAATATAAGTCTGGAAAACCTCTGTGTTATGCATTCATGTTTCCACGATAACCCCCTTATGTTCTGTCTATGTCGTGTTGTGTTGTTATGCTGCAGTCGAATGAATAATAAATAAAAATGCTAACGAAAATAAGGAGATTGTCCCATGACGTCTTCTTAGCTATTTTGTGTCGAGTACATGTTCGTTGAAACGATCAAAATAATTAGAGCTGTTCGATTTTGCCGGGATAGAACAGCAGGAGCATGTGTAATAGGCTCTGCACGACTAAGACCCGCGAATTCGATGCAGAAGCCGGCAGGAAGGATGTCGTGGAGCCACAGGGGTGGCATGCGAGAGCCGGGATCATCCCAAGGAGGGGCTAGAGAATGCATAGGAAGGTCGAAGAACTACTATCCTCGCCGGCAGGCAGTGGCGTCAAATCCTTGAGAGAAGGCAGAGGACATGAGGTAAACAAAGGGGAATAGTAGAGACTTTACTCTGGCTCACCAGCACTTCTATCATTGTACCGTGGGGCAGTAAACAGGGTATGGAAGGGTTGAATTTAATGACTACCCAGTTTTGAAAGATATGGAGATGAGAAGTTTCACTTGACTACTACATTGTTTTATCTTCTGGTGATCATTATATCTATATGTATTCTTGATATTATAAAGTACTAGAGATAAAACAAACTTGATAAATGTTCCCAATACTAACTTGGGAAATTTTGGACTATTTGGACCAATGGTTTTAGGAACAATGGTTTTTCTAGACCGATATTAAATTTTAAAAATTCAAAGTTTCTATATGTTCCTGTTATTGAACAGGCAAAAAATGAAACAATTTACTTGGACCAAGGGTGTGAGAGGTAATGGTGTTTGCATACAAGTGGATTTTCTGATCCAAATTCAAAGTTGCTAGAAATGTAAAAATCCTACTAATCATTAATATCTACATCTGGTAAGGTGACATGTGAAACTTTTAAATAGATGACAATGGAAGTGCAAAGACAGATGAGGAAAATAGAGAGGTGGAGTGGAACAATAGGTAGGAAGACGTGCTAAGGGCATGTATAGCGCGGGGTGCTAAGACGAGGCATTGGGAACTGTTTTCTTGCCGATGGTCAGTTATTGTACTATCCTGGCCTACCGGCGCTTAGAATTGAGCGTCGATGCAAAACGATACGCCTGGCGCTTCGCTAGGATTAGGCCAACGCCATCAAAATTGGTCTGGTTCGGTTGAAAAACAAGCGCCTCCAAGGTGGACTTGCGTTGGAGCTCTGGACTATTTTCTAGACGCCGGGATTAATTTCTGTCTTTTTCTCACTCAAGCGTATAATTAAGCGTGTGCCATTAAACATGCCCTAAGGAGACACGACAACTACAAAGAGGAAAGAAGCTGGGAGAGAGAGAGAGTCGATTAACCACGAGATGCACAATATATCGCTATATGATGGTAACCATGAGTTCGTATGTTCCTCACATAATGCTAACCCAAAATAAACATTTATTAGCGTACTCAGAATTTTGTATCCCGTAGCAACGCACGGGTATTCAACTAGTACTAGTAGTTCTAATTGGCTTGGTTTGGTTTAGACTGTTTAGATAGGAGGTGATAGCAGGGGTTGATCTAGGTTGGCTCGACGGTGTACATGGTTTGGCACCGGTTCATGCGCTGGGCCTTCCACCCCAAAGCTTCGGCAGCAGCAGCATGCGCACGAGCTCTCGTGTCGGACCTATCATGGCTGCCATAGACGATGGACTGCGCCGGACTGGTCGGGCACCTTCGCCGCAAGCCCCTTCTCACCGGCGGCAACATCGCTCCCCATGGGGAGCATCGTCAGGACCCTAGCTATGCGACGATGAGAAGCCGGTGGATTTCCGTGCGCGTCCGTGCAACAAGTATTTTCCAATCGTTCAGTCCCTCGGTGTTAGAAATAATGGGCCAATTCATTTAGGTCCATGTGTATTTCAGATTTCCCTAAATCTTAAAGCCCAAATTTGTGGCAGCCCATATGTGTTTGGGCTCATGTTTGTGGCAGCTCACATGGAAGTGGAGTGGGAGCTCAAGTTTAGTCCCACATGGAAAGTTGGAGGAGAGTTGCACAACCTTATAAGGTGGAGAGTTGCACCACTTTGTAAGTGAGTGGCAATAAGAGAGATACACGCGCGCGCTCCTCCTCCGACGATGCCACTCGCACGCACGCCCGTCTCGTCACGACACGACACGTGCGCGCACCGCGGGTTGCGGGAATCTTGCCGAGCCGAGCTTTATTTTGCTGCTCAGGAAAATTGTAAGGTTTTTGACAGACGTGTCAAACAGTTAGCTTATTCGGGTCGCTCCCGGATCGTGGGCTACTGTAACCGACCCGAACGTGCGTAACGTGGACTCGGCCCACGTGCGCCTCCGTTAGGGTTTCCTGAGCTTCTCTATATAAAGTCCTGCGCGGCTATCGCCACAATACCAATCTAGGGTTTTAACATCTTCTCTGCTTGCGTCGCCACTGTAGTCTACTCCATCCCGCTTGCCGGCGTGCACCAGCGGATGGAAGAGCAGGTCTCCGGAACCACTCGTCCTTGTGATCCTGTACGGGAGATGGCGAATAAGGTTTTTGGGAAGCGCTCCGCGCGACTGCTCAAGTTCGTCATCACGGCGCGTCTTCCTGGTCGTCAAGTCGAAGCTCGTTCACGTCGTCTTCAACGCCGACTTCTTCGACAGTCTGCTGCAAACGCTGCACCAATAACGACTTCATCGGCAACCGATCAGTACGTATACCGTTGTCAGATCAGTTGCTTTAGTATGGTTGTTAGTGCGTATATTCTGCTACTGTTCATGTTGATCAATACATCTAGTATGTTAGAGGTTCACGTGATTGTAGTTGTTGTTGTCATGATTTATATTATGGAATTAATCGTGGAAATTATGCCTAATATTCCAACAATCCAAAAACCTTATTGTAGGCATTTTCCTGAATTAACAATGTCTGGTTTTACCGATGCACTGAGGCCGGATAAATTTACCGGTGTGCACTTTAAGAGGTGGCAGTACAAGGCTGAGCTTTGGCTGACCACGATGAAAGTGTTCCATATCAGTAAAGGCAAACCTGAAGGAACTATATCTGACGAGGATCAGAAGAAGTTCGAGGATGCCAATACTGTCTTTATGGGATGTATTCTGAGCATTCTTGCTGACCGTCTGTGTGATGTGTTTATGCACATAAAAGACGGGAAGGAGCTCTTGGATGCACTGGATGCAAAGTTTGGTGTTGCAGATGTTGGCAATGAACTGTATATCATGGAGAGCTTTCATGATTTTAAGATGACAAAGGACCTTCCTGTGGTTCAACAAGCTCATGAGATACAGTGCATTGCCAAAGAGCTCGAACTCCTTAAGTGTACCTTACCCGACAAGTTTGTGGCGGGTTGCATTATTGCTAAGTTGCCCCCTTCATGGAGGAACTTTACCACGGCTCTCAAACACAAGAGACAGGAGATATCAGTTGAAAATCTGATAGCGTCCCTTGATGTTGAGGAGAAGGTTCGGGCTAAGGACACTACTGAGAAAGGAGAGAGTCATACTACTGCCAACTTTGTGCAGAAAGTCAAATCCGTAGGCAAGAACAAAGGGAACTTCAAACCCTCCTTTAATAAGCCTGTAAAGACTACAACCTTCAAGAAGAAGAAGACGAACAGGGACAAGAGTGAACTGTCTTGTTACACTTGTGGAGAGCCCGGCCACTTTTTCAAGGACTGTCCAGAACATGCAGACCGCAGAGGGAAAAAAGGCCAAGACTGTCAACATCGTGACCGCTAGCAATACTGATGGGTATGGTAATTTATTTACTGTTCTTTCAGTATTGCAATCACCGTGTTGGTGGCTTGATACGGGTGCTAATGTTCATGTGTGTGCTGACATCTCTATGTTCACTTCTTATCAGGTCGCTCGGGATTCATATGTCCTAATGGGGAATGGATCACATGCTTCTGTTCGTGGTGTTGGCATGGTGGATATGAAGTTTACTTCCGGAAAGATCGTGCAGCTGAGGAACGTGCAGCATGTCCCTACTATGAATAAGAATCTCGTTAGTAGCTCCCTTCTTTGCAGAGATGGGTTTAAGGTTGTCTTAGAGTCTAATAAAGTCGTTGTTTCGAAACATGGACAATTTATTGGTAAAGGTTATGAGTTTGGAGGCTTGTTCCGGTTTTCACTTTCAGAGTTTTGTAATAAATCCGTGAATCATATTTGTGGTGGTGTTAATGATGATACCAGTATTTGGCATTCTCGTTTATGTCACATTAATTTTGGTTTGATATCTCGGATGTCCAGTATGAGTTTAATTCTGAATTTCACTATTGCCAAAGGTTCTAAGTGCCATAGTTGTGTGCAATCAAAGCAACCTTGAAAGCCTCACAAGACTGCCGAGGAGAGAAACTTGGTACCTCTAAAACTCATACATTCTGATCTATGCGAGATGAATGGTGTGTTGACAAAAGGTGAAAAGAGATATTTCATGACGTTGATAGATGATGCTACTAAATTCTGCTATGTTTACTTATTGCAAACTAAAGATGAGGCTTTAGACTACTTTAAAATCTATAAGGCCAAAGTTGAAAATCAACTAGAAAGAAAGATCAAGTGTCTTAGGTCGGATCGTGGTGGTGAGTATATTTGACGAATTCTGTCAGGAAAACAGAATTATTCATGAGAGGACGCCTCCCTACTCGCCCCAATCAAATGGGATTGCCGAGAGGAAAAACCACACGCTGACTGACTTGGTGAATTCCATGTTAGCCACTGCTGGTTTATCAAAGGCATGGTGGGGGGAGGCTTTGTTGACTTCATATCATGTCCTGAATAGAGTTCCTAACAAGAATAAAGAAAAGACCCCTTATGAGGATTGGGTTGGTAGAAAACCATCACTTTCGTATCTGCGCACTTGGGGGTGTTTGGCGAAGGTCAACATACCAATCCCCAAGAAACGCAAGCTCGGACCCAAGACAGTGGATTGTATCTTTCTAGGATATGCTCCACGAAGTGTAGGCTATAGATTTCTAGTGGTTAAATCTGAGGTACCTGATATGCATGTTGATACTATAATGGAACCTCGTGATGCAACATTCTTTGAGAATATTTTTCCTATGAAAGATATGCATAGCATTGGTAGGATTTCTTCTGAAATACTTCCTGAATCTAGTGCATCTATTGAGAATTCTGAACAACCACATGAGGAATTTCTTGAGAAGGATGACGATGAACCTCTCACGAGGAGTAAGAGACAGAGGGTTGCAAAATCCTTTGGTAATGACTTCATCGTGTACCTTGTGGATGATACTCCCAGATCCATTACTGAGGCATATGCATCTCCTGATGCAGATGATTGGAAAGAAGTTGTCCAAAATGAGATGGACTCGATTCTTTCTAATGGAACTTGGGAATTATCAGAACGACCCTATGGTTGTAAACATGTGGGATGTAAGTGGGTGTTCAATAAGAAGCTAAGGCCTGATGGTACTATTGAGAAGTACAAGGCGCGTCTTGTAGCTAAGGGATACACACAGAAAGAAGGCGAAGATTACTTTGACACCTATTCACCTGTCGCTAGACTGACCACCATTCGAGTACTACTATCCCTGGCTGCCTCTTATGGTCTTCTCGTTCATCAAATGGACGTGAAGACAGCTTTCCTTAATGGAGAGGTTGGAAGAGGAGATCTATATGGATCAGCCGGATGGGTTTGTGGTAAAAGGTGAAGAGACAAAGGTGTGCAAGTTATTGAAATCTTTATATGGCCTGAAACAAGCACCTAAGCAATGGCATGAAAAGTTTGACAGAACTCTACTTTCTGCTGGCTTTGTCATTAATGAGGCTGATATGTGTGTTTACTATCGCCATGGTGGGGGCGATAGTGTTATATTATGTTTGTACGTGGATGACATTCTGATCTTTGGTACAAACATGAAAGTGATAAATGAAGTCAAGTCTTTCCTGTCAAAGAGTTTTGATATGAAAGATCTGGGAGAGGCTGATGTCATTCTGAACATCAAGCTTATTAAGAACGAGAATGGGATTACTTTAACGCAATCTCATTATGTTGAGAAGGTCTTGAGCCGATTTGGTTTTAATGATGGAAATACTTCTCCAACACCTTATGATCCCAGTTTGACATTACGAAAGAATAAGAAGGAACCAACAGATCAGCTGAAATATTCACAAGTTGTTGGTTCTCTCATGTACTTAGCAAGCGCTACAAGACCCGATATCTGTTTTGCTGTGAGCAAGTTGAGTAGGTTCATGTCTAACCTGGATATTGATCATTGGCATGCACTTGAAAGGGTCATGCGCTATCTATGTGGTATAATGAGCTATGTGATTCACTATTCAGGGAACCCTGCTGTACTTGAAGGATATAGTGATTCGAATTGGATCTCTGACGTTGATGAACTCTACGCCACGAGCGGGTATGTGTTTACCCTTGGAGGTGGTGCAATGTCATGGAGGTCTCGTAGACAAACCATATTGACGAGGTCAACTATGGAAGCAGAACTTACTGCTTTAGACACAGCCACTATTGAGTGAGAATGGCTGCGTGAGCTCTTGATGGACTTGCCTATGATTGAGAAACCTGTGCCGGCAATCCTTTTGAATTGTGACAACCAAACTGTTATTGTCAAAGTGAACAATTCTAAGGATAAAGCGAAGTCATCAAGACACATGAAGAGACGTTTGAAATCCATCAGGAAATTGAGAAACTCCGAAGTAATAACTGTTACGTATATTCAAACACACAAAAACCTGGCAGATCCCTTTACAAAGGGACTATCACGAAATGTGATAGAAAGTGCATCGAGGGAGATGGGGTTGAGACCCATGGATATCACACCTTAGTGGTAACCTAACCTATGTGATCGGAGATCCCGTGAATTAGGACCTGGAAAGAACAAGCTAGTGGTTTGACAGAAGAGAGTACTTTATAACCTTCTCTATGTGAAGATGCACAACTCTCATAATCTGTAAGGCAGGTTGGCAACATGCCTTAATGTGTTTCTGTTGGCTTTAATTAGCAAAGATGTCGTCCTACAGGGCATTCTTGAAAGAACACACCTATATGAGCTCGACTGTAAACGTCGCGGTCTATGAGATTTGGGTGATCTCTGGTAAACTCATGAAGAGACCAGGGAGTATGACGCATATGCTCCAACCTGCGGGTAGGATACTGGCAGCCAGGTACTAGTTATGATTTTGAGTGAAATCTATTGGCACCAAACGTGCAATTCAAGGTTCGTCTATTGTTCAAGTTGTTGATAGACGTAGTTCAAGATTCTAGGCGGAAGTTCAACTTAACAGTCTCTGCTGAAACACTGGTATATAAACAAGTAGCGAGGATTGACAAATCTTCAAATGGGCATTTGAGATCTGGTGGGGGATTGTTAGAAATAATGGGCCAATTCATTTAGGCCCATGTGTATTTCAGATTTTTCCTAAATCTCAAAGCCCAAATTTGTGGCAGTCCATATGTGTTTGGGCCCATGTTTGTGGCAGCTCACATGGAAGTGGAGTGGGAGCTCAAGTTTAGTCCCATATGGAAAGTTTGAGGAGAGTTGCACCACCTTATAAGGTGGAGTGTTGCACCACTTTATAAGTGAGTGACAATAAGAGAGATACACGCGCGCGCTCCTCCTCCGACGACGACGCCGCTCGTCCGACCGCCCGCTCGTCACGTCACGCGCGCGCGCCGCGGGTTGCGGGACGTGTCAAACAGTTAGCTTTTCGGGTCGCTCCCGGATCGTGGGCTACTGTAACCGACCCGAACGTGCGTAACGTGGACTCGGCCCACGTTCGCCTCCGTTAGGGTTTTCTGAGCTTCTCTATATAAAGTCCTGCGCGACTACCGCCACAATACCACCGAAAAAACAATCTAGGGTTTTGTCATCCTCTCTGCTTGCGCCGCCACCGTAGTCTACTCCATCCCGCTTACCGGTGTGCACCGGCGGACGGGAGAGCAGGTCTCCGGAAGCACTCGCCCTTGTGATCATGTATGGGAGCGGGCGAATAAAGTTTTTGGGAAGCGCTCCGCGCAACTGCTCAAGTTCGTCATCACGGCACGTCTTCCCGGTCGTCAAGTCGGAGCTCGTGCTCGTCGTCTTCAACGCCGACTTCTTCGACAGTCTACTGCAACCGCTGCACCAACAACGACTTCATCGGCAACCGATCAGTACGTATACCGTTGTCAGATCAGTTGCTTTAGTATGGCTGTTAGTACGTATATTCTGCTACTGTTTATGTTGATCAATACATCTAGTATGCTAGAGGTGTTCATGTTGATCAATACATCTAGTATGTTAGAGGTTCACGTGATTGTAGCTGTTGTTGTCATGATTTATATTATGAAATTAATCGTGGAAATTATGCCTAATATTCCAACACTCGGCAGCCACCCCACCAGCCACAAGAAACTGTGTGTCCTTCTCACGCCGCCAGTCCCGCCTAGGGCCGATGCGTGGGGCTTGTGTGTATAGTTTGAACGGTTTCATGATTTCATCAGGTTGAGCCCGTCTCAACCCAGCTACATATTTACAGCTTGTAGTTCCAATCCGGAAACCATCGAACCCAATAGAAACCGTACATACGGTCCGGTGCGGGCCGGGCTCCTTGTTTAGCTGGTTTGACACCATACGATGAACAGGCTTTAGGTCGGGGCATTGTGGAGCTTGCCGGGGTGTCGCATGGAAGACCGTCTGACATTTGCGAGAGCTCCACCGGCCAGTTGGGAAGACAGACAGAGGCTAGGCCTTCATGGGAGCTACGACATCCAGTAGGGTGGTCCGAGGCGGGATTCATGACAGTGGGGATCTGGAAGTCCGCAATCCAGCATGGCGGGAGTGGGACTCTAGGGTGCCGGGACTCCGGGCTTGACGAAGGGGAAATTGACTGCGTGAGAGTTGTGGAGAGAGAGGGAGGCGTATCCACTTGCTATTTTTTGAATCCATGAATCTATTTTTTTTCCTGAATAAAATTTTGAACTTTTTGAACATTCTTTTAGCATGAACATTTCGTAAGGATGAACCTTTTAACAAAAACCATTTTAAAATATGAACATTGATTTGAACCCGACAAACATATTTTGAATCTAGAATGTATGTATACACATAAATGAAATATGAACATTGATTTGAACCACGTGAACATTATTAAATAAAATGAATACTGTTAATAAATGAACATAAAGGAAATTTAACACATAAACATTTTTCGAAACTGGTGGAAGTATTTTTGAACCTACACAATTTTTAAACCTCAATTGCATTTTGTCAACCCGTGAATATTTCTTCCAAAAACTGGTGAACATTGTATATATATAATCATTTTTTAACCATGAATATTAAAAAAATAACGTGGAAGAAAAAAACAGAAACAGAAAAGGAAAGACAAAGGAGTACAAAGGGAAAAAGATAAGAAAATATATTTTTGAAAAATATAAGTAAATAATTTTAAAACTAAGATAAAATAAAACCAAAATAGAAGAACCATCAAAAAATGAAAACTCGAGACAGAAAAAAAAGCCAGAAAATCGAAACCTGACTCAAACCAAACCGGAAAACGCGTGAGAGATGAAACCTGCTACTTCCTCCGGTCCATATTAATTGACTTTGATTTATCAAAATTCGTATGGACCTATATACTAAATAGTGTCTAGATTTATTTAAATCTAGAAAAATTTGAGTCAATTAATATGGGCCGGAGGGAGTAAGTTAAATGGGCTGGCCGAAACACCGAGGGGAGTGTGGCTTGAGCAGTCCACACCCCTTTGAAGGGTGTATAGGAATCGGCATTACCACGGGAGCTCTTACTGGGCCGCTCCCAATCCCGCCCAGATAAGAGGCAAGTTTGTTTTTCCCCTTATTTTCTTATATTCTGTTTCAAATAAAGGAATAAATATGAACATTTTCAAAAAAATTAATTATGAATATCCATAAAATATTTAATGTTTTGAAACCTGAATATTTTTTCAAACTGATTATTTTTACATATGAACATTTTTCAAATTTGAATGTTTTCATAATCTAAATATTTTTTCAATCTAATCATTTTCCAAAATTGTTTATTTTAAACTTTGAACATTTTGAGACAATGAACAAAAACCGAACCACAGCGGAAAAACAAGAAAAACGAGCAAGAAATACCTTGAAATTCAGATTTCAATCATAAAAAAAATGCATGGACAAGCAAGAAACACAGGAAATTACATGGTCTCGGCCCATGCATGGACCAAAAATGCACTACCAATGAATAGATAGCCTAGGGGAGCAGGACACTTGGAAGAACAAAAGAAGGCCTGATAAAGGGAAATAAAAATAATTAATCATAAAAATACATGTACGGTAAAACACTTCTCCTTTTCATAAAACTCGTCAGTCGTCACACATACTTCAAATAATGGCCGGCCAAGCTATAGTTCTCTCCCGCTGCTGCACCTTCACCTCCTCGTGGGGTGCCGAAAATCCAATAAAGAGCAAGTCGTAGAGAGTACATAATTCTTCGTCAATTCAATTCTGCTCTTATATGCCAGTTGCCCTTTGCTCTGCCTGCCATCCTGATTAGTGAACGCAAAATTAAAAAAAAAAAACACGCGAGAGCTACCTATTGTGGCATCAGATTCATCTCGTGGGGGTGGCCATCAACTGCCTGGCCGGTATCATCTGGATGGAGGCATGTGAGTCGAAATCTTCCGTGAGGCGAGGAGAAGCCACATGGTCTACCTGCCGCCGTTTGCAGATGGAACTGACGAAGGAAACTTAGATTTTTTTACCTGACCTAGATTTGTTTTCTGAGATTACCGCGGCTGTACGGTGTGCTACGTGGAATATATAATTGAAAGCCTATGGCCGGTACCTGACCTAGATTTGTTTTTTGAGATTAACATGGGGTGTGCTATGAGAGTCTACGAACGGTTATCTCTAATTAAATCTTAGCCACAATTCATAGATCAAACGGATAATATAATTTAGGTGATGTGGATCAACCTGGTGCCTCGAAAAACATCCTTATATTGCTTTTAGTATATAATAGATTTCAGGAAAGGTACCAATTGGTGTTGGAAATTTCACTAAAAACAATTCAAAGATACATATATAAGTTGCTGATGGGAAACAAAAGGGTATCCCGTAAAAAATACCAGGATATCTACGAAATATATATGTAATAGCTAACATATCAAGTGCTAAAAGTTATTAATTTGGAAATGCGTATATAATATATTGACGCCAACTCGATCATTCGTCTATCCTTGCATATTTGACTTCCTCTTCGTTTCTCCTACTTGCCGATGTACTAGTATTGAAGAGTTAAGATAATAAAAAAGTATGTTCTTTGGGAGAAAGAGACATCATTGCCTATATGTACATATATGTTTTTCAGAATTTTTTGAAACTTTGAACTACATTTTTTGAATGTTCATAAGAAAGCAGGGCTACGGTAGCCAAGTCCCAAATGCATTTTTGGTATGACGAGACATCCATACGGTAGAAGAGGAGGAGGTGGAATTCCCGCTGCAGCGCACCATAGACATGCCCGTTATCGATCCGAGCCACGTTTAATAACCCCGCCGTATGGGTTCAATGGGTGCCATGCCATGGATCTGACAGGCAAAGAAAGGACCTCCCAGAATTAAACACTGGAAGGTCAGCGTCCCCGATCAGGTGCACGCGCGCTGTCGCGACCGGTGGACGAGGACGCAGCACAGCGCCACCCGATGGATGGCTACTGTTCTCCGATCAGACCGCGCATGTACGTACGTGCGTGCGTGCGGGCGACCCAATAACCCCCGGCCCCGACCCGACGGTGCCGGTGGTCGACGGCGACGGCGACGGCTCGGGCGGGGCGGGGCGGGCAATCATTGCGCTTGCGCGCGCCTCCCTTGGATGGTCCTGGAGACGGCCCGTACGTGGCTGTCAGCGCGAGCTGGCACGGCAGCGGATCGAGGGTGCCGTGTCAGCTGGTCGCGGCAGGCAGGGTCTCGTCGACTGGTCGGGTCCTTTTCCGGGACAAATCCTCCGGGCGGCTCGTCATGGGGCGCGATCTGGACGGGGGTTGGGGCGCCCGCCGGCCCTCCGCATCCGTATCCGGATCCTCCTCCTACCTATGATGTTGCTGTTCCGGCATAGCTCGCGTGTGCCGCTTGGTGGCCGAGATGGGACACCGCGGCGCGACGATCCATCCATGTGGCGAACGATGCGGTCGTCCGGCGGGGAATCAATGCCGGTTGCTAATACCACACTGCTTACACTAGCTAGCCAGATGGTGTTGTTTCGGTACGTCTTAATCGGAGAAACGTATGCGAGCTACCCAGCGTTGCTACTCTGTTCTTCGTCAAAACAGAGAAGAGCGTGGATGCTCAAGCAAAACGATAAGTTTTAATCTCAGAAGCGTATGCTAGGTGCCCATGTTAGCACTCTATTCTTTCTCAAAATAAAAGAGTGTGAACACTTATTATGAATCGGAGAAACTAAGAGCATGTACAATGCTAGATGTTTAGAGAGGTGCTTACGAAAATAAACCGGTTTATGGGTAAGCAGTGGTGCTAAACTATACTACTAGACAAATGCCTAACTAGACATCTCTTCTACACAGAAAAGCATTGGTGCTTAAACAAAAAACAAAGCTTGGTTTATTTTCGTAGGCACCCTCTTGGGGCACGTACAATTCGGTGACGTCAGTCTTCCCTTATGCTCGCCACATTGGATTTTTGCTTAGTTGGAGGAGAGAGAAACAAGAGAGAGGGGGTTATCTTCCCTTAGCTAAGGGATGATCTCTTAGCAATAAGAGAAGACTATTTTTCTCCATTGTACCATATGCCTTCTCTTAGACAACCAATTTTTTACTAAAAATAGTTAATTCTATTAATTGCTAGAGATAGCAATAAGAGATAATGCATTGTACAAGTTATATATTGTGTCTTCTCTAAATGATGTAGAGAGCTAAGAGAAGGCATGCCTTCTCTAGCATTGTACATGCCCTTAAGCACCCTACATTGTAGGTGGCCTAATAGTTTTTGTCTACACATGTAAGATGTACACATTGGACCAAGTGGAGCCTGGCAGTCCATTTATCGCATGAGCCAGATGTATTCCGCAAGCACCATAGGCGATCTACTAGCTCTACATGATTATTGTTTTCGCCTTTTTATTCTTCGTTTTGTCGGATTGTCGAGGTTGTGTTCATTTTAGTTATGCAGATGTTGGATGTGAGATCATTTGAATTGTATACGTGTCGTGTGATGTGATTTCATCTTATGAGTGATAAAACACCCTTTATCGAAAGAAAAAGATGAATTCTTCTGGCGATTCACAATTTCGATGGTATGCATCGTTCTAGAACATAGGCTCACTTGATCCCTTTATTTGAAAAGGTCAAAAATCATAATTAAAAATTGGGGGGGGGGGGGGTGGATACTTGCTGATCTGATCCAGGTATCTTCAAAGTTTGATCCAAAAATAAATAAATAACGATACGCAAAATTGTGGACCCCACATTTATCCTTTTTACATTGAATATGAAAATATATTTTGCTAAAACTTGTGTCGTGCATACTAGATATGTAGATTTGCTCATATACTTCTTTAACATTTGAAAACATGGTTTTCTAGCTATTGTGAAGGGGCTCTAGTGAGCCCATGATCTAATAGAACTTTTTTGTGTTCTCTCTTATTTCTATGTATGATGAAATGATGAACAATAACCACTGTTTTGGCGCAAGCTCGTTTGGAAGTTTTACGTTTCGGGTAGAAATAAAATCTTAGTTTGGTACTTATGCAAAGGGATGGCTATAGATAACTTGCCCAAATGCAATTGGAATGGTGGTGAAAAATATTGTTCTGTGATCAAAATGAGACAGGTAAACATTTATTTACATTTTCTCCTTTTGTGTGGATATTATGGAGTATTATTCATGTAGCTTTTAACTTCCTGGTGTATAGTACATGTAGATTTTAGTCCATGCCTGCAAACAAGCATCTTGAATACATGTTGGAAATGGGGTAACTCGGCACTTATAGATCACATCAGGCGATATGTATCCCACGAGCACCATAGGCGATCTACTAGCTCTATATGATTCTTGTTTTCACCATTTTGTTTTTTATTTTGTTGGATTGTTGGGTTGTGTGTATTTTAGTTATGCAAAAGATGGGTGTGAGATCATTTGAATTGTATCCATGTGATGTCATTTTATGAGTAATAAGACGTCCTTTATAAAAAAACGAGATGCATTCCTCTAGGGATTCACAATTTCGGTGGTATGTGTCGTTACAGAAAATTGAGCCTTTTATTTTAAGAAGTCGAAAATCATACTTAAATTTTTTGTGTGTATAGATACTTGCTGATCCGATCTTCAAAATTCTGGATCTAAAAATGAAAAAAAGTCAAATTTGATCCTACATTTATGTTTTTAGACCATGTATGAAAATATATTTTGCTAAAACTAGTGTGTCATATACTAGATATGTAGATTTGCTAGTATACTTTTTTAAAGATTTGAGAATATGGTTTTCTGTTTTTTTTGTAGAAGGGCTCTAGTGAGACCATGCTCTAATAGAACATTTTGGTGTTCTCTCTCTTATCTATGTATGTTAACATGATGAATAATAAGCATTTTTTCCGCACAAGTTCATTTGGAAGTTTAATTTCCCGCTAGAAAGAAAGTCTTCGTGCGGTACTTTTGAAGAGGGATTGCTACACATAACTTGCCACAATGCAATTGGAATGGTGGTGAAAAATATTGTTTTTATGATCAAAATGATACAAGTAAACATTTCTTTATATTTTATCCTTTTGTGTGGATATTATGTGTATTTTTCATGTGGATTTTAACTTCCTGTAATGGCGTATGGTTCATGTAGATACTGGCATGTCCCCGCCTGCGGTGACCCAGCATACCACTTCATGATGTAGTACACTATAGTCGTTGACATAACACCAATAAAACACCGTTCACTAGTATTACATCCCTCAGAGTAGTACAACAGAAACATAGCAGGTCCAAGACATGACTATAGGTTACAACTCAACTCTTTACACAAGATCCAGAGAACACTCTAGGTTAAAGAGAGAGAAAAAACTTCTTACAAAGAAGAATTATAAATAATCAACTAAAATCTATTATACTAATAGACTAGTATCTAAACTATTGAGGTTTGCATTGCTACTATTGCAATACTCTACAGAAGTAGGTTCTATGGCTAGAGATTCTATTCTTATCTAATCCGCAACTTCGTTTTCACTTGAGTTGATATATATGTTGACTTTCTTGACTTCATTGAAGAGCTTTAGCTTTTGATGATGATTCCTGGAGCATAACTTGGTGTAGACGTCGTCTATACTGGCTTTAGAACCTAGCAAGGGTTAAGAAGATACTTTGAGTACGACCGTATTCAGCAAGTTCACTAGAAAAGGAGTGTTTGATGCACTATAGCTACAGCCATAGACCATAGGTTGTAGGCAATGCAAGTTTTTGTAAACATTTCTTAAAAGGTTGCTTTTATTTTGGAAAGCTATATCCGTCAGCCTTCACGGGTTTACCAGAACCTTCATGGGGTTCCTTTCCCGCCGCGTTCGCAGATCCTTCCCGGAACAGGGAGTAACAAGTTACAGTTCTTACACTCTGCAGAGGTACGTCACTTTACCCATGAGAGACCTGCACGGCCGGGAGTATGTCTCCGTTCAAACTTCCTTGGTTTGAGGCCCAACCTAAGATCCAAGCCAATCACTGCCTTTTCCATGACCCCGCATGTCTCCTTGGTGTACACCATGCCCACCTTTTGAATTACGGCAATGGTTTGTACAGACCGTTCAGATGCCAGAACTATCGTGGGACGTTGAGGGCTCCCACCCATATGCTGCATATCCTCTACGAATTACCATATAATATGCACGCTACGAGTGATAACAGCCACGACCCGCACATCCAGCTCCATGCGAGAGGGAAAAGATACAACTGACTTCTTTGTCCCATTCCAAATCTCATGGTCAAAGCGTAATATACGGCGCAAGAATCACTGGCGACATTGGTTGTTAAGTCCTAGATAATATGTTCCTTTACCACCAGAATTCTTATAGTAGGTTATTACCTCATGGTAAATAACCTATAATCACATTATTATGAAAATAGTGTTTTCTGACCTTTTTCAAATGAAGGTGATGACAACACTGGATTTGTAAAATACTTTACAGAAAATAATCAAAGGACATGAGCAAGTGTGAACTTGCCTTTTGTGATTGCAAGATTATGCACTCACGGTATTTGAGACAATATAAGATCCAGTATCTGAAATCAACATCATTGGTCCGGTAAGGACTAATGTTTAAAGAAGCAAGATGCTTTTATGCATAAGTATTATAATGCAATTTCGTAACTCGAATCCCGAGGTAACGTTGTTCTAGGGTTTGGATACTGGAAAGGTTTCCCTTGGAATGTGTTGCCCTTTTAGATTAAGTTTCACACATGTGCTTCTTATTAGGGCTTGTGAATGTGTGTGAAAAACAATATGTAAACATAATGGCATACAACAATAAGATATACTAATGAGATGTGCTACTCAAGGACTGCTTATATGTGAATTATCTTATCTTCAAGTTTTACCTTGCAAGTAATGATATTTATAAGGAACTGAAGTGTTAACAATTCTCGGTATATAAGTAAAGCTTAATGTAATGTGGTTATTATTAATTGTTATTTGATGTTTGAAGTGGCAAAAAGAATAACATTTGAAGAAAATCTTACTCAACTAAGCAGAAGCATTTAAGCTTTTAAGTTAACCTTATGAGGTGTTCTTTCTAGTTATAGTCTGTAAGTAAGAAAGAATTACTTTATGTGAATCATGACAGCATTAGTATTTGAGACTTATCTATCTTGGTTTTTAACTTGGTTGGTTTGGTATTAAGATTTTTTTATAACTTAATTATAACAGACCAAAGTTAACTATAAAACATATAATAAAGTATTTAGTATTATATTTAAAGTTCGGTAGACTAAAGTTAACTATAAAAATATAAGTGGTGTATTATACCTGCTAATTATAAGCTTTGAGACTAAAGTTGGCTTTAAAAGGTTAAGTAAACTTAAGATGTAATATATTTTAATAATTCCCAAGTTTTAGATTTATGATGGGTATAACTAAGGTGTGGAATTATTCACTTTATATTTTAAGTGAATGATTAGATTAAATTTTTTTTGCTATTATGAAAAGAATATGTATTTATTTAACGGAAGCATAATTAGATGATCTTAGTAATTTGTTAGAATTTTGAAGTTATGTTAATAATGGTTAAAGTATAATGATTATTCACCATATTATATAAATGGGTGATACCTAATGTTTATTTAAAAGGATTCTTAATAAGATTTTAAAAAGAATATTTTAGAGTTAATAGTTATACTTTAATTTGATTATGAATTTAAGTTATGGGTTTGGAATTTAGTATAAAGACACTAATTGCTCAAGGTTTTATAAGAATTGTGATAATTTCTTACTTAAAAATTATTATTAAAGAATTCACAAAATAGGTATTAGATAAGGATTTATTATTTAAAATATTAAAGACTTTTCTAATAATATATTTAATATTTTTCTAGTGTAATATATTTATTCAAGACCTTAAAACAGAATTTTATTTATTTTTAAGTATTATCTTTATTTTTATAAAATTCATCAAAGAATTAAGTGTCTTTAAATATTTGCTTTATGTTTTATTTGTAAAACTCTAAGTTAGTATTTTTTATAAAATAGTAAAGTTATTTTGATACACAATAATGATTTTTATTTATTTTTAGGGTTTTTTTATAAAATTTCATTTAAAATTTAATGGTGTTAATAATTATTCTACTTTTATTTATTTTAAATAATTAAAATTATATATTTATTAGGTAGATATTATTTTTGGGGTCATTTTGATATATCATATGTATTTTTAGGATTTGATATAACTTTATATATATTGGAATTATTTTATATAGTTTATTTTATGGGAAAATAATTTAATAGTGGCAAATAGTTGGGTTGTGGCCCAATTGGGTGTAAATAAATTTGGTCCAACGGACTGAGTTGGGCTTGGCCCAATAGGCCGGCCCAGTTCAACTTGGGGTTACACAACCCACCCCAGGGTCCTCTCTTCCTCCTCGCACCTGAGTACACCCCGCACGTCCATGACCTCCTGGGCGCCGTCGTGCCGTCGTTTGGCTCCGGCTGCTCCCACCCTCTTCGGCGCCGGTAAGATGGGGCTTTGGTCCACCGTGCTATGATCTACAACCTCCCCTTGCTCTATTTGTTCCTCCCTACCTCTCGTGCACACTCGGTTGAAAACCCTAGCTCTGCCCTGGCACGGCGGCTGTCTATTCGGGCGGTGCTGTTGCTTGGCCGTGATGTTCTCCGCGTGCAACTACCGCTGGTGAGATGGCTCGGCGCGGTGTAGGCGCCTCGGTGCCCACCTTGCCGCCGTGTCTTTAGCCTCGCCGTTGACCTCTCTGCTTCCTCGTCTTGCTGAGCGAGGACCTCCAGGTAAGTGGGTATCTCTCTTCCCTTTTCTTGTCCATTATTAATCTTCGAATTTTTCCCCTCTCTGTCGATTACAGTGACCAACTGCTAATATAAGCTATACTCTAGCGGTGGTTTGCGATGTTGTCCTATATACGGTCAGATGGTGTTGAATTACTAAATTTCCCTAAATGATTCTGGATTATTAATTTATATGTTGTGCTTACTGCAAAATTAGAGTAGTTGGCCCTTTTAGTGAATACAATGACAGATGTTTTTGCTGTGTTATTATATTGGTCATGCATGATTGTTTTTGTTGATCTGTTGACATTGGTATCTGTAGTTATAGAGTGTCACAATTTATAAGGGTGAACATTTGATTTGCTTAATTGCTTCTTGTGAAAATGGTATGATCCCAGACTAGTCTCTACACATGATGCTTTTTAAATAATAAGAAGAGTCTACCTTTGTTTGACTAAACAATCAAGTATGTTTAAATAATATTGGTGCTAGCTCCTATTCTTTTAAGATAGAGAATGCATATTGTTTTCTTTGTGCAAAAGTGAATATGATAAGTAGGAGCATGTATATGGTTGTCATTTGGACACATAGCGATGGTAGTGATAAGATGGTACTAGTCCAGATAATTAAGTAGTGCATGGATAGCCATTGATTATTTACAGATGGTATATCTTTTATTTTGTCATGAAATATTTGTATATATACTTAGCTGAATCTCTGATTCAGTTCTATGATTAGTGCTTCTTTGGCTCAATGTGATCTCGAGCCATTCTTACTTGTAAAACCAAATGGTATTTATAATAATATTTTTTGTTGAGGAATGATTCCTAACTAACTAGCTAGGAAAATAATTTGAACACTTCTATGGTTGCTTGCAGATGGTTTTGATTGACAATCCACTATCTAATTCACACCTATGCATGATATAAGTAGTTCCTACACATATTACTTGATATATTTTATTTAATGTCCAAGTTATTGGATGTTCTTAATGATTTTCCTGATGTAATTAAATGTGTTGGCTGAGTCTTGACTTTTCTGATTATGTTCTAAATGTGGTTGTAGTTAAAATTATTGGTATGAGTAGATTCTCTACATAGAATTATATTGTGTGCATTAGCAATATACACACCTAGTTTTTCATGTGTACATGATGTTTCCCTAGGTTAATTGGATTTTTATTTCAGTAACGAGTTTGGATGAATTTAATCTACCCATGATGTTTGAAATAGAAGTTTAAATGATCTCTAGTTACTTTATCTAGAGAGATGATTTAGATTAGCTTTGAATGGCTTGTAAACCTGAGTTATTCCTGCTAACTTGTTATGGTGGCTTCTGCTACCTGGAGGTTCTTGTTGTGGTGCCTCCTTTTGGAGTGTGCACATCAATCCTTCTTGTAGCATGATTTTGAGTTTGATATCTTGTGGCTGTGGTTGTGGTTTTTGCCACTGTGGTGCCTTCCTCAGAAGTGTGCATAGTGGTGAACACCACATCTATCGAAATGCTACCTGATTGACTAACTAAAGATCCATAGTTGGCTGTCGATGATGCATAGGCTGAGGCCAAACACTATAAGAACAGATGCTAAAGTGTGGCTGTCAAATTCTCTGTGATGCCTCAACATAGCATTTCTATGTGAGTCTGAGAGAAGTACTTTTACCAACCTCCTGTTTTTCCTTTGTACCTTATATGCTAAAAAAACAGATTCTATATGATGACCTTTGTGTTGGGTAGCAACCTGATGTTGAAATTGATGTTGATATGCTAGCTGGTGCTGGTACTTGATTAACTAGCCATCTTTGTCCTTGTGATGTTGTTGTTACCTGCTCCTCCAGATGTTGTTGGAAGCTTCTAATGCTCCTAGACTTCTTCTTGTGTTCCTGGTCTTCTCCTTATGCTCCTGGTGATTGTGATGAGATGGGGTGATGTTCTTAGCTGTGTGGTGGAAATGGATATGATATGGATCAGGGACACAATAGTAGTGTTTCTTGGCTGCAAATAAAGGACCCGTTGGTCTGGTTGTTAGTGTGTGGAGAGGATATGGTGGCAGCTCAGCTACGGCCGATAGTCTCTCATTTTGCTGAACTCTTGTGGTGTTGACAACACACTAGTGCATGCTGGTGAGTGAGCAGCCTGTTTGCCTGTTGTGGTGTGGGGATCAGATCAAGTAAAAAGCTTGATATTTCCTGATGTTTTACCTATTTACCTTCTTATCTGGCTTTGGTGAAACTTGCCCCTAAGCCAATGATGTTGTACTGAGGTCACAATCTGATTAAGAACAAATACTATGATTTGGCCCCTTTTTAATAAATACTCAATGATGAATTCAGGCTCTAGCAACTCTAGGCCCAATCTGAGAGTACAATAATAAACTAACCCCCTTATTCTTGTACTGTTGTTAGTTTGCTTCTTTTTTCAGAAATCAGGATCAAAGGGATAATGAGAAGATCAAGAATTATATAGAAAATATAGTTTAGGTTTTATCCTATTATCTTGTAAGAACAATGTAATATGTTCATGTACAGAATTTAAGAATCCTTGTAATATTATTGATGTATTAATTATTATTTCTTTTCCTTTGTATAATATTGTTATTTCCTTTTCTATTTGAATAATGTAAAGACATTGTAATATTGTATTACTTTCAATAAAGTTTACTTGTTTTATTTTTCTTTTATAATTTCATTTGCAAACAATGTAATATATATATCTTATTGTAATAAAGTCTTTTTAGTATGTATTTATGTAATTCAATTTTATATTTATTTGTTTTATAGTAGTGTACTTTTATTGAAATTTCCACTATCTTTCTATTTGAATAAAAGATTATACCTTGTTTAAAAATGAGAGTTCACCTCTTATTTTCTATTACAATTAGCTTACAATTATTATTCCATTTCAAATTCTTTTAGGATTGAAATTCACCAATTGATTATTCAAATTTGAATTCCTTCCCCTCAAACACAGAAGTACAATAGAGGTCATGTCGAAATCCATCGCACCTGTCCTGGTGTTTCCATCAGAACAAGAGGGATCTCGATCCCTCTACAGCTCTTTTAGTTTTGCGCGAAAATTCCCCGGATTTTCTTATGCATGAATGCAATGCACAACCCTGTGTCCTATTTATTTCTAGGTGCTAATCCCAGGATGTTACAGACTCTCCTCCTTAAAATAAACTTCATCCTCGAAGTTCGTATACTCTCACGTTTTAGAATAAGGAATTGCCATTGTATTGATCACGACACTTGCCAATTCCATGATAACCTCAAATGGGAATAATTGTAATATCCCCTATCCATACCTTTTCCTTGAATTCTCCTCCTACTTGGCAATGTCCAACTTGTTGTCTACAATGCACTAATGTTCCTCTTACTATAATCCCTTAGGGCTATGTCCTTACTAGAAGATCCTTCAATTGGGGTCTCTGATTTAGTTCATTACCCTTATTAGGTATCCTAATACAACTCCCTTAATTGAATATCAACTTCCTAATTATACTATATAAGTTCTTGGAAGTCTCACTAAAACAGGATTTTAATTTAGTCAATAGTGGAGGCCAAAAGACTAACCTTTGACTTATCATTGTATGGTTTATACTAGTGGTCCTTCCGAAAAGTGGATTTGAACTCATTTAGTCCATACCCATTGGAATTTCTTATTCCTCTACCCATGTCCAATTGGATGTATTTTATTCCCTCTTAAGTGTCATTTAAGAGTTGTTTTTCTTTTAGAATTAGTCTGTTTGAAT
This sequence comes from Avena sativa, assembly GCA_916181665.1. Classification (NCBI taxonomy): domain Eukaryota; kingdom Viridiplantae; phylum Streptophyta; class Magnoliopsida; order Poales; family Poaceae; genus Avena; species Avena sativa. The sequence continues at coordinate 310,208,874 of OV702279.1, read as the reverse complement.
TAATCTTTTATCCCCTTCAAGCTTTTACCATACTAAGCTTTAGATATTCTTTCATTATTACCTATTGTACTTCTTCAACTTTAATTTATAATGTTTACTCTCTCCCTTAGGGTTTATTAATATTCTTCAACCTGTCTATTTAGTATTTATTGGCTTTATAACTAGAATGTTGGTCTCTATTCAGCTTATACTTTACCTAATTAGAGTCTTATGAACGATTGTACGGTGTATCCACACAATTGTGGATCTCCGAAACAAATCTTTCAGCATTATTTGTCTTACTTGCTATTGGACATTTTCATTTGGGTAGGTCTATTTTCGCGAAGAGTCTCAAAAGACGGTCGCTTTCAATTTTTATACTCCTTTGTGTCTTACTTAACTTAGGCCAAATTTTATGCTCTTTATGCAACTTCTACGAAGATCTGGTTAACTATGTCAACCAACACTGGTTGTGGACAAGATACCAACTGTGGATCAAATACCAGCTGTGGATATTTACCAGCTACGAACCATCCTAGGGTATATGTATTACCAGATGGTTTCTGATACACCTATGGCATTCTCTCTGAATTGTCAGAGCTTGAATACCATTTTGGTTTAAAAACTACTTCTTTGTATTATTCATGATACTTCCATGAACTTGCATAATTACTCCATTGACTTCTTAGCAACATTACCTATTTTGATTGAACTTTAAGTTCATCACTTCTTGTTGCTGACTAATAATGATCTAAGCTTGATCCATCCTCCAAATTGAGTTGATAATCCTTACACTTGGCTTCATTCTTCATGTAAGTCTTCATTTTGGTCTTTGAAATTTGTCACTCCCTTACACGAATTCCCTTACTCTATCTAGGTCTATAACATCAAGTAGTGACTGGATGTTGCAACATGCATTTGCACACCAAGTCAAACTTCATGTACAGATCTAGTCAATCAAGAAGATCCAAGAAAACAAATAAATCCAAATGTGGTACATATAACACACAATATTCTAAGCCCACGGTATAGTAGTTGAGTATAATATCTCTAGAATTCAGGCTTAGTTGTGTAGTCTATGACACCTCCTCGTATAGGTTTACATTGTGATACTTAGCACTTAGGGTCAAACTATATTTTGTCTCAACATTTACCCAAATTGCTCAATTGCAAATAGGATAATCTTAAGCAAAGTGGTCTCAATTTGGTTTCGACTAACCTTTGGTCTCATTTTTAAAAAGATTAACTATAACCAACCTTTCCTTATTAATAAACTTACCTCACATGATCACTCAAATGGCTAATTAGTTTCTATTAAACACCTAAAACTAAATTTTACCCTGAATTATGGCACCTATGGATTCTATCATAGTTCTACCATGCTATCTTCTTACTTCTACCTCAAGATAGTTTATTAATTTACTTGTCATTTTTACACCTACATCATGGTTTCGGAGCTAATCTCACCATGATCTTATTATGTTCTACCTATTCATCATGATTTAAGAGCTAATATCACCATGATGACTTTACTTCTCACAGGATGATCATTGATCTTTGACATAATTTCACTCCTTCATGTAGAATTCTTAAATGAATACCACATGATTTACTAGACAATACAACTAAACATACTCTAATGGTCTTCATTATGTTGTCTTTGATTATCAACAGACACTAAGATTTTACTGTTCTTACTTAAATTCTAGGATTAGGCTACACCATTAAAACTACTTCCACTAATATCTTACACTTGATCCTAATTTACTGCGAACAATTGACTTTCCTACCGTATCTTGGTGGTTTACGTCTCCTTCGGACGACACTAAAGAGCACTATACTTTAGGAAAGGTAAATAATTACTCCTAAGAAAGAATGACTTAAGCATATGACTTAGGTGTGACAAAATTATCCTCAGGTGGATACTCATCACAAGTCATATGATCAATTGGTTTAGATAAGATGGCTCCTATAGTCACTATCCAACCTACAAATCTTCCTAAAAGGGTTTTTATCCTAAGGTCAAAGCATATGCTCTGATACCAACTGCGGTGACCCAGCATACCACTGCATGATGTAGTACACTATAGTCGTTGACATAACACCAATGAAACACCTTTCACTAGTATTACATCCCTCAAAGTAGTACAATAGAAACATAGCAGGTCCAAGACATGACTATAGGTTACAACTCAACTCTTTACACAAGATCCAGAGAACACTCTAGGTTAAAGAGAGAGAAAGAAACTTCTTACAAAGAAGAATTATAAATAATCAACTCAAATCTATTATACTAATAGACTAGTATCTAAACTATTGAGGTTTGCATTGCTACTATTGCAATACTCTACAGAAGTAGGTTCTATGGCTAGAGATTCTATTCTTATCTAATCCGCAACTTCGTTTTCACTTGAGTTGATATATATGTTGACTTCCTTGACTTCATTGAAGAGCTTTAGCTTTTGATGATGATTCCTGGAGCATAACTTCGTGTAGACGTCGTCTATACTGGCTTTAGAACCTAGCAAGGGTTAAGAAGATACTTTGAGTACGAGCGTACTCAGCAAGTTTACTAGAAAAGGAGTGTTTGATGCACTATAGCTACAGCCATAGACCATACGTCGTAGGCAATGCAAGTTTTTGTAAACATTTCTTCAAAGTTTGCTTTTATTTTGAAAAAAGCTATGTCCGTCAGCCTTCACGGGTTTACCAGAACCTTCATGGGGTTCCTTTCCCGCCGTGTTCGCAGCTCCTTCCCGGAACAGGGAGTAACAAGTTACAGTTCTTACACTCTGCAGAGGTACGTCACTTTACCCATGAGAGACCTGCACGGCTGGGAGTATGTCCCCGTTCAAACTTCCTTGGTTTGAGGCCCAACCTAAGATCCAAGCCAATCACTGCCTTCTCCGCGACCCCGCATGTCTCCTTGGTGTACATCATGCCCACCTTTTGAATTACGGCAATGGTTTGTACAGACCGTTCAGATGCCGGAACTATCATGGGACGTTGAGGGCTCCCACCCATATGCTGCATATCCTCTATGAATTACCATATAATATGCATGCTACGAGTGATAACAGCCACGACCCGCACATCCAGCTCCATGCCAGAGGGAAAAGATACAGCTGACTTCTTCGTCCCATTCCAAAACTCATGGTCAACGTGTAATATACGGCGCAAGAATCACTGGCGACATTGGTTGTTAAGTCCTAGATAATATGTTCCTTTACCACCGGAATTCTTATAGTAGGTTATTACCTCATGGTAAATAACCTATAATCACATTATTATGAAAATAGTGTTTTCTGACCTTTTTCAAATGAAGATGATGACAACACTAGATTTGTAAAATACTTTATAGAAAATAACCAAAGGACATGAGCAAGTGTGAACTTGCGTTTTGTGATTGCAAGATTATGCACTCACAGTATTCGAGACAATATAAGATCCAATATCTGAAATTAGCATCATTGGTCCAGTAAGGACTAATGTTTAAAGAAGCAAGATGCTTTTATGCATAAGTATTATAATAAAATTTCAGCAAGATAAGGATTTATTATTTAAAATATTAAAGACTTTTGTAATAATATATTTAATATTTTTCTAGTGTAATATATTTATTCAAGACCTTATTTATTTTTAAGTATTATCTTTATTTTTATAAAATTCATCAAAGAATTAAGTGACTTTAAATATTTGCTTTATGTTTTATTTGTAAAATCTAAGTTAGTATTTTTATAAAATAGTAAAGTTATTTTGATACACAAAAATGATTTTTATTTATTTTAGGGTTTTTGTTTTATTTTATAAAATTTCATTTAAAATTTAATGGTGTTAATAATTATTCTACTTTTATTTATTTTAAATAAATAAAATTATATATTTATTAGGTAGATATTATTTTTGGGGTCATTTTGATATATCATATGTATTTTTAGGATTTGATATAACTTTATATATATTGGAATTATTTTATACAGTTTATTTTATGGGAAAATAATTTAATAGTGGCAAATAATTGGGTTGTGGCCCAATTGGGTGTAAATAAATTTGGTTCAACGGACTGAGTTGGGCTTGGCCCAATAGGCCGGCCCAGTTCAGCTTCGGGTTACACAACCTACCCCAGGGTCTTCTCTTCCTCCTCGCACCTGAGTACACCCCGCACGTCCATGACCTCATGGGCGCCGTCATGCCGTCGTTTGGCTCCGGCTGCTCCCGCCCTATTCGGCGCCGGTAAGATGCGGCTTTGGTCCACCGTGCTATGATCTACAACCTCCCCTTGCTCGATTTGTTCCTCCCCGCCTCTCGTGCACACTCGATTGAAAACCCTAGCTCTGCCCTGGCACGGCGGCTGTCTATTCGGGCGGTGCTGTTGCTTGGTCGTGATGTTCTCCGCGTGCTACTGCCCCTGGTGAGACGACTCGGCGCAGTGTAGGCGCCTCGGTTCCCACCGTTTCGCCGTGTCGCTAGCCTCGCCGTCGACCTCTCTGCTTCCTTGTCTTGCGGAGCGAGGACCTCCAGGTAAGTGGGTATCTCTCTTCCCTTTTATTTTCCATTATTAATCTTCGAATTTTCCCCTCTCTGTCGATTACAGTGACCAACTACTAATATAAGCTGTACTCTAGCGGTGGTTTGCGATGTTGTCCTATATACAGTCAGATGGTGTTGAATTACTAAATTTCCCTAAATGATTCTGGATTCTTAGTTTATATGTTGTGCCTAGTGCAAAATTAGAGTAGTTGGCCCTTTTAGTGAATACAATGACAGATGATTTTGCTGTGTTATTATATTGGTCATGCATGATTGTTTTTGTTGATTTGTTGACATTGGTATCTGTAGTTACAGAGTGTCACAATTTATAAGGGTGAACATTTGATTTGCTTAATTGCTTCTTGTGAAAACGGTATGATCCCAGACTAGTCTCTACACATGATGCTTTTTAAATAATAAGAAGAGTCTACCTTTGTTTGACTAAACAATCAAGTATGTTTAAAAAATATTGGTGCTAGCTCCTATTCTTTTAAGATAGAGAATGCATATTGTTTTCTTTGTGCAAAAGTGAATATGATAAGTAGGAGCATGTATATGGTTGTCATTTGGACACATACTGATGGTAGTGATAAGATGGTACTAGTCCAGATAATTAAGTAGTGCATGTATAGCCATTTATTATTTACAGATGGTATATCTTTTTATTTTGTCATGAAATACTTGTATATATACTTAGCTAAATCTTTGATTCAGTTCTATGATTAGTGCTTCTTTGGCTCAATGTGATCTCGAGCCATTCTTACTTGTAAAGCAAAATGGTATTTATAATAATATTATTTGTTGAGGAATGATTCCTAACTAACTAGCTAGGAAAATAATTTGAACACTTCTATGGTTGCTTGCAGATGGTTTTGATTGATAATCCACTATCTGATTCACACCTATGCATGATATAAGTAGTTCCTACACCTATTACTTGATACATTTTATTTACTGTTCAAGTTATTGGAAGTTCTTATTGATTTTCCTGATGTAATTAAATGTGTTGGCCGAGTCTTGACTTTTTTGATTATGTTCTAATTGTGGTTGTAGTTAAAATTATTGGTATGAGTAGATTCCCTACATAGAATTATATTGTGTGCATTAGCAATATGCACACCCAGTTTTTCATGTGTACATGATGTTTCCCTAGGTTAATTGGATTTTTATTTCAAGAACAAGTCTGGATGAATTTAGTCTACCCATGATGTTTGAAATAGAAGTTTAAATGATCTCTAGTTACTTTATCTAGAGAGATGATTTAGATTAGCTTTGAATGGCTTGTAAACCTGAGTTATTCCTGCTAACTTGTTCTGGTGGCTTCTGCTACCTTGAGGTTCTTGCTGTGGTGCCTCCTTTTAGAGTGTGCACAGCAATCCTTCTTGTAGCATGATTTTGAGTTTGATATCTTGTGGCTATGGTTGTGGTGTTTGCCACTGTGGTGCCTTACTCAGAAGTGTGCATAGTGGTGAACACCACATCTATCGACATGCTACCTAATTGACTAACTAAAGATCCATAGTTGGCTGCCGATGATGCATAGGCTGAGGCCAAACACTATAAGAATAGATGCTAAAGTGTGGCTGTCAAATTCTCTGTGATGCCTCAACATAGCATTTCTATGCGAGTCTAAGAGAAGTACTTTTACCAACCTCCTGTTTTTCCTTTGTACCTTATATGCTAAAAAAATAGATTCTATATGATGACCTTTGTGTTGGGTAGCAACCTGATGTTGAAATTGATGTTGATATGCTAGCTGGTGCTGGTACTTGATCAACTAGCCATCTTTGTCCTTGTGATGTTGTTGTTGCCTGCTCCTCCAGATGTTGTTGGAAGCTTCTAATGCTCCTAGACTTCTTCTTGTGTTCCTGGTCTTCTCCTTATGCTCCTGGTGATTGTGATGAGATGGGGTGATGTTCTTAGCTGTGTGGTGGAAATGGATATGATATGGATCAGGGACACACTAGTAGTGTTTCTTGGCTGTAAATAAAGGACCCGTTGGTATGGTTGTTAGTGTATGGAGAGGATATGGTGGCAGCTCAGCTACGGCCGATAGTCTCTCATTTTGCTGAACTCCTGTGGTGTTGACAGCACACTAGTGCATGCTGGTGAGTGAGCAGGCTGTTTGCCTGTTGTGGTGTGGGGATCAGATCAAGTAAAAAGCTTGATATTTCCTGATGTTTTACCTCTTTACCTTCTTATCTGGCTTTGGTGAAACTTGCCCCTAAGCTAATATGAAATGGATCGTATGGGCACCTAGAGGGGGGTGAATATTTGCTAACCAATTTTTAATACTTTTTCAATTTTAGGATTGACACAAAGTAAATTCTCTATATATGAAACTACGAGAATTTCCCTATATGCAACCCTAACTACTAAGCACGTAAAGAGAGGAACGAAGGAACCGTACTGGAGCACGCGGAGACACAGGGATTTGTTTTACCGCAGTTCCTTCCTTGTTAAGGGAAGTACATCTGGGTTGGAGGGGTGGGCGGTTCTAAGACCACCACGCCACAATAGGCCTCACCCTATTCTCTGATGGATCTCGCCACGAGAGGCCTGATCCACCTTCTCCACTATTGGATCCCTTCGAGGTGGGAACCGGTGCCTTTTACAACACTATCGGGGCACACACCCACAACCGAATTGGGGGCTCCCGAGATGACAACAAGCTGCCACAAGAACAAGGTTTATCAATATAAACAAAAACAAGGATCTAGGTATTTGCAAGAAATACTAGATCGGTGGTTCTCCAAATGAATGGAGAGGAGATGAAGCGCTTGATTGTAGTTGATGATGATCGAGTCATCCTTTGATTCCCCAATGGACGGATCCTTTGAGTGGATCTAGGTGGAGTTCTCTTGGATGAAGGTTGCAGGTCAGGTCTTTTCTTTTTCGAATCAATCAAGAGTTCTGGACAGAGGGGGAAGACAGGCTTAAATACCCCTGCCCAGAACAAGATGTTGGAGAAGTTTGGGTGCGGATTATTCGCCCCCCTTTGGGGCGGATTGTCTGCCCTGGGGAGAAAATCCACCCCCAGGACGGAACCTCCGGGGAAAACTCCGCCCCCATACAGAGAGTGACGCAGCCTTGACTTGAAGAAAATTCCAGGGGGGGGGGGGGCGGATTATCTGCCCCTCCCAGGGGCGGACTATTCGCCCTTGGGATAAAGTCCGCCCAAGGACCGGACAGTCCGAGGGAAACTCCGCCCCCATACAGAGAGCGACGCATGCCTTGGCTTGAAGGAAATCCTCGAGGGGGCGGACTATCCGGCAGGGGCCGGAAAATCCGGCCACAAACTCCGCCCCCTCTCTGGTTCTCGCGCACTCTTGGGAAGAGGGAGGGGCGGATTATCCGCCCCTGGTGGGGGAGGATTATCCGCCCCCCAAAGGCAGAAACATTTCCCGGAGAGCTGCAACACTTCAACACACATTAAATAATCCTTGATATTGTTATCTAACACGCAAAACACTAGGGATTAAGAAATGTTCTTTCAATCTCCCCCTTTTTGGTGTTAGATGACAATACTAGGATTTGCAATGAGACCGTCTAATGCCACCTTAAAAATGAAATACGCTCCCCCTAGATGTGTGCATATTTAATTTTTGCATTTGAATACAAATACACACACTAGAGAGAACACAACTTTCATAGCAAAGATAATTGACATAAGGTGGGTTGGGAAACAAGGTCATACCACCGGGATGTGATTATAGAGAAAGAAAATAATTAGCTAGATAGCCTCCAAGCACATTCCAACAATATTGAAGCATGCATTAGATAATCCCATGATTCCATATGCCATCAAAATGCTCCATAAATAAATCCAGAATTCCATGAGATCCACAATAGATAAATACAAACTTTCATGAGTACCAAACATAGTGGAGCACGACATAGTCTTACATAATCCAAGCACAAATAGCAAATAAGTTCACGCTAAAAGGAGCACAAGCAAGCACATAAAAAACAACGAAAAGGCAATTGCTTGTGCCCGACCCTTGCAAATCCACGAGACCTAATAGAACTACTTCTCCCCCTTTGGCATCGAAACGCCAAAAAGGAAGAAGAGCGATGCTAATGCCCCAGAAGACCACGCCTCCTCGTCCTCGTCGTAGTTTTCCCCGTCCCCTTCCTCTTCACCATACTCATCATCATTGTCATCAGCTGGAGGAGTGGGTGCCCTCGGAGGTGAAGCAAATAGGTAACTCTCAAGCTCACCATAGTTGATCCCTGAAGTGTTCCATTGAGCATACGGTTCCGGATCAGTGGGAGGAGGAGGATGGCCAGTGGCACCAGAAACATGGTGAAGAATGAGCTGCTGAGTGTGATCCCTCGCATGGTCCCTGCGGTACGCCTCATACTGGCCCTTGTGAGTGTCAACACCCATGCAAAGAATGTGCCGCTGGAACCAAGTGAGTTGTTTAACCTCGCGTGCCATTGGGGACACGACAGAACGACGACCACTAGCTCGTGCATCGCGCATAAAGGACTCAGGGGAAGTGGAGGGGTGAGAGGTCTTCTGAGCTTTGTTGTAAATTTTCTTTGACTTGTGCAAACCATCCAAATCAATGCCAAAATCCTCACGAGGCAGCATATGCTTGATGAGCATCATGATAAAAGGAGCATATGGGATGGAAAGCCTATTGAGCATCGCATCGGTCATCTCATGATAAATGAAATCCATCACATCCAACATGTATCCTGTAGAAGAGCCAGCATTGGTGGCACACTCATGAGCAAAGGCAAGAAGAGGAACCAGGTGACCACGGATTTTGTCATTGTTGCCTCCACTGGGAGTAATGCTGTCCCAAAACATGCCAACAAGGGTGGCATACAGTGGTGAAAGGCCAGCGAAGGTGCCAACAACGCCATTGGGCGACAAACATGGAGCAAGAACAGTATCCTTGGATGGCCTGAGCGGAGAGATAATGCGGTGTCCTGAAGGGGTGTCCCGCCCGTGAAAAGGATAGCCAAGAACCTGTCCAAAGGTGCAGAAATCAGACTGGATCATTGATGTTCCCGTCATCCACTTCATAGTACGAAGTTCATCGCCGCAGATAACCAGGGTGGAGAAAAACTGCTTCACAATCTTGGAGTCATAGTGGCACTGCAGAGTCATAAGGGGATGAAGTCCCATCTTGTTTGTCACATCCAAAGCTTCATGAAGGCGATCCTTTGATTGAGCCTCAGTCATATTAAGAGGGTGCATGGGGCGAATTTTGAGAGGAACATAGACATCATCATGGATATACCAAAAATGAGAGCACCAAAACATAGAATCCTCGGGCTCACCATCACTGCCAACATCTGGATAATGATCTGTCTGGCGCATGGAAGAGTAATCGGTGCTGCCCATGGCCTTGTAGTTAGGCCGAGCCTCCTTGCCTTTACCCTTTCCCTTGCGAGATGCAACCCGCTTGGCTTTCCTTGCTGCCTCTGCCATCCGTTCAGCTTCTCTGGCTAACCTGCGAACCTCAGTTTCGTCAACAAAAGTGCCCTCTGCAGTGGGCCTGAGATAACGGGAACGAGGAAGACGCTTGTAAGTCTTGGGAGGACGAGAACCACCTGTGAAAAGCAGAGAGAGGTAGCATGGGGATAAGTGCACACACAAGTCCATGAGACATGCTAGAACGAGTAAGAAAACAGTCCATGAGCCAGAAGAGTGCATGGGAGAAAATCGGAACCAAACCAGACCAGACACATTGTCTCCAGGCCGGACTTTCCGGCCATGGGGGCGGATAATCCGCCCCTGTCGAAATTTTTCTGGTTTGGCCCAGATTCACCATGGCACCACAGATCGGGCACAAGGGATGTATTTATATGAATTCTAACATGCACGGGAAGACACCAAGTAACATCTACCACGAGATTTCCACCACAACAATGAATCTCAAGCAAAAGAGATGGATGAGGGAGTTACCCTCACTCATTGGAGGAAGGGCTCGGAGGAGAAGGTACCCGGAGGCGTGAGGAAGAAGATCCGAGGAGGGCCCGGAGAATCCGGTGGTCAAATCGACTCCGGGGAGGGGCGGAAGCTCCGGCGGCGGCTGGGGGCTGAGGGAGGGTTGGGGGAGGACGGGCTGCTATGTTTGAGCCTGCCCTCCCCGACCCTGCCTATAACAGACGAATTTCACCCGGGGCGGATTATCCGCCCCCCACTTAGGGCGGATAGTCCGCCCCCCTCTGAAAATTCTATACAGGACAAATTCAGGCCGGAGCAACCTAGAAAAACCCCTCGATGGTGTATGGAGGACTTGTGTGCAAGAATATATGGTTCAAGGAGGGAAAGAAAGACTTGGGTTTAGATCAAGAAACTGAGATGGTACTACACACCCAAATTTGCAAGAATCAAATCAAACAAAAGCCAAAATTGAGTGTGTTTTCCATAAGAACAAAAGATGAGAAAGAAAATCCAAAGAGAACCATTAGAAACCAACTCTTCACTAGGAAGAGGGCGGTGGCCGAAGCCACCATGTTGGAGCGCATGGCAAGACACCGCGAAGATGTATCTTGAGTTCAAAACCAATGCTCATCGATGACCCACATATCACAAAATGATATTAAGGAAATGATTTTACTTGCTTTCGGTATTATGGGGGGAGGGTTGGCCCAATCAATTAGGACCACACTCCCCCTATATCTATGCCCGCATCTAAACCAAATACATGAATAAGAGTAAGTGAGTGTGCAAGGATAGTCAAGCCAAGCTCCTTGAATCTATGATATTTAGCTCATTCCTCAAATAACAAAATCTTGCTTCGTCAAGGGGCTTCGTGAAAATATCAGCAAGTTGGTTCTTCGTGCTCACAAAGGATAGGGCAATATCACCACGAGCAACATGATCCCGAATGAAGTGGTTGCGAATCTCTATATGTTTAGTTCTTGTATGCTGCACGGGGTTGTAGGCAATCTTGATAGCACTTTCACTGTCACATAATAGAGGCACTTTGTCACAATTGACACCATATTCCTTTAAAGTTTGCCTCATCCATAACAATTGTGTACAAGCACTTGCAGCAGCAACATATTCAGCTTCGGCTGTTGAGAGTGAAATACAATTCTGTTTCTTTGAAGACCAACACACTAGAGAACTGCCCAAGAATTGACATGCACCAGAGGTTGATTTCCTATCATCTTTGTCACCAGCCCAATCTAAATCAGTGTAACCACATAGAGAGAAACTTGAACCCTTGGGATACCATAACCCAAAATTTGGGGAATGAACCAAATATCTGAAGATTCGTTTGACCGCCACTAAGTGGCTTTCTTTAGGAGCAGCTTGGTACCTTGCACACACTCCTACACTTAACACGATATCGAGCCTAGATGCGCAAAGGTAAAGGAGAGAGCCGATCATGGATCGGTATACCTTTTGGTCCACGTCTTTACCCTTGGGATTGAGCTCAAGATGACACTTTGTTTGCATTGGAGTAGCCACCACATTGAGATCCGTCATCTTGAACCTTTTGAGCATGTCTTGGATGTACTTAGCTTGATTAATAAAGGTTCCCTCTCTAAGTTGTTTGATCTCAAATCCAAGAAAGAACCTCAGCTCAGCCATCATGGACATCTCAAACGTGTCAGTCATAAGCTTTGAAAATTCATCGTTAAAAGCTTGGTTAGTAGAGCCAAAAATAATGTCATCTACATAAAGTTGGCATACAAAAAGCTCCCCATTAACCTTCTTAGTAAACAGAGTGGGATCGATTTGCCCAACTTCGAATCCACGGTCTAGCAAAAGCTCTTTAATGTGCTCATACCACGCACGTGGGGCTTGTTTAAGGCCATAGAGGGCCTTATCGAGTTTGTAGACATGGTTCGGAAATTTGGGGTCCTCAAAACCCGGGGGCTGCTTGACGTATACTAACTCATGTAGAGGACCATTAAGAAACACACTCTTAACATCCATTTGCTGTAATTTAAAGTTATGATGGGCTGCATAGGCAAGAAGGATACGGATGGACTCAAGACGAGCCACAGGAGCATAAGTCTCGCCAAAATCAATTCCTTCCACTTGAGAGAATCCTTGAGCCACGAGTCTTGCTTTATTCCTCACAACAATGCCATTTTCATCTTGTTTGTTCTTGAAGATCCACTTGGTGCTGATAACGTTGCGGCAATCCTTTGGTTTCTCTACGAGCTTCCAAACTTTGTTGCGTTTGAAGTTATTTAATTCTTCATGCATTGCAATAAACCAATCGGGGTCTTCAAGAGCATCAAAGACCTTCTTCGGTTCAACCATGGAAATGTGAGCTTGATGATCACAGAAGCTTCCAAGTTCTCTTCTAGTAGATACCCTTCGTCGTAGATCACCAACAACCTTGTCAAGAGTGTGAACCCTTAGTTCAAGGTTCCGATCAGCACAAGCCTTGCGACAAGCCTCAGTGTCCTTATTGTTTCTAGAAGGAGTTGATTCAGTATTTGTATCCTTTTCTTGACCACTGCCTTGCCCTTGATCTTGGTCAGAGATAACACCAGGAGGTTGCTGCAGAGCTTGTTCTTCAGGGGCGGATAATCCGCCCCTTGGAGGGGCCGAACTATCCGGCCTGGAAGATGAAACACCAGTGACTTCTTCGAGAGCATGCCTGACAGGACTTGGAGAAACAGAGCCGGATAATCCGCCCTCGGGGGCCGGAGAATCCGGCCTGGGAGTTTCTTGGCTGTTGTTTTCTCTTTCGGATCCCCTGGAACGAGTTGGAGTGCCAGGGGCGGATTGTCCGCCCCTTGGAGGGGGCGGATAGTCTGGCTTGGGACTACCAACTTGTCCAGGAGACAGATGATCTTCAGCAGGTTGCGGTGTTGGTGCAGAGTTTTCTCCAACAGTAGGAGCTTGTTGATCTTGTGTAGATGAGGGCTCCACTTGAGTGGAGCATTGTCCTTCCCGATCCGCCACAAGGGTTTCCTCAATGGGACGGAAAAATCCCACGCCCATTCTTCTTATGGCATCTTGGGGTATTTCAACATCTACATCACAAACATCAACTTGCCCTACAAAGGAGCCGTTATTTTCATCGAACTCCACACTACAAGATTCTACAACAATCCCAGTGAGCTTGTTGTAGACTCTATAAGTGTGGGATTTGGCACTGTAACCAACAAAAATACCTTCTAAAGCCTTGGACTCAATTTTTGACAAACGGACACCTTTAATAAGAAAGAAACACTTACACCCGAATACGCTGAAGTACGAGATGTTGGGCTTGTTACCGGTAAGTATTTCATATGGAGTCTTGTCTAAAATCTTTCGGAGGTAGAGCCGGTTCGATGAGTGACAAGCAGTGGATATGGCTTTAGCCCAAAAATTATAAGGAGACTTGAATTCAGCCAACATTGATCTTGCCATATCCATAAAAGTTCGGTTCTTCCTCTCGGCTACACCATTTTGTTGAGGGGTGTACGCAGCGGAATATTGATGTCTAATCCCCTCTTCGCTTAGAAACTTATTCAAGGTGTAGTTTTTGAATTCAGAGCCGTTGTCACTCCTTATTGCCAAGATAGGAACATTGTGTTGACGTTGAAATTCATTGGCAAAGTCAATGACGGTTTGTTGAGTCTCACTCTTTAGTTTTAAGAAATAGACCCATGTATATCTTGAGTAATCATCAACAATGACCAAGCAATATTTCTTCCCACCAAGACTTGCATGAGAAGGAGGACCAAATAAATCCACATGAAGTAATTCCAAGATCCTCTTTGAAGACACAATACTCTTCCTCTTGTGCGGAGAGTCGTGCATTTTGCCTTCAACACATGCCCTACAAACACGATCTTTGGCAAAGGAGACATTGTCTTTTAGTCCAAGGATGTGGCCACCCTTGTGGAGACTTTGCAAAGTTCTCATGTTGACATGGGCTAAACGGCGATGCCATAGCCAGCCCACGTCGGCCTTTCCGAATAGACACATCGGACCCGAAGTGGTTTTCCCCGAAAATTCCACCACATACAGGTCATTTTCGACGTATCCAATGAAAGCGACCTTTAGAGACTTGCTCCACAAGAGTACCACCAAATCATCATCGATAAAAATAGCACATCCCATCTTTCCAAGGGCACGAACATAAAGAAGGTTGTAACCGAGGGTCTCAACAAGCATGACGTCCACGAGAGAGATATCGTGGGCAACCACAACCTTGCCAAGACCCAATACCTGAGATTTAGACTTATCATCAAAGGAGACTATGATATTATCATGATTTGTACGCATCTCCGTGATGATCTCCTTGCTTCCAGTCATATGACTAGTGCATCCACTATCCAGCACCCATTTCGACCCACCGGAAGCATAGCCCTGCAAGAGAATTACTTCTTGGTTTTAGGTACCCATTTTTCAATGGGTCCTTTCATGTTAGTAACAAGGGTCTTTGGGACCCAAATAGACCAAGCAATATATTTATCAAAGGGACCGACATAATAAGCATAAACATCGCCATAATCATCACAACAGAGTTCATAATTTGGATTGTGAGACCCTGCAAAACCAATATTGTTAGTCTTGTCTTTTGTGACATTCTTCTCAACAGTGCTTATCTTTGATTGCACATTCTTGGTCTTGTTCTTCTTGTTTTTTTTCTTGGACTTGGTGACATATCCAAGTCCCTCTTTACCATGATTTGACCTTTGCTTGCCAAGAACTTCATCAAGCACACACTTATCCTTGGGAGTGATGTTCTTGACCACTTCTTTTTCCACACTAGCATTTTCCTTGTGACTATATGTTGAGTTGGATGAGCTAGGAACATCATATTTGACCAATCGAATTTGAAGCTGATCATGTGACTCATTGAGAATGGAGAAATAGTTTTTCAATGCCTTGTGAGCATTGTCAAGTTTCTCCAATTCCTCGGAGAGTCTATCATGAGCATCCCCAAAGTCAATCTTTTCCTTCTTTAACTTCTTTGCTTTGGTGACTGCATTGTCACGTTCCTTAACAAGTTTAGCCACAATTTCTTCATGTGACTCTTAAATGGACTCAAGCCTCTCTTCAAGAGAGACCCGAGCTTCTTCTTCTTCCTCAAGGGAATTTTTTAAGGATGCAATTTCCATTGCATCCTCCCTTTCAATTCTGCCCTTTTCTTCGAGAAGAGCTTCGTTTTGGGCAAGCTGATCCATAAGAGCTTCAAAACGAACTTTGTGCTCACCTTGTAAGTTAGTGTAGAAGTAATCCAAAGCAATAATCTCTTCTTTAACCTTAAGACTAGTAGGATCATCCATGTCAATCATAGCCTTAGAAAAAGAAGAGTTAGAAGTCGTTACCTCGGAGCTTCTTGCCATGAGACAAGTGTGGCATCCCGCAAAACCACTGCTAGAAAATCGCGTTATTTTTTTTGTGCATTGCATCATCATGACCGCATGCTCATGTCATCATGCCGCATTGCAATTGAGCATCGTCATGTCATCTTGCATTTGTTTGCATAAAACTATTTTCGAAAAAACCTGGTTTTGTTTTCTAAACACCCCATCTTTATTTCAAATTAAAACCGGGTCTCCGGAGTATTTTGTTTTGTCTACCCACGGTTTGCAAAAGCCCTGTTTTAAATAAATAAAATATTTAATTATTTTTAGGGGGCAGCCGAACCGGGCCGATCCGACCCAGTTGTCCACCCCCAGTACAAAATCAGCCTACCCAAACTCCTTTTCTACCCCAAACCTAGTCTACCCAACCCCCTCCACCTCACCCCGACCAAGCATAGCTTGCCACATCATCTTTCCCTCCACCTCATCACACCCATAGCCACCTCACCAATCCCTGCTCCACCCCTCTCCCTTCCAACCCGGCCCCACCGACCCTGACCAACGCCTCCACCCACTCCTGCCTCTCTCCCTGGGCCCACCCACGGGTCCCACACGCCACACACGCGACCGACCCCCACGCATCGCTCGCCACCCCGGCCCCACCTCCCCACGCGTCCTCTCTCTCGCGACCCCGTCTCTCCCCCACCCGATGCCGCCGCCTTCTCTCGTCCTCCCGTCGGCCCCGCTCACCACCACAGGCCGCCGCCGCGACCCTCCTCCCGCTCCCCTCTCGTGTTCCGCCGCCACCGCGGCCCCTCCTTCCCCACCTCCGGCCGGCGCTCGCCTCAGCAAGCCACCGCCTTCCACGCGACCTCCCTGCGGCGCTCCGCAGCCGCCGCCTTCCCCTTTCCGAGCTCCTCACCCTCTCAAGCCGCGCGCCTCGCCACCTCGCGGCCAGCAACCACCGTCGGCCTCTGCTGCCGCGCCTCCCTTCTCACGGGACCGTCGCCGCCTCCACGAGGTTTCCCACCCCGCGACCAGCACCCCTCCCCGACCTCCTCTCGTGCGCCCATCTCCCCACCTCCTCTCTGCCGGCCGTCTTCCTCACCTCCGTCGCCGCGCCGCCCTCTGCAGGGCCCCGACCGCATCGTTCCCGTCGCCTGCAGGTCCACACCAACCGCTCGGCCTGACCCGCAACACTAGCGAGCTCGCATAGCCCATCTGCATCGCGCCCGCGGTCGACCTCGAACCACTTCGCGTCTGCCCCTTCTCCGCGCTTTGCTTTGCCTCCAGGGACGCCTTCTGCCGGCCTTGGTCGTTGTCGCCTACTGCCCAACACGTGCTGCCTCCCTGCTCCTTGAGTTCCATGCCAAGCTCATGAGGTCCCCTCCCCTCTTCATGTCGCTTGTGCCTTGTAATCTGTTGGTTTTTGGAACAGCCGCGTATGGTGGGTGTTCGACGATATGTCTGAATGAGACATGTCCCTTGCATAGTTGATGCATGCTCTTTGCCCTTGCGCCCTGCTGCCGTGAAATGTTGTCGCCGCGGCCAAGTATGGCACTACATATATTTCTTTCCTGTCGAGACAAGATCTACGAGTTAACATCAAGACCTTCCTAACGGATCTGACGCACTCGGCGCCAAACCCCGAAGACCGATCCGGATATCCTCGACAAACGCCAAGGTCTCCTTCCCGGACGCCAAGTTCGCCGAGAACCCGAAGGCCAAGGTCACCGACACGGAACGACACGACCTCCTTCCCGCACCGATGCTGACGACGTCGCACGCCAAGTTCTTCACCCCGGACGCCAAGTCCGACCCGACCCGCGGACCCGACAAGGTCTTCACGACGACAAGAACGGCATCGACCAGGGCAAGTCCGATGTGCCCCCGACGCCAACCAAGTCCGCCTTTTCGGATGTGACAAGTTTGACTTCCGTTGTCTAAGACCGATCTCGTCGAGCCATTCTTTCGTTGAACCCTGAGACCGAACCCCGAACCCCCGGAACCAAGTTCTCCCGAGCCCAGATGTGTGATCCTCTTTCCGAGACCCTTATTTTGATGAATATAATATACTTGTTTCATATAATTGCTCATGCTTGCATCTCATCATGGGGTTTGGGGGCCTTTTGCCGATTCATCTCATAATTAAATGTGGGGCCCATATGCGGGAAAATTTAGTCTTATATTGGCCTCATTTAAATTTGTGTAGCGAACCGATGCCATGTTTTCGCCTTGTTAAGATAACATCTAAATTGCAGGGTATCTAAACAACTAGAACCATATATTTAATTGTCGGAACCCCCGGTTCCGCTTAATATTGCCTAATTGCATCTCACCTTTGCCATGTCATGCATCATACATGCATCATGCTCGATCTTCTACCGTAGTATTAAATAGTGCATCCGGTGTTTATTCTAGTGTTTGCTTCTTCGCGGATAAGGCCGTTGAGATGATGCGAGTGTTGACCCGATCTTTGGATGAACCTTCGGCAATGTTTTTCAGGCGAGCATCTCCCCCTTTCTACCTATCTTACTTTTATAGTATTTATTCCCTCCTGTTGATCTATTGCTATCTGTGTTGCGATGCTCTAGTTTTCGTACCCGTGATATCCCTTGCAGCCTTATATTGCCTTGGACACATCCTATTACCTGTTGTTTGGTAGATAGTTGGACTTGCGCGTCGTAGTCGCTTGCTCAAGTGCTGTTGCGTTACGTCCAGTACCACAGTTGTTGGAGTGTGGCCGCATGTTTAAGGTTGGAGATGATCATGGATTTATTTATCGTTTACTTTAATTACTGTTTAACAACTAAAATTGAAGTAGGTATGCAGAGGCACAGGTGGGCAATAGATGTTATTTGGTTGTTAACCGTCCACTTGTGTCCCGTAGGACCCCGAGTACTTGATACCTGTTCCTTGAATATTCGCGCTATCCACATCCGGGAGGATTATGGGACCCCCCTGAGCCAGAGCTTGATTCATTCTTATTTCTTGGGGCCACAAACTAGTTTGAGGTTTTATTTACTATCCTGTACTTATGCCATGCTTTACTGCTTTATTTACGATTGTGCGAGGAGCACCTGTACTGTTTAGGATCGTGACCCGTTTACGCGGTATCGACAAGCCCAGTTTTGGGTTCCTAGTCGTTTACAGCCGGCCCCACAAACCTTGAGTCCGTCTCGAAGTCAGCTAACTTCGTTGCGGGTATACTTAATGGGGTGGCCCCCTGAAATATTTCTGAATCTTGTGATTACTTTGTCGTGAAAGCCTCGTTGGGTTTTGATTTGGTTTTTCCGAGGTTGATCGAGTGTGTGTTGCTATTTGTGCACCCCTGCAGGGTAAAACTTTCTGAAAGCCGTGTCCGCGGTTATGGACGACTTGGAGCACAGTATCTCGATCATAGACAACTATAACTAAAGTAGTGCTATAAATTTGACTTTATAATGACTAGTAATCAGCTTCACTATAATGGAATGGCTAAATAAAACTGCCCACTGCTTATTATATCAGGATGATTATCTATACCTGACTAGTAATTGCTGCAACGATAACTGAATAAATAAAACTGCCAACTGTGTGAGTTCCTCGGTTGACTTCCTCGTTTGGTCTCGAGGGGGGAAACACCAGGATGGGTTTGATTGATGGTAGCATCAGGTTGGTTCCGAATAGGCCTTTCTTTTCCCTCTCTGATAGCCGACAGTTATCTCGAGTCTCTATAGGTTGTTTAGTGCATGTTGCGCTGCCGCTTCAGTCCACCATACCTATGTAGGCGAGGACCGCCGAATTCTAGTCTCGCCGTGTACTGGCCTCAGTACTGACCGCTCTCTCTTTTTCCTTTGCCCTTTGTCAGCACCCCTTTTGTTTAAGCAGGTTTTGAGATCGACGTCGTTAGCAGGGTTACCCTTCCGGCTTGGCCTGGGCAGGGTTATGGACGCCATTGGTTATTCTTCAGGGCTCTTAGCCCCATTTGCATCTTGTCCGTAGTCGGACGCTCTATCATTTTCAAGGTGATTTGGATCTTTGTATATTATATCTGTATTCTTGACTCATTGAGTCGTTGTTGTATATATATCTGTTCTGTGGGTCCCATCGAGGACTGTTGTGTAATGTTATTACTTCGTTTTCCACCCGCACGAAAGTGCCTGGTGGGCACCTTTGAATCGTTTCTATGCGGGTTTGGCGGAAATCACTGAAACTTGCATAGGGTCGATTCTGAGGGTGTTATAGAGTGGTATCAGAGCTCAGCAGTTGCGATACCCCACAAGTCCAGCCTGTAGGATAACCTAGCTAACGGCCGAAGTAGAGTGTCAAAACTATTTTTGCAAAATCGGTTGGATAGTTCTGATTAGGTCTGATTTTACTCCTTACCCCTCTGCTATTCTCTTCTTACCTCTGCGTGTTTTGAATCTACTCTCTTATCTTTCTTCGAGTCCAGGATTTCTCGTGGTTGGGTTCCATCGTACCTTCAGGGTTTCGCTTCCTCCTTTGGTAACGGTGTTGCTACATCTGGTCTTCATGCTATCCGAGGAATCCTTCGTCGGGTGGACTTCTCTTTGTTCCTTCCCATGCCTTCCGGTGTTTTCCGACGCGACGACATCATCTACGCCAGATCCGATGCAGAGTCTGCATCACTCCTTTGTTTCTGAACCTCGATTGTCGAGATCTTCAGTCTGATTCCGAGAATGGTTGCACGCTTTTCTACTGATTGTGCAGAGTAATAGTTTGGGTGCGTGATGGATTGGCCCCCATGCCGACTACCCCTTCTATTCGCTTTTGTACATTGAAGTGGATGAGAATGCATCGGTTCCCTCTTTCTATCGAAGCTAGAGGTGGCTTTATTTGTTGATACCTCTACCTTCGACCTTTCGTTCCGGAGTGTTCCCTCGACGATCACGGACAACGACCTATTGTTAGTGGTGTCACGAAGATCTACACGAAGCGAGAAGATGCAGATCACCGACCTTCTTTCCGGTACCATGAGGCGGATCTCGAGGGCGAGATCCATTGTTAGTGGTGTCGAATTGTGGCATCCCGCAAAACCACTGCTAGAAAATCGCGTTTTATTTTGTGCATTGCATCATCATGACCGCATGCTCATGTCATCATGCCGCATTGCAATTGAGCATCGTCATGTCATCTTGCATTTGTTTGCATAAAACTATTTTCGAAAAAACCTGGTTTTGTTTTCTAAACACCCCATCTTTATTTCAAATTAAAACCGGGTCTCCGGAGTATTTCGTTTTGTCTACCCACGGTTTGCAAAAGCCCTGTTTTAAATAAATAAAATATTTAATTATTTTTAGGGGGCAGCCGAACCGAGCCGATCCGACCCAGTTGGCCACCCCCAGTACAAAATCAGCCTACCCAAACTCCTTTTCTACCCCAAACCTAGTCTACCCAACCCCCTCCACCTCACCCCGACCAAGCATAGCTTGCCACATCATATTTCCCTCCACCTCATCACACCCACAGCCACCTCACCAATCCCTGCTCCACCCCTCTCCCTTCCAACCCGGCCCCACCGACCCTGACCAACGCCTCCACCCACTCCTGCCTCTCTCCCTGGGCCCACCCGCGGGTCCCACACGCCACACACGCGACCGACCCCCACGCATCGCTCGCCACCCCGGCCCCACCTCCCCACGCGTCCTCTCTCTCGCGACCCCGTCTCTCCCCACCCGACGCTGCCGCCTTCTCTCGTCCTCCCGTCGGCCCCGCTCACCACCACAGGCCGCCGCCGCGACCCTCCTCCCGCTCCCCTCTCGCGTTCCGCCGCCACCGCGGCCCCTCCTTCCCCACCTCCGGCCGACGCTCGCCTCAGCAAGCCGCCGCCTTCCCCGCGACCTCCCTGCGGCGCTCCGCAGCCGCCGGCTTCCCCTTTCCGAGCTCCTCCCCCTCTCAAGCCGCGCGCCTCGCCACCTCGCGGCCAGCAACCACCGTCGGCCTCTGCTGTCGCGCCTCCCTTCTCACGGGACCGTCGCCGCCTCCACGAGGTTTCCCACCCCGCGACCAGCACCCCTCCCCGACCTCCTCTCGTGCGCCCATCTCCCCACCTCCTCTCTGCCGGCCGTCTTCCTCACCTCCGTCGCCGCGCCGCCCTCTGCAGGGCCCCGACCGCATCGTTCCCGTCGCCTGCAGGTCCACACCAACCGCTCGGCCTGACCCGCAACACTAGCGAGCTCGCGTAGCCCATCTGCATCGCGCCCGCGGTCGACCTCGAACCACTTCGCGTCTGCCCCTTCTCCACGCTTTGCTTTGCCTCCAGGGACGCCTTCTGCCGGCCTTGGTCGTTGTCGCCTACTGCCCAACACGTGCTGCCTCCCTGCTCCTTGAGTTCCATGCCAAGCTCATGAGGTCCCCTCCCCTCTTCATGTCGCTTGTGCCTTGTAATCTGTTGGTTTTTGGAACAGCCGCGTATGGTGGGTGTTCGACGATATGTCTGAATGAGACATGTCCCTTGCATAGTTGATGCATGCTCTTTGGCCTTGCGCCCTGCTGCCGTGAAATGTTGTCGCCGCGGCCAAGTATGGCACTACATTTATTTCTTTCCTGTCGAGACAAGATCTACGAGTTAACATCAAGACCTTCCTAACGGATCTGACGCACTCGGCGCCAAACCCCGAAGACCGATCCGGATATCCTCGACAAACGCCAAGGTCTCCTTCCCGGACGCCAAGTTCGCCGAGAACCCGAAGGCCAAGGTCACCGACACGAAACGACACGACCTCCTTCCCGCACCGATGCTGACGACGTCGCACGCCAAGTTCTTCACCCCGGACGCCAAGTCCGACCCGACCCGCGGACCCGACAAGGTCTTCACGATGACAAGAACGGCATCGACCAGGGCAAGTCCGATGTGCCCCCGACGCCAACCAAGTCCTCCTTTTCGGATGCGACAAGTTTGACTTCCGTTGTCCGAGACCGATCTCGTCGAGCCATTCTTCCGTCGAACCCTGAGACCGAACCCCGAACCCCCGGAACCAAGTTCTCCCGAGCCCAGATGTGTGATCCTCTTTCCGAGACCCTTATTTTGATGAATATAATATACTTGTTTCATATAATTGCTCATGCTTGCATCTCATCATGGGGTTTGGGGGCCTTTTGCCGATTCATCTCATAATTAAATGTGGGGCCCATATGCGGGCAAATTTAGTCTTATATTGGCCTCATTTAAATTTGTGTAGCGAACCGATGCCATGTTTTTGCCTTGTTAAGACAACATCTAAATTGCAGGGTATCTAAACAACTAGAACCATATATTTAATTGTCGGAACCCCCGGTTCCGCTTAATATTGCCTAATTGCATCGCACCTTTGCCATGTCATGCATCATACATGCATCATGCTCGATCTTCTGCCGTAGTCTTAAATAGTGCATCCGGTGTTTATTCTAGTGTTTGCTTCTTCGCGGATAAGGCCGTTGAGATGATGCGAGTGTCGACCCGATCTTTGGATGAACCTTCGGCAATGTTTTTCAGGCGAGCATCTCCCCCTTTCTACCTATCTTACTTTTATAGTATTTATTCCCTCCTGTTGATCTATTGCTATCTGTGTTGCGATGCTCTAGTTTTCGTACCCGTGATATCCCTTGCAGCCTTATATTGCCTTGGACACATCCTATTACCTGTTGTTTGGTAGATAGTTGGACTTGCGCGTCGTAGTCGCTTGCTCAAGTGCTGTTGCGTGTCGTCCAGTACCACAGTTGTTGGAGTGTGGCCGCATGTTTAAGGTTGGAGATGATCATGGATTTCTTTATCGTTTACTTTAATTACTGTTTAACAACTAAAATTGAAGTAGGTATGCAGAGGCACAGGTGGGCAATAGATGTTATTTGGTTGTTAACCGTCCACTTGTGTCCCGTAGGACCCCGAGTACTTGATACCTGTTCCTTGAATATTCGCGCTATCCACATCCGGGAGGATTATGGGACCCCCCTGAGCCAGAGCTTGATTCATTCTTATTTCTTGGGGCCACAAACTAGTTTGAGGTTTTATTTACTATCCTGTACTTATGCCATGCTTTACTGCTTTATTTACGATTGTGCGAGGAGCACCTGTACTGTTTAGGATCGTGACCCGTTTACGCGGTATCGACAAGCCCAGTTTTGGGTTCCCAGTCGTTTATAGCCGGCCCCACAAACCTTGAGTCCGTCTCGAAGTCAGCTAACTTCGTTGCGGGTATTACTTAATGGGGTGGCCCCCTGAAATATTTCTGAATCTTGTGATTGCTTTGTCGTGAAAGCCTCGTTGGGTTTTGATTTGGTTTTTCCGAGGTTGATCGAGTGTGTGTTGCTATTTGTGCACCCCTGCAGGGTAAAACTTTCTGAAAGCCGTGTCCGCGGTTATGGACGACTTGGAGCACAGTATCTCGATCATAGACAACTATAACTAAAGTAGTGCTATAAATTTGACTTTATAATGACTAGTAATCAGCTTCACTATAATGGAATGGCTAAATAAAACTGCCAACAATTGCTTGTTTGGGTTGTCGCTTGCGACCATTGTATCTGACTAGTAAGTATTGCAACTACAACGGAATGGCTAAATAAAAGTACCAACAACTGCTGGGTTTGGGATATCTCATGCTATTTGTAACTGACTAGTAAGTGCTGCAACTACAACGGAATGGTTAACTAAAACTGCCCACTGCTTATTATATCAGGATGATTATCTATACCTGACTAGTAATTGCTGCAACGATAACTGAATAAATAAAACTGACAACTGTGTGAGTTCCTCGGTTGACTTCCTCGTTTGGTCTCGAGGGGGGAAACACCAGGATGGGTTTGATTGATGGTAGCATCAGGTTGGTTCCGAATAGGCCTTTCTTTTCCCTCTCTGATAGCCGACAGTTATCTCGAGTCTCTATAGGTTGTTTAGTGCATGCTGCGCTGCCGCTTCAGTCCACCATACCTATATAGGCGAGGACCGCCGAATTCTAGTCTCGCCGTGTACTGGCCTCAGTACTGACCGCTCTCTCTTTTTCCTTTGCCCTTTGTCGGCACCCCTTTTGTTTAAGCAGGTTTTGAGATCGACGTCGTTAGCAGGGTTACCCTTCCGGCTTGGCCTGGGCAGGGTTATGGACACCATTGGTTATTCTTCAGGGCTCTTAGCCCCATTTGCATCTTGTCCGTAGTCGGACGCTCTATCATTTTCAAGGTGATTTGGATCTTTGTATATTATATCTGTATTCTTGACTCATTGAGT